>JANHGO010000042.1:63665459-63684569 GCA_024606505.1 Aquila spilogaster | reverse complement strand
CTGTGGAAGGTATTCTGAAAAATCCTTTTGTCAGAAACTTGTGTAATTAAACCTGGGTCTGTATCTGCACCTGAAATTTCTGGGGAATGGATCTAAAACTTGAAAAAACATTGTGAACCTTTGGCCTTTGGGATGGCGAAAAATCTAAAAAGCTTAGAGGTTTTGGGCCCAAATGCTGAGGAACATGCAGCTCTGTAAGTCAAGCCTGTGAGCATAATTTAAAATGTCTATTCAAACGATTATGTTCAGTTAAGCATTTTTTGTTAATAATAGGCTTTTGACCACAGTCGTATTCCTGTTATGGGAATCACGAGTTGCGTAACTTAGTCTGCCTTCATTTTAAATACCCACTTACATTTGGGGATGTTTGTTCAAGTCGGAGCCATGTGAAGGGTGGCCACAAGCGGATTTCATTCGGAAACCTTCGCAAGCACCACGCTTGAGAGGAGCGCAGCGGCTTTGTGGCTTGTCAGGGTCCTGACCGCTGTGCCTGTGCTTGGGAGCGGGGAGGTGTCGGAGGGGGCTCAGCTCTTGTAAATGGTCTCCCTGCCTCAGTTGCTGCAGAACCGTTGATGTTGGCCGTGACCTGCTGGTTTCCCAATTCAGCTGCTAACGTGCGGCCGTGCTCCCGCGCTAGTTGAGCACGCTAACTGTGACCTGTGACACTACACAATCCTTTGCCGCAGAGTTAAAGCCTCCGGTTGAAGAGGGGGTTTTGTTGGAATTGGTCCCGTGTTTTGCACAGAGCTGTCTTCTTTGCAGTATGCAACAGAGCAATTTATGGTCACAGCCTTGTGTCTCTGTCAGTTAAGGTGAAGCTTAGCTGAATGATGTCCTGTTTGGGGCGGAAACTGTGAATGTGAAGGGTGGGTTCGTATCTCTTATTTGGGGACTTAGAGAGTAGCGGGAAAATTGAACTTGATTTTAGCATCCCTGTCGCTAAAGCTCTTGCTCCCAATGTCTGTTTTTGTAGGTGAGGATCGCATTGATGTCCTGTCTGAAATCTGGGATCACTATTTTACGGAGACTCTTCCTACACTCCAGGCAATATTCTACCCAGTCCAGGTAATCTTAATTATAATTCAATCTTCAGTCAGGTGAGGCAATGTCACTGCAATGTCTGCTAACGGCACATGGAAACTTCTCTTCTGTTCCAGCAGGACTGTTTGGCCAGTGGCTAAACAGGTCTCAAAACCTTTAAACTAAATCTGGGAGGAGGTAGAGTTTGCCCAAGTCAGCATTAACTGTGTAAGAAGGACGGCTAAAGTCTACTGGGCAGGCACAGTGTTTTGGGCTGAGTTTATTCCCATTTGTCTACCCTCTGTGCTTAGCTAAGCTTGAACACTGAAACTATTGGACTATACCTTGTCTAGACAAGCTCTGGGCCTTTTTTATTTACAGTTCTTCTGTTTGTAAACTGTTGGGACTGTTGGTGCAGATGACAACACCAACAACTTGTCTTCAGAGGGACAAATCTGAAGACTAGATCAGGAGAAAATCTGTTTAACTTGTCCTAACTACTTTTGGAGGGCTTATGTCCCAGTTGTGCCTTTGGAAAATCCTCTGTTGGGTTTTTTGAAGCTTTAATAAGGGGACAAGTAAATCTATGGGTAGAGGATGAATGAACAACTTTATGGAAGACCTGTTGACATTGGGTATTTTGGAAGCTGAGTATCCCATCAGAAGTGTTGAGCTGTATCATTTTTTAAGGTAGTTTTAGTCAGGCTTTCCATATGAGCAGTCTAATTACCTCCCCAGCCTATTTTGATCTTCTCTTCCAACAGAGAAAAAATATACCTCATGAGGAGACTGACATTCTTGGAAATGCTAGCCTCCTCCTCTTGACTTTTGCCTCTTCCACAGGACATGCTTTCCAGAGCCTTTTAAATTTTTTTTCCTTTGTATTGTTTCAAAGGCAGCAGGTAAAGCTCGAAGGTTGCACTTTTCCTCTAATCCTGTTAAAGTTGGCCTTTCCTAAAAGAGAAAGGACTTCTGTAAAGACAGACACTAACCTTTTTACTGTGTTTATTTTTATTCTTTCCTTGCTGCAGATGCTTTAAGGTAGGTGTTTGGCAGGTAAAACTGCGCAATTAATTATAATATCCTCCCTTTCTCTCCTTTTGCAACTAATAGTCAGGAAGTGACCTAGTCTATTTAAGCAGGGGTTTGTCTGCACTGCAGCTATCTGTGCACTGTGGAAGCAGCTGAGCTGTGTGTCATACCCACTGGTCCTAATAATTCTGCCGCTTATCAGAAAAATCTTCTCCCCTGCTTTTAAATGTCTCTAATGAGAAACTGAACAAAAGTTACGGCACAGTGGGTGCAGCTTTTGGAAGTAACCTGGTGATAGTGGTGAAAGTGTGACTATGGGATGTCGAGATTCTTTGAAAGCATAACTTTCTTACTGTATTTGTCTTGTCACAATATCTGAGTCACTCAAAAATATTTCATAGAAGCTGTGACATTAGGGAAGTATTGCCATTTTACAGATGAGGAACTGAAAGGTAACAGACAGCATATTTAAAGCCTTGCAGTCCCCTAAGCCCTACACAAATGTATGGATTTAAACCGCCTAAATGCATCCAAGAATTTGACTCTGAGTAAGCTGCTCTAGGCTACAACAGAGAGAGTTGCTGGTTCAGCAAGAAATAAGAAATTGCTCTTATCCCAGGCCAGTGGCCTAATAACAAGATTGGGCTCTTCCTACAAATAGGGAACTGTATATACCTATTTATACAATGTGTCACCACATGTGAAGAGAGCTTACATAGCAAATCTCTTTCACGAAGTTGCAGTTCTTCATGTGCTACCCTGGTAGATGGGAAAGTCAATTTGTTGGTGGTTCCCCATCCTTTGCTGCAAATGTCAACGTGATTATTTAGTTGGGCTCTTCTCTGATCCCAGCAACTGCCCATTCAGAATGAAAGTAGGTAAGTCAGCCAAATGTTTGAGCGTATGTTACCAAAGGTAGTAAGTAGAAATAACTTCCTATCTCAGCTAAGTTTAAACCCGAGGCTTGTAGCTGTTGCAGAAATATGACCTTTAAGCAGCCAAGTTGGTTAAATTGCTGTACAGAGGGAAACCATGTAAACAGGTCACTGGCTTTTGCATAGTTGCAGCTGTTGATGTAACTACTTGGTGCAGAAAAAGAATAGCAAATCTTGTTTTGTTTGGCACAGCAACATGTTTGCGTTTTGAAATGGGGTATGAAGTTAATGGGACTAAACTGCATGATATAAATAAAAAGTGTGCAGCTGCTGAAATATAGTCCAGAGATATGTACCAGTCTTTTCTACACCTCCATGTTTCTAAAAACACAGCGATGATTTAAAACAGCAAAGTGCTTTTCTTATGGCCAAGCTGCCCTCCAGATTATTGGCTTTAATTCATATTTACATATTGATGATGCTGTTAATTATGACATTAAACCCATTATGAATTAATGATTAACTGCTGGTAATTCCTTCCAGCTAAATATTTGCCATGTTGAGTGTGTTATGGAGACCATAAAATAGTTCCCAAACAGACCGTGAGGCAGAGATTAACTTGCTGGGAAGAACAAGGGAAACTCTTCAGGCTGGAAAGTGCTGGGCAGGGCTGGGAGGAAAATTTCTGCTGTTAAGCTGCAGTGGGGCAAGAGAAAGTCGTGCAGACGTTAAGCATAGCAGAGGGAAAGGCGGTAACACCAGAATGCCAAATGGAGTCCAACTGTGTTTAGATATGCTGAGAAATATTACAACATCCTCATCTGTTAAGCCTGCTGACTTGTGTTGTTGATGTAAAAAAGTAACTGGGAGGACACGGAGCGCCTTGTGGTGGAAATCAAAGCTGTTGCTTTTTAAATGGTATTTGGTACAAGCAGTCTCACTAGCTTTGCTCTAGCCTAAATTCTAAAAGCCCTAATAAACTGAATTGTGGATTTTTGTCATATCGGCAAGGTCTAAAGTACAAACATTGAACAAAAAGAGGCTCTAACACAGACCAGAGGTAGGCTTAGTTAAGCAATACTCTGTACTAACCTCTTTCCCTACCAAACCTTCTCTGGTTTCTCAGCTCCAAGTGGCAAAAGCACGAGCTGCATCCATCCTGGGCTTTGGATGCTTGTGACCAAATTGGATGGCAGTTGGGTTTCATGAATACATAGTCTTTTGGTGAAATACAGGCTCATCTTTGGCTTCACTCCAAACCTAGTGGTGCTTCGGATGAGGGGTTACTCATTTCAGAATTTGTGTGGGACAGAGACTGAGAGGGAAGCAACCAAAGAGTACCATGAGTCCTCAACCTGAGCAGCTGGGGGGTGCTTTGCCACAGCAGCAATGGGCAGGATAGACCCTTTCTGTCTGTATGCATACATGTGTTGGTGTGACGCTCACATGTCCCTTTACCAACTCTTGGATTTTGCCTTCTGTGTTTTTTAGGGTCAGGAGTTGACTATCCGTCAGATTGCTCTTCTTGGCTTCAGAGACTTGGTCTTGCTAAAAGTAAAGTTGGAAGAAGTTCTTCCTCTAGTCCAGACAAAGCTCCCAGCTTCCATCGTCCAGATGCTGTTAATTCTGCAGGTGGGGACCCTCTGCTCTTCTTTGTCTGACTCCACTTGGGTATCTTGACCTCACGGAACAAATACGATCCCTGGAAAGGAGAGTGGGGAGGGTAGAGGGTGTGATGAAGGGGAGGCAATGTCTGCTTATCTGGGAGTGGTAAATGTAGAAATGAGAGCTGAATTTTGAATGCCCTGAGCTTCCCTGGGAACAGGTAAGGATGTTGCTGTGAAAGAGCCGGGTTCTGCTCTTTGGTGTTTGCATTTTTCTTGGTACCTCTCTTCCCCAGCTAGGAACAGCCTCGGGACTCTTTTTTCACATAAAGTTTCATCTCCCAGCTTCTCTGAATGCCTCTTTGTGCCCTAGTTCTCCTGGTTTCTCAGCTTTGCAAGACAGGGCGAGTCTCCATCACAGCGGACTGTGGAATTTGAACGAGCTGTGGTTGCTGACTGCCCGACACTGCCCCTTGGCTGGCTGGGATGCTGAGCAGTGCCCATGAGAGGAGGAATACATTTTGGCAGCAGGCAAAATGCTATACATCTTCCAAAGGCCTCTCCCAAGAGACCCAGACCTTTTGTGAGGACTAACCTCTTTAGCAAGACCTCAAGAGAGTATTTTCCAAGCATGCCAAATACAGCCAAGTATACCAGCTGTTTTACCTTTTTATATCACCCAGCCTGACAGTCCTCCAAAATACCATATTACAGGTGGCTGTTGGGGTTCCTCTCACTTTTATTTCTTCTCCAATATACCTTATAATGAGTGCTGGGGAATGAAACTTTCTGAAGTACAATCAAAATTGCAAAGTGGCTAAGCTGGTATTTCTGTATGAGTTCTCGCTGTTCTGATGTTCCCAGTGACCCAGACTGTAATAGCAGGAGATACTAAGGTGCTAGCTCAATTTCCCTGAAATATTTTAATAAAAGAATCTTGAGGGCAAAGAGGGTCTCAAAGCAACGCATCTGAGAAAGAAAAGCTTATCGAGGCTTTGCAGGAAGCTAAGTCTGAATGGTTTCTGAAATTACTGTTAAATTGGTTAGTGTTATCTACCATCTTCACAGCTGTAAGCTGAACTACAGAGAGTACTTTTCTTGCACTCCTGCCTAGGAAAAGAGCAGTGCTTTGCCAGAGGTGTGTTAAGGTTTTTCTACAAAGAGGCATTTCCTGGTAGAACTGCCCTGCTGTAATTATATCGCTGTAGTTAACACTGTGCAAATCCTCAGTGGGAGCATACTTTGTACCTTCCTATCCCTTGGTCAGATAAAAGACAGCTAGCTGCTCGATATCCATAGGGTTATGGCTATGACTTGAACAAGGAAGTTGAAGTGAATGGGACCCAAACCTCCATTTGGGCTTATCAGCTGTGCTCCTCCAAATGGTCTACTGATATGGTTGGGATATTCCAGTGCAGGGATATTTGACAGACCCCAGGCTTTACTCAAAAACCTTACTCGGAACTATGTAAGGGTAATGCTGACTTTTTATGTTTGAATTTCAGAGTGTTCATGAGCCTACTGGCCCTAGTGAGGGCTACCTACAGCTGGAAGAACTGGTCAAGCAGGTGGTATCTCCGTACTTGGGTTTGTGTGAGGATCACAGCTTCTCTGGTAGCACCTGCTTGCTTGGTAAGACATGCACATTGTACAGAAGCTCTTTTGGGGTACACAGGTTGGTTAATGTGAGGCAGTGCACATCTGTGCTAGACAAGGAGGCAGTGCATGACTCCATGAGAGACAGAAAACAAGGGCTAAAACACTCTCGAGAAGGTCCTGATTAATACGTTTCTGAATGTAGATTTTTGTGTCGGGCTTTTTATTTTCCATTGCTGAGTGAACTATGACTGCCCACCACCACTGTACACACACACACGTGCAAAGTTTACCCTCTCGCTGGAGATGGGCTGGATTTTAAAACTCCCTGGTCCATGCCTGACGTACCGCGCTCACCCTGGTGAGAGACTGTGCCTGGTCCTTTGCTGCCTACTCTCTGTCCCTGCTTGCTAGCCGGCTTTGGCTGGCTAGATTCCCATGCTCACTGCTGCATCAGCCAGCCTTTGCAAACAGCAAAACTGTTGGATGCTCATTCTGAGGGACTACAGGGGTTTTTGCATGGAGTCTTCCTTCCATCCGAGGACTCTGTTTAAAAAAAAAAATAAAAAAAATCTGTGTTTAAATGTGGATAGATGCGTCTAGGTGAGAGAACTGGCACTTCACTTCAGGAAGGGGATGCTTGTAGTGGAAAACTTCTCCACACATGATTCAGGAGCTCTGCTTACACATGTAACCAGCCAGAAGAGATTGGCTAGCTAAGAAATGGGCACAATGATACTGGTTTGATAGTCAAGAAGATTTAAATAGAACAAGTGAAGAAAGCTCCAGTCTCCCTCTGTTTTTATAAGCTTTATCCTTTGCTCTGATGCAAATTGTAGCAAGCTGGAGATACACAACCTGTCTTGTCCTACACCTTAGCAGCACAGGCCAAAAGATGGTATTGCGGTAGAAGGACTTACTGGGACTCAGACAATCTGTGCCTGTAACAAACTCACGGTATCACTTCAGGCAAACTATGGCTCAGGGTTTTTGTTCTTGTGGTTGTTGGGCAATTAAATATCTTCTGGTGACACAGTTCAGCATTGATTTGCAGACCTGATCCTGAGGCTAAATCTAGACCATATTCCCTGTAAAAGTTGAGCTTTGGCAAATTTGATTGTTTTGATGTTTATGGACATCTGCATGCTGCTGGGATAGATTGAAAGGTAGCTGCCTGACCTGTACTGAAGTTTCTAGCCATCCTGGATTGCCGCCAGCTGAGCAAGGGATTAGTGTCATTAAAAAAAAAAAATTAACACAAACTGGCCTTGTAAAGTTTATGTGCCTTAAAATTGTTGTATTTACTTTGATTTTAGCTGTCATTTGTTTGTGTGTATTTCCAAGGTGGCCTTTTGCCCCTGCTCCACCCTGTGCTGAGTGGGAGGAAAGAAAGAACTTGTGTTTGCATTGCACGACATTGACAGCCAAGCAGCACTTTTCTGCAAATAACCTTGGTATTTTCAGAGTGCTGCTGTCGTGGTGGTTTTTTGGTTTTTTTTTTTCTGTAACTGCCGCTTCTAATCAACCTTCTTTCTCTTCCTCTTTCCCTCTTTCTGTCACCTTTTTTGCTTTCTCAGAACCAGTTTCTTCTCTCACTGGGCAGCCTGTAATGACGATGAAGCCCAGTAGGTTCCCTGTAGTAGGTTTTTGGAAACGCACTGTTGGGCTTTGGGTATGTTTGCATTCTCAATGGATGCTGTGGAGGCCAAACTGCCCTCTGGACTGGAGCCTTCAAGATGAATGAGTGTTGAGAAATGTGACTGAAGGTGTCCGATCACAGCTGTGAATACACATAATGCTTCAGCCTGCAAGGCTGCTGTATCTTAAACTTGATTTAAAGTGAGAGGAATGCAGCAGGGATAGGTGTGAAAGGGGGCAGGACAGCTCACAGGGGGGATTCGTAGAGGGCAGCGTCCCTACCTGCTCTTCTCTTACCACCCTTCTTGCTTTGCCCATGTAAATTAGCCATAACCTGCATTGTAAGGATGGACTATGCTGAAGGGATCCAGTTGTATAAGAAAGAATTTTTAAATGTGGAATAGGGAAGAAGATAAAACATTCAACCTATTCCCCCCATGTATTAAACCTCACATCACTGCTGATTTGAGTTTGCTTGCAAAAAAGCCCTTAAAAACTCCTCCCAGTTTATGTTCCTGGCCATAATGCACCAAAATAGAAATAATGTTTCTAGTTAAACTATGTATGACAAATCCCTTAAGAGACCGTCTTTTGTGGCCAAGAAAGTAAAGGGGGAAAAGTAAAGTGATACATGAATGTTCAGTGTTTAACTTAATTTTTACCTGTTTCTCATTATAAAGGATTTTAATTTTGTTGCACAACAATAATCTGTGGATATTTTTCCTCAAAAGAGTCAGGTCCCAATGCCCTCCAACACTACAGCTTGCTGTGGCTTGAGCTGCAGATGACACCTAAAGAGTGTATTTACTGTAACTGGCCTCAAAAATTATTTACACATACTCTTAAGCACAAAATGAACCATTTTGAATGAATATATTACTGGCAGCAGTGGGGTGAAGTGTTGTCATAGCTTGGCTGCTGCCAGTGGTGGAGTTTTGCCTGCTCACCCGTTCCTCCCTGCAACAATATAGAGTTTGTTTTCTGCTTTTCTTTCTGATGCAAGCTTCCAAAACTCTTTTATAACCTTCAGTAACGAGTGCTTTGCTTTGCATTTTGTCACTCTATCTCTTATGCTCTGCAGTCTTGGTGGAAGTATTTTATAAGGTCTAAAGGCTTCTGACTTTATGAAATGAGACCCTGCACTTCAAGGAAGCTGGTGAGAAACAGGGAGACCGGTAGGGAATAGCTTTATCAGCTGCTTCGGGGATAGACCACATGAGGTGTTTAATACCACATGGCAATGCTGCACGGCGGTGGAAGACAGCAGGTGAAAATAATACTGTCTGTTTCAACCTCCTGGGGGAGTGAATTACAGCGAGCCAAGGTACAAACTCAGACCCCTGCTTTTCTTAAAGCTTTCAGTGTCAGAATTGAAATGGTGCTTCCTGATACGGCGCTGGGGACTGTGCCTTGGGTTTGAGTTTTAAACCAGGCATTTTTCCCCCTTAATGTTTTTGCCGGGCAGATTGTAGACCCTTCACCCGTGCTCCCCAAGTACTGTCTTCCTCTTCTGCGCCTTTCCCCCTGGGCTGTTGCGGGCTGTTGCTGTGCACTGCGAGGTGTTTTCAGTGTCTAGCCCCCAAACCAGATGTGTTTTAAAGTGGATGGAATGTTCTTTTTCTTTCATAATCTTTAAAAAATACAGTGGCTTAATGCTGGCAGAATCGCCTTTCCCTAGGCAGCTGGAGAGGTAGTGCAATGTAAGCATCAGGAATTTCATGTTGACACCAGCTAAGAGCATCTCCTGAGAGACATTTTCCAGAGGAAGGGATGGCAACTCAGGACCTCACTGAATGTTTCTTTGGGGACTTGTACCACTTTAGTGTCCCTGATTTCAGTGAACCTGCATGCAAGAGCTCCTGCTCGGTCCTCACCTCCCTGGGTAAGGGAGGAGACCATCAGGATGCTGAAGAAAGTCCCTTTGCTGCACTTCTTACTTTTTGGCTCACTTCTCTCGCAGGCAGCAGCACTGTTGCCTTGCAGCAGGATGGGAGGCGTCTCCTAACTGTTCCTCCATGCTCCTAATGGCAGCATGAACTAATGAGCACCTGACTGGTCCCCGGTGCTAACGAGGTGGGACACTCCGCAGCTGCACGCTGAGGCCAGCCTAGCAGTTCGGGCGATGCTTTGCCTGTGCCCTACTGACTGTTCCTGCTTCCTTTTTCTCTTCCAGAGAGACGGTACTCCAGATCCCGTCCCAAGACCGGTGGACTGAATTATTCATCTCATGTGGTGACGAGCCGGCAGCCCAGCGAGATGGCCCTGACCCCACTGACAGAGCAGGAGGGTGAGGCTTACCTGGAGAAATGTGGTAGCATCCGTCGCCACACCGTTGCCAACGCTCACTCGGATATTCAGCTCCTGGCAATGGCCTCCATGATGCACACGGGAATGGTGATTGAGGAGTCGGACAGTACTGACAAATGCCTCCTCCTGCAGCCCAGTTTTAGCCACAGGCAGTGCTCCAGTGAGCCCAGTATTGCCGATGGGCCAGAGGGAGTCATGGCGGCAGGTAGGCAGGACCCTGCAGAGCTGAACTGCACGTCGGTCAGCTAGAAGAAGTCTCGCTGAGAGGAGAACTGCATGCGCTAAGCTGAACAAAGCGTCGTGTATTCCACGCCGGGAAAAAAGAGAAAAATTCGAGTTTTGCTCGTGTCATTGAAATGGCCTTGAGGGATCTTATGTCACTTTGGGAATGCTCTCTAGATGTTTTTTTCTTGCCTGTCTGCGATCACTGTTGATGGAGGTACCAGGCTGCTCCCAAATGAGCACTGAGGGCTGCAAAGGTTTCGCTGTTGAACAGCGCAGTCTGCCTTCTGTGAGCTTTCTTCCGCTACTAGTCCAAACCCTTTGGCCTCAGGTTTCCTTCTGTTTCTTTGGTATGATACAAATTAGCCTCTTTCTGCTTTTCTCCATCTTTCCCAGCTTTGTGCTGCTTGTTTGCTCTTTGTTCCTGCAGCAGCGAGCTTTGGGCTAAATGTTCGCTTTGCTTCTTAGTGCTAGGGTGGTGATGGCCGAGGACTGCATTTTTCTCTTTTAAAGTTGAGCTCAGGGATGAAACCATTTGCATCCTGTGGAACGATCTGCTTAGGTGGCTTGTGAGAGAAGGAGATCCTTCGCTTTGCCTCCCACGGGCATGGATGAGAAGTCCAAATCTGAACAAATCAGCCCTTTTCTTCCCCAGACCTGAAGAGAACTGAGCGTACGTGGGGAGTCCCAGCTGAGTACTTCATATGTACTTCATTTGGTTCCAGTCATATCTTTGGAGGTGGTGGTGTAAACTGGGTACAAAGGAGGGGTGGGTGTGTAAATTGGGGGTAAAATATAATCCTGAGCATCCTGGCCTTTGGCATCAACTTGCTTTCAAAATTTCGGTGGTCATAGGGCTACAATGAAAGGAGAAATCTAAATGGATTCCTTTTGGAAGGAGGCGCTGGGCAGAGTCTGCACTTGTGCTGGACACATAAAAGTGCTTCTCAGCACTGGGCCATCATGATTCCAGATCAGAAGGTGACAAACAGGATTTCACCCTTGGGCTGCTCTGGTACTTTTAGCACTTGCAGATTTCATGAGGCCAAAGGTAACCAGCGGGGTGTAGAAAGGAGTCCTGTCTTGGTCGTGTATTCATGAAGTGCTCCTGACCTCCAGTGGTATCTGACTGACTTAATGCAGTGTTGCTTTTAAGACAAAGCAAGGGCTCTTTGCAGTCTTTGTTTTTGTTTTTATTTTGAAGATTAGGAGTGGGTCCAGTTTGCAAGCGCCTGTGTCAGGCACTGCAGTCCGCTGTGTCTGCTTTGTAGCATCACTTGGTACTCAAATGCTGCTTCTATGGGAACAGAACCAATCTGTTCGAGCAGTCCCCTGGGATACTCTGCTGATGTCTTGCTAAGCAGATTTGCAAGTGTAATTACAGGCTTAGAGGTGAACTGAAATGCTGCCTTAAATGTCAAATCCCATTAAAAATGAGGATGTAACACCACTGCCACTCGAGTCTAGTCCCTGTGGTACTGACTGTAAATAAATGTGTCTTGACAAGGAAACAGAAGGTTAGGATGGGCCTTCAGGATGTTTTTTTGCATGCTATGACATTAACTGCAGAATTTGCCCTGCTTCTGTTGGGCATTAAGCATCTTCTGCTCCACTGGCTGCACCGAAAGTACAGCTCTGGCCTGTCAGGATTTGGCCTTAGTAGCCTGTGCAGCAAAAAGAAAGCAGATTATTATTTGGTAACAAAGCATCAGCAATACCAGTAACGAGCACAAGTCACACTGCCTTTGCAAACGAGGGTGTTGCTTTGTCTCCTGGGGTTTGCAAATGTTGAAAGAGATACTTGAAAGGGCCTGCTTTTTCTTGCAGGCACCTAAGGCACCCTAGCTGTTGGCCTTTGTGGAAGTGCCAAGTGTTTTGATCACCAGCTGTGCTTACATGTTGAAGAACAGAGACTTAGTTGTGCTGGCTGCCTCCTCCAGTGGAGGCCGGGAAGATGTGGCTTTAAGCAGTCTTGCCTTCAGCTGGATTCTAGGATAAATTGCCCTCCTAGTCATAAATTGGACTGACCAGGCCAACTTATTTGTCGTCGTCTGCTCAGTAGAGCTTCGGAACCTCTGTGGTGGCAGCTAAACCTAGTAGACCGTGCTGGTCTCACCTTGGAATGGTCCCTCCAGCGTGGGGCAGGTGATGGCATCCTGCTCAAAAAGAATTTCTTTGGCCCCTTGCAGTGGTTTAAAGCCTTCTCTTAGTCACAGTGGTGCATGTGGGGAAGCTATCACCCTGCAGCATTTCAGTTCACTCTTATGAATGCTTTTCTCCCTTCTATTTCTCCTCTAATCCATTTGCCTTCTGTAAATACCCAAACCATTTGAATTAGTGAGCAGCGCCCTCTTTTATGGTGAAAATTAGAATGATTTATTTATTTCCTGATACATTCTTGGATCATCTCTAGGGCTAATAGGAATCCGGTCCTGGTTTTAACTTGAATTTCTTTTGTTTTACATGTATGTATAATTTGAATTATTTTGATTTTGTGTCTGTTACTTTGCAAAAATTTGCACCAAGCCACTCTGAATCATGCACTTCCCCAGTTGTTTTGGTTTTTAGGGAGAATTAAAGCTGGTGGCTTTACTTTTTAAACTGAAGTAAACAAAACTCGGTCTGTAAACCACACTGAGCGTCTGGGTCGTGAGCACCACTGTTACAGCCACGTGAGATGCACGAGCCCCTGCAAGCCCATACCTTTTACGGGCAGACTGGGGGAAACTGGAAGTGGTCGGAAAGCTGTGCCCTGCTCTCCGAAGGGCCGTGGAGGCAGACGTGGCGGGCAGCACCGAGCGGCCGCTCTCCGCTGAGGGTGAGCTCAGCCTCCACAGGCTCAGTCCCCTGGACGTGAAGAGCAAAGACTCTGTCCAGGGGCCAGAGCCACGGCATGAGAAACGCTTGCACTTTGGATACAGGGTTCTGGTCTGGGGTTACGCTTCTTCGCCGCTCACCATGTCACACGGCCATGACGGGGCACGGGGCAGGTCTTTTCTACCCTCACGGTCACCCACTTGAGAAAACCTCCTGGAAGAGCTGTCAGAATGGGAAGAAGGGATTTCTCTCACCACCTCCCAAAGTCTGTCTGTTACCTTCTAACTGGATAATTGCCTAGATTGAGTTCCTTCTCGTCACACCAAATCTGTCTTCTCTTTTTACTCTGTCTCCTCTTCTTAAGGTAAGTGATTTACTCCCTGTGTTCGTACAATTCTGTCACAAACTTACTGAGGGGACCTTAGCAGAAAGCTATTCGTAGTACAACTGGCCTTTTTCCTGACATCCCCCATAGGCAAGCAGCATGTTTTTATTGCCAGAGAGCAGGGCTTCTTCAGTCCCCAGCTGGGTGAGCAGCAACCTGGTTTATTTTTTGGGTTTTTTTCTATCTGAAAAAATGCAGTAGATCTTGGTGCTGGTGGCAGCAAGGGGAGCGCTGCAGGGTTTGGATTGTCACTAAGGTAGAGTATTGCCCTTTCTTTTTAGGTCCAAATGGCAATGGGTTCCCCTGGAAGGAACGGTCTTTTGATGCTTACAACCCTGAGTCAACAGACTGAAAATGCTTGGCTCTTACAGGCAGCCTGGGTGTCCCAGAGAGCAGAAACCGTTTATGGTGTACATACTTCTATGAACTGCTTCATTCCGCTGTAGACCCAGGGTAGCCAGTTTCCCTAACTGGATTCCCTGTGCCTTCCCAACTTAGCTCCTTCCCCGTGCCCACAGGAGGGCTCCTGGGCCAGGCACACACCTCGTAATTGTGTGTGGGAGGTTTCCAGCGAGAGAAAGGGGAGTTGAGCCGTGTAGAAACTCAGCCCAAGTCGATGATACTGACTTGCGCCGAGTTGCGGGAGCCAGAATTGCAAGTTCTGTGCTAAGAGCAAAAGATGCTGCCTGTGCAGAGGGCTGCAGGCAGGGCCCTGCCGTGACACTCCTGCTCATACTCGCACCCTCTGCGGGTCTTTCTCATACTTAGGAAAGGCTGAAGAAGGGTGATTTTTAAGTATTGGTGCTATACAAGTGAAAGCGAGCTCCTCTCCTTGTTCACAACTGAAATTTAGAGGCAGGTAAAGAGCTATTCAGCTGTGGAAATTGCAGCCAGCAGAAGCGAGTGTTTATCCAGTGATTTTAGTGTGGCAGGCACCTATCCGTACCGTGAGGCCGGGGCCCCTCCTCACCAAGCCGGAGCCGGGCCTTTTCCATAGCTCCGCGAAATCTCCCGTGCCGTTCGGTGGGTGGCATGTCTTCGGTGGGCTGTGGAGGCAGCTGGGAGAGCACCTCCTCCCGTTAACCTGCCCTTTGCGGTAAACCACCACCTCCTGAAAGAAACGTGCGCCTTCTGTTGAGCCACGAATCGGGTGTGGAAACTCCAGAAAGAGGTGGGGAGCCGGGCTGTCTCCCCGGCTGTCCTCTTCCCTGCGCGGGACGGGTCTTCCCGCACAGGGCAGCCTGCCGGCAAAGCTCAGGAAAGCGGGCGAGAAAACAAGGCTGAGCCTGGCACGGATGCCCCACGGTGCCCAGGGAGTTTCCCAGGGGGATCCGAGTCAGAAATTCAGCCCACAGTCGGCTTGTTTCTCGCTCGCAAACACTCCAGCTCTGTAGGAAAGTTGCCGCAAATTTTCCTCTTAATTCAAAGTGGGAAGAGCGTGGCTAGTATTTGGTATCAATGTGGGAAGCGCGTGGCTAGTATTTGGTATCAACATGGGAAGAGCGTGGCTAGTACTTGGTATCAGCCTGAGCAAAGAGGAGATAATTAGTCATTCCATCCACTCATCACATATTCAAACGGGGAAGGCAGATCTGGCAGCACGACAACAGCTTAAATGGGATTTTGTTACTTAGCTGCCCATTTGGAGAGTGCTTGCTGTCCCCCTTGCTATCCCAACAGCTCCTGGTGAGGGCACCAAGCACTTACTTAACTAAATAAACAAAAGCTTCAAAACAGAAATGCCAGCTTTTAAAGCAGCTTAGCAGCAATGGAACAGCATGTTCTCGTTAATACGGTGCTCAAAATTTCATGTGGTAAACCAGCTGCCACTTTCACCTGTGAATTGGTTGCCCTTCATCCATTACTTGCACCTGAAGATACCTTGAGTACCCCTGTTAGTTATATCCAACCAGTATTCCCACTGGGGAGGGCAAGTGCTGTATAATTGTGCCAGTTTATGTCTCCCCCATGTGTAAGTTCGTCCCTTCCAGGAGACGAATCCTGCCCCAAGCACTTCTACAGGTTGAATGAGAGCTGCCCTAAGTACACAAGGAGTGGCAGCTCAGGGTGTATTAGTAGTTTGGGCTGCATTTCTCCAGTCCAAACCATAAGAAGAAAGAGCAATTCCAGTGAAGAAATAAGTAAGTGACCTGAAAATTGTCATTATTAATCAGTAGTTGCCAGTTGTGTGTGACCAATGCTCTCCCTGGGCCACAAATACGGGTGCGTGTGTAGGAGGCGCATCTGTATGGGAGAACGTATAGGAGAGGGCAATGAAGAAGAAATACATGCAGGTAAAGGGAATGGCTGACTATCTTTTCCCAGTTAATTGGTATAACAGAAGGTGGGGTAGAGGCTTAATTATAGTTTGGTCACCGGATTTTTCAATGAGCAAAAGGAAAGCAAACTCCTTAAAAAAAAAAAACCCAAACAAAATACAATGGCTTGAAGGGTTTCACCTACCCTAAACTCCTACCATAGTACAGAGCAGCTTTGCAGTAGCTATGAATTGCAGTGATAGTGAGGGAGTCGCTGTTTGAAGTGTCTGTCATTAGGCTTCAGAGCTAACTCCCGCTTATGCCAAGTGCTCGTTTGTAATTCGTGTGTCATAATTATTATCGACTGTGCAGTAACAACCTCTTACATTGGAAAGTAGATTGGAGTCACAGAATCGTTCTTTCTGATCTTGAAATTTATGAAGACAGCTACATTGACTCATACCCAGGAGTTTTCTGCAGTTGCTATCATCACTGAAAATTATTATTTCTCTTATTTTTTTAACCTGAAAGCATGAGTTCTGTGAGAATTGCTTGGGCTCCTCAAAGAGCAGACAGGCCAGTTACGAGATGCTCAGGGTTCAAGTCAGTACTGCACCAGGACTACCTGGAAAGTAACAGCATTTATATATATTAAATGTCAGCGAGAAACCACAGAATCTGTGCCATATATCACCTACCCTGTAGGCCTCTTAGGCTGATTTACACCCATAATTGGTAAGCAAGCCCTCTTTTCCACTGGGGTTTTTTACTCCACGCTAAACGCTTGTCGACTAACGTATATCAATGGTTCTTGGAGCAGAAACAAGAAGTCCTCCCTTGTCTCCTGCATATCTATCTCTAAGGGTCAGCTTCACTATTACAAGTGCTAAACCTGCTGTCTTTCTTCGGGCTCATCTCAGGCCAATGAATTATCATTTATTTGCTGTGTGGTTGGATATAAGAGATGAGCGGGTGGGAGGGAACTGACGGTACGTATGAAAAGTCCCCCTTAAGTGGTATATGCACTATATTTACAAGAAACACCCTGCCCTAATCTTTTTTTTCCTTTGGTGGGGATGGGAGGGGAGGTCCGATTTGGGACTTTGAATCTCAGGGATTCAGAATGACTCTTGTTCTCAAGTTTGAGTGGGTGTTGGAGAGGGGAGAGAGGAGGGGATTTCTTGTGATTTTCCCCCATCCTCAGGTTTTTTTTTCTCAGAAGACAGTGGTGGGCAGCCATTACATGCTGGGCATCACTGCATTTGGTAGTGCAGATGGAGCTCCTCTGAGCTCCTCCGTTCAGCCTGGTGCTGGATATCATCAGTCTTTCTTCTGGCTCTTCAACGTTAGACACCTTTCTTCCCCGAAAGCCCAGCAGCAGGCTGGAGGCATGCTGCCCTCCGCACCCACAG
The DNA here is from genome assembly GCA_024606505.1 of Aquila spilogaster. Lineage (NCBI taxonomy): Eukaryota > Metazoa > Chordata > Aves > Accipitriformes > Accipitridae > Aquila > Aquila spilogaster. The sequence continues at coordinate 63,667,403 of JANHGO010000042.1, read as the reverse complement.
TCCTGCTTAAAAGCGGTGGCTCATCCTTAACGGCACTGCGGCAAAAAGCGGCCGCCACCGTCTTGTCATTCCCCTGTCAAAGAGCGCGTCCCCTCGTCCAAAGAGCTCGTGTGTCCCCCCCCCTCCCCGGACGAATTCTCATGATGAGCTGATGGACCTGCAGAAGCAGGGATGACTTCAGACGGCAGCACCAGGCCCCCATCCACATCTCCTCTCACTTGGCACTGGTTATGAAGACTCGGCTCTTTTTATAAAATAATAAGTGAGGGTGCATTCAGCAGCAGGTCCTCTTATCTGTAGGGGCTGTGGAGAGGCAAGCGGAGCAGAATTAGGCCTTTGAGGGAGTGGATGTTCACTTTGCAGATGTGTTCTTCCTGCATTGCTTATTTAGGGTCGCCCTTAGCGGGAGAGTCTCAAATGGGCTTTGGGGAGTCTCAGAGGAAAGCAAATTTGTTCTTTGTCGCTTGCCCTGTCTCTTACCCATCTGCAAACCAGCCCACCCTTCCTCTCGGCTGTGCCCGGGACAGCCAGCATCCCTCACCGGGGTGTGCATTGGCACGCTGCGGTGCATCTAGCTCAGGAGCTGTGCCCAGAGATACAGAGCGGCTCTGAAAGTGGGTAAGTTAATTTTGTTAATAATGCTGGAGAGGGTGTACAGGGTATTACTGTAGAAAACGTCGTTTTGGGAAGAGGAGGGCAGAACCCATGGGCCAACCTGGAAAGGGCTCCAGGTGCTCAGCACCCCAAAAACAGCCTTGGGCATTGCTTGTGGTGAAAGCAAGGTGTGCACGCAGGAGATGAAGCTTTTGGGTTTGTGATAGCCGTGCCCATACTCGGATATCCCTGCAACCCGCCTCCTATCTGCCACCTTCCTGAGACTACTAGCAGGTATACAGTACAGGTAATAGTATAGGTAACTTGCTGAAGTTGATAAAGCCATGTTTACTTCAATATTGCAGATCTGCTCTATCCAGCAAAGCTTCTGTCAATGTAACCGGTGGAAACCAAAGAACAGAAGTGCATGGCTGCCCTGCAGGGCTCACTGCCAGCGTGCAAAGTTTCTCCAGCCGCAGGGGTGTGTGAAGTCCAAAGTGGAAGACCTAAACCAGTTCAGTTTTTTTGGGTGTGCCTTTAAATTGTGAGAAATCATGGGTATCAAATGCTACCGGCGGGCTCTGCAATCGCCCCTTCGTAAAACAGACAATTGTGTCAAAATGCTGGCTGAGATGTGGCTTCTGTAGCATCAAAGCGGGCTTGCATCTAACAAACAGGCAGGGCAGCCTTTAGTGAAGGGGAAAGCCACCTGTGGAAGTGGGACTAATGTCATCCTGCCATTAATGCTGGAATTTTCTTTTGCTTCAGACACAGATAATAGCAAAAACTGCCAGCCATGTTAGCAAGCCGCCTGTGAGAAACATACTGTTAAAAGCCTTGGGTGGTGGAGGTCAATCATTTAGGTCATAGGACAACAGGGGACTCTGTTATATGGAAAAACTATCCGTTGGCCTTTCAGGGGTTCAGCATGCAGCTGGATGCAAGTTTATCTCATCTTGTGACCTTGAAGGGAAGCAAGTAAATAGGATGGTTAAATGAACTGTAACAGATCAGCTTGCATATCTGAAGGACAATCAATGGAGTGTAACAACAGGCATAGATAGCTCTAAGGGTTGAAGGGCACACTGCAAAGGGAAAAAAACCTGTTTCTATCTTGCTTTGTACCAGAATTGCTTGTCCAGAGACATTCCTTTCTGTGCTACTTACCATCACTCAGTGGTGGTGTTGGGGTCCTGGTCTGAGAAACTGTGTCTGGGAAACTGGACAAGCAAATGAATTGGCAAAAAGTCATCAACTGAAAGTCTGGGCAAAAAAACACCCCTAAAATGTTCTTTTTCTTAAAAAAGTATTCACTATGCAGGGTTGTTTTGAGTCCTTTATTCTAGGACT
>JANHGO010000042.1:63635029-63665359 GCA_024606505.1 Aquila spilogaster | reverse complement strand
CCCCCCCCCCCCCTTCACGCTATTCACCCTGTGTATTAAACCTAGCATCATTGCTGATTAGAGTTTGTCTGCAAAATAATCCCCTAAAATCTCTTCCCAGTTTATGTTTTTGGCTATAGCACAGTGAAATAGAATTTTTTTTTTAAACTATGCAAGAGAGCATCTTTTCTGGCTGTCGGCGACAGGCCATTCATTATAGGTGAAATGACCTTCTTTCCACTGGAAGCCCATGAGAACACACAAACTTATCTTTGAGTTCTCTGCCAGCTCTTTTGTCTTCTATGCCATGATGTGGTTGTGGTTCAGCCACTGTGCATTCTGGATCATAGCTCTGGGCGATGGGGTTTGCAAACGTTAAACTGAGATGCCTTTCTCCCTAGAGGACTACTCCAAGGAAGATTTCAAATGGGAAAGGTCATAGGAGAAGGTCGGAGTTGTTTTATTTCAGCACTCTCCTGCTTTGTTCTTCTCCCCACAGTCAGATTTTGTCTTTCAGGATGGAGTTCTGTGCATTACAGTTCTTATGGTGATTTGATATAGTGCATACATAGCATTGTTTTGGTCCTCCAGTGGTGAGGCAGTGCCCTGCTGTATAAGAAGATAAGCACAACAGCTGGGGAGAGTCAAGGGACAGGTGGCTTGCAGAAAACAGACCACAGTCTGATGCTTCTCAGCCATCGGTTCATAGCTGGAGGTTATGCAAGAGTTGCAGACTGTTCTTAATTTCCCAGAGGACTGTGATTGCGTGATAGAGCAATCAAAGGAAGAAAAGTAAAGCAATAAATCCCTGTTCAGAGTTCAGCCTATTTTTCTGATCATCGTAAAGAATTTTACTTCAGCTTCACAAAAATCTGTGGATAGTTTTTTTCCTCAAAAGAGTTAGGTCATCCCTCACTTGAAGAGAATAAACATTGCTAAATGCTTTGCTATACATTCCTGTTTCAGTACCTGATCAGTGATGTGCTACCTATTTGTGCAACTAACCTGATCTTGAAAACCTCCGCTGAAGTAAGATCCACAGATCTTCTGTGAAGTTACTTGGAGCCCTTATTCTTGGCATTACACTGCATTGCTTAATGTGTTAATGTCTGCGGCTGTTGTGGGGAGGAAATAAGAAAGACCTCTTGTTGCCTGCCCAGTTATCCTATCTGTAATAGGTACAGCTTCAGGCTAAATATTTGGTAGCAAGAGAAGGAAGAATTCTAACTGCTTTCATTGAGGCCTACCAGCTATGCTGTACATTTCCAACACACGTTTATGTGGAATCTTATCAATTTCACTGTGACAGCAGGAGACAGGGCCATTCCCCAATGCTGTAAAGTCAGATAACGCCCATGGCTACCTGAGATAAAATTGGAGCCCTTTGGCCTTTAACTTATTTCATGCTCCCATCACCTTCTTCTTCCCCCCTCCCCCATCCTAACTTCTGTGAAATTTTATGGTCAGAGGTTGACTCTGACAAAGGTCTAGGTTATCAAACACACTGAGATACTTAACCAGCCGTGTTTCTAAGTCCACCAGTGGAATGTTGCCAATATCTTGTTCCTAGTGCTTCTGCTGAGCTGTGTGTATGGAGCTACGCAGGGAACTGCCTTCTGGATAGTGAACTGCTTGGAATCTGGATCCAAGCGGAGGCCACTGAAGTGTCAGAATAGATCTTCACAAACTTCAGGTTCTTCACTGGGGAGGTCTGGTTGCATGCTTTCAAATTAAATGTTTGGAAAGCATAGGTGTGGGAGGTACTCTTCCTTAGGTGTATGAAGTGTTTGGCTGATGTGTCAGCAAAGAGCTTTGCATCGTGTTTTAGTAGGAGTGGAGATTAAAATCTGGCTACTGTAATGCACGTGAGTGACCTGACCAGTTATCAGAGATCAGTGTTTCCTTCAGAAATAGAGATAATGACTTGAGAGCTCTGCCTCCTTGAAATGTGGGTGACAGCACCTCAAGAGCATTTGAAGGGGGGTTTCAGATCCCTGCAATGTGTTGGGGAGTGCTCTGTAATTTGCTTGAATCTTTGAGGTTGGTCGTGTATGGTTGCCACTAATCTGTTAGTGGTATCTAGCTAGTGCTTCAGCTACAAACCCTTTACAAAGCTTAAAAACAGAGACTTGTCTTGCCAAGAGAGCTCTCTAAGTGCTATCCTTTTTTCCTCTCTAGCTGCTGATGTTCCTGAATAACCAAAGCAAACTTCAGTCGGTGATCCCTTTCTTAGACAAATCCCCCACAGCTCATTTCTTCCCATGATGGCAGGCATTGCTCTGCTAATTGCTGCAGTATTGAAGTCAATGTATTTAAGGAACATTCAGGAGTTTCAGAGACATAATGCAAGGCCTAGTGGAGTGGGAGATGGAACTAAAACATGAACTTCTGGATTATTCATGATTTCAAAAATGGCCTTGCCTTACTCCTCTTTAGCATCTGCCTTTGCCATTCTCTGTTTGTCCCAACTGTTTGACTATGGAAGAGTAGAAGAGTTTAAAGCTTAGTTTTCTCCAAATTAAAACATGCACTAGGAGTAAACTTCTATTGACATAAAAAGCCGTGAGAGCGTGGGTCTGTGTGCAGTGTGGATGTGCTTGCACTGGAGATTGGCTGTGTGATTTGGGTGAGCTGTGGCCATGCAGCGGCAGTTTGGGTTCCAGCTCACGCTGGCTGCATGTCTGCCTGGTTTGTGGATGTTTTTTGCAATCCAACCTCTACTTAGTTCTGGGCTGAGCTGAAGCGTGTCTTCTCTGTCTTTGCAGTGTATCTGGGTTACAGTGGTTACTGCAGTGTGGTCAAACTCAGGACCTTTGCTTTATTTTTGCATACAGCAGGCAGCATTGTACTCCTGTTCCCATGCTGATAAGGGTTTGGGGAGAAGAGTGTGGTCTTGTGCACTGCTGTTAGTGTTCGCTTCAATACCGGCAGGCTTTTACAATCTCCCCTCCCAGATTCTGGTCAGATTTTGAAATCTGGATGATGTCAGATGTTGAAGCACCAACACATGCATCAACTCTGTAAAGTCTGCTCCTCAGTGAGCGTATGTACAGATGCACGTATGAATGCAAGTACATGCATAGTGTGTGAGTCGCAGAACTGATGAATACAGCCTGGCTGGCTGTGAATCACTGCAGTAGCTGAGGAGCACTTGTTAACCATTTTGCCACAGAAAACAAGGATGTACCAGAAGGGGATGTCAGGACCAATTTTTCCAGTTTATGTGCAGGAGGGTTGCCAGGCTGGGCAGGAGCAATTTTATGTTATTGCTTCCTACTTGTATTCAATGGACTTTAATCTCTCAGGTCCTCAGGCTTGGCTGTTTCAGCAGCACTAAAAGTTTACACACACACTGGCACTTCTTTCTCACGGGTATATTTTTATTTATTTATTAAGTGAACCTCAAGCCATGGCCATGATTCTTCTTTTTCCTGTGTATCCTGGCCTCTTGGGAAGGGCTGCAAGCTGTGTCTGTTTAAATGGAGAATATTTTCATTTTAAATGTGCTGTTTAGAATCAGAGAAAAGGAAAGATTTTGCCCTTGTCTGGAAAATCTGCAGCAATGGAGTCAGGAGAATTTACCACTTCTTGCGTGGCTCAGTTCAGTTTCATCTCCTCAGGCCATTCCTAAGCCAGGAAATCTCTGCATAGATAAAGCTGCTGCAGGATAGACATAATGTAAGTGTTAATTTGAGGAATTCCTTATTGTGATGAACACAACATTAGAAAGCTGCTGAGCTCCCTTTCTCCTCTGCACCCATGAGCTGAGCAGCCCATAACAGTGGCTGTGTTCCTAACCTAGACAGGAGGTGGGCACCAATATGCATTTCAGACTCGTTGCTTGAGTCAGTCATGTTACAAGTAAATAACTATCCCACCACTGCCTGCTTTCTTCTGGCATCAGCACTTGACTTTGACAGTAGTCAGTGAAGAAGAAGCCCTGATAAGTAACGTGCAATGTGGAGAAGTAGCTGCTGCTTGGACTCCCTTGTCATTTGGGTCTCATTGACACCAGACCAATTTTCACAGCCCAGGTGCGGACAGCACCGGTGATACTGGTGCTGTGCTGCAGTACTGGTGTGCTGCTACCAACAGCTGTAGGGAGTTACAGGAGTGCTGGTATGGTTCCCCTTGCATGACCTTTCCCTGGTGACCAGCACCACAGCTTGCTGTGCTTGAGCTGCAGTGCACACATAAGGAAGATATCAACTGTAATCAGCCTCAAAACTTACTTGCACAAACTCTTAAGCACAAAATGAAGTGTTCTGAATGTGTTACTGAAAGCACAAGGGTGAAGTGTTGTCATTAGCTGGCTGCTGCCTGTGGTGAAGTTTTGGCTGCTCAGCTGTTCCTCCTTGTAACAACATTGAGCTTGTTTTCTGCCTTTCTTATTGATGCAAGCTTTCAAAGCTGTTTCATAACCTTCAGCGATGAGTGCTTTGCTTGGCTTTTTGTTACTGTCTCTTATGCTCTGCAGTCTTGTGCGAAGTCTCCTACAGGATCTGAAAGGCTTCTGACCCTAGGACATGAGATATCCAGTGTGGCTGCAAGCTGAGTCCTCTGTGTTCCCAGCAGCCGGCCTAACAGCTTGGATAGAGCTTTGCCTCTGCCCTGTTGCTCATTTCTGCTTCCTTTTTTTTCTTCCAGAGAGACGGTACTCCAGATCCCGTTCCAAAGCTGGTGGGCTGAGTTACTCCTCTCACCTGTCCACGAATCGGCAGCCCAGCGAGATGGCCCTGACACCTCTGACGGAGCAGGAGGGTGAAGCTTACCTGGAGAAGTGTGGTAGCATCCGTCGCCACACTGTTGCCAATGCTCACTCAGATATTCAGCTCCTGGCGATGGCCTCCATGATGCACACAGGCATGGTGATCGAGGAGTCAGACAGTAATGATAAATGTCTCCTCCTGCAGCCCAGTTTCAGCCACAGGCAGTGCTCCAGTGAGCCCAGTATTGCTGACGGGCCGGAGGGAGGCGTGGCGGCAGGCAGGCAGGACTCAGCAGAGCTGAACTGCACATCAGTCAGCTAGAAGTCATCTCTCTGAGGAGAGGAAGACTGGGTGTGCTAAGCTGGACAAATGTTCATGTCACCCCCGCTGGGAAAAAGAGGAAAATTGGAGTTTTGTTCCTGGGGTTGAAATGGCCTTGGATGATCTAATGTCTCTTTGGGAATGCTCTTCAGACTTGTTTTCCTTGCTTGTTTGTGATCATCGTTGATAGAGGTACCAGCCTGCTCCCAAATGAGCGTGGTGGGCTGCACAGTTGTTGAACATTGCAGTTTACCTTCTGTTAGCTCTTTTACTGTACTAGCCTAAACCTTTTGGCCTCAGGTTTCCTTCTGTTTATTTGGTATGATACAAATGAGCCTCTTTCTGCTTTTGTCTTTCCTGGTTTTGTGCTACTTGTTTGCATCAGAGGACCCTGTGCTTAACATTCTTTGCTTCTGTAGTTGAGGTGGTGATGACTGAGGAATGCCTTTTTCTCTTTTGAAGTTGAACTCAGGGATGAGACCACTTGCATCTTGCAGAAAGAGCTGCAGAAAGATTGTGAGAAAAGGAGATCCTTTGCTTACTTCCCACGGCTGTGGGTGAAAAGTCCAAATCTTGGAGAGACCAGATTGTTTTTTTGCCCCACACCTGAACAGAACTGGGTATGCGTGGAGTGCCAGCTGAGCTCTTTCAATGTGCTTTATTTAGTTCCAGTAATGTCCTTAGGGTTGGTGTTATAAATTGAGCACAAAGGAGGAAGGTGTAAAGTGAGAGCAAATACAGTCCTGAGCATCCCAGTGTTTGGCAGCAAATTGCTTTTGAAGTTTTGGGGTGGTACAGCTGCGATGAAAGGAGAAATCTAAACGAGTCCATTCAGAAAGGGAATGCTCATGCATTTCTGTTGTGAGAGAGCTAAAGGTGCTTCTCCAGACTGATTGTTATGAGCGCAGAGCAGGAGGTGACGTGCAGGGCTTCTTCTTTGAGCTGCTCTGGTCCTCCCTGCACTTGCAGGATTTGTGAGACCAGAGATAAGCATCTGGGTGCAGAGAGGAGCGCTGTCCTTGTAGCACATTTGTGAAGTGCTTCTGACCTCCAGTGGTATCTTGCTCAGTGCAGCATTTCTTTAAGGTAAAACAAGGACTACTTGCAGTCTTTGTTCCTGTTTTTATTTTGAGGATGAGGAGTGGGTCCAGGTCATCAGTGTGTCAGGAGCTGCAGTGCCCACTGTATGACACCACTTGGTACTTAACCGCTGCTTCTGTGGGAGCAGAACCGATTTGTTGGAGCAGTCCCCTGGGATGCTCCGCTGACGTCTTGCTAAGCAGATTTGCAAGTGTAATTACAGGCTTAGAGGTGAACTGAAATGCTGTCTTAAATGTCAAATCCCATTAAAAATGTGGATGTAACACCACAGCCACTAGAATCCAGTCCCTGTGGTACTGACTGCAAATAAATCTACCCTGACAAGGAAACAGGAAGTTAGGGTGAGCCTTCAGGATGTGTTTTTGCACACTGTGACGTTAACTGCAGAATTTGCCCTGCTGCCATTGGCATTAAGCACCCTCTATTGCACAGGCTGCACGGATAGAGCAGCTCAGACCTGCTGGGATTTGACTTCGGCAGTGTGTGCTGCAAAAAGCGAGTGAATGGTTACTTTACAACAAAGCACCAAAAAAGCCAGTGATGAGCACAGGTCTTGCTGTCTGTGTACATGAGGGTGTTGCTTTGTCTCCTGTGGTTTGCGAATCTTCAAATTTGCAAATCACTTGGAAGGGAATGTGTCGTCTGGTAGTTGGTCACCTGTGTAACTGTTGCTGTTGGCCTTAGTAGAAATGCAGTGTTTTGATCCCCAGCTGTGCTTACATAGAGAGAGATTTGGTTGTGCTGTTTGCCTCTTAGGAGGGATGTGTCCAGGAAGGCAGGAAGATGGGGATTTAAGCAGTCCTTCCTTTAAATGGATTCTAGGGGAAGTTGCCTTCCTGTTCCTAAATCGGACTGACAGTGCCACCCTGGTGCTGTCACATGCGGTGGCTTGCAGCCTTCTCCTGGGCACGTGGGGGAAGTGGTGGGGGACCAAGTGGTGGTCCTGCAACATTTCAGCTCACTCCTACAAGCGCTTCTCCTCTCATTTACTTCTGCTCTCATTTCCCTTTTGTGAATGCCCGGAGTGAGCAGCGCTGCCTTCTGTGATGAAAATGAGTATGATTTATTTATTTCCTGACATACTCTTGGATCACCTCTAGGGCGAATAGGAATCCCGTCCTGGTTTTAACTTGAATGTCTTTTGTTTTACATCTATTTATAATTTGAATCCTTTTGATTTTGTACCTGTTACTTTGCGGAAATTTGCACCGAGCCACTCTGAATCGTGCACTTGCTCAGTTATTTGGCTGTTTTGTTTGGGGAGAATTAAAGCTGGTGGCTTTACTTTGTAAATGGAGCTGAACCTGTTCTTTAACCAACACGGAGGGTCTGGTCTGAGAGCGGCATTCATGGGCGCGCTTGATGGATCGTGCATCTTTCTTTTGTCAGTGTTGGTACTGCTGCCTTCTTTCAGGGGGAAGAGAACGCTGCAGAACTGGGGATGGCTGTGGGCAGCGAACTGCCCCTTCTGCTGGGGCGCTGCTGGGTGAGGCGGGGTCAGACCCTTCCCCACAACCTCGTGACTCCTCCAGCAGTTTGAGTCTCGTGAATCTCCCATACCCTGAATCCGTACCGCAGTACAGAGCAGCTGCTGATTGCAGCAATATCTGGGGAGCCGCTGTTTGAAGCCTCTGTCACAGGGCTTCACAGCCAACTCCCTCTTATGCCAAGAGCCAGTTCATAGTTCTTGTGGAATAGTTATTATGGACTGCATAGCAACAGCCCCAGTTATACTGGAGAAAAGATTGGAGTCACAGAATCATTATTTCTGGGCTCAGAGTTCATGGAGACAGCTGCATTGGCCCACGCTCAAGAGCTGGCAGTTGCTATTATCGCTGGAAAGACCCCCCCACGCTTCTTTTTAACCTGAGAACTCAGTGCTGTGGGGTTGCTTGGGCTCCTGGAAGAGCGGACAAGAGCATGGTTGTGAGATGCTCGGAGCTGAAGTCAGTGCTGCACCAGGACAAGCGGGAAGGGATTGGAGTTAATGTATATTAAATGTCAGTGAGAAACCTCAAGATCCTCTTCACTGTATGACCCTTAGAATGATTTATTGCCATTACTGCTAAGCAAGTTCTCTTTTCCACTGTGGGTTTTTAATCCACTTCACACGAAGCAGCTATTGACTAACAGATATTGATGGTTCTTGGAGCAGGAACAGGAAGTCCTCCCTTCTCTCCTGTGCATCTCTGAGGAGTGGCTTTGCTGTTACAAAGGCTGTCTGCTGCCTTTTTTCAGGCTCATCTCGGCCCAGTTGAACGATCATTTATTTGCTGTGTGGTTGCAGATAAAATGAAGGGGCGGAAGCTGTGCTGAAGGACAGAGCTGATGGCACCTGCACTGGGAAGCTCCTGCAAAAGGAGGAAATTTGGGTCCAATACTCTGCTCCTGGGTGCCAGTGAGCGGAATGAGGAAGGTCGGGGGAACTCAGATAAGCATTTGAGACTTTGTATCTCTGGGTTTCAGAGTGATTCTCCTTTACAAGCTTGTGGGAGTGCTGGAGAGAGGAAGGGATTTAGTGTGTGTTTTTTCTTCCCCACACTGTCCACAGCCCTTTCCCAGAAGATAGGATGGGAGAACTATCATGTGCTGAGCAGCACAGTTTGTGATAGCGCAGCCTGGAGCTGGCTGTCAGCCTGTCCTGTGGCCGTTAAATAAATGCAAGGCATCTTTCCCCTCAAGTAACCTATGGAGAAAGCAGGGTATGGAATGCTGTAGTTTTTTCTGTTCCTTGTGGTGGCCACTGGAGAAAGCGTCATCATTTCATGCGTCCCTGTGGCACTTTAACTGCAGGATCCATAAGAGATGTGTACACGTTTATACATAGTGTTTCAACATGAAGAAGCCAAAACTTCAGCCTGAGGAGCTCCTTCTAGGTGATTTACAGAGGTAAGTAAGTGGAGTTTGTCACACCTGCTGCAATACAGAAACCAGGGAAACTTGTATGTCACTTCTCCTTGACAGGAACTTGGTTCCTTGGTGTGCTGCCAGAAGGGCCTGACTCGTATGTAGCTGGAACTTCTGCTTTCTTAAAAACAGCAATGGAAACAAAGGTAAAGCTTAGAGAGAAACAAGATAATGCATGAGAGACTAAATGCAGAAACGGAGGTAAACCCACTAAGCTGTTGCATACTCTTCTAGGGTTTGACAAGTCACTCTCGCTCATTTCATGCTTAAGAACAGAACTGTAGGTACTTTCAGTGTTATGGAGCTGGTGGCAGCAGTCACAGGTAAGAGGAGTACTTCTGAAGGCAGGAGGGAAAACCTTGAAGTTACCAATGTAGGCTTGCTGGGACTCTGCAGCCTACGCCTGTCTTGGCGGAGCATGACAGGTGCAATGAGGTAAGAGGTGTCTAGCTTTTTATTTTAACACAAAATATCAATTAAGGTGCATGGAAATCACTTTGTCTGAGAGGGATAAGAAGTAGAAAACGAATGTTTTGGGGCAGTTTGTCACAGGGCATTCAGCACTTCTACTTTTTCTAAGTTAAAGAATGCATGTGTTTCTTCCCAAATGATTACTGCCCAACTGCTGAAATGCTGCTGCATTTAATCAGGCGGTTCTTAAGGCTCTTCAGGAGCAGAGCAGCACTTTCCTGCAGACCATGCTGCGACACTGGATGAAGGGCTCTGGAGAGGGCTGTGTGCTGGCCTGGATATTTATCCATGGCTGCATTTGTGAGCAGCTAGTGCTAAGTTGCAGTTAAGCTCTGTATGTGACAGAAGAGCAGGAAAGAGGCAGCTCCAGCTGAGCGAGGAAATCACTGAGCACAGGAACTGTCATGGGCTGTGTTGGTCCGGTTGTGTCAGAGCAGGAAAAGGTGGCTCATCGGTCAAAGCCTGCACAAAAGTGAGTAGGAAAATCATTTCCCATTTCACAGTTTCCTCCTCTGAGTTTCAGAAGTTTCCTTATGCCATCTCAAAGGGAAGAAAATAACAACCCTTTGCTCAACCTTTTACAGCTGTGAAACCCAAGCACTTGATTCCTTAGAACAAATGGGTCCGGTTATGGTTGCTAAAAGAGGGGATAGAAGAGCAAGGCTCCAGGTTTCCAGCAAAACAGTCAGTCCTTATCTGCTCCCCATCATGAAACAGAAGGTAAAGTCATGGAGGTAACACTGTATTTTTTTCCAGAATGAAAACAAGTGTGGTCTTTTAGAAGGGACTATGACAGGTAGGAGTTGGTAACGGTTCTATTGGAATAAAATATGAGGGTAGACTCAGGCTAGGGATTAGCATGTTACATTTTTTCTGCTTCTTTAGGGGCAAGGGAAAATTAAAAATGAGAAACAAAGGCAATTATGTCTTTGAAAATTATTTGTGAACTGGAATCGATGGCAGAAATAGCACAAAATCTTTGTATGTTCTGAGATTGGAGGAGCTTACAGGCACTGTTCAGTGCTCGACTCCAGGCATGTTTTTTACACAGGTGTGTTTTTATGGAGCAGGTGAGATCTCAGAATAATAATAAAAAAAAGCCACTGAAGAAAAAAATGCACATAGAACACAGATAGTGAAGTAAAGAAGCAGATGGTGTAAGGGTGGTGGTGGCAGCGGTCTGCTGTCCAGATGGATGTTGTCCTTTCAGATGGAGCTAACAAAGGTCAGTGTCTTTCTGCCTCTTTGTCTTTACTTCTATGTCTTTCTGTACTTCTGCCAGTTGTTGTCCCTGGTTTTTATGTTGGTGCCTGGTGTCTCTGGTTATCCCCCGTTAGTCCCTAGTGGCACCAGTTCATCCTGGTTTGCCCCAGTTCTTCTCTGTTACTCTAGGTTCACCCCCTTTCTGTTTGTCTGCAGCCAGACAGGTGCTAGTGTTGAATAGTTCTCAATGCTTAAGTTTGGGTGAGGAGCCCCTGACAGTTTACTTTTGATTGCTGCACCTGCATCTTCTAATAACAACTGAAGCTATCACTACCCTTTATGAACAGCAGCAATCCTTCTCTCTTGAAATGTACTCATCCTTTTTTAGTTTTTGACTTACATAATACATGCTCTCCCTCATTATAGATCAGCCAACTGAAACCCACAAGACAGAGAAGCAACCAGGTTCTGCTGCAGTTGATGTTTTAAGCAGCTCTCCCTTGGAATAAAGATGTAACATACGATGCATGGTTTAATTACTTTATTTTTTTAAAAATCCTGTCAGAAATATAGCTGTGTATTAATTACAAAATATATTAATCTATTGATACTTTAAAAGAAACAAGAGAACTTTAAATTCTGGTCAAATGGAAACCAATACAAACCTTTAACACTGACCCCAGAATCGTCTCTTGCATCTCTCATTAAGGTACTTGATGATGAGAGTCTCTAAATAAGAGCAGAAAGGCCACCCTGCTTTCTTTCATTAGCAAGTGTAATTCCTGGCTAGCAAACACCACCAGGCATATTGTGAGACCGCTTAAAAAATCTATGTAGCTCATGTTATCTGAGCTCCCACATATACATCACATACCGACATGTTCAGTAAATTGTTCCCTGCCCTGCAGGGGAAGACATTCAGAGGCAAAAAGAGAACACATTTGCAATATATTATAATTGGAAAATGTGCCATAGCAGCTTTGCAAATACATATAATGAGAGTCTGACTTTAAACACATTAAAGATGACAGAAATTCAGAAGATGAAGCTAAGCCACTTACTAAAACACCTCGAACACCTCTGGATCCAATAATGCTGCAAAGCATCGGGAGTGACAGAAGTAGAGAACCTTACTCCTGAAGAAATTTATACAGGAAACTGACTTACTACTCCTGCTTTTGTGTTTGTTTCAGGTACCGCTCTCAAGGCTGCATGCTGTTCTGCTTCCATTTTTATGGAGTTCTCAGCCCACCCCCACTATAATGATTTTTCAAAACAGACAATCAACTCAGTAAGGTTGGAAAAAAGAGGCTATTTAATTGAATGTATTTTCATGTGGAAACTGAGCATCTTAATACTGATTCCAGGAAAGTTTGAAAAAAGATAATACTCATGAAGACTACAGTGAGGTGGGACCCATCCAGACTCCTAAGTCAGTCCTTTCACTGGCTCAAGATGCTATTCTTATTTGGAAGAGAAAGCACTGGAACTGCAGTTAAAGGTGGGGAAAGAATGAGGAAACTGAAACAAACAGACAAATTAATGTTTCATTAACATTCGTGTTTCAGGGCAGGAAGAATTAAACTCTGATAGCTCGTGCTAAATATTACGTAAAACTCTGGCATTACTTTAACTTGGCATCACTCAGAGTTCTACTTGATAATATCAAAATACAAATGTGTAGAACAGCAGCAACTCGAGCATTCCTATTTATGTGGTCAATACATGCTTTCTGTTACGCTTTCTTTTCACTATTGGGTTGTGCTACTGAATCATTTACTTCTGAACCTGCCACCTAATGGAGTTTTTTCAAGGTGAAACTATATCAAATGTAGCAGATAAGGCTCAAAGTAAGAATTCAGTTTGTTGTATATGACAGTTCCTAACACGAAGCTGCAAACAAAGTATTAATGCACTTAGTGGGTCGTCTTTATAAACAACTCTTAGAGCACATTGTTAACATCACCAGGACTGAGTAAGGAACTGAGTGCTGCTTCCTGCTACAACTTAGCAGTCCTCCCCCTGCCTTTCTCCTAACCCATCCAGAAAAAGGAGAGTGGTAATGTTTGAGTAGCTTGGAAAAAGATGGATAACTAACAGCCTGAAAAGGACTGCAGAACTACTGTACATTGTAAAGAACTGCCTGCTGGCTATAGCAGATCTGGGCACTGTTACATGTATTAAAAGCTCTTCATTGAGAATGGCTTAACAAAACTACTAACACAGCTCTAATTGGAGACACATTGGAACAATTCAGTAAATGGGATGAGGCTATGCAGTATAAAATTGACTTAAGAGATTTAAAAAGATTTAAAGCATGGATCTTTTCCTGTTGTTGAGTAATATAAGCTCACACCAAATAGCATAAGAAGTCACTTGTGACTGTCACAGCCAGAAGTTCAGTATTCAGTAGTGACAACCTCCCTTCAATTTTATCTGCAAAGTAAATTGGTTCCGGCAGAGGCCTGCAACTTCTAAGCTCCTGCAAGTAGGTGGAGAACCTCCCAAATCAATGTATTGTAGTATTTGTTCATTAGTTCTGTATATATTAAGTATATGCACTTTCTCTACTGATGATCCCCCAGAGGTTGCTTTGAAGGGACTGTATACTTAGGATACTTTTCAGTGTCTTTTAAGTTGCAGCATCCCATGTCCTTACACTGTTTCCGCTAGTTCACAGAAGTAACGGAAAAGAAATGCCTCTTTAGGGCTTCTTTCCTCTGCCTCAGTTATGGGGTAAGCAAAACTACTTGGTTTTTGGAGGAAAAGATCCATACTTTATCAGTACCATGGTAAATTATTAGCACCAGTGAACTTACCTACTCAGCTCTGACTGGTCAAAACTAGTATTTATATGCCATATAAATAAGCAGTAGAGAAAACAGTAACACGTGCAGTGTGAGGAAGCTCATGAATCCTTGAACTAGTGAACTTAGTGTTTGGTTACAGAGCTGTTAAGGAAGGCAGGCTTCTTTTTTCTTCCTGAGAACAAACAGGACTGCAATTTTTCCTCCCACTAATTAATAGGCTTTTCTTTCCTCCAGAAGTGCTAAGGAGGCCCAAGGTCCTATTGTCTAATGGGACAGGAAATGGCCACAACAGCTGGATGCTGACATGGCCACCTGTACACTGAGAACTAACAGGAGATTATGTAGCTCATGTCACCCAGAACATCAAGGGAAGGGATGACTTGGAGGCACATCACAAGTTCAACACTGACTGGAATTCAGGTTTCAACAATAAAACAAATTTGGCAACCCTGTCTAGTTACTATGTATGTTTGCTCATGTATCTACCCACCACCTGAAAACTTATCTTAGCCTAATGCTACACTTACCTCTAGTGCCAGCAATTGAGATTCTGGGCCTGGAACATACCACAGGGGAGTAGCACTCTTGGACCATCTTTCTTACAAATATTTCTTCCCCAAGCTTGGCTCATTTAACCTTCCTCACACCACTACCCCACGCCTTCCAAAAATTGTAATATCAACTTGATCTTGACATGCAACTTCCTCAAACTAACTGCAGCACAGAAGGGTCACAGCATCTTACTCTAGGTTATGTCAGCAAAGCCTTCACCTGACTTCAGATTTCAAGAGAAGCATAATCAATTAAAAATCATAGATAAGTCAATATAGAAACCATCTCACCCAACATCTCACGCAAAGGAAAGCTTCCCCAAACTCCATGAAAAAAGAGAAAAAAAAAGCCCAACCCTCATCTTTATTAATTTACCTACCTCACTATGATTTCCCTGCTGCAATATGTATTCCAAGGCACTGAGCTGCAAAGATTTACAGGTCTTTTCTGATATGACTTATGCTCTGCCAAACAGAAATGTGTAGGTATTTCAGTAGGATTTTCTCGTAAGCAGTTGAGTTAGCTTACTACAGAAGTAGCTTACACCTTTAATAGAGAACAATTGCTAGTATTCAAACATGACCTCATCAAGCTATTCAGGTGATCAACTGTGGTGGCATTTATGACCTTATGCATTCATCCTATATGGACAATGGAGCGTGCATGTATGTGAGGTGGAAGAGTATGAGCAGGGCTCCATTCGGTTACGCAGCCCCATCAGTACTGCGAGCTTGAAATCCTTCCCTGCGAAGGCTGTTTAAGTCTAAACGTGTTAGAACTTCACAGCGCACCAGAAGGGTATCATCCTTTACAAAGGTTCTTTGCTTCAACGTTTGCAGGTGCATGAAAGTCACATAACCAAAACCTTTTGGATTGCGGTGAATGGTTGGTCGCTGGAAGGCTAGTAACTCTGGCTTGGCTTCCATTACTTCCTCATGATTCTGCCTTTCAGGGCCTTCCGATTGATCCAAAATAGAAAGTCGTATAGTGCCTTGGAAAGGCCAAGGCAGATGGCTGTCATATTCTCCTTGCATCGTGTGGACAAACAGAGAGATAAAATTAGCACACCGCTGAGCATTTGGTAACTGGATATGCAAGCGCAAACACAGCTTGTAGCCAGGTTTTCCAGTATAGAAGCCAGGACTGTGCATCACAACAGGTCTCTCTTCTTCCTGGGCTTTCTGCAGTCCACTGAAGTTCTCAATCTTCCAGATGTAGATACCATTACATTGCTGTGCCTCCATTTCGGTGATCTTGCCCTCCAGATTTCGGATAGTACGTTTGAGTTCCGCCATGTGAGTGTTCTGCGTCTCCATTTTTGCAATGAGTTCTCTGATTTGGTGATCTTGTCTCACCAGACGACCTTCCAACTGCTGAATAGTTTCTTTAAAGTTTTCAACTTCTGGATTACAATTATATGGGGCATGTGACACATGGGAGAAGAGAGCAGGCTCAAAGGGTAGGCCATTGATAAAGGGTACAGGGTTTGTAGCAGTAACACTGATCGTTTGAATGCTCTGAGCCATCATTCTCATGTGAACCTGAGTGAATTCCTGCATGTGTCGTGCCAATTCATTCCTCTGCATCTAGGATTTAAAAGATGTCGCATTAGGAATATATCACACGTTAATTACACCCTAAATGTGGTTCTGAATTTAAGAAAAAAATAAAAAACACATAAGTTGTGTTATGTGAGAAAAACCCGAATGAAAATCGAAGATAAGTGATGTGACAAAGCAACAGAGGTGACGTGAGTACCAACGGAAGGCTTCATATTCAAAGTCTGTTATGACAAATGAAGAAACTACGTTCAAGTGTCAGTGGGCAAATGCTGTTTGACAAAACATCGGCCTGGTAAAAAAAAATCATCAGCAATAAACAAATATTTTTGTGTGCTACATCAGCATTGCGTTTCCTTCATTGATTTGCAGAAACGGCTCCGTGCTACCAGATGATAAAGACCTATGAGAACTGATGGGAAGAGGATGAAAAGGTTGTTAATCTTCAGAGTTACTGCACAACTAGAAATAAGAGTATCCACATTAGGTAGTTTTGGCATTTAATCACATTTAAAACATGAAGTCTTCTTTACCAAACCTGAAAAGTTCTACCTGTATTTGGTCAGAACTTCGTAAGAAACATTAGAAATTACTTTATTGGTGTAAAGCTGAGAATACATTCATGGAATAATATCAAAGTTCATGAAGTACATCATTCATAGTTTTCTAAACTTGAGAAGGACTTTTTTCAAGCACTGGATCAACATGCAATGTTTTACAATTAGAGTACCTTCAAATGAAAAACTCCACCAATCACTGAAGGTTCAGGTTAGTACATAAGCCAGTAGGAAAAGACAAGCAGCCATGCACAACACCTGCAGCTCACGCCTCTGACAAAAGGCTTACCTTTTCAGGACACCCAAAGGCACTGTAAAAGCATGGTACTGGGGCAGTAGGACAATCATTATCGTAATGGTTAGGCATCTAAAACAAATCAGAGTTGAAATGAGTTTTCCCTATCAAGAGTATTCTCTTTATAGCATACTAAAACAGAGCTAGCTGGACTTTGACAATATGTACCTGGAGTAAGATCAGTTTATTCTTGTATCATTTATTTGATAATTATGGAAACTTTGAACAAAAGCGTTGAGCTAATGATAAAAATTCAACATCCTCCTCACACACACTTCACTACTTCACTGCCTTAGTATTTACATTATGCATCAGAAAGCATTCAAGTTTCTCTCTCCAATGTAGCCTATACTCACGCTAGATCAGAGTCCACTTCTTTCCCTTCTCAAGCGCTATTTACACGCATTTAAAAACAGCTGTGTCACTCTTCATTATTGCTTTCTCAGTAAGTCCACATTACTTCAATTTTTCTCATGGTCCATGTTTTACAGACCCAGTTATCTCATCACTCCAAATCCTCCCTGCCCATCCTCACCCCAAAACCTGGACATCTTGTCAGCCCTAACCAGAACTGAGGATAATTTTGGGTTTCTCAGGCAAAAGACTTGTTTATAAGCTCACTATAGGTCATCCATTAATTCTAAATCATACCAGTATTTGCATTCCCTGTTACATAGTTTCGCAGTTCATTATTTAATCTGAAGTCATTTTCGCCTCTAAGCAGCTTTTAAATGAGTATTACACCTGCAGCAGATGCAACTTTTACATAGAGGTGGGGAGAGATTTAATGCCAGTAGAGAAACCATTTCTTCAGATTTAATTTGAGATTATGACAAGTACAAACACTGTTCTGTACAGAAGTGGCTGCAGCACAAGAATCTTAAGGACAAACACACTTGTATTTACTTTTATATGTTTACGTGCTTACATTCTGCAGAGAACACCTGCATTTCCTTCAAGCAGCAGTATCCTTGTGGAGTAAGCTCATCCTCCTTCAGGGAGATCTATTTCATTAAGTGTGTGTGAAACCCTTCGATCACATAACCACACTGGCACAGCTGCCCAGAGGAGCTGTGGCCACCGCATCCCTGGAGGCAGTCAAGGCCTGGCTGCATGGGGCCCTGAGTAGCCTGACCAAGTGGTTGGTAACTCTGTCCATGGCAGAGTACTGGAACTAGATTACCTTTGAGGTCCCTTGCAATCCAAGCCATTCTATGATCAAAGCAGCATTGTAAGTACAATCAGCCCCAATAAAGCACAGAAAAAGGCAGTCTCTTACCTGCTGCCTGATGAGCATTGTGTTGCAATATTCACAGAATACATTGGCAAGAGGGCAGGTTTGGTCATGAAGCTGTTAACAAACAGCAATAAAGAGAAGAAAACAAATTAATAACATTATGCAATTTAAAAGAACGCTAATCACCTCTGATGAGACATTTAAAAGCTCAATGCAACTGTGAAATAAAGTTAAAAAAAATAAAGCCAGGAGAAGAATTCAGAAGTGATCCTGTTCTCATGCATTAGCAGGTAACCCCACAAGATGCACTTCCTGATCCTTTCTGCCAGGGATACAAACTGTAAGTGTGGGATATCGTTTTGTATATTACTTTGCCAGCAGACACTGCCCCTCTCCAATGAGAAGGCCAAAAACAGTGGTGGTTAGACACATCTTCTCACACCACAGGGTTCCCAGATAAATGCCCTGGAGTTCAGAGCTTCTCACCTGTGCAGTTCAAGAGCTCTTCAAAACCAAAGCCTTTTTTTCCTTTCTGCAAGACCTGATGTCACATTTGTGAGCAAACCTACATGAACAGAGGCTGAAAGACTCCTGCTAAGTACCTCTTTATCTTCATAAGCCATAGATGTGGCACAGTTTGGACAACAGACTTGACGCCGAGGACACTCCTGTGTCATGTGCTCTTTGAGGTGGTTCTTCTGAAAGGCTCCTTGGCACTGTGGGCATTCCACGGTGGTGAAATCACAATGCAACTGGTGCTCCTGAACAAGGACAAAAGAGAGATTTGATACTGAAAACAAGTACCGACTTATCACCTGCCTTTCAGATAAGGCACAGCACAAGAGGAACAAATGGCAACGTTCTCTTCTTTCCTTCCAAGAAAACCCTTAAATATACTTATGCTGACTTTACTAATGGCACGTCGATGTTCTATGGCCAAGATCAAGACTTCACATATTCGAAGCTTTAAGAACACTCACCACTAAAATTCAGCTTTTTTTTTTCCACTTACAACTTGGACGTCATCTTCCAAAACAATTATTTCAACTAATATGTAGCTGCTTTGAGGGAAGTATTACACTGACTTTAAGGAATGAGCTGCGTTAGCACATCATGTGCTCCATGGGTTTGTTTGAGAATCACCTCATTACAACCATATGCTCATCAGAACAAAACAAAACATGCAGCTATAGGCTTGAATGAATGGAATCAGCATGACCAGGTATGACCCCTTATGTTAGTCTGAATTTTCCCTTGTCCATAAAAACAAGGTTCACATATTTGCAGAACTAATTCTCACCTCTAAATGTCTCAGCTCCATCTTCATACAGCAGCCCTTGTTGGGACACTTAACCGTTAATGAAAGGATTTCCCGTTTAGCAAAGTTGTCTGGAAAAAGTTGATTTTCAAGTAGAATTTCGTTGTCTACTGGACATTTGTGACCCGCATCTCTACAATGCCAGAAAGAAGAAGATTGAGTTTCTTTTGCCCTTCATTTAGAATATTTTTACACTAGCAAGACATTAGCAGCCAGGTAATAACACGTGAAGAAAGCCCTTGAAAACAAAGGCATTTGTGACAATTACCAGAAATTATACAACACAGGTTAGAAAACCTGACAGCATACAAGTTTCATTTGAGGTAGTACTACTGAGATCACAGAGCTGTTGTAACTCAGTAACTTTCAGTTGCCCAAATGACACGATAGATACCCTGGAGGATGTAGAGAACAGAAGAACTTATGGCCTCGTTTCTCTAAGTACTTCACACAGCTGAGACACAAAAGAATAGTTCACATACTATTCCAGAACAGTACGTTAAAGATTCTTAGGCATTCTCTCCCTTCTTTCTCACTTTATAAGCAGCCAAGAAAATCATCACTGAGACAGAAAGCAATCTTTTCCGGATTAACTTATCTCACAGGACTTTCTGTAGAGATGTTTCCCTGTTTCTTGGTACAACCACTCAACAAATTGGTCATCCTTCAACTAATGTATTTATATAGCAACACAGGTAAGGAACTCCTGACACAAAAGTTACTAAGAACTATGAAAACAGCACTGAATTTGGAATTGGGTATTGTACCTGGAGCCATCAGGACCAAACAGTCAGTGCTAACTGGTGAAACTGGAGTCCAATGGTGGAGCATTGGCGCATGCAACTTACGCAAGGAAACTCACAGCCTATTACCACTTTGCAAGGCTCTGTCTACTTGCATGGAAGGAACAGCATGGAGCTGCATCTGGGGATTAGTTGGTTGGTTATTAGTAAGAGGTTCTTCACCAGAGGGTGGTCAGGTACTGGAACGGGCTCCCCAGGGCTCTGGTCACAGCCCCAAGCTGCCACAGTTCAAGGAGTGTTTGGAAAACGACACAGGGTTTGAATTTTGGGTGGTCGTGCATGAGGCCAGGAGTTGGACTCAGTGATCCCCGTGGGTCCCTCCCAGCTTGGGATATTTTACAATTCTATTTTTTTCCTCAACTGGAAATAGCAATAATATGGAAAAATATACGGGGTGGAAAAATGCAAGAGCGCACTCATGGTGCAAAGATCAAAGGCCAGTTCATTCTTACTGCTTGTGAGTGTGAGGGGGAAGTAGAACCCAGTGTGCTGTGGAGGACAGGAGGGAATTTGTGTCCTTTGCTGGAAAAGGAAATAATTGGTCAGCACTCCCTCATTGGTAACGCTGCCACAGGAAGTGGGGGTAACGATCGGAGTTTAGAAGATGACAATGAACTTCCTTTCCTAGGTCTGGCTTACAAGAGCTAGCTCACCACAAGTATGACAGTCATGTTCGTAAGCAAATGGAAAAAAAGACATCTAGCGAGCCACTTCATTTCACAGCTCCTCGAGCAATGCGCTCATCTTTATCACAAAGCAGAAGTGTTCCCCCAGATCACACACGATCTACAGGCAGCCACTTTTTGACAGGTAAAGCTTGGTCACTAATACCTCGCTTAATGCAGTGCAACGGTAGTTTGGTAGGCCTGCTGGTAAGGCAGCAGCATCACTTCTACACATGAAAGAAATAAGAATGTATTCATTAGATATAACAATTACCAGATGTCCAGTTTAAATAACAAGTAGTAAAGTAAGAACGAATGGCAATTTCCTATGAAAAGTAAAGGCAGAAATGACTTCATCTGAAGAAGTGTCTGCTCCTTGATTTTAAGAACTGATCAGTTCAGCCTGGAAACAGAACAGTCCGCGTATACCTCAACTGGAGCCTCACGAGTTACCTAATGAACTGCCAGCACCCAAGGCTTCCACTGCTGCCCCTTCTCAACTCATAATTTGCTGATCTGATACAAAAGGTTCTGAAATCTGGTAAGCCCCACTACAAGCCCTAAGTTGGCTTTGGCGGAAGACAAAGGAGGAGACTTGAATGAAGCTTAATTAGCTATTGCACTGAACTTCATTTTCCTAAAATTTCTCATCAACTACTTTGTAGGCAGCAGTATTTGTAAACTATTATCTGTGGATACTAAAGCAGATAAGCTTCTTTACTACTGTGACTCAGTGCACTTTAAGGCACTTCAGGCTGCCAAGGCTTGCTGGGAAGCAAACACTTACTGTGACCAAATCCACCCGGTCTAATCATGCCCTTCCCTATTACAAGATCTAAGACTTCAGTGCTTAAAAGCTCTCCCCCACTTATTCTTTTGATACAAATCTTTCCAAGTGCAGATACAGTGTCTTCAGCATGAACAACAACTGTTGTCTAAGTCACAAGAAGCATCTATTCAACAACTACCTGTCCAACAACTATCCATCCACCTTGTATCGCTTAAAATCCTCAGCATCCACTCAGGTTGTACAGCAGGGAAATGGGGATGAAATAGAAGAACTTTTTTCCTCACCAAATAAAGGTTATGATAATCACTTAATGAAAAAAAAAGCACTAAGTGTAAAAATCACTTTCCATTCTCCTTTTAGTTCTGTAAACTTCTCAATGACATCCATCAATATTGTACTGTAGACACTATGAACAAATCAGTGTTGGACTGTGGATACTACAGTGACAGTCCAAATCAACAGCTCAATCCATGCATCCCAGTTCAGCGCCTCAGAATGGTCTGACACTTCAAGTTCCCAGCTCTGCTGTCACAAGCACTCGCTGATTCTCAGAGATGGATGCTGGTGGGGAATGAGGGAAAACATTTACTATTATTGAAACATCTGAAATATCACAGTGATGATCTGTAGCCTCCAAGACAAGGAATGCTTACCACCCTCATTCAGCATTCACTGAAATTGCCAGTAGTAATCCCAGAGATTAAGTACAAAGGGCATACGAAAAGGAAAAACGTCTGGCTATTATTTATAGATCCGAAACTTTGAGCAGAACAAATACCCTTAATTAATAGAAGAGAAACCATTTCCCACACCCGAGCTTTAAGAATGAAGCTTCTCTACCTGTTACGAGATGCTGTGTTCTGAACACAAGCTTACTGCAGCTCCTCTCTAAACACAACGGTAAATTCTACCAATGACCACTACGTAGGTCTTCAGCAGTTAGATTAGAAAACAATATCACTACAGAAGATCTAAAAGACTGGTCAGAAGGGACCCAATTTGGGTAGTTTTAAGTTCAGTTATCACAGGAATATGATTATCTTTGAAACAAGTGGTGAATAAAAATTTCTAGTGCTTAGTACTGACTAATGTACTTCCAGGATCTGTAGGCATCATCCTCCCATTAAAAGGCTGACAGATTTCTTATCTTTTTTGTTCTTCCAGCAATTCCCAAATTAAAGAAGAGTACAGAAACTGCTATTGCAAAAACTGACAAAAACAGAGAGCACAGAGAAAGCAAATAAGGAATTCCACAAAGTAATGGCTTTTATTACTATGGAAGTCTAATTTGATACTTACAAGCATACATGGATTTATGCATCACAGCCACTTAAAATAATTTCTGTTGGAACACATGAAGCAAAGGCCAGAAATTGAAGCCACCTGCTTATGCATAGGAAACTGGATACCTGCAGTCAAAGCTGGCAGGTTTAGTTTCATTTTTGCTTTCTTCCATGCTCCTGGCTGACACGAATGACATTGAGTAATGCAGTTGGGTAAGATCTGACTTATTTTTTCCCTTCTCCAGAAGTAGGAATGTAGCAAATGAGGCAAGGGACTAAGGGAGCGGGGTGACTTCATGGCAAGGTTACTGGAGAACTGAGCATCTCTGAGCTTCCTTTGCACAATACTCAGGGGAGTCCCTTTTCATGTGTGAACAACTTTGATATTCTGTGTTTTCTGGATGATGAACTTGCATCCTTTTCTCAGAAATGCTGATAAAACTGATGTTAAAAAGCTGAGCTGCAAACAGAGTTTCGTGCTCTCTAGAGAATAACCTGCCCTTCTGCTATCTTAAGTAGACAATGCAAGATTAGGTTCATCTTTTACTGAGCTCCAATGCTTTCCTCCTCCATCTCAAAGGGATGCTGTGAAGAAATACATTAGCATCAGACAATGCAGAAATGACAGAGAAGCCCACAAAATAATGCCTTCAGAGAACACTGTCACTGGCATGCTATTAATTTAGTGAGCTAAAAACGATGAGCTATGAATAAAGAAAGTGGAACAGAACTGTGGATAAATGTATGGAAAACCAAACAAGAAAGCATTGTCCATTCTGCACGCTTAAAACAACTGCATGGGGAAAATAACAAAACACATTTTAAAGTAACGTTGAAGACAGTCTTATTTTACATACAAAAGCATGCAAAGTAAGCTGGGAAATTAACCAATTCCATATGTGGGTCACACAGAGTTAAGACTCCTACCAAAGCACCTTGACATCTGAGCTAAGGGAGAGATCCATAAGTAAGAAATCTGGCTTAGGTCAAGAAATAAAAAAAACAGTCTAATATCTAACTATCAGTGTGGTTTAATACTCACTGGCATAGGTGGGACAGCGATGACTGTACTCCACATTTGAGAGAAGTACACTCTACCAGTCAGCGTACTCTCTGCCTTCCCTTCCTCTTTCAAGCATCCAGTGTTACAAGAGTGAACTCGTCTCCATATTTCTTTCCCACCCCTTCACATGGCAGTTTCCTCTCTCAACTCTTTGTTCCAGACTATTTCCTCATTGCATTCTCCAGCCCAACAAGGAAGCAGACTGCAAGGGAAGAACTGAAAGCACAAATTGCCACATATGCACCAAGAAATCACGCAGCCAGTAGCTGCTTGTAGTTACCAAAACACTCATAGGGAGAAGACAAGGTTTATAAACCTAGGCTGAAGACAGGACCTAGTAGCTGTAGCCAAATCCTCCAAACAAGTTACTATTTATATCTAATGTTTACTCAGTCAAGTGACTTCTTAAAAATAGTTTCCATAAGTTTGCCTTTACCTTATTGATTTGACAATGCAGCCTTTGCAGAAACGGTGCCCACATGGCGTCTGCACTGCTTCCCGAAGGGCCATCAAACAGATTGGACACTCATATTTACTTTCCAAGGGCGGATCGAACTCCACATCGTATCCCTGCGTCTCCTCCGTGAAGGAGCTGGGTGGGTTGCCGGTCCCGCTGCCGACACTCACGCTGTCCTCTTTTGCTCCACCGCTGCAGGTGCTGGCCATGGCCGCACAGCAGCCGCCATCCATGTCTCGGGCTCCACAGCTGCTATCACTGTGTAGCAAGCTCATAGCAGCTGCTCAAATGCCGCACAGGAACGCCCTGCAAGGAGACAAAAAAAAGCATTAATTTTAAATATTCCAAGATCTCTCCTTTCAGTCATAGAAAGATTTGAGCCGTGGCCACAAGCACCAGAGCAGTGCTATAGATTTGGCTCTCCACACAACCACTGGTTTTGTTTTATCCCAGTTTCTCCATTCCGCATCTTTTTTTTACTTATCTTGTAATGTGCAAGAAAGAGCGCTGCATCCTGTCAGTTCAAAAACTGACATGGACGCACCTTCCCGCAATCTCATTCATCTGACCACCGGATTTCTCTAAACATTAGCTCTCCTTGCCTTGCCTTCTGAGAAAAGCCTCTATCCCTATGACATTATTTTCTTTCAAAGCATTCAGAGTTTCCATGAAAAGCTCTGTAATGGAATATGGCAATATCTCAGCTCCGTATTTTCCTTGTGCTGACAGATATTATTTAACATTTTCTGCCTACAGAGATTTGCAGTATAGGTTTCAGTTCAGTTTAGGTGCATACCCACAAATAAAACGTAGGTCTGGGCAGCCACACCAAGCAGAGGTTGTGCTGCAAATGAAATGCAAACGCACAGCATTGCTGACAGCACTTCAGAACTGTCAGTAGGACTTGAAATTGAGTAAGGAGCTGCACAGGAGATAAGGCTAATAGTTCTGCAGCTCAAAATGTTATTTACCAACTAGCAGTGCTCAAACAGGTTCCATGCTCTCCCATCCCTCTTCCGGTATAGGTGGGAGGGAGGACAAGTGACAACGCTGTAAGAACATCAGATAAAAATCACATTTCCCTGAGGAGGAGTGCATGGCATAGCAAGGCCTGTTTTCTAAACAACATTCCCCTCCTGCATTCACTGCAACACCATCACATCATCTGCAGCATACTCAGGATGACAACCTAAGGATCGGCCAGGAGCTGGGCAGTAAGGACTGCTGGAGTGCATCACTGCTACAGCATCCAGGGGCAGTGAGAATGCAGAGTGAGGATCCACCCAACCACGAGTTCAGGGCACAGAACAACTTCTTGCCTTTATCAGAATTTAGGTATCACAAGGGGAGAATGACATAAAGATTGTTTTATTTGGGCACTTACTATGTGACGCCTGAAGACTCCATCAATAAAAATGCTAATTACATGGAGCTTCAGCTAGAAATCTGTGTTGAACACATGAATTACTACAGACATACGCTTTAGGCCACCTGCATGATAATCTTAATTACAGCATTACTGCCCAATGTTGATAGTATATAAGCTATTTTTCCACCAGTTAGTCAGACAGAAAGAAAATGAAGGTAGATCTACCAAAAAATGTAAAAGAAAACCAGCAGTCCAACAGGCAAAATCAGCATATTCAGGTTAGAGTTAGAATCAAAATATAACATTCTGTTGTGCAATACTTTCCATTTTGTTGAAGCACACAGAGGTATAAGCAGCATCTGAAAGCAGTGTTCCTGGCACGGCCAGAACAGCGTTATGGTACAGAGTCTCAAAGCAGCGGCTGACAGCCCGGAGTGGGACTGAAGCAGCCAGACTGCTTACTTCATGCAGAAGTCATCCCATCACACAGCTGTCTGGAGCTGTATCCAAGGGGTAAAGTTCACTCCTCTACTCCTGTTCTCTGTCCTTGCGTATTATCCCTATATTTTATCTAACACAGCAGGCTTCATAACACTCCTAAATACAGCAGAAATACAAACTAGATACCAAAGAACTTTCCAGCAGTTGATTGAGGCACAGTCCAAGACTCAGCAGCTTAACGCCATGGAATGGAATGGAAACAGAAGAATCAATGCTTTGAAAGATGCTCCGTCAAAAGCAGAGAATTAAGTTGGGCCAATGGAGCGTGAAGGTGAGTATGCGAGATTAGAGTCCACAAGCCAGTCTGGGTCTGGAAAGCCTCACAGTATTCCATACCATGGGGGGATATTCAGCAAGATTAAGAAAGGGAAGAGGAACACACATCTCTTCAGCAATGTCACAAAAGAATTCAGGAAGTCGTGAGGAGGAAAATATCACAGCTTTATCCAAATTCAGTTGTCACGTCAACTGCAGAGTGAGCTGCTCTTCCCTTAGGAGGTTTGCAGAATAAAACATACTGTTTGAAATACTGTTATTATAAGAAAGATAACATTATCTTACTCGAAATCTCAGCAGCTGTTGATTTAAGTGCTGCGCAAGTGGTGTTTTTTGCCTGTCCGTTTCTACAGTCAGAGCAGGTATGTACATTCAGTCTATGGAAACAGAAATCCTACAACAGAGTCATTCTAGTGCATGAGTCAGTGCAACCAGCCACCATCCTGGTCTCACAAAAATCCCCCTGTTCAGTGATACACTGCACTCCCACATGGAGATTTTTGTCTGTGTATGACCATAGGGTTAGCAAAGAAGAAGCGCGAGTCTCATTATCTGCTTGTGCCCAAATTTCCCTATCTGTAAAGAGGAGGAAATTAAAGTAGAGTGATTAAGAGTCAGATCTCGAATTTTGTTCATGTTTTTCGTAAAATGTGTAATAGGATTCCTCCCTCTACTCTGCTCATTTCACTTCACCTGGGAGGAAATTTTGTCCTTTACATGCATTTATAGGCATGGTGCACAGGTTTCCTAATCAAAGCCCACTCAGCCCTTTCCAGATCAACAGTCAAAGCCTAATTACCTCTTCACAGCTGAAAACAATTCCTGCACAGCCTTTAAGTGCTGTAATAGGAATGTTCTGTTTCTTGTTGCACTTTTTGTCCTGCAGAAGTTTCAAACAAATGTAACTATATGCAAAATATTTTTATCTCATCTACACCAGAACCTTTTAAATCCATCCAGCTTTTTGACATGAGTAGCGTAACACATTAAATACCCTGCTGGCAGCCTTCTGGTAATCAGCCTAACAGCCTTCACTTTGAGGAACAACTGAAGTTAAACCAAAGCACCACAGGGCAATTCCAACCCCAGTTAGTATGAAGTTTCTCAGGCAGAGAAAACCCGAGCACTAGGTTTGCCAGTGCATCTGAAACACCATTTCCTAGTGCTGGGAAGTCCCATCACACTTGCTGAGCGCATAGACAGCAGGTTTTAGCTTGCACACATGAGACACCCAAAGTCCCTGGGCCACGAAAGGTATTCATTTCTTCCTCTAATGCAACCACGTTGTACTGTTGGACAATGGAAAAGAAGGTGCTTTGCAGGCCAACCAGTAATGCTGGGCTGTCTGACCGTTACCTATGCTGCAGGACTCCAGAATGATCCATCTGTAGTGATCCAGCTCTAAAGACCCCGAAGCAGTCCTGACACAGATACGACTACAGAGTCCTCA
This sequence comes from Aquila spilogaster, assembly GCA_024606505.1. Classification (NCBI taxonomy): domain Eukaryota; kingdom Metazoa; phylum Chordata; class Aves; order Accipitriformes; family Accipitridae; genus Aquila; species Aquila spilogaster. The sequence continues at coordinate 63,637,683 of JANHGO010000042.1, read as the reverse complement.
CACTGCTTTCCCAACTAAATCATAATGAAACCACTCTTCAGCAGGAGGCCTGTGCTACATTGCTATTTACACTGCTGTGTTACAAAGCAGTTCATCTGTGATAGCACAGTCAAGTCAGAGTGGCAAACTTCTGCAAGCATAATGCACATTATGATTCACATAAACAATTTCAAAACAGAACTAGAAGCCTTCCATGCCTTAAATTATTGTGTGCAGTAAAGCTCTGCAGTTTGACTTGTGAAGTCCCACAGTATAATGGAGTTTAGCCAGGATTTCTACAGATTTTCTTGCTCCAGCAAAGAGTCACAGGATTAATTCAGAAGGTTTCCTAAATCAAAGGCTAATTGGTACATGAGAGATCTTCCAACTGCTTGTAAAATTACACTCATTTGGGTAACAGGAAGGGATAAGACTAGGCATTGTACCCCACTTATACCAAAACATGAGATGATATCTGTACATTTGGCAAGCACAGAGGACCACTACACAGGGAACTTATGAGTTATGATGCAGAAAACGTTGAGTATTAATTAGTAAATATTGAAAACAATTTCTGCATGATCTTTCCAAGAAGATTCCTACCGAGCAGCCAGAGAAACCAGTGCAGAGGGCTATTCCAAGTCCCTTTCCTTAAGTGAAGTTGTAAACCTAATGGAACTGCTTTCAGCCCAGCTGGGACAAAGCCAGCAGAGGGCAATGCCTTCAGTGCCACGCAAACAAACCACAGGCAAAAACTCTGCTTTTCTTCTTCTAGCTCATTAAGAACAATTCTGTACATACAGATTTATGAGTCATACGGATTTCTGGGTCAGACCAGCGGAGTGACTGTGGCTGATTTGTTTATGAAGCAATACCTGCAATACTTGCAATTCCCAGGCAGATCAATCAATGGTCTGACAACTGATAAGCGCTATGCTCAGCAGCATTTGCATTGTCAGGTATACAACTATCAACACCACGGTTCCAGCCTGGCAAAACATATACAATTACACAAGCTTATTTTAATTAATACCTATAAAACACTTTCATCCCATAGCCATCAAATGGCAAGTCAAGAAAAAGCAACAGGAGATTCACACAGAACTCATAACTGTGAAAAACAACTTCTGGTTCCTTCTAAAAACCTGCAAGCATTCCGCTGAGATGCTGCCATAGCAGGGTCAAAGCAAGCATTAGGACAGAAAGTACTTCAAGAAAAGGCAGGAAAAACATGGTTATGAACAAGCATCATCTCTGCAAAGTCTCCAAAGTGGGTTTTATTATCACCTACATCAACAAGCAGTGTTCTTGTAGCTAGCGTTAGTACAATCATTTGAGGCACTGGGAAAATAAGTAGTGAGCTGAGCATGCATTCTGAAACAGCTCAGGCATTTCCCCTTTTCACTCTGCCTCACGTTCAGTTTTCTTTTTGATGTGCTTTGTACTCAGAAGCCGGCACCCCTAGTTTTCCACAGATCAGGTCTAAAACTTTTTACACTGCTTAGCTAATGTGCGCTGCGGAGATGCAAAAGTTACCCTTCTTGACATATTAAAGTCAGGGAAGTTCAACAAGTGAAGAAAACGCATGTTTATCTCAGGCATTTTTTTCACTCTGAGGTTCTAGTATTTACTGAGCATGTTTTCTTTTCAAATACAGCATCAAACCTTTAAAACAGAAAGCAGTATTGCAACGCTACAGCACTACAAACCTCAAACCACTGCTTACACACCTCAACTTCTTGTTCAGCAGAGCCTGCCTGAGCTCTGCAGGTCTCCATGTGCTGGAAGAGCTGGAGGAGACATGGCAGGCCCCGAGCTGTGCCCAGAGCAATACCTGCCAGGAAAGAAGTCACCCACTTGCTTTGATCAGCAGACTTCTGGGGCTTCTTTCTGATAGCAGTGGGCTATGTTTCTCCGGCCCCTTCACACTGAGGGAGGCAATGCGGTTCACCTGCAGGTGCTAGCACAGCTGGTGGCTCATGGTTTCCCTGCAATAGCAGCGGCCCTCGGCCCGCAGAATTCATCAGAGATGAGAGCTACTTTCAGTGAGCCCTAAGTGCTGCGTGTAAGGGGTATCATTAGAAAACAGTCCTCTCACCGACAGCCGAGATTTCTGTTGCAGCCTGAAAAGACTCACCGTGACCTCTCTAAACCAGGTTACACTGATAGGAAGTACTACCAGAACCGTAACTTCCTAGTTGCGCTCAAAAGTTTGCTATAAACGTACAGATCTGCCAGCCTTTAATGTAAGACAGAGTTCTCAGTTTCAGAAACAGCAACGCTTCCCGCAGGGCCCTTTTACAGAGCCTTCCAGCTCCCTGGCACACAGTGTCCCTCAGCTGAGGGCCCCGGTATCACAGCCAGAAAAGCGGAGCCCGCCGCTCCAGACCCGCGGAAAGCAGCACCCGGAGGGCAGCCCCACCGCACACCCGCCCGTCCAACGGCTGAGCCCCGGGCCCAGCACCCACTCTCGCGCAGCTCCGGAACGGGGCTCACTTTCAGTTTCAGCGGAGCTCAGCCCAACGCGCCCCGGGCGTGGAGCCGCCCTCCTTCAGCGCCGCGGCTCCCACGGGCGATGCCCGAGCGACAGAACGCGCTGGAAGTGCCGAACCGCGCTCCCGCTGAGGGCCGGCCCACCCCACGCCGCCGCGCGCCGCCCGCCCGGAGCCCCGTCC
>JANHGO010000042.1:63611219-63634929 GCA_024606505.1 Aquila spilogaster | reverse complement strand
TCAGATCTAGCAGATAAGGCTCAAAGCAAAAATTCAGTCTGTAATGCAAAGCTTCCAAAGGAAAGAAAGTATTAATGCACTTAGTGGGTCTTGGGTATAAACTATTAGAACACAGACTAAGGACATTTTTGTTAGTATCACTAGAGTTGAGGAAGGAACTGTGGCAGGAAGAAGCTGTCAAACTACAAGTGTTTTTTTTTCTGCCCCCCCCCCCCCCGATAAACAAAAGAGAATGGTAGTCTTTGAGCATCCTGGAAAAAATGATAATTAACATAGCTTGAAAATTACTGGAGAACTAGTGTACAGTGCCTTCTGTACACAGTGGGTCTGGGCACTGTCACATACATTAAAAGCTCTTAGTTAAGAATGGTTTATCTACTAGGAATGCTCTAACTGAAGACAATCTGAAACAATTCAGCTAACAGGATGAGGCTATTCAGTATAAAAACTACTTAAGAGGTTCAAAAAGACAGTTGTAAAGTATGGATCTTTTCCTATTTTGAGTAATATGTGCTCACCTGTCCTCTAAACACACAGAATACACTAAATAAGTCAATGACTTATTTACCATTAGCTGGGAAGTTCATGTTTCAGTAGTGACAATACTCCATTGAACACAACCCCTCTTCAACTAATAGGCTCTATCTGCAAAATAAATTTTACTTATCTGGATATGATGAACAAAGTGGTAGGCTGGGTCCTGGAACTTTTAATCTCATGCAGGCAGGCAGAGTAGCCTCCCAAATCAATATACCATACTAGGCTTTCATTAGTCTTGTATATATTAAGCATATGCACCTTCCCCACTGATGATCCCCATGGGATTGCTTTGATGAGGCCAAATAGTTGGAATACTCTTCAGCATCTTTTAAGTTGCAGCGTCTCAAGTCTTTGGGTTGTTTCAGTAGCTTGGAGAAATAATATACGTATGCTGATGTACGGCTTAGTTCTTTTTTTGATATCAGACTCTGTACTTAAGTTATGAGGCAAACAAGACTTTTTTCTTCCCTCCTTTTAAAGACAAGATTCAGAACTTTATCAGCACCATGGTAAGTTAAAATTTTTAGCACCAGTGAACTCGAACTACTCAGCTTTGACTGGTCAAAATTAACATTTATATGGCATACAAACAATCAGTACAGAAAACAATAATACATGCAACATTAGGAAGCTCATGAATTCTTGACATAGTGAATCTAGTGTTTGGTAAATGAGTAACTATGTAAGCCAGATTTTTTTCCTAAGAGCAAACAGGATTGCAATTTTTTCCTCACACTAATTAACAGGCTCTTCTTCCCCTCCGAAGTGTTGAGGGTAGCCCAGCTCCTATTGTCTAACGGGACAGCTGGATGTCGATATAGGTAGCTGTCCACTGAGAATTCATAGGAGATGAAACAGGTCACTTAGAACACCAAGAGATCACTCGAACAGTTGCAGGTCACAAATTCAGCTTTGGTACAAATTCAGGTTTCAACAACAATAAAACAAACTCTGCATCACCCTATCTAGTTAGTACATACCTTTGCTCATGTATCCACTCACAGCCTGAAAAATGCCCAGCACTAGGAGGAGATCCCACCAGCACAAAGGTATCTCATTCAAATGCTGCACTTTTATCTCTCTGGTGATGGTGATTGACATTCTGGGCCCAGAGCACAAAAAGATTTATCAAAATAAAGAGAATTAGGGGAGGCCCTTTCAGACCACATTACAAATATTTCTTCAGTGAATTCAGCTCAAGAATCCTTTAGCCTTCTCCACAACACTACCACATGTCTTTCAGAAATACTAGTATCAACTGTACATCGACATGCAACTTCCTGAAGCTAACTCCAGAGGAGGGAAGGGTCAAAGCATACCTCAACCCTTGGTGATGTGAGCAAAGTCTTAACCTGACTTCAGATTTCAAGAGAAGCATAGCCAATTCAAAATTCTAGATAAGTCAATATAGAAACTGTCTCAACTTTCCCAAGCTCTGTGAAAAACAAACAAACAAACAAACAAACCTCATCTTTATTAATTTAGCTATTTCCCTGCTACAGTATCTATTCCAAGGCACTGAGGCAAAAAGATTTACAGGTCTTTTCTGCTATGACTTAAGTTTTACCAAACTGAGATGTACAGGTACTTCATTAGGATTTTCCTGTAGGCAGTTAAGTTTTCATTAACAACACTTCATTTAGTTAGCTTGCTACAGAAGTAGCTTATTACTTTAATAGAGAACAATACCAAATATTTGAACACATGACCTCATACAGAAAAAAAGTATACCAGCAACAACAAAGTTCTATTCGGGTGAAGATCAACTATAGTGGCAACTACGATCTGTTACAAATGCAGCCTATATTGATGATGAAGCACGCTTGTAACCTGTGGTGGAAGAACATGACTAGTGGCTCCATTCCTTGGGTTAAGACTTACAGGCTACATAGCTCCATCAGTACTTCGAGCTTGAAATCCTTCTCTGCGGAGACTGTTTAAATCTAGACGCGTTAGAACTTCACAGCGCACCAGAAGGGTATCATCCTTTACGAAGGTTCTTTGTTTCAAGGTTTGCAGGTGCATGAAAGTCACATAACCAAAACCTTTTGGGTTGCGGTGAATTGTTGGTCTCTGGAAGGCCAGTAACTCTGGCTTGGCTTCCATTACTTCTTCATGATTCTGCCTTTCAGGGCCTTCTGATTGATCCAAAATAGAAAGTCGTATAGTGCCTTGGAAAGGCCAAGGCAGATGGCTGTCATACTCTCCTTGCATAGTGTGGACAAACAGAGATATAAAATTAGCACAACGCTGAGCATTTGGTAATTGGATATGCAGGCGCAAACACAGCTTGTAGCCAGGCTTTCCAGTATAGAAGCCAGGACTGTGCATCACAACAGGTCTCTCTTCTTCCTGGGCTTTCTGAAGTCCACTGAAGTTCTCAATCTTCCAGATATAAATACCATTACATTGTTGTGCCTCCATTTCAGTAATCTTTCCCTCCAAATTTCGGATAGTACGTTTGAGTTCTGCCATGTGAGTGTTCTGAGTCTCCATTTTAGCAATGAGTTCTCTGATTTGGTGATCTTGTCTTACCAGACGACCTTCCAACTGCTGAATAGTTTCTTTGAAGTTTTCGACTTCTGGATTACAATCATATGCGGCATGTGACACATGTGAGAAGAGCGCAGGCTCAAAGGGTAGGCCATTGATGAAGGGTACAGGATTTGTAGCAGTAACACTGATATTTTGAAAACTCTTAGCCATCATTCTCATGTGAACCTGAGTGAACTCCTGCATATGTCGTGCCAGTTCATTCCTTTGCATCTAGAATTTAAGAGATGTGGCATTAGGAACATATCAAACATCATCTTCAATCACATCTTAAATGTGGCTCTGAAGAAAATGAAACAACTAGTTGCTTCTGTTGTGTGAGAAAAACTGGAATGTGAATCAAGGCCAGGTGATGTGACAAAGTAGCACTTTACCAATGGAAGGCTCCAAATTTAAGATCACTGTTATGACAAATGAAAAAAGAAATTCAAAAGCCAGTGGGCAAATACTGCTCAACTCAAAATAGTGACATGTTGAAAAAGCTTTAATGATAAACATACATTTAGTATTTCTTCTCTGTTCTAAATCAGCATTGTATTCCCTTCACTGATTTGCTAAAATGCTCCATAGTACCAAATACAAAGGTGTATGAAAACTGATGCAGAAATGATGAAGGGAGAAGATCCATTTTTACAAAGAGGTATTAAACAACTAAAATAAGAGTATCCAGATTAAATAATTCTAGAATTTAATCAAATTTAAAGCACCGTCAGGTTTTCTTCACTGAAATCTAAGAGCCATAACTGCATTTGGTCACAACTTTGGAAGAAATGCTAGAAGCCACTTTATTGACATGAAAGCTGAGAAAACAATCATGGATTAATAAAAGCAAGTTCATCAAGCAAATAATTCACAGAGTTTTTTAAATTTGTAAAGACCTTTGAAAGACAATGTGTGAACATGTAGTGTTTTAGAATTAAGATACCTCAAAACAAAAAAAACCCCCACAAATCACTGAGGATTTGGGCTGGTGAATGAGACAAGAATAGGACAACACATTGGAAAAAAAAAAAAAACAAAACAGCAAAAACATGCAGAAGGTCTGCGATTCATGATTCTGATAAAAGGCTTACCTTTTCAGGACACCCAAAGGCACTGTAAAAACATGGCACTGGGGCAGTAGGACAATCATTGTCATAATGGTTAGGCATCTAAAACAAACCAGATTTGAAATTAATTTTTCCATCAAGAGTATTCTTTTGTAACATCATAAAAGAATACAGCTGGATGGACTCTGAATAGGTACCTGAAGTCAGATCAGTTTATACCTATATAATTTGTCAAAGAAATATGGAAGTTTTAAACAAAAATGTTAACTGATGATAAAAATTCTACATCCTCCTTGTATGTACTTTAACAACTCATTGCCTTTGTTCTTACGTTAGGCATCAGAAAGCAGTCGGGTTTTCTTGCCAGAACAAATGCCTTTTGTTTCTAGCCTATCCTCAAGCTAGATCACAGTCCATTTCCTTGCCCTCTGAAGCACTACTTGCATATACTTGTTGTGTCTCTCTTCATTATTCTCTTCTTCAAAAAGCTCAAGTTACTTCAATTTTTCTTATGGTCTGCGTTTTCCAGACCCGATTATCTCGCTGTCCTGGATCCTCCCTATCCATCCCCACCTCAAAAGCTGGACAGCTTCAGCTGTGGCCTTATGAGCCCTAAACAGAGCAAAGGATAATTCTGGTTTTCACAGGCAAAATACCTGTTTATACAACCCAGTATCTTTGCATTGTTTAAGTATCATGATGAAGTAGAACACAAGCTTAATATAGGTCAGCCATTAATTCTAAACCATTACCTAGTTTAGCATTCTCTGTTCCCTATTTTTGCAGTTCATTATTCTACCCAAAAACAGATTTTTGCCTTTGTTGTTACTGAACTCAATCCTGTTTTTCAGAGTATTTCTCCAATTTGAGAAGATCATTCTCTATTTTAACCCAGGTCATTAACATAGTTGCCATCCCATTCAAACAGGGATAGGCTGCAAATTAAATAACATTTATCATTTTCCTGTCAATGAAGTCAGTTATTATTGAATAGAAGAAATAATAATGGCTATTACAATAGTAACAGACAAGCAGAATTTCAGCTGGCATCTACAGTTTGATAGTAAATTATTTATAGCTACTTTCCAACAACAGTGGCTTTTCAATTACAAATACTCTCCCTCTCTGCCCAAATCAAAGCCTCGTCTTCTAATGTCAGCCATAACCCCTGGCAGCTACTTGGTATTTTTTAACCTCCATTCAAGATCAAAAACATGCAGCATAGCCTCTGTCAAGAAGCAGTATAGCTAAACAATGTGATCCTACAGAGGTTTACCAGACTGCAATCGCAAGCTGGAGCAGCATTTAAGAGTATTACACCTGCACTGGATGCAACATTTTCAGAGAGACAGACAGGTAGAGATTTATTAGCTAGTAGACAAACTGTTTCTTCAAGTTTAATTTCAGATTAAAGAAGCAATGCAAATACAAAACATCTGACCCAGATCAAACACAGAGTAAGGTAGTGTCTTACCTGCTCTCTGATGAGCACTGTGTTGCAATATTCACAAAATACATTGGCAAGTGGGCAGGTTTGGTCATGGAGCTTAGTTATCAAATAGAAAAAGAGAGGAAAGAAAGAATCAGTAAAGTTACACAATTTAAAATAGTGCTAATCACCTCTAGTAAGGCATTAGATTTTTATTTACATTTCAAATTTTGCATTTAGCTGTGAAACAAAGACAACCCCCTTACCCTGAATAGTATGTTTTCTACAATTACTGTTTTTTTGTGGACTGATACAAGAGATTCATAAAGTTGCAGCTATTTTACTTCCTAAAGCTCTTTTGCTCCAAAGGAGTCTGAGTTTATCCAGCTGTTTCTGAAATTCATGTTCAATTGTAGTGAAACTGTATTAAAGGTTTCTTTTGTATTGTTGGACTATATGAGGTATTTTTGTTTGACAATTCATAATATGATATCATAAAATTAATAGCCCTTGAGATAAAATACATCCATATACAGATAAAGAAATGGAAGCTCAAAAAGGGAAGGACTATCCTCAGTATCACCCAAGTGAAAAATGCAGAGCCAGGAGAAGAATTCAGAAATGATCTTGGTCTTGTGTGTTAGCAGATATCCCCAAAAGATGCATCTCCTGACACATCCTTTCTGCCAGGTTTAAAAACTGTAAATATAAATACTGCTTTGGGTGTTACTTTGGCAGTAGATACCGGCCTCTCTGTTGGCAAGGCCAAAAATCAATGCTTCTTACACAGGTCTTTTCACACCACAGGGTTCCCAAGAAGTTTGTATTTAAGCACAATCCTCTCCCCAGCTTTCACCTGTTCTAGACTAATGTCCTGAGTTTGTAGCTTCTCACCTGTGCAGCACAAAGAGCTCTTCTAGACCAAAACTTTTTTTTTTTTTTTTTTTTAAAAACTGATGTTCCATTTACAAGCAAACCCATGTGAATGAAGGTTGAAAAAACAGAGACGCTTGCTAAGTACCTCTTTATCTTCATAGGCCATAGATGTGGCACAGTTTGGACAACAGACTTGACGCCTCGGACACTCCTGTGTCATATGCTCTTTCAGATGGTTCTTCTGGAAGGCTCCTTGGCACTGTGGGCATTCCACAGCGGAAAAATCACACTGCAACTGATGGTCCTGAACAAGGACAAAAGAGGGATTTGATACAACAAACAGGTAATATCGTCTCATCTGTTTTCAAGATAAAGCCCAGTACAAGAGGAACAAACTGCAACCTTTCCTTCATGCAAGCAAATCCTTATACACTTACGCTGACTTTACCAATGGCCTGTTATTGTCCCATTACTAAGATCAGGACTTCATGTATTCAGAGCTTTAAGAATGCTCTCAGGCAAAAATTCAGCTTTGTGTTTATCCTTTTAACTTTGTGTATTATTTTCCAAAACAATTATTTCAACTAATATATCTAGCTGCTTTGAGGGAATATTTAACTGACTTCAGGGAACTTGTGTGAAGTACAGATACAGCTGATCAAAAGACAAACATGAATGATCCTAAAGAGAAAGCTGCATTAGTACAATTTTCATGCACTACGATGTTCACTTGAGAATCACCTAATTACAGTTAAGAGACTCATCAAAAACCAAATACGTGTAGCTACAGTCTTGAATGAACAATGCATTGAATCAGCATAAACACGTATCGGATATGACCATCTTTGTTAAGTCATTTTGAATTTTTACTGGTCCATGAAAATGAGGTTCCACATTTTCAAAACTAATTCTCACCTCTAAATGCCTCAGCTCCATCTTCATACCACAGCCCTTGTTGGGACACTTAACCGTTAATGAAAGGATTTCCCGTTTAGCGAAGTTGTCAGGAAAAAGTTGATTTTCGAGCAGAATTTCATTATCTACTGGACATTTGTGACCTGCATCTCTACAACACAGAAAAGCAAGGAAAAAGAGACTCCAAGTTTCCTTTACCCTTCATTTAAAATATTTTTACACTAGCAAGACATTAGTGGCCAAATTATAACATATTAAGAAAGTCTTTGAAAAAAATGGCATTTACATGGCAATTACCAGAAAGAATGCAACGTACATCAGAGAAACTGACAATACACAAGTTTCACTAGAGGTGGCATGACTGGGATCGCAGCACTTTCCTAACTCAATAGTTTTTTATTTGGACAAATGCCATGATAGATACTCTGGAAATAAACTTGAGGAGGATGTAAAGAAACTAAGAACTTACGGTCCTGTTTCTGTAAGTACTTCACATAGCTCAAACATCAAAGAATATTTCACATACTATTTCAAAACAAACCTTCAAAGATTCTTGGACCTTCTCTCCTTTCTTTCTCACTTTATAAACACCCAAGGGGATCACAGCTGAGAGAAAAAGCAAAAACGTCTTTTTTTTTTTTTTTTTTTTTTTTCTCCCAGATTCACTTCATCTCTTTGGCATTACTTTTCATGTAACTAATTTCACTGTTTTTGTTGTACGACCATTTGATCAGCTGGTTATCCTTCAATTTGTCCATTTATACAGCAAAGAAGTGTGAAAAAACTCCAGATGCAAAAATTACTAATAACTATGAAAATTACACTGGATTTGGAATTGGGTGTTGTATCTGAAGCCATTTTAACAGCAGACAGATGAAGCCAGTGCTAACTGGCAAAGTCTGGAGTCTGATGGTGGAACATGAGTGCATGCAACTTGCACAAGGGAACTAACAGCCTGTTCTACTTTGTCTCATTCTGTCCACCTACATTTAAACACAAGAATCATTAAAAATGGAGTTAAAAAGGGATCACCTCCACTAAATTTTCCTTTAAAAAAAATATCCAGTATCAGCTCATTTCTGAAACCAGTAGGTCAACATATCTATTCATAATTAAATAATACAGTTAAAGAGGCATGAGGGATCAAAGCTTCTGAGCTGAAGTGCTAATGGAAACAGCAATAAAATGGAAAAATACATGGGGCGGAAAAATGTCAGAGAGCACTTGTGGTGCAAAGATCAAAAGCCAGATCATTGTCACTGCTTGCAAGCATAAGGGGAAGTAGAACCTAGTGGGCTGTAGAGACCAGGAGGGAATTTGTGTTCTTTGTTGGAAAAGGAAATAATTGCTCAGCAACTCCTTCATCAGCAATGCTGCTAGAGGAAGCGGGGGTAAAGCTGAGACTTCAAGAAGACACAATGAACTTCCTTTCCTAGGTTTTGCTTGCAAGAGCTAACTCACCACAAGCCTGAGTGTCATAATCCTAAACAAATGGAAAAAAAGAAAATACCTAGCATGCCATTTTGTTTCAGAGCTCCCTAAGCTATGATCAGCGTGTTGATCTTGTGTCACAACCCAGAAACGTTCCCTCGCTTTGCAGGCAACCTACAGGATATCAGTTTTCAGAGGTATAACTTGGTTACAAATACCCTGTTTAATGAATTATAATGATAGTTCAGTAGGCCTGCTGGTAAGACAGCAACCTTTTTTCTACACAGAAAAGCTAATCATATATAATAACAGCCAACAACAGATTAATTTTAAATAATGATTACCAGATCCCCTGTTTAAGTAACTAGTAGACAAAGACTAAAATAAGAATGAATGGCAATTTTCCAATTATTATAGTAAGGAAAGAGCAATAACTTATTGTAGTATATTAAACAGACTTCAAACACCATTTACAAGTATTGGGATTGCGTTTTAAAAACTGCTTAGATCCATCTACAGACAAAGATGTTGCTATACATTTCCTATGACAGAATTGAGTTTATGCATCTCAGTTCTAATTTACATTACAGAAGAGGCTTTCCTATGCTGGAATTATTTATCACATTGGGCTGTGCCACGCACAACAGTACCTGTGAAACAATAACCATCTGCTACAAAGTACAATGAATATTCCTATAATTTCCCTTGAAATTAAAATATAGGTATGAAAAGTAAATCCGGAAGAATTTTGTTTAAAGAAAAAGCCTGTTCCATGATTTTAGCAACGGAGCAGTTTAGCCTGGAAACTGAAACAGATACATACACTGTGGCATACACTTCAACTGCAGCCATGCCGGCTGTTTGATGAACTGCTAGCACCCAGATCTTTCCTTGCTGCCCCTTGTCAGCTCATAATTCTGCTTTTCCAATAAACAGAGGGTATGATATTTGGTGAGTTCTACTACAAGCCCTAAGTCAGCTTTGATCTAAGATACAGAAGAAAAACTAGAGTGAAATTTAATTAGCTCCTGCATCTGAACTTAGTTCTTCTAAAATTTCTAATCAAGCATGTTGTAGACAGTAACATTTGTAAACTATTATTTGTAGTTCTACTTCGGTAGATAAGCTTCTTCACTACCATGACTCATAGCACTTCAAAGCACTTCAGACAGCTTTATTTAAAAAGATGCCAAGACTTTCTGGGAGGCAAACATTTACCATGATCAAATCCATCTGGTCTAATCATGTCCCTCACATTGTAAGATCTAAGACTCCAGTCTTTTAAAAGCTTTTTAAAAAATCCTTCTAGTGGCAGCCACAACTTCTGCAACATGGACAACTACAATTGTTTTTGTAGAGTGACAAGAAGCAATTACTCAAAAACTGCTTGTCCATCCTTTATCGTTTACAATTCTTAATCTCGGTGTTCACTTGAGCTAGACAGTGAGGAAATGAGGAATAAAGAGAAGCATTTTTTTCCTGATCAAATAAAGGCTGTGATAGTCACTTACTGAAAAAAACAGTACTTACTGAAAAAAAAAGTAAAAAAAAAAATCACTTTCCATTTTCATTTTTTGTTCTGTAGAAGCTTCTCGGTGACATCAATCAACATTGTATTGTAGACATTACATACTCCAAATCAATATTGTATTGCAGAGACTACATACTCCAAATCAATAGCTTCATCCATGGATCCCAATTAAGCATGCAATTCAGCCCTTCAGGGATTCAGAGGGTTTTGGCACTTCAAGTTGTCTGCTCTGCTTTCACAAGCATTCACTCAAACTGTACTCCAAAGACAGAGTTCAGTGGGGAATGAAGGAAAACATTTACTATCAATGAAACACCTGAAATACCAGGGTGATCATCTATAGTCTCCAAGATGAAAAATGCTTTCCACCTGTGTTTAGTATTCACTGGAACAATCAACACTGTCTACAGAACTGAAGTAAAATAGGGAAAAGGTGTAAAAGAAGCAAAAGCTTCTGGTCATTGAAACTGTTTGCAGACCTAAAACTTTGAGCAGAGCAAGTGCTCTGTTAATTTAAAAAGGAAGAGAAACCATTTCCCATGCCTGGGGTTTAAGAAGGAAGTTTCTCTACCTGCTACGAGATGTTGCATTCTGAGCATGGGTTCACTGCAGTTCCTCACTCAGTCCTGTGGTAAATTCTAACCAGTGACCGTAACTGTGCAGCTCATCAGCAGAAGGATTAGAAAACAAGATCACCTTAGCTGTTAAGGATCTGAAAGACTGGAAATGAGACACCCATTTTTGGTCATTTTAAGTTTAGTCACTTTCCCCTCAGTTTTCAACCTAGGAAATCTGTTGTCTTTGAAATGATTGGTGAGTAGACATTTCTAAAGCTCAGTATACTTAAGTACTGACTAATTTACCTTCAGGATTTATAGACATCATACTCCCATGAGAAGGTTTAAAGATTTCTTTTCTTCCTTCCAGAAACACCAAAGTTAAAGAAGAGTATAAAAACTTCTACTGCCAAGAAATACAGCAAGCTCAGGGAGAGCAAGTAAGGAATTCGAAAATTTAATGGCCTTTATTAGTACAAACATCTGTTTCAAGGCTTACAAGCATGCATGAAATTATGTACATTAACCTCTTGAAAGAATTTAGGTTGGAATGTGCAAAGCAAAGGCCAGAAAGTGAGACCAACTGCTTATGCCTAGGCAACTGGATACGGTTAAAGCTGACAGGTTCAGGTTTGGGGTTTTTTTGCCTTCTTCCATGCACCTGGCTGACGTGAATACCAATGAGTGATGCAGCTGGGTAAGGGCTGATGTACTTTTCTTGCAGAAGTAGGAACATAGTGAACGAGGCAAGGGACTAAGGCAGGAGGGTGATCTCATAGTATGGTTAGTGGACAACTGAATATCTCTCAGCTTCCTCTGCAGAATCCACAGGTGAGTCACTTTTCATGGGTGAAAACTGGTGGTATTCTGCATTTTCTGGATAACGAATTTGCATCCTTTTCTCAGAAATATTGATGAAACTAATGTTAACAAGAACTGTGCTGCAAACACACACAATAAATTTCTACGCTTGCTAGAAAGGAAAACAGCCTCCTCTTCTGCTATCATAAGTAGGGAAAGCAAAATTATGTTTGTCTTCTCATACTCGGCTCCAACATTTCCCTCCTTCATCTAAAAGGGATGCCATGAAGAAATACAGTAGCATCAGATACAATAACGAGAGAAGCTACAGACAAGCCCACAAACCCCTGTATTCAGAGAACATCATTGCATACTATTCATTTAGTGAGCTACAAATTATGGACCATGGAGAAAAAGAAATGGAATAGAAATATGGATAAATGGTATGGAAAACCAATCAAGAAAGCACTGTCCATTTTGTATGCTAAAAATAAATGCTTGGGAAAAACAACGTCGTATGGTAACATTGAAGACAGTTTGATGACCCTTACACAAAGGTGTGCAAAGTAAGGTTGGAAATCAACCAGTTCTATATGTGGGTCACAGATTTAAATATTTAGATTCCTGCCGAAGTACTGTGACATTTGAGCTAAGTGAGTAATCGATAAGAAAAAATCTGGCTTATGCTGAGAAGGAAAAACCCTACAGCATAATATCTAGCCTTCTATCAGTGTGTTCCAATACTCACTGACACGTGTGGGACACTGATGACTGTATGCCAGGTTTGAAGGAAGTATGCTCTACCAGTGTACTTTCTGCCCTTCCTTGCTCTTTCAATCATTCATTTTTATGAGCCCAGCCTGTTCTTGCCTTCATATCTCATCCCCATTCCCCCATATGCCACCTAGTTTCCTCTCTCAATGCTTTGTTCGAGACTATTCCCTCATTACATTCTCTCTTCCAGCTCAACAAGGAAGCAGCTGATTTCAAGTGAAGAACTGAAAGCACGAATTACTGTATGTGCACCAAGGAACTGTGCTGTCTGTAGTTGCCTGTAGTTATCAAGAGAAACAATCATAGGGAAGACAGGTTTTATAATCCTGGGCTGAAAAAGGAATTTATTTGGAGGATTTGGCTACTACTTTAAAATTATTACTTAATGTTTGTTCAATCAGATTTTTTAGATTCATAAGCTGGGTAAATTTGTATAAATGTCAAATTATCTAAAGCTTATGCAACCTCCAAACTCATGACATTTTGGCCATACATGGTATTTATTAGAAAGCATCTTTAATGAATTATAAATTCCCAGAGTTCTATTAGCACTCACTGGTAATGCACCTTAAGCAGTTCTATACAGTTTACATTGCCCTTAAACTGCTCTGCCAACTTCCATAAATTTTCCTTTACCTTATTGATTTGACAATGCAGCCTTTGCAGAAACGGTGTCCACACGGTGTCTGCACTGCTTCCCGAAGAGCCATCAAACAGATTGGACATTCATATTTACTTTCCAAGGGCGGATCAAACTCTACATCATATCCTTGTGTTTCCTCTGTGAAAGAACTTGGAGGGTTTCCAGTCCCACTGCTGACGCTTACGCTGTCTTCTTTCGCTCCAACGCTGCAGGCACTGGCCATGGCTGCACAGCAGCCGCCTTCCACGTCTCGAGCTCCACAACTGTTATCACTATATAGCAAGCTCATAGTAGCTAATCAAGTGCTACACAGAAATGCTCTGCAAGATGACAAAAAGATGCGTTACTTCAAAATATTCCAAGACCTTCCTTTCCAATCAGGAATAAATTTTATTTCTGACCAGAAACATTGGAACAGTGGCGCAGATTTGGTTCTACTCAAAATCACTAGTTTTGTTTTTTCCCGCTTTTTGTTATCTATCTTTTTTACTTATCTTGTAGTATACAGAAAAGAGTACTGCATCCTGTCAGCCTAGCTCAAACACAAATACACACACCTTTCAGTAATCTCTTTCATCTGACTATCTGATTTCTGTAAAAAGAGGAATACTCTTTCTTCTTGCTATGTTTACTGAAAATGCCTCTCTACCCCGTCAGTATTATTTACTTCTAAAGCATTCAAATATCATTTGCATGAAAAATGCTGTACAAAACCAAGTTTTATTGGATGACAATAGCTCAATTCCATATTTTCCTTGCAGTTAATAAATGTTATTTAACATTTTCTGTATACAGCAATTTACAGCATGTTTCAAATCAGTTTAGGTGCACATCCTCAAATAAAATGCAAGTCCAAGTACCCACAAGCAGATGCTGTGCTGCAAATGAAATTCAAATATACAGCACTGCTGATAACATTTCAAAACTGCCAATAGGACTTCAAATTGAGTAAGCAGCTAGACATGAGATAAGCTAATACTTCCACAGCTCAAAAGCTATCTACAAACTACTAGTACTCAGAGTTCTTGCTCTCCTTTCCCTCTTCCAGTCTAGCCATTGGGGAGGACAAGGGACAGGACTGTAAGAACAGAAGATAAAAGTCACATTTCCCTGAAGAGCGGTGAATGGCATAGTAAAGTCTGCTTTTAAAATGCTCACAAAGCAGGTTGAACTCATGAGTATGAAATTAAAAAGAAATGCTGGTATCCCCAAACAGATTGCCAATGTTTCTACATTGAATGAGGGAACTTTAAAGAAAGGTCTAAACAACAAATATAAATTTTTAAAGTCCAAGAAATTTTCCTCTCCCGCAATTTTTTAATGGTTACAGCCATTTTCTTAGAATCCCATTGTGGTTAGTTTTCTATAAATGACATTTCTTTGAAACACAGAGGTTATCACCAGGTGCAAGGCAGTATGAGTAGGCTGAGGGTTAAAGAGCCAGGCATGCACAATGAGCCCACTAAGCCCAGATTTGATCTTCTTTTGCACAGCTGTATAGGCAGAGGTCTCTTCCAATGTTCATGTACTGCATTCACTGTAATACCATTACACCATTCAAAACATATTAGGGATGGAAATCTAAGGATTAAACAAGAGCTGAACTGTAACGATTGTTGATCCGCATCGTTACTGCGGACTCTGAGGGCAGCAAGGGGTGCAGAATGAATAGGGTTACCTTGACCACAAGCTCATAAACATGAACTTTTTCCTGCCTCTCCCAGAATTTAACATCACAAGTCATTTTAACAAAATGTTCATGGGTAGGAGGAGGACATACAGGTAGTTTTATTCGGGTACTTATTTTATGACACCTGAAGATTACATCAACGGAAATACTAATCACACAAAGCCTCAACTAGCTTTTACTGGAAACATATCTTGAAGACATGCAACAGTACAGAAATGTGGTTTAGGCCATCTACATGGTAATTAGCAATACTGCCTAAGCTAACAGTGTACGAGCTATTTTTTTTCCAGTTATGCAGACAAAAAAAAAAGGCAGATCTACCAAACAAAACCAAACAGGCAAAGTTACCGTATTGAGGTCAGTTACAGCTAGAATCAAAACAGAACTTTTATTCTGTTGTATAAATATGTGACTTTCCGTTTTGTTGAGGTACGCAGAGGTATGAGAAGTACCTGAGGAGTAGAATTCCTGACATTTCCAAAATACCATTAAGGTACAGAGTCTCAAAGCACAGTTTGACAGCTAAGAATTGTACTGAACTGGTCAGCAATGCTCACTTTATGCAGAAATAACTCTATAGCAGAGCTGTCTGGAACCACATCCAAGGAGTGGTGTTCACTTCTGTTCCTGTTCTCTGCCCCCATGTATTATCCCTATACATTATCTACCACAACAGGCTTTATAATCAAGGCTCCTAAACGCAACAGCAGTAGACACTAAACACCAAGTAAATTCTCAGCGGTTGCTTCAGGCGTAGTCCAACAACGATCAATTTAACCCCATGGAACTGAGCAGTTCCCTCAATGACTTGGAATGGAAGCAGAAGAATCAATGCTTAGAAAGATGGTCTGTGACAGAAAGATTTTTTTAGATTGCCATTGGTAGGTCTCTTTTCTCTGGAGCAAAAAAACTTGTTTCCGTTATTAAACTAACATAACTTCTATTTAACAGCTGCTGCAGAGGATGATTAGTCCACAGGCCACATTTCACAAAAAATCACAGGAACTAAGTTGGGCCAATGGAGTGGGAATGTTGGTATACAGGATATTAGAATCTACAGACCAGCCTAAGACTGAAAAATTCACATTATTCTAAGCCACAAGGGTATATTTAGTGAGACTAAGAAAGGGAAGAGGAACATATATCCCTTTAGCAACATCACAAAGGAATTCAGGAAGTCGCAAGGAGGAAAATATAATAGCTTTACCCAAATTCAGCTGTCATGTTAATTGCAAAGAAGCGCGCGACTCTTCTCTTGGGCTGTTGCTAGGAAAAAACCATACTATTTGAAATATTGTTCTTATAAGGAAGAAGACAGGATCTGACAGTATAATCTCGATAGTTGAACACTTTGTAGATTTAATTTCTGTGCAAGTGGTGTTCTCTTTGCCCATTTAAATTGTTTCTACAGACACAGCAGGTATGTACATTCAGTTTACAGAAAGAAAAATCCTGTACCAGAGTCATTTTAATGAGTGAGTCACTGCAACCAGTGAACATCCCAGCCTCACACAAACACCGCCTTATTCAGTGATATACTCCACTCCCACACGGAGCTTTTTGTCTGCATATGACCAAGGGGTTCATTAAAAAAAGAAGTGCAAGTATCATTGGCTCCTCTTTTTAAATAGGGAAATTCAGACACAAAGATGCAACTTAAAACGAGGTGATTAAGAGCCAGATTTTTAATTTTGTTCATGTTTTATACAAGATATGATTTCTCCTACAACTCTTATCCATTTCATCTTATCTGTGAGGAAAATCCTGCGTCCTCCACACGTATTTAGAGGTGTGGGACAAGGCACAACTTTCCAAATCAAAAGCCATGCTGCTGTTACTCAGACCACTAACTGAGGCATGATTACTCCACCACAGTTTGAAACAATTCCTCTACAAGCTGTAACTACTATAGTAGGAATTAGTTCTGTTTCTTGTGACACTTATTTTATCCTCCAGAATAGGAACATAGATTCAATCTTCTTGATCGGAGCAGTGCTAGAGGAAAACCAATTAGAGAAGAGCATACTGTGAATGTTGATGACAGGTCTTTCCCTTGATGAAGGTGGAGCAGACAATTTGTGGGCCTACTGTAGTAGTTTTGCATGTTCATCCCCCGGGGAATTTAAAAGATTTTGAGGCTAGAAGAGGATGGATTTTAAAACCCAAACCAGTATATATCCCCAAATTTACATCAAATTGCTACCCTTTCTTTTTGATTACAAAATAGATTACCAGTGAAGTAAAACCTAACAAACATCCCCCCCAAACCACATCAGTTTTTCTTTACCCTATTGATAATAGTTGTTATTCTTCCTCTGTGCTGAACAAAACTGAGTCAAATACAACAATATGCAAATATTAATTTATAACAACTTGTCTACACCACAGCCTTTAGAATTTATCAATTTTTTTTATGTCAGTAGTTTAATACATTAAACACTTTGGTAGCCTGCTCTATGACCTTTTTTGTTTGGACAACATCCAGCTTTCAGATTGAGGAAAAACGGAAATTAAACTGGATCATTACATGGTAATTCTTGTTTTTGCTAGTGTGACGTTTCTCAGGCAGAGAAAGTCTTAAAACTCTGTTTGGTAAAGCACCTGAAATGCCCTTTTCTAGAGGTAATAAGTCCTATCAGACTTGCACAGTAGATAGATAACGGGTTTTAGCTTACACACACAAGGTACCCAAAGTCCTTGGGCCAGAAAAGGTTGATTTCTCTCTCCAAGGCAACAGCTATATTGTTTGACAACAGAAAGGAAGGTGCTTTCCAGGCCAAATGGTAATGGATGGAATTAGTTTGATCTTTATTTGTGCTGCAGAAACCTGGAATGCCCTAGGGATCAAACCTTCACGCCCCAGAAGAGACACAGTTAAGACTACAGGGAGTCCCCATAATACCCTTCCCACTTTAAACCCTAACAAAACCTTTCTTCACTAAGTAACCTGTGCTAGGTTGCTATTTATGCTGTTGCATTACAAAGTGATTAGGTTGATCCGAGATAGCACAGTCAGACCAAACGAGCAAACTCCTGCAAGAATCATGTACCTTATGATTGACAAAAACAATTTCAAAACAATTAAAAACCACCCACATTTCAAATTAACACACACAACAAAAGTCAGTACTCTGATTCACAGAGTCCCATAATATAATGGGGTTTAGGTAGGACTTCTACAGATTTTCATGCTCCAAAGAGCCATGGGATTAATCCAGAAACTTCTCTAAATCAAAAAATATTACTGGTACCAGAAGATATCTTCAGATTGCCTGGAAAATTACACCATAATTAGAGTAACAGGGAGGAAATAAAAGTAGGCATTGTATTCTATATACACTGAAATATGAAATTATACCTTTGAGCATTTGGCAAAGGTGAAGGAACACTGAACAGAGAGGGTTATCAGTAACCATGAAATAGAAAATTTTGAGTATTAATCAGTAAGTACTGAATATAATTAATTTGCACATGCCCTTTCATAGAAAATTCACACTAAGTAGCCATATAAGTAAGGAAATCAATACAGAATACTATTCCAAATCCCTTTTCTTACTTGAAGTTCACAAACATAATTAAGCTGCTTGCAGCCTGGCCAGCACACAGCCAGCAGTGGAAATGCCTTCAACGCTGCATGGACAGAAAAACGGGCCAAACTTTTTGCTTTTCTTTTTCTGCCTCACTGAGAACAGTTTTGTACATACAGATTTCTGGGGCATGAGACTGACAGACCAGTGGAGTGACTTTGGATAATTTGTTTGTGAAGCAATACTTGCAACACTTATTCCCAGGCATTTTAATCAATGGTCTACTGACAAGTGATAAGCACTGTGTGTTTACATTATGAGGTTTGTAACTAGTATCACTCTGGTCTCATCCAGGCAGAACATATAAAATGATGCAAGTTCCTTTTAATTAATACCTACGAAACACTTTCATTTCAAAGCTATCAAATGGCTAGACAAGCCAAAGCAATAGGTGATTCGGGCAGAACTCGTAACTGCAAAAAACAGATTCTGGTTTCTTGAAAAAGCCTGCAAGCATGTTGCAAACATTTGTCGAGATATCAACTGGTTTTTTTCTAATAGCAGTAACTGTTAAGACTTCCAAGTCTTTTGGTTAACTACTATACCTATAATTTTAACTTGTGAACCTAAAGACTTAAAATAAGAATTTTTGTTTGAGGCAAATACAATCGAACAACAACATTAAAAGCTCATTAGACACTATTGAGAGCTCCTGCCGCTGGAGCAGAGCAGCCTTTGGGGGTTTCTGAAGCTTTCCAGGTGATTTCTCTTTGCTTGGAGAGAATGCTGTCAGGCTTTAATCACATATGTATTTTTATGCTTAAGTGTTACTTAAGAGACTAGATGGTGGCATACTCCCAGTTATGTTCATATTTTATCCTACTTAAGTATGGCAAAACGAATTTAATTTTAGTGAGCAGTGGAAGTGCACTATACTGTATTTAACACCAAAATATTCCATGGGTTTTTCCATAATCAAACAAACAACCCAAACCAAAATCCCCCAAACCTTTCTTCAATTTATTAACTTCTAGAGACATTTCACTGGGAATTGTTCAGATTAACAAATACAAGGAAAGCATCGTTAGTGAGAAGAACAATACTATTTAATTCTTTACTTTGGCAGAGACTCTGCTCTCTTTGGCCTCTGCTCTCCCTTTGCACACTGAGAACACTTCGATATGCATTGTGCCTTTCTATATCCCTCAGTAGATCTGCAGAGAATTTAAGATGCTGCCATAAGGGAGACAAAGTAAACATTCGAAAAGAGGCAGCAAGAAGTATGGCTATGAACAAATTTCCGCAAGGTACAGTCTCCAGGCTAGATTTAATTATCATCTACCTCAACAAGCATTAGGCTTGAATCTGGCATTAGTAAAACAATTTGAGACCCTGAGAAAAGATAGAGTGAATTAAGCACACATTCTGAAACAACTAAAACACTTCTCCTTGTCACTCTACCTTACTTTTACTTTAATTTTCTTTTTGACATGCTTTATACCCATAATCTTTTACTGTTAGTTTTCACAGTCTAGATCTAAAACTTTTTAATATTTGTTTAGCTAATTTGTGCTACTGAGATAACAAAAGTTACTCTTCCTGACATATGAAACTCATGAAAATTCAACAAGTGAAGAAAAAGCACGTTCACCTCAGACTTTTTTTCATTCTGAAGGTCTATCAGCATATCTATTGCGTGCATTGTCCTTTTAAATACAGTAGCACATTTTTTGAATAGAAAGCAGTATTGCAGTGAGGCAATACTACAAAACTTAAAAAGCCATTTATGTCTTGACGACTTCTCATTCAATGGAGCCTGACTGAGCTCCACAAATCTTTAGCTGCTGGGGAAAACTGAAGGTAATGTGGAACACACAGAAGAATTACGCTCAAAGCGATACCTGCCATGGGAATAATCCAAGTGCTTTTATCAGCATGCTTCTGTGACCTTTCTTCCTTCTGACACTAGTGGGACTAGTTTTATGGCCCTTTCATACTATGGAAAGACAAAGCAGTTGGCTTGCCAGTGTTAATGCAGTTGGTGAACACAGGATAGAATGCACTGGAGATGTTAAAGAAGCTGTTAGTGCAGCCAGTAACTTTGTCGTCCACCGTCCACCCCCCCCCCCGCCCTGTTCCTTTTCCTACCTCTCCCTCACCAAAAGCTTCAAATCAGTACTTTCTTAATCATTCCGTCAGTGATACATAAGCTACAACAAAACCCACATAGCTCACGGGTAGCTCTGCAGCATGCAGAACTTTTCAGAGGCAAACACGGAGAAATATTTTTGCCTAGCGTTAACTACTGGGTATGAGGGATATAATTAGAACACTTTCCTCCCACCTACAGCCGAGATTTCCGTTTAAGTATGAAAAGTCTCGGTGTGAGCTATCTAAACCAGACGAAATTGATGGAAAGCACTGTTGAAGTCGTAGCTTATTACTCGTGTTAGTAAATTTGCCATAAATATTAAGTACTGCCAGTTTCTACCAGAAAATAGAGCCACCGGGTTTAGAAACAGTAACCTCTCTTGCAAGTGATCCTTACAGGCCTTTAACGTGCTCCCGAGGAAGTTATCGAGTACCTCCATCTCACAGATGGAAAACCAGAGCCAAGCCCGCTTTTACAGCGGCGTACTCGAGGCTGCGCCGGAGCGAACGCCCGGGAGCTCCCCTCGGGAGCTGCCCGTCGCCAACGCTCCTACGGCCGGCCGAGGGCACACCCCGAACGCCGAAGAGGCAAGAGAAAGCCCTTCCAGCCCGCTTCCCGGCCCACCGGGCCAGCCAGTCCGCCCGCCCGCCCGGCTCCGAGCCCCTCGCCGCCGACAGGCCGGGCACGGCTGGGCTCCCCGCCGCCAGCAGGCCGCCGCACGCTTTCAATTTCGGAGCAGGAACCGCCTTGCCGCGCCTCCGCCCGAGCCCGCCGGCCCTCCATCACCGGCAAGCCCCCCCCCACACCGCCCCCCCGGGGCCCACACGGCCGGGACGTCCGAGCCCCGCTCTCGGGGAGCAAGCCGTAGGGCTCGGCGCCGCGCTCCGCCCGGCAGCCGGGGCCGCGCTCCGCTCCCGAAGCGCCAGCCCCGGCAACGCAGCACGCCTACGGCGACCCGCGCCGGCGGAGCCCCGGCCGGCCCCTCTGCCTTTGACCGGAGAGCGGCGAACCGGACCCGCGGCCCGCCCGTACTCACCCACCGCCGGCCCGCCGACCCCGCCGGCCGCCACTTCCGCCTTCTCCTCGGTGAGGCGGCGGGGCGGCGGTCGCCTCCACCAAGCTGGCCTGCGCCGAGGCGCCACGTCCGCTGCGGCGCCCCCTGCCGGCGCGGAGGAGGGAACGGCGGCGGGGCGGGCGGCCTAGCGCGGCCCAGCCGCGGAACGCTGTCGTCCCTCTCGGGAAAAAGAAATAAAACCGCCGCCGGTTTTTGGTGTTCGGCCGTGGGTTTTAGCTGCCCAGGCAGTTTTCGCTCAGCCCTGCCCGTGCTCGTGTGGAATAACCGTCAGGATTCACCCGCTCCGCTGCGGGGGGGGCTGCTAAAACTGAGGCGGCATCGAGAGCTTTGGGGGCCTTGGGGGCGCGGAAAGCTTGGCACTCACAAAAAAAAGCGGTTTCTCAGTGTAAAGCAAATCCCTGATAGAAATAACTTTCTGTCTCCAGCTCAGGTGCTGCCACCGCCGAAGTGGCCGAGCTGCCAGGCGCTGGCGGGGCGCTGGGCCGGAGCCCGACGCGCTGCTCCGAACGCTGCTTCCTACAAAATGTTCGTGATTTTTTGTGTTAGGACCCGCCGGGAAGCTGAGAGTTAGAGCAGAGAGAGAGATGGGTCACCAGACAGGGCTCCAAAGTACCACAGTAAAGAAATAGTGATGTTAAGAATAAATAAAAAAAAATTAAAAACGTTGCGGAGCCTTTCCTGGACAACTGGCTGAATTTCAGAGCTGTCCCTTTTTCTCCCGCCGAGTGAACAATCTGTATGTTACTTTCATTAGCTGTAAGAGGGGGGATTTTATCGTTCTGTAGCTTTGTAAAACAGGTATCCTTAGATGGACAGTTTTCTATGGCTGAAAAATACTATTTCTAGTAATCTGTAAGGTACCCAGAGCAGTCCTGTCCAGCCTATTTTAATCGAGAATTCAAGGGATTTATCTGGAGCTTTTATTCCAAGTGTAAATGAAATGCCTTTATTCACAGCAGTTTCCAAATCTATGTGGTTTATGGGCAGTGTAGGCCCGTAGCCCTGCATTAATGCCCATGCTGTAACAGAAACCAATGCAAAAATGCTTTTCTCCACTCGGTGGTGCCAGCTGCACAGGGAAAACATTTTCCAGCACTGGACCTGTGCAGCTCAAACTGTTGCGCAATTATGCTTATACGGACATAAACCCCAAAGCTGTGGCAATTCGAAATCGATTAAAACGTTTAGTTGCCTGCAGTATCCCTACAAGACAATATTTTTTCAAGGTGATTTACTGGGTGCTTTGGAAGTAAAGCACTTGACTAGGCTTACATATACTCATGTATCTCCTTTGATAACCAAGCTGCTACCTGTACAGCACCATTTGCACAGGAACTTGGGGTCCTGGGGGAACGGGGCAGGGAGCCAGCTACCTGGGTGAAGTTTTGAATAAGCACCCCAGAGGGAGAGGTTTGCTAACCTACTTCTCAAAGAGCCCCAAATCCCTCAATACTAACAATGCATATTGTCAGGGAGCTGTGTCTGCCATTTCAAGATAAGGGAGGAAACTAGCATGTGACTGCAGAGAGTGATTTTGATTGTTATCTGGTATTGCAGCCCGATCCAATATGTTTTTCAAAAGGTCTTTCCAAATGCTAGGGAGCGAACAGTAGAAGGAGGCGGGTTGTTAGAAAGTCCAGGCAAAACCGGGACAGCAGAAGAGCTGGACTCAGGACCTAGCCATCTAATGTTCTCAGATGTCTATAAATGCCTCAGCCGTGGCATCCTTGTCCTGCACTGCCTTGGCCTGCAATAACCTCTGTGATTTCTGTCCCACCTTATCCTGACACTCCCATTCAGTTGTTTCAGATTGGGATTTATTTCACACCAGGGTTTTGCATGAGTCAGAATCTGAGCAAGGATGTCAGGGTTTGGTCCTGAACTTTGTTTACTTTCTCCATGCATTACATACTCCATACATACTTTGTTTACTTTCTCCAAACACTACTTACTTTGGCATGAATCATTACACTTGGTTACTGAGGAACTGTTGGCCTCTCACGTGGTACACAGACTCAGGACTAACCACTTCTCCAAGACATCATCTTGCAAGAATGGCTTGGGCAAGAGTGGCTGGAAAGCTGCCCGGCGGAAAAGGACCTGGGGGTGCTGGTCGACAGCCGGCTGAGTATGAGCCAGCAGTGTGCCCAGGTGGCCAAGAAGGCCA
>JANHGO010000042.1:63586841-63611119 GCA_024606505.1 Aquila spilogaster | reverse complement strand
TTCTCGCTGGCTGGGCTTGAGAAGCTGAAAAATCCTTGACTTTAGACTAAACACTACTGAGCAACAACTGAAAACATTGGTGTGTTATCAACATTCTTCTCATACCTAACTCAAAAACATAGCACTATACCAGCTACTAGGAAGACAATTAACCTATCCCAGCTGAAACCAGGACACCAGACAATGCTTCATTTCTCAATCTGTGGTGAGTGAGTTTTCCCCAACAATCTCGTGTGGTGCATTAACAAAGATTGTTTGTCTAAATACTTATTTTTTCCCTATATTGTTCTTTCCTTTTCAGAAACCTAATGAGAAAGAAAGAAGCATGCTGTTGTCTAAATCTGTGCCCTCATGTCCTTATTCCTTGTATAAGCCTACCAATAATGATTTCTGCAGCAAACACTTCATTTCCTAGCAGTGGTACAGGCCTAAATGTCAAAAAGACACTTTTTTTTTAAATTTAAACACATTTTTCTATAGGTTGTCCTCTTTATGGAGTTTATTATTCTTTGGCTAATGGCAAATGCAGCTCCTCCTCAGAACTGTTGTTTGTCCACATTATCCATTAAGGGCAGGTCTCCACTGTTTTAATGGGCCATACTTCATGACACTAAGAGAATAGGCCATGAGGCACTGTGGCAGATGCAGTCCAGCTGAAAAACCCAGACCACCAGTGAAAGAGGTGACACAAGTGAGAAACTTAGAGTCCCAGAAGCATCTCCACTTCTCCTTTTTTATTTTACTTGAGGTACAGAAAAAAACAGTTATTTTGAAAATTCACTTATTTCCCTTGGTATTCTAGGGGAAAAAAAAATGTACTTCATTTGTGTTCCATTCATTGACAGACATTATGTGTCAAAACTGTCTGTGGTAATTTTTTAATAAGGAGCTAATTATATTATTAAAATGGCTGTCAACAGTCCGTCTAATGACAGCAGACACTTGGTGTTATGGATTATTTTGATTTTAGATTTTAGAAGCTGAAGGAAAAGAGCACTGCCTCCTTTCTTTCCATCTTTTACTTCTTAGTATTCATCAAACATGCTCCAGAAGGACCCTCCAAGGTTCAGGCTGCTCAGATGTCCTGGAGAATTCTGCCATACCCCTGCTACATAACCCTGCTGTGGTCCTGCCATTGCAGACCAGCAAACATAGGAGTAATGTTATTGGATCTGCTCATATGCTTGGGCATAAAGTTGGGTACCATGTTGATTCAGGGCCATAATATATTAGTTTCTATTAACTGTGCATTCTGACGAAAGGATTATTCAACTAATTTAGCTGTATGGGCCTTCGTGCCTATCTGCCTTTTAATTTGTTATGCAGCATCTTTGTAAGAGAGCTTTAGTGAGCTTAGGTATGCCCTGCTAAAGGGAAGCAGTGGATATTTCGCAGAAGGCTCCTTTCCTGGAAATTAAGGCAACCGTATCTGACAATTGCATCAATAATTTCCAAGCATAATGCTTGCTTTTACAGCAACTTTATGCAGACTCGCTGCTTCACTGTTGGTTTACATTGTTTACATGTGCAGTTAATTAGCCTTTCCTGAGAAGAGACCTTGCATTGTCTTTAATGACTAGCATCTTATTTTCTGTCCTCTGAAAAGCTCAGTAGTCTGTAGACACAGCCCTCCTGAGGATCCTCAGGACTCAGTATTGTGTCCCTACTGTTTGTAACCAAACTGATCCTCCACAGATCCTTTCACAGCTCACAGATATGCAGAGGTATATAAATAAGTAGGCTGTGCTGCTTTGGGTTCCCTTCACAAGGGTATTGGGATGTAGGATGCTCTTGTAGCTAAGTTTTAAGGGTTTTGCACATGGAGGGAATAGATTTGCCTTCATGTGAGTCACCTTAAATTAGTTTTTGCTCACAACAGGTTATGATTAAAACAAATGCAAATTGCTCAAGGCCAAACTCAGCAGATTTATAAAGCTTTAGAAGGTGCCAGAAAGGAAAAGAAAGCATGCCACTATTTATTTGTTCTTCATATTACTCTCAGGGCTTCATCTCTTACACGCTGGCCCAGTGGACAGACCATTCAATATTTATGGACTTTGGGCTAACAAGATGTTTCTTAAACATCTCAAGTCATAGGATGAGCAGAACCATCTGAGGAATCACCAGTGTGACCTCTCAGCTCCAAAATGCAGATGAAATGATCAAAGGGGCCTGAGAGAGATCCCAGAGGTATCACATTTGTTGTAGGGATCCAAATATAATGTACCATTTCTTCTCTGGCTTAAACAGTGGAACAGATGGCTTGTTGGCTTAGTGATAACTCTCCATACTTCCAGCAGCTCTGCCCAGAAATAACTGAATAATATCCTATCACACTCTGAAGTGGGCATTTAAAAGTGTGTGCATGTTCATAAGTGCAGCTCATATTCCTGTCATTGTTTATTGTCCTGCTTGTTTGCCACGCATTTTGTTGTAATTTGTAGCACTGAAGAATACAAATCTGAAGAGCTTTATAAATCTTGCTGAAGTGAATAATTTCCCTTGTGTAAATGTCACCTTTTGGAAAGAAATCTGCAAAGTTTTCTGGCAGTACATCTTTTGCAGTATTAAGACAAGACATTAATTGTCATAAAACAAGCACTCTTCGACATCATGAAAGTCAATAGCGGTATTACTGACCACAGGGAATAACAAAGTTGACTGAAATGGAGAAACTTTTGAAAGCCAGGGTTGGTTGTTTATCTTCAGGCAGCAAAAGATTATGTTAATCTTCATGAGAACTAAAGGGAGGATATATAACTTCATATTAGCATCACAGCACACAGAGAGCTCACCATACTCTGGATTCGTTGCTTTTAAAGGAACATGCCAAACAAGATGAATGGATGTCCAAAGGCTGAGAGCTCAAGTTTGCTTCCAAAAACAAGTCAAAAGCTTTGAGGTTTTACATGAAACATGTATTTCAGCATTCATTTCTCTTGGGTATATTTAACACCACAGTTTTGGGTGCAGAGACCAAGGACAGTGTCTTTAGGTATTAATAGCCCCTGTGACTGAGTAGAGAAATATCTATATTTAGCCACAGAAGGAAAGGTTCTCTGCACAACCATTTCTTACAGCACAGTATCAAAGTTTCATGGGCACATACTGCTATGGACAGCCAAAAGATGCATTTCACAGATACACAGCTACCAATCCAATTGTTTTTCTCAAAGGTCTGTTCTTTAGCATAAATGCCTGTACTCTGTGGAACTAAGCCAGAAAGCCCACAGCAAGGCTATGCCCTGACACTGGGAACACAAATGGTCTCATCTGTTTTGACGAGCCATGTAACAGTACACTGGAGCCAGTGACCTCCCAGAGGCCTTTGCCTTCAACGAGGTCAGGGATGCTTAACTACTGGCAGGGCAGATCCCTTGTCATTAGACTGTCAAGCTTACTATTACCAAGGCCAGTAAAATTAACAACTCATGGGCAGTCTCCAGTGCAATTTTCAGGACCTCACAGTTCATGTCACAATACAGCTTTTTGCACAGAGATCTCTCCCTGCCCAGAGCCAAAAGATGTGTCTATATGGAAGCCAGAAATATGACAGAGGGAAATGCAGATTTATCTGAAGTAAAAGAGAAATTTCGATGTGACAAACAAAGCTATGATGACTAGTTTGTCTTGGCCAGCTTGGTCCCTCCAAGCTGCTCACTACAGAGCACATATGGGACCAGCAAGACAGTAAAAAGGGCAAAGTATATCTGATTCTGGGCATGGGAAAAACTCTGTAACAGGAGACAATGAGTGAGAAAAGGAATTGGTTCAGGATCCTGCAGCAGTAGAGAGACAATGGAAATAGAAAATTACTATTTTATACCTATGCAGATGTGCAATTAGAATGAAAATAAGGTTTGTTAAAAATAGTTTTTTGTAATTCTTAGGCAATGTCTACACATGTACCATTTAAGACACCAGGCAAAAAAGTAGAGAGTGTATTAGTCTCTGAAATGCTTTGAATAGAAGACACTGGCTGTCATTAAAGACCATAAACACAACTGTTGCATAAAGCTAGGGAAAGTTCTGCTTAGGGCAGAGTTTTCCCAGCCTTTAGCAGAGTTATCAGTGCAGTATAGACATTCAGACCACAGCTGCTTACAAATATCTTCACTGAAAAATAATTGGAAGACCTGATACACACAAGACAATCTTGTGCTCATTTTTCAGCTGCATTTTCCAGTCCTGGTGAGGGCTGGACTGACAAGGAGTGCTGACTGAAACGACAGAGAAGGTGTGGATCAAGCCAGTAACAGGAATAAATGTCATCTTCCCTTGTGCATAGGTGAGTGAAAAGATAAGTGAAAACTCCTTCTGAGGATGAGGTGGAGACATGCATTTCTGCATGCAGACGGTTGACTTTTTTCACCTGAAAAATTTCAGACACATCGTCAGAAAAGAAAAGCAGCAATTAAGAAGTCAAAAAGGTAGGCTAAAAAAATTCCATACAATCATGGACAGATTTAGTTGGAAAATGACTTCTGGAGGTCTCTATCCAACTCCCTGCTCCAAGCACATTCACCATCATAGCTAGATTGAGTAGCTCAGAGCCAGATCCTGGTTGATGGAGATGCTACCACCTCTCTGGGCCACATCCCATGGCTGTGCCACTCTCCTGGGGAAGAATTATTTCTTCCCAGCCCATTAGAGATTCCTGTGTTGCAGAGGTGCCTGTTGGCTTCCCTGAGAGGGGTATTGCTCTGTCTTTGTTGTGTCCTTTTTGAAGTGGAAGATGCAGTTAGATATCTTTCAACTTTCTCTTTGACAGGTTGAATAAAGCCTGCTCCCTCAGCCTTTCCTTGCACATGCTGTGATCCAGCTCCCAGTATGCCATTGGCTTTATCACTGTGAGGGTGCACTGCTGGCTCATGTTCAACTTGTTTTTCACTGGGACCCCCAATCTCTGCAGAGCTGCTTCCTAGCCAGTTCCCAGCCTAACCTGGCTCAGGGGCTGGCTCTGTCCCAGGTGCAGGCTCTGCATTTTTCCCTGTTGAACTTCACAAAGTTCATGCTGCTCCAGCTTGTGTCCCCGGAATCTAGTCAGATATGAAGTGAGGGTTGTGCAGCCTTGACAACACTACTGTCTGGTCTAAGTCTCCCATCATGTTTGCATTGACTCCAGGCAAAGCTTCTAGCAAGCTGAACCCTATACATCAGAAAAGGAGCTTTAAGTCATTAATATTCTCCTAATGCATAATTTGTAAAGTTGTGCCACTGTGTTTTCAGAAGGCTGTAAGCAAGGATAGCAGCCTGGAGCCAGGAAATTGCTAATTAAGGTATAAGCCAGAAGTGCTAGTGGTGTAATATGAAGAAAAGAGGGAAAGCAGCAGCTCTGGCCAGCCTTTAAGAATGATGACACAAAAGCTTCACAGACTAGTTTGTGCAGTTTCCATAAGACAGAGATCTGAGAAGTGTCTTCCAGGACCCAGTGTCGGCCAGGAAACACCTCTCTCAAATGCAGCAAGAGAGCAGGAAACCTACTTCAGCCTTGGGAGTTCCCAGCAGGCCGGACAAAAGGTGAGAGGCAGTTGTATATGTGCCCCATTTAGTCCTTTGTCCATGCATACCTTTGTGCACATGTCCTCCCCCACTCCATCCTTACTCAATCTGTTCTACCTATCAGTTGTGCTTGTCTGGATAAATCCATAAGCCTTTCCTCTGCATGCTGTAATTGTGACTCTGAAATTTATTCCTTCAGAAACTTGGCTTTTGAACTTTTTTGTTTGAGCTAAAAAAAAATGTGTACTTTTAAGTAGGTCATTGAATTTCTTTACAACCCAAATCCCTTGACAGAGGCATATTATTTTTCTGTGTGCGTTTCAATAGGAAAACACGTGATTTCAGAGTCAGCTGTCATGTTTTTATTTTCAAATACGGAGTTTCCTCTTTTGTGGCTTGTGGAGTTGAATATTATTGTAAACCGAGCTCCTAGATCTTTCGCTGTGCTGACAATTCTCTTCCGCCTATACCACTCCCTCTTCCTCCTGTCCCAGTTTATTATGATTAGTTTTTCAGTTGGGAATTCCAGTATTTCACAACAAGCCTTTTTATCTTTTCTCTTTACTGTCCTTGCCTTTGTAACCTCCTCCTCCTGTGTTTTTAACAGTCCCTTGCTCACTCACCTTCTCTCTGCTTTTGCCAGGCTTCCCTGTTCCCTTCCTTCACATTCAAATGTTCACAATTTCTGAGTGCCTTGATTAAATCCCCTGCTTGAATAACTTACAAGCACAGTCCAGATGCTTCCTGCTTTTCAGGGAAAATGTGCAACAGAACTGGTGGAACCTGTGCATAAATTAACACCTATGCTTGCTTTTACAAACGTTGTGACCTGATTCTTGTGTGTCTTGTTTACATGCTACAAAATATCTGTATTGTATTACATTGAAAAAAAAATATGGTCAAATGAGAACAGCTTGAGTTTACAGTCTCTTTTCCTTCACAATGTTATGCCATGAGTTGTCAGCAGAAAACCAAAGAACAATTTCTAGAAGTCAAATTTTGAAACTTTGAGTTACATTCCACATATAAACCTAGTCAGTCAGCTTCTCTGCTGGTTTATTGCTGAAGGACATATATAAATTTCAGTCGGCTTCTGGCTTTGGACAAAGATGTTCAGGATTTCAGTAGACTTAGACAGTGCTTTTCTGTTCATCTGCTGAGCAACCTGCCCTCTGCTTATTGAAAATAAAAGGGGAAATCAGCTGGAAAGACAGGAAAACTTCTGCTAAGAAAGGAAAGGGAGCATTTTGTTCTTCACTTGGAAAGGTTTCATTTAGAAATTTGGCTGAATTGGTGTTTATTTTTAAAGGATTAATAGCCACTTGAAAACCAAATTTTTGATCAAATACAACATTCTGCATCAGCATGTGTATTATGACATCTGTTTGAAAAGAAATGTGTGTGTGTGTGTGCTTGTAAGGAAATATCTGACTTTTGAACCTGATTCCTGAACCAAGTATTTTCACTGCTCTGGGGAATGGCAAATACTTCTGATAATAGCCATTTTTCAGCAGCAAGAGAAGAATATACCAGTATCATCTGAAATGGCTGTCCTGATCTCACATTTTGTAAAGTTATGAGACTTCTCACATCAAATTGTCTCCTTCAAAAAATCACACATATATCTCTTTGCATTTGTTCCAGCTCATTTAACTGAGATGAGTTTTCTAATCGTGTTCCCCAAGATGACGAATTCATGCCAAGAATACAAATGATTCAACCTGTCAACAGATTTCATAGACTTTTGGTCATAGATCCCTTCACTACAGAGAAAGCTAAATTCATCCATGTCTTAGTTACAAAGAAATTAAAGAGTGTATGAAAGAGCTCAGTCTGTTATATTAGAACATTAATTTAAAGCTTTACTGAAAACAATTGCCAATGCTGTACACATTTCTAGCTTAGCTGCTAACTAGTAATATTCAAATATTGTTTTTTTAAATAATGAAATTATACTTACTTACCAGGAAGTACAATAGCTTTCCTATTAAATCTAAATTAAATCAATATTTTACACTCTCATTTGAAAGTGTTTCTTGATAAGTCTTTAATTACTGCCACATTCTTGACTGGTGTAGCAACAATTCCCTAAGAGCCCTCGCTTGCATGTCTGCATTTCATTATGAATTTTGCTTAAAAATTCCCCTTTGTTTTGTTGCTTTGGACTTATATTAGGCAGCCGAGAAAGAGAACATCCTCATTGCTATTGACAGTCTGCTCAGACTTGACAGGGAACTTGAGGAAATGTCTCACTTATACCAAAAAGGACTTCATGCCTTTTATTTTTGGCTATTGGCAAAAGCTGGATTACACATTTGTAATCAAAACTAATTGTGCTAACTGATGTCTAGCTTGTAGAGAGAGATTTTGATAAAGGGAAAGGCAGATCTTTCTTGTCACTTTCTTGCTGAGGTCAGTCACTCAGTAAGGCCCCAAGTGGGCAGAGACATATGTATGTGTACAATTTTATGCACTATGAAAGTTTCACTCAAGTAAAAGTTCACAAATTCATAAAAGTAAGACATGTAACTAGATCCTCCCATGGCTGGGGACCAGCTTACAAAGGACTTTTGAGGAACTTGTGACACTGCTTTGATGTATCTAAATGAGAAATTTAAAAAAAAAAAAGAGAGCAAACCAGAAGGTAGGAAGTGCTGCTGACATAGGGTGCCTTGTGCAGCAGCATGCCTCCCTTTACATGAGTCTCTGTCCTCCCAGTCCAGAACCACTAAAAGCCAACAAGATAATTCCTAGAGAGGATTATTTCCAGTGCCGGAACAGCCCAAGCACAGACATGAGCCTACTAACCGAGGTGGACAGCTAAAATCACTTTTGCTCTAAAGAGTTTAAAGTTTATCAGAAATAACTTACAGGAGTGAAGACACAAGCTATGCATGACTCAGAGTCCATGTTTGGAGGGGGACAGAGGGGAACACATGTCAGCCCATGGGAATTAGCATGGGAGGTTTGGGCAATGAGCCACAAGGCTTTGACAGATGCCGGTGTCTGACAGGCATAAATCTGCCAACATATAATATTTTCTGCAGGGAACTACTTGGCTAGAAAGTCCCTTCTAGATTTTGCATGTCCTATAAAAACCAAGAAATTGTCTCACTCAAACATTTCTTTTGACACTAGAGTAACTTCAGACAGTTTTACTATTCAAATAAATGTCTAATCCTTTGATGGATACTGCTAAGGTCCTTACCACAGGAATAACTTGCAGCAGTAAATCCAAAAATTTTGTGTTCACGTCTTGGGAACCATTTCCACTGATCAAGTATTAGTTTGCAAGGTTTTAATTCTAATGATGCACTTTTGTTCTTGTACCATGGGCAAAGGCTCAGTCTACAGATTACATTAGCACGGCTACGAGTTACCGTGTGTCACCTGAGCCACTGCACAACTGTTCATGTGCACACTCAGCTCCTATCACATGAGGCAATTTAAAGTAATCCCCTTTAATTGCCAACAAAGATAAGTTTAGCTTAACATACGTTTAGCTTTACTTTACATTTGCATGCACAGTTGTAGTACAACTAAGGTGATGCATAGTAACTGCTTAAATAGCTGTAACTGGATCAGATGTCTAAGAAAATGACTTCCTGGTACCTCTGAGGATGGATTTGTGGGGCTTATCCTGTAAGTCATCTCTGCTAAGATGCTTACCTTTTTTACCCTTCTTTTATTTTAAGGTGGTGTAAAGGCACAACCTGCTGCATCTTTTACCCTACAGAGGTCCAGTGAGACCAAATCGCTGTCTGGGTTATAAACATAGTAACTGAAAAGTAACCTGAATTTGTGGAGATGATGTGCAGTACTGGTGTGAGCTTCTGTGAAATGTCTCTGCAGCCTTTGAAGAAATGCACCCTTAGTTTTTGTGTTCTTTTTCTTCCTGTAGGCTTGTCTTTCAGTCCATTTCAGGAAGTAATCCAGCAGAAGCATGAACATGCTCCAAATAGCATGCCCTTTCTAAGCAATGGTCCTGTCAAAATATGCTTAGGTAGCAAAATAATTCAGGAGGATACCTCACTCATTTAGCACAGGAAGAACTCTACACATCAAGATCTGGTTTGGCACAAGTGTGCCCTCGGTTTGCCCCCTCAGACAGAGCAGCTATCCAAACCTCACAGTGGTAAAAGCCATCACCTAGCCATGTTTTGCTGCTCGTCAACATGAACTGCCAGCATTTCAGCTAACTCCCCTTCTCGGAGAGAGGCTCAGCATTTTGTCTGGGATATACTGCACACTGAGCCTTAACTTACTGAAAAAACAGTGGCTCTTGTTGTATGGCAGGATCATTAATGCTTTCCTGGCAGCGGTCTACCCAGTGATGGTTTAAAGAAAAATGACAGGAAACAGCCTTTTCCACCTGTGCTAAGTTAATAATTATGCAGTTTGCAGAGAGAGGGACTGTGGATGAAATTCCCTGGAAAACTGCAGCTCCTGCATGTTGCGTCATGGTTCTGAGGGCATTGATAGGCCTTTGCAGCTCTGATGAGCCTCAACTCAGATCCCCACCCACTCCCTCTGCACAGGGGTCCAGAAGCTCCTTTTAAGCTCATACCTGAACTGAAATGCTTACCTAAGCTTAAATGAGCTTAAGTCCTTGTCTTGAGATATGCTGTAGATGTGTCTGTCTCCAGTCCTGGCTCCAGCCCAGATCCTAAATAGACCAATGTTCTGGTAGCTTGTCTCCAGTCCTGTCATCAGTCTCATCTCCTGCTGCTCCTGGATGGACCCTGGACTTGACTGATTACTTGCATTATGTGTGACTGTGTTATGGGTTTGTGTGGCATGGGGGTTTTTTGGTAGCGGGGGAGGGGCCGCAGGGGTGGCTCCAGTGAGAAGCTGCTAGAAGCTTCCCCAGCTCCAAGTCGGACCTGCCTCTGGCCCAGGCCAACCCAAACAGTGACGGTGGTAGCGCATCTGGGAGAACACATTTAAGAAGGGGAACCTGCAGTGAGTAGGGGGATTGGAATGTGAGAGGAACACCTCTGCAGACACCGAGGTCAGTGCAGAAGGAAGGGGAGGAGGAGCGGGGGAGGAGGTCGATGCCCCTGCAGCCCGTGGTGAGACAGCAGGCTGTCCCCCCCCAGCCCATGGAGGGGAGCAGGGGAGCGGAGGCCCCCGAAAATGGCCGTGACTCCAGGGGAAAGTCCGCGCTGGAGCAGTCTGTGACTGAAGATCGGCCCACAGAAAGGACCCACGCCGGGGCAGTTTGTGAGGAACTGCAGCCCGCAGAAAGGACTCACCTTGGAGAAAGAAGTTCATGGAGGACTGTCTCCCGTGGGAGGGACCCCACGGTGGAGCAGGGGAGGAGTGAGGAGTCCTCCCCCTGAGGAGGAAGGAGCGGCAGAGACAAGGTGTGGGGAGCTGACCCCAACCCCCATCCCCTGCGCTGCCAGGGAGAGGAGGTGGAGAGAACCAAGAGTGGAGTTGAGCCCCGAAGGAGAGTGGGGTCAGGGAAAGGTGTTCTAAGGTTTGGGTTTACTTCTTATTATCCTTGTTTTGATTTGATTTGTAGTAAATTAAATTGATTTTGTTTCTTCCCCAAGCTGAGCCTGTCTTTTGCCCATGACCATAAGTGGTGAGTGATCCCTCCCTGCCCTTGTCTTGACCCATGAGTGTTTCTTTCTATTTTCTCCTCATCCCACCGGGGCCAAGGGGGAGGAGTGAGTGAGCGGCTGCGTGGTGCTTTGTTGCTGGCTGGGCTGAAACCACGACAGCCAGCTGTGGGCTATAGCTGGTGTAGTATCTACCAGTTGCTCAATATGTATATAGCTAGCTTTTATATTGTTGATTTGTCCTCCCTCGCCAGCGCCTTCAAGAACCTGGACATACATCACCAAAGAGGTAATATCCTTGAAAATTAAATACTGGTATCAGAAGAAAGGACATTTTGTGATCCCCATTGTCAATTCACCCAAATCCCAGAAGCTTGGCTGCTGTTGACCTGAGGAAGCTGGCCACTGGCCTTCAATGAAATAGCTTTGGTGTGGGACAGTGGTGTGACCAGACTCCAGGTTCTCCTCTCTGAGAGTTAACAGTGAAGAAACCAGCTCTGAAACTATAAAGAATAAAGCCAAATGCAAAACTTTGTGTTGAAAAACAGTGCAGGTGCTCCTCAAAGAGGGTCTGCATACTTATCTCAGAGCCCAGGAGTCTCACACAAGAAGACCTTGTTTATATGAATTTTGTGGTTAAGCCTCATAAATTGCCAGGTGCCACCTGGATTTGAGAGTTCTGTATTGTGTTTAGTTGAAGTAACCTGTGGTTAGCACCAGGGTGGTATTGGGAGCTCAGAGGGACAGGGATAAGTGAGATAAACAGCACTGCAGTGTCTTTAAAAAGCAGAGTGAACACAGAAAGAGCAAGAGCACGCAGGAGAGAGAGCAAGCAAGCTTGACATTTGGAGCAAACTGGGCAGACATAGCAGCAGCTCTACAAACTGACAGTGAGCTAAAGGTAGGCTGGCAGTACTAATGACAGCATCCCAGATGCTTGTAGGACATCCAAGTGTTGGTTCCTTTTCCTGGTTTAATGTGCAGGTCAATGATTTTATTTTATACATGCTTCCTGACTTCAGAGGTTGTTCTGTTCATTTCGGTAGACTATCTATAAAGGAAGGTCTCCCCTGATGTATTAAAAAAGGGGAAAAAAAATTGAAAGTTTTGCAATCTTGCTCGTCTTCAGAAATGTATGAAATATTGTGATCTGGGAAGAAAAGGGATTTCTTTTCCCTTTTCAAGATAAAAAGAGGCGATACTGAACACAGCTGTCGGAGTCGATTAAATAACCACGGCTGGGGGGTCATGCCTGGGGTTCATTCCGTAAGAATCTGAGTGGGGTAGACAGGGAGAAGAAAGATTGTTCAGTGTGACCCCCAACTAGAATAACAGAACAGAGGCATATTTAGCATGAGTAGCAGGAAATATTCCGAGCACTGGGAATATTTCTAGCTCTCCCAAGAGAGCTGCTGAAATCTCCACTGCCTGGGAGCTAGGCAATTCAAAGCATCTGATGTGTTGGCAACAATTATCTACTGCAGAAGGTGAAGGTCAGGTGACCTGAGAGGGCTTCTTTGTCGTTCATTTCTTCCAGGGCATATTCAATGAAAGAGAAAAAAAAAAAAGAATGCTTGAACTTTTCTTTAGCAGGGGTAAACCCTGTCTGATTCATTGGAGTTGGTGATTAATAGCAGGAGTTGGGTCATGGGTTTGGAGATGAGTACGGCACTACGGTGGCACTTAGTCAAAGGGTTAGAAGAGTAGAGAAAGCATTAAATATTTTGCTCTAAAGGTACTTGGTGCTGGCTGTTCCTTTACAACAACATAGATACCGCCCCGAGGAAGCATTGCTCATGGTTTAAGAGATTCCAAAGGTGCTGCTGGAGATGGTGAAATTACACAAAATTGCATAGGGTGTTATGTACAAGAAAAGGATCTGAACACAGGACTATTCAGGGGCAAACGGGTTATTGCTCAGTGGATAGATTTTACCAAGTCTGCCTCAGGATGCAGCCAAGAAAGCAAGACAGTAGTAATGCTCTGAGTACATCTGGGCACAGCTGCACATCACAGATCTATGAACAGCAGAATGCAAGCAAGCGTGTTGCCAGGCTGGATCAGTGATGGACAGCAGGGAAACGCAGTGCAGAGAGAGATATTTAGCAGTATAGGCAGCTGGATGGAGCCATGCAGGCAGATGGGGACAGTGGTATGGGCAGCTTGTTCTCAGTGGGATGAAACGAAGAGAAGCTGGGAAGAAAACAAACCTAAATTTTAGTTGCCAAGGCCTAATGAACAATTTTGAAGTTAAACACAGCTCTTAAGGAAAGCGTTGAGCAGACTGGTATGTCATTCTGGATATGGAACTTAATCAAAGCATGCAGTCCTTTCCCAACAGACTCTGAAAGACTGTACTGAAATTATGCTTTATTGAAAGGTTATAAATGAAATAATCTCAGAAACACTCTGGGCATCATCACTTTAGACCATGACTTGGATGTCTTCTTATGAAGGACACCTTCTGAATAGACACTGAACTGGGATTTCTAGCAAGTTATGTGAATTGCTAAATGGCAATATAATCAGTTAAAGAACCACAGCCATACCCCACATCATTTCTAGTTCTAGTATATAGCCTTAATGTATAGTTTTCCTCATTTTTGATACTCACACGAACCAGATCAGTAAAAACAAAATAACTCAGAAAACATAATTGCATCTTCTCTATACTGTTTGTTTACTTTGCGCACTTCTCATAGCCAGGTAATGAAAAATAGGTTAGTCACTTTTGTTGCTGTTTCTACACAATTTTCTTTTCTAAGTCTGATGCAGTAGCAAAAAGTTTCAGTGTTTGAGGTGAAAGTCTTGTATTTATTTTTAAACAATACCATATTTCCATGGCAACCACTTCGATATTACTTTTGGCTGCATCTCTATGAAAGCTAAAATTGGGGTCAGATTTGAACAGATATTTTCAGCTTTCCAGTACCAGTAATCCTTACAGAGAGAGTTCTCAGCAGGGTACTTAAACAGATGACTAACTTACGATGTATAAATATTCTCGCTAGAGCAAATCTGCAGCCAGTATAAATTGCCATATCTCCTTTAGATTCCAGGGAACTATAGCACTTTGCATCAAAAGAGGATACACTCCTCCTGCTTTAATGGAACTACTCACATTCATTAAGCACATGCTAAAGTACCTTACAAAATTGGGGCCTGAATAAAGTCCACACTGGGATTGAGTAGTATGCCCTGCTCTGCTCATGTAGAATGGCATGTATTAGACACTTCAGATCAGACCAAGGACTAACAAGTGGTGTGAGAGCAGTGGTCTTGCTGTTTTAGATAATATAGCATGAGGCAGACAAAATTGTATCTTTCAGACACCAATCAAGTTTAGTTTCATATAAAAAAGTTACCAAACTTTGAAAATGTAATTCTGCTGTCTATTGTAGCTTTACTTATGGTAAGCTCAGTCAGGTGTAAGAAGAAAGGGGCAGATTTGGATATTCATACTGGATGACTAATGGCTTTATGTAAGGTGCATCAGTGATCTAAAAGACACGTGGATGCCTCAGGATCAAAGTCAAAACACATTTGGGTACTCCTCCGAGATACTGAGTGGACAGCCATGTCTGGGCCTCTCAGTGCAGTAGGTGTCTCGGACGAGTAACTCACTTTCAAAGCATTTCTCAGTTAAAGTGATTAGAACTGTTCTATTAAAACCCGTGGCATTATTATTAATTTTGGAGGATAAGCTAACTTACAGCTTCTTTCTCTTTCTCAGGTGGTCTGGTTTCTGCCAGACTGCAGATGTCAGTAACATCACAAATGGACCTTCCTGAAGAAATTCAGCATCCGTATACAAAATTTTCTGAATGGAAATTCAAGCTGTTTAAAGTGAGATCATTTGAAAAAAGACTTTCTGATGACAGCCAGCACATAAACAAAGACCAGGCAGAAGAGGTCAC
Source organism: Aquila spilogaster (assembly GCA_024606505.1). Taxonomy (NCBI): domain Eukaryota; kingdom Metazoa; phylum Chordata; class Aves; order Accipitriformes; family Accipitridae; genus Aquila; species Aquila spilogaster. The sequence continues at coordinate 63,596,133 of JANHGO010000042.1, read as the reverse complement.
TTCTTCAAGCAAAGAAATCATACTGCATAAAGATGAAGCGGTGCCAAGAGGAGAAAAGATGGACTTAATGGGCAATAGGCAGGCACTTGAGAAAGATGCCAACGACATGCAAACAGAAGACAATAAAGCTCATCAGAACAATCTGAAGCAACTTTGCCGCATCTGTGGAGTTTCATTTAAAACTGATTGTTACAAGAGAACTCATCCAGTGCATGGGCCAGTGGATGATGAAACTCTGTGGCTTCTGAGAAAGAAAGAGAAAAAAGCAACCTCTTGGCCAGATCTTATCGCTAAGGTTTTTAAGATTGATGTGCGAGGGGATGTTGATACGATCCATCCCACTCAATTTTGTCACAACTGTTGGAGTATTATCCATAGAAAATTCAGTAATACTCCATGTGAAGTATATTTTCCTAGAAACAGCACGATGGAGTGGCAACCCCACTCCCCAAACTGTGCTGTGTGCCACACTACCAGGCGGGGAGTCAAGAGAAAAAGCCAGCCACCCAGTGTACAACACGGCAAACGTGTGAAGACCATTGCAGAACGTGCTCGAATAAACAGAGGTGTAAAGAACCAAGCACAGATAAACAACAAAAATTTAATGAAAGAGATTGTCAATTGCAAGAATATACATCTCAGCACCAAGCTGCTTGCAGTTGACTACCCAGTAGATTTCATTAAATCCATCTCTTGCCAGATCTGTGAGCATATTTTGGCCGATCCAGTGGAAACAACATGTAGACACTTGTTTTGCAGAACTTGCATCCTTAAATGTGTCAAGGTTATGGGCAGCTATTGCCCCTCCTGCTGGTATCCTTGTTTCCCTACTGATCTGGTAACCCCAGTGAAATCCTTCCTGAACATCCTTGATAGCCTGGGTATAAGATGCCCTGTAAAGGAATGTGATGAAGAGATCTTGCATGGAAAATATGGCCAACACCTCTCCAGCCACAAGGAGATGAAAGAGAGCGAGCCCTACAACCATGTAAATAAAGGTGGCCGACCGAGGCAGCATCTCCTGTCTTTGACCAGGAGAGCTCAGAAACATCGTCTGAGAGAACTGAAACGTCAAGTGAAGGCTTTTGCTGAGAAAGAAGAGGGTGGCGATATAAAGGCTGTATGCATGACTTTGTTCCTGCTAGCGCTAAGAGCAAAAAATGAACACAGACAAGCAGATGAACTGGAGGCTATAATGCAAGGGAGAGGATCTGGACTTCACCCTGCTGTCTGCCTGGCCATCCGAGTCAACACGTTTCTCAGCTGTAGCCAATATCATAAAATGTATAGAACAGTAAAAGCTGTCACTGGAAGGCAGATCTTCCAGCCTTTGCACGCTCTTCGCACTGCTGAGAAAGCCCTCCTACCAGGTTATCATCCATTTGAGTGGAAACCTCCCTTGAAAAATGTCTCCACTAACACAGAAGTGGGAATTATAGATGGACTATCAGGATTGCCACTCTCAATTGATGACTATCCAGTAGACACCATTGCAAAGAGATTTCGATATGATGCAGCCTTGGTTTGTGCCTTAAAGGACATGGAGGAGGAGATCTTGGAAGGCATGAAAGCAAAAAACCTGGATGACTATTTGAACGGTCCCTTCACTGTGGTAGTAAAAGAGTCCTGTGATGGAATGGGAGATGTCAGCGAGAAGCATGGAAATGGACCTGCTGTCCCAGAGAAGGCTGTTCGCTTTTCTTTCACAGTCATGAACATTGCTATAGCACATGGGAATGAAAGCAAAAGGATCTTTGAAGAAGTAAAGCCCAATTCAGAGTTGTGTTGCAAGCCCTTGTGCCTTATGCTGGCTGATGAATCCGATCATGAAACTCTGACAGCAATCCTGAGCCCCCTCATAGCAGAAAGAGAGGCTATGAAAAACAGTGAACTGCTACTTGAAATGGGAGGCATCCTGAGAACATTCAAATTCATCTTTAGGGGTACAGGATACGATGAGAAACTTGTGCGGGAAGTGGAAGGGCTGGAGGCCTCAGGTTCCACTTACATTTGTACCCTGTGTGACGCAACCCGCCTGGAGGCATCCCAGAATTTGGTCCTCCACTCCATAACCAGGAGCCATGCTGAAAATCTGGAGCGGTATGAAATATGGAGGTCCAACCCATATCACGAATCTGTTGATGAGCTCCGTGACAGAGTGAAGGGTGTTTCAGCCAAACCTTTTATTGAGACTGTTCCGTCCATAGATGCGTTGCACTGTGACATTGGCAACGCAACAGAATTCTACAGGATCTTCCAGATGGAGATCGGTGAAGTTTACAAGAATCCTGATGTGTCTAAAGAGGAGAGGAAGAGGTGGCAGTTGATTCTGGACAAACATCTCAGGAAGAAGATGAAGTTGAAGCCTATGATGAGGATGAGCGGAAATTTTGCTAGAAAGCTCATGTCCAAAGAGACAGTAGAGGCAGTATGTGAGTTAATAAAGTGTGAGGAAAGGCATGAAGCCCTGAAAGAACTAATGGACCTTTATCTGAAGATGAAGCCAGTGTGGCGATCCTCGTGCCCTGGCAAGGAGTGTCCAGAATTGCTATGCCAGTATAGCTACAATTCACAGCGTTTTGCTGAGCTCCTATCGACAAAGTTCAAGTACAGATATGAAGGCAAGATTACAAACTATTTCCACAAAACCCTTGCTCATGTTCCTGAAATCATTGAAAGAGATGGTTCCATTGGAGCCTGGGCAAGTGAAGGAAATGAGTCTGGAAACAAACTGTTTAGGAGGTTCCGAAAAATGAATGCCAGGCAGTCCAAATGCTATGAGATGGAGGATGTCTTGAAGCATCACTGGCTATATACCTCTAAGTACCTCCAGAAGTTCATGAATGCTCATAAAACATTAAAAAGCCAGGGCTTCACCATTGATCCAGAGGATAGTTTAGGTGACTCCTTGCCACTGGAGGTCTTGGAAAGCAATGATTCAGCGGAATTCTAAATGTAAAGCACATTTGGTGTTGGATTTGTGACGGGGTCTTCCTGCAAGAAGGCAGGTTCTTTTTCAGGCCTGTAGAGGTACAGGGAAGTCTGAAACAATCATTTTTACACTCGCTGTTAAAGGTGCTGAGTGGAGTTTAATAAACACCACGTCTGTTGGGAGTTTCCAAGAGGCAATGCAGTGGTGCATTTACCAGTTGTTATGTGAGATGAAAGCAGAAACAAATTGCCAAGAAGGGTCTTCGGTTTGTTTTGGTCTTAGAGTGTTGTTTACAGGTGAGAAAGCAAAAGTAAACAAGGTTTTATTTAAAGTAGCATTTTGGAATGAATATGATTCTGGAGAGTGATGACAGTTGCTGAAAAAGGGAGTGTGGCTATTTGTTCTGCTTGTATTTTTAAAACTATTTTTTATTTACTTCTTAAGGGGGTTTGATTGTTTTATTGATGGTCCTTTGGCTTTTATAAGCAAGGATTTGTCAGTGTGACACTTGGGCAATTGTTTTGGGATAAAGTTCAGTTATTTTTGTATAAAATACTGACTAAAGATGCAAACTTTGATCTCAGAAACTTTAAAAAATATTATTATCTAACAATTATATTATAGTACTGCTTAGGAGCAGGTGGTGGTATCACCATGCTAATTTACTATATGAAGATATAGGAAAGGTAGCTGGAATTTTTTAAGGATATTTTTATCGTAGTCTGTTTACTCTAAAATGCAATCTTGTACTTGTTCTCCTAAATCAGGATTTACAGTGCCTTGTGTTTATCTCACTATACAACATACATTCCAGCTCTGCTGTGTAGCTTGTTGCTTCACGGGCATTTTAGATTTCTGTGGTAACTTCAGTATATAGTATAATTTTTATTAGTAGAGTTTTATTGGGTGAATTCCTGGCCTCACTGAAGTCACCAGTAAATCATCATTAATACCAGCAGGCCCACAGTTTCACCAAGTGACTTTAGTCGCAGCAGACCCATTTCTCAGGCGATGGATATTACCTTGATCAGACACATGCCACTGTTCTGATCTTCTCTATTAGGATATTCCACTGACTGCTGCTGATTTGCTCCCACTGTATCTGACACCGAGCGTTTTCACACCTGGAATACACCACACTCACAGTCTCATTTTCCTAATCTGTAAAAGAGGAATGATATTTATTAACCTCAGAGATAGCTGGCATACAAGATTAGTTAAAAAGCAATGAACTGTCTTGAAATTACTGCATACTATATTTTACATTATTACAGCAATGTTTAGTTGGCATTCCTGTGTACTATATTAGATGAAGCACTTTGTTGGTGGTATTTGCCTTTCTGAAGTGGTATTTAGTATATTCATATATTAAAATTATATGAATTTCTTTCAATGACATATTCATGAAATATACTCGAAAATACCTGAGATGCCCTGAAATCATCTAGCCTTTCAGATTTGCACCTGTAGCTAGGGCATTACTGTGTTCAGAGTAGTATTTCTGAAACAAGATTAAATGCAGAAACAATCAAAGCATGGATCTAAAAGAATCCGCTTTTTGTTTTTGTTTTGATGTGGCAGAAGTTGGTTTGTGAGTGTAAGTGAATCACAAACTTAAAGAATTAATGGTCTGAGGTTTGTTTAGTAGTATCTTGTTCATGTTATTTACTATATCTTTGAGGGTCTGGTATTTACCATTTATGGACAATGAAAAAATAGAGTTAAGTGTTAGTAATTAGCACAAATATTTGCGTTATTCTGATTATGTCTTTCTTTTGATTTTATTAACTAAAATACTATTTTTTAAAGTATTCTGTAATTTAGGATTTTGTTTTAATATGGTTTCTTTAAATATAGTTTAACTTTATGTCAAAATTTACACTTGGAAATAATGCCTTTTACTTAAAACATTTACTTTTCTAAGCAGTCATAAGGACTACAGCATCTTTTTTATGGTGTACCATGTACAGCTGCACCTACTGAGTGTTTCTAGATTAATTTTTTTTTTTTCAATTCTTTGAATAAAACAAGTATTTCCCATAGAGCATAAATACCAGGTTTAGATTAAGGATCATTCTTTACCAATAAATGCAGACAACAAGTAGAGCTCTTTCCCAGGGAGTATAAAAATCAGGAATAAAGAGCATCCTTTAGCAGTAAATGCAGATATAGTCTGCATTTTTGGTTGGCATATATTTCATCATGCAAATAGTTGCACGCTTTTCTTTTTTTCTTTGTATGTATATTTGGGACAACTGTATTACCTTATGTTTTATCCTTGACTCTGCTTGAATAACCTAGGGCCTAGTTTAACAATCTTGACTCAGCTCATGGTGATTTTCCCTCCATTTAAGTGGTATATACAGTTTTTGTTGCCTTTTGCACAGGAGTGAATTTCACTCCCAAGTAATCTGGACCCATTCATTGCAATGCATATGTGCCACTGGAGTGACAGACCAGACTGTGTTCATTTTGCACATGTAATTTCAGTGACTCCGCTAACATTTTCAAATTCCAAATTCACTTTAATAAGCTTCTGATGTAACAGCCAGTGATTTGTCTCACTGCCTTCAAAAGGGTTGAGTAAGTTTTATCCATATAAGTATGATTTCTCAAGACGAGGCTTATATCCTGGCGTAACTTGTCAGACTGAACAGAACCTGGGCGGGGACAGAGACTACAGTGGCACGTGAAAGTATTCTTTTGTGAAATATTATTAAGCCATCAAGACACTTTTCACATTCTACCAGCTCTGGGCACGATAGCTGACACAGAGAACTACTACAATTTTTTTTTTCTTTTCTTTTCTTTCGACTTGCATCTAGTTTAATCTTCTTATTCCCCATTGTTGACAACTTCTGTAAATCAAGAGACTCTCTTTGAGAGTTTTGAACTCATTAAAACAAACAGCACTGAAAGGGTAGGTACCTGCAAGTGAAGCTTTTGTAAACAGGGATAAAATAACAATGCTGCATGCGCACAGCCATGCATCGGAAGGCAAACAAATTCTGATTGCAGACAGGTGCATCATTTGGTTACGCAGACTATTGTTAAGCTTTTTGATTTTGAAGAGGCTTTAGAAAAATGGAGACACTTTTATTCATGGTACTCTTTCAAACCTTCACATTTTCTTTTTTACGTTAATACTTGGTACAAATCCTTCAGTAATTCATGGTAAATAATTTCCTTCTGAAATTGTATTGACTGTAGTTTTTATACAATCACATTATGCATCTTGTTTTGTTTGGTCTTATTCAAGGGCTTCGTATGGTGAATTGGCATGTTATGAAATGATGTGAACTATGTTAGAAGCCATGATTCTGGCCTCATGTATTTTTTTCCTCACAGGAATAATTCTATTGACTTTAAGCAAATCAGCTTAGACTTTTAGACAGGTAGTTCAGAAACAAATTCTAGATATTTACAGCACCCTAATTTCTGACTACACTGAGTTCTGTGCTTTGTCTCACCGCACGGCTTCATAATGTTACCTTTTCTTACTGTATTACAGTTTCTTAATTAATGAAACCTGTTTAAAATAAAGGTCTTATCAATATTTAAGTTTCCGGCTTTGTATTTCTTACCTGTTTTTCAATTATGCATATAATTTCATGGTAACAGTCTTACTTCTCATTCAAATTGTGGATGCTTTTCATATTTAGGCTGTTCTAATACCCAGAGACAGCTGTGATTCCAGCCTTGTTCTGGAAGTCACTAAATTAACACAAATGAATATTACTCTGTGAGTCTCAGCAGTCCTTTCAGCACCTTTCCTCACAGGCAACTGTTTGACAGAAAACTAAACTGATTTAAAAACAGTTTTATTTAGTCTGTAAATGGCTTTTGCTTCATTTACAAATACCATCCCAGTGTTTGTTTAAAACCAGCCTCACACTGTTATGTCCATGCTAATATGTTAAGCCTCTTTACTGGTTTCCGTGCACCCTTTGCATCAAATTTTGGCTCCTCGTCATAGACTGAGCTGCAAAGATTAGTTCCAATCTACCTTTCAGTTCATGAATTGTAGCTTCCCTTTATTCCACTTCAGAAAATCTTTCTTTCTTCCCTGCAATGATATCTCAGGGTCAAATGACTTATGTAAACCAACTGGTTTGGGTGGAATTAATGATGAGCAAATTGAGCTACCTGATTTCCTTGTGCAATCAGGTAATTAGACATCTAATTTCTGGACTTTATATCACCAACTTAGTTCTTTCATCTGACCTTGAATAAAAAATGTTGGATGGAAAAAACAGAACCCATATAAAACAAAAAAAACAAGCCTCAGAGAGTTTCCAGGTAAATTAGGGTGATTTAACCCCTTTATTCCTAAACCTGTAATAACTGACTGAATTTTACTTTTCATGTATTCCTATTAGAATCGGGATCAGATGAAGAATAATGAGGCCTGTCACCACTCTTCTTCAGAGTACTGTTTTAGGTGACTGAATATGGCACAATTTTCAAACAGCTGACCGGCTGCAACTCCTAAGCGTGGGAGCTTTTCTACCTTCTGCATCCAACTTAATATTATCCATAATACAAAAGGACACATTAGAAGGGATTTAATTAGCACCTTTTCTAGCAGCATCGAGAGAGAGGTCAAGAGGTGTATTTTCAATGCCCAGCTCTTTCTCTGAAGGTGGGCATTCTGATCCAGTGGATGAGGAAATTCACAATAACAGCCACCTGAAGGAGGTCCTGCACACCTGTGGTAGTGGCCAGTGCCCTGTTCTTGAGAAATCAGAAGGTTTATAAGGTTACTGCCTTGTTTTTTTTAATGAAAAAATGAGCTTCGGTGTCACGATTTTCAAAGGTCAAGTAGAGGCACCAGATTAGAGTTTGATTTTCAGGGGCTGTTGCTGAAGCCCTTCCCAGAAGTTAGTCTTGTTTGAAATGGGATAGGGTAGGAAATCAAATACGGAGGGAGCTATAGCTACCAATCATGAAAAAAAAAGGTGTCAGACAGCCCTTCTGTCTTTAGTACATTAAGTCTAGCAGTAAATAACTTTACAGATTCCTTTTCAATCTGAACTCAATCTTTTCCTTTTGCTTTGGGCTCCCAGTTACATTATTTCCACTCCTTTCAATGGTCTATTGGTGCAATGAGTCACTCTGAACTACGACGCATGTTTTAGTGCTACCACTAAAGTTTGTGCTGTGCCTTTCCTGTAGATTAATCAGGTACTTCAGGGTCCAAGCACCTTTCAATAGCAGTAAAATCCATATATTATTCTTGTAAAAGCTGATAATAACAACGTAGTGTTACTAAAATGTGTCTGGGAACCATGACACTGCTTGTTGTGGTTACAAAACACACAGGTCGGTTGGATGCAGATACAATAGAGGTTTATTTCTGCACTCAAATCTACTTCATTTTATCTTCTAATTCTAACCTGCCTGAGGAAGAAACGTCTTGTATTGATTAGCTGGTTTTGAAGACAATCAATGCTCTAACAAGTACATGACTCAAAAGTGCCATCAGAATTATCAAGGAATTAAGTACTTTCTGCAGTCTTGAATGCTATGTCAAGTGTCTTCTTTACAGGCTGACTGATGTTCATATATCTCTTTACGTTTGAGTCCTCTGGAATATTATATTGCTTTAGTTATGACTTCCTCTTCCCGTGGTGACCACAGTCACTGAGCTGTGATTTAATGCTGCTTGTACTGCCCTTCACTGTGAGGCTGGGACATGGTTTGACCAAGCAATTTCTCCCTCCTACTCAAATAAACCATAGATTTTAAAAAAGCACAGCTCCAACATACAATACACTAATGTTATGGGCCTGATGAGGAATATCGTAAAGTCTGACTGTGAATTGCTTTTTTCATAGCCACAGTCTTAAAGTAAAGAACAACAGCTCAGGGAAGAATTGGAAGGGGCCTCAGTGTGTGCTTGTGCTTGCCACACGCTGAGCGAACCTGCACTCACCTCCCGGGGGCTCAGGGAGTCACTGCAGGTGCAGGAGTTAGTTCTGGAAATTCAGAGATGCTCCCAACATACTGCAGTCACACCGCCAGGCTTTATCTCGGGCTGAACGTCACTTCTGCTACCCCAATGTTGAGCTTTCCCTTTGGAAAATGTTTCCATCCTTTTATTTGTCTGCACTAGTGTCGTGGTTTAACCCCAGCCAGCAAACTAAGCACCACGCAGCCGCTCACTCACTTCCCCCCCAATACCCAGTGGGATGGGGGAGAAAATTGGGAAAAGAACTAAAACTCGTGGGTTGAGATAAGAATGGTTTAACAGAACAGAAAAGAAGAAGCTAATAATGATAAAGATAACACTAATAAAATGACAACAGTAATAATAAAAGGATTGGAATATACAAATGATGCGCAGTGCAATTGCTCACC
>JANHGO010000042.1:63540520-63586741 GCA_024606505.1 Aquila spilogaster | reverse complement strand
CCAGGGAATTTTAAATTAAATACAAAAAAAAAAAAAAAAAAAAAAAAAGATTGTTGAGCTTTTCTTTAGTGAGGGTAAAAGGTTGGTGATTAATAGGAATGGCCACAGGCTTGGAGATCAGTAAGGCACCATGGTGGCACTTGATCCAAGGGATAGCTGATGAAGGAAAGGATTAAATATTTTGCTTTAAATGTACTCAGTGCTGGCTCTTTCTTTACAGGGAATTAGTGCTAGCAGGCATTGCTGAGGAGCCATTACATTTGGGTTGAGACATTCTGAAATTGCTGCTGGAGATGGTGAAATTACACAGATTTCCCTTCACAGAAAGGGATCTGCAGGCAGCATAAGACAGCCAGTGCTGCAGGTAATAGTGCATGTATCTGTAGGTATGCAAGACGATTCAGGGGCAAACAGGTTATTGCTCAGTGGATAGGTTTTACTACCTCTGCCACAGGATGCAGGCAAGAAAGAGGGCAGTAGTAATGATCTGAATTCATCTGGGCATAGCTGCAGATCACAGATCCACAGGCAGCAGAGCACAAGCAAGCACGTTGCCAGGCTGTTTCGGCTGTGGACAGCAGGGGGCTGCAGTGCAGCCCGCGATGTTCAGCAGCATGGGCAGCTGGACCGAACAACGCAGGCAGATGGGGACAGAGGTATGGGCAGCTTGTTCTCAGTAGGATGAAATGAAGAGAAAGTGGGAAGAAAACAAATGTTAGCTTTGGTTGCCAAGGCCTAATGAACAATTTCGAAGTTAAACACTGCTCTTAAGGAAAGCTGAGCAGACTGGTTTGTCATTCTGAGTCTGGAACTTTAACAAAGCATGTAGTCCTTTCCCAATGGACTCTGAAAGTTTGTACAGTAGTGTTGCTTCATTGAAAGGTTATCAATAAAACAATCTCAGAAACACCCTGAGCATCACCAGATAATAGCATGGATATGTTTCTTATAAAGGACACCTTCCACACAGACACAGAACTGAGATTTCCAGCAAGTTTAGTGAATTGCTAGGTGGAGATATAATCAATCAGAGAAATCAAAGCCATACCCATGTCATTTCTGTGTTGACGTACCTAGTCTTAATGTATAGTTTTTCTGTGTTTTACTTCATTCCAATCAGATCAGTAAAACAAGGTTTAAGTAAAACAAGTGAAACAATTGGGAAACACAATTTAATCTTCTCTGTGCTGTTTGTTCACTTTCTGCACTTCTCATTGTCAGATAAGGAAAAATAGGTTAGTCACTTTTGTATTTGTTTCTACGTGATTTTGTTTTCTAAGTCTGATGCAGTAGCACAAAGTTTCAGTGTTTGAGGTGAAAGTCTTCTATTTATTTTTATGCAATATCATATTCCCATGGCAACCACATTGATATTACTTTTGGTTGCATCTCTATGAAAGCTACAATTGGGGTCAAATTCGAACGGACATTTTCAGCTTTCCAGTACCAGTCATCCTTACAAACAGAGTTCTCAGCAGGGCACTTAAACAGATGACTAACTTGAAATGTATAAATATTCTCTCCAGAGCAAACATGCAGTGAGTATAAATTGCCATATCTCCTTTAGAGTCCAGGGAACCATTGCACTTTACATCCACAGAGGATACACTCCTACAGCTTTAATGAAACCACTCACATTCAGCATCCATATACTAAAGTACCTTACAAAATTGAGGTCTGAATAAAGCCTGCATAGGGATCGAGTAGCATGTGCTGCTCTGTCTGTGTAGGAAGGCATAGGCATGCATTAGACACTTCAGGTCAGAATCAAGGACTAAGAAGTGGTGTGACAGCAGTATTCTCAAGTGATTTAAATAATACAGCATGAGAGAAAAAATTATGTCTTGAAGCCGCCAATCTTGTTCAGTTTCATATGAAGAACTTGCCACACTTTCAGAACATAATTCTGCTGTCTATCATAGCTTTACTTACTGCAAAATCAGCTACAAGAAGAAGGGGGCAAACTGGGATATTAGGACCTGATGATTAATGAGTGTATGCAGTATGCACTGGTGGTACAATACACTGTGGATATCTCATGATAAAAGTCAAAGCACAACCAAATACCTATGTGAGGTAATGGGTAGACAGCCACATCTGGATCTCTCAGTTTGTAGGTGTCTTGGGCAAAGCAACTTAAAAAGCATTTCTCAGTTACAATGATTAGAGTTACTGTATTAAAAGCATATGCTCAGGCACTGGCACTGTTTCTCATTTTGGAACATAAGCTAACTTTCAGCTTCTTTTTCAGGTGGTTTCTGGTTTCTGCCACTCAGGAGATGTCGATAACATCACAAATGGACCTGCCTGAAGAGATTCAGCATCCATATGCAAAATTTTCTGAATGGAAATTCAAGCTGTTTAAAGTGAGACCGTTTCAAAAAGCACCTTCTGATAAAAGCCAATGCATAAACAAGGATCAAGAACAAGAGGCAGCTTCTACAGACAAAGGCGTCATACTGCATAAAGATGAAGAAGTTCCAAGAGGAGAAAAATTAATTCTGACACAGGTGGACTTCATGGGCAATACGCAAGCACTTGAGAAAGATGTCAATGACACGAAAATACATGACAACACAGCCCACCAGAACAACCTGAAGCAACTTTGCCGCATCTGTGGAGTTTCATTTAAAACTGATTGCTACAAGAGAACTCATCCAGTACATGGACCAGTAGATGATGAAACGCTGTGGCTCCTGAGAAAGAAAGAGAAAAAGGCAACCTCTTGGCCAGATCTTATTGCAAAAGTTTTCAAGATTGATGTGAGAGGGGATGTTGACACTATCCATCCCACTCGATTTTGTCACAACTGCTGGAGTATTATCCACAGGAAATTCAGTGGTACTCCATGTGAAGTTTATTTTCCTAGGAACAGCACGATGGAGTGGCAGCCCCACTCTGCAAACTGTGAAGTGTGCCACACTCCCAGTCGGGGAGTCAAGAGAAAAAGCCAACCACCCAACATACAGCATGGCAAACGTGTGAAGATCATTGCAGAACGTGCTCGAGTTAACAGAGGCATAAAGAACCAAGTGCTGATAAATAACAAAAATGTAATGAAAGAGATTACCAACTGCAAGAACAGGCATCTCAGCACCAAGCTGCTTGCAGTTGATTATCCAGTAGATTTCATTAAATCCATCTCTTGCCAGATCTGTGAGCATATTTTGGCAGATCCAGTGGAAACAACATGTAGACACTTGTATTGCAGAACTTGCATTCTTAGTTGCATCAAAGTTATGGGCAGCTATTGTCCCTCCTGCTGGTATCCTTGCTTTCCTACTGATCTGGTAACCCCAGTGAAATCCTTCCTGAACATCCTTGATAACCTGAGCATAAGATGCCCTGTACCGGAATGTGATGAAGAGATCTTGCATGGAAAATATGGCCAACACTTCTCTAACCACAAGGAGGTGAAAGATAGAGAGCTCTATAACCCCATAAATAAAGGTGGCCGACCAAGGCAGCATCTTCTGTCTTTGACCAGGAGAGCTCAGAAACATCGTCTGAGGGAGCTGAAACGTCAAGTCAAGGCTTTTGCTGAGAAAGAAGAGGGTGGTGATATAAAGGCTGTATGCATGACTTTGTTCCTGCTAGCTTTAAGAGCAAAAAATGAACACAAGCAAGCAGATGAACTGGAGGCTATAATGCAAGGTAGAGGATCTGGACTTCATCCTGCTGTTTGCCTGGCAATCCGAATCAACACATTTCTCAGCTGTAGCCAGTATCACAAAATGTACCGAACTGTAAAAGCTGTCACTGGGAGGCAGATTTTTCAGCCATTGCATGCTCTTCGCACTGCTGAGAAAGCCCTCTTACCAGGTTATCATCCATTTGAATGGAAACCTCCCTTGAAAAATGTATCCACTAACACAGAAGTGGGAATTATAGATGGACTGTCAGGATTACCCCTCTCGATTGATGACTACCCAGTAGACACAATTGCAAAGAGATTTCGATATGATACAGCCTTGGTTTCTGCTTTAAAGGACATGGAGGAAGAAATCTTGGAGGGCATGAAGGCAAAAAACCTGGATGACTATTTGAATGGTCCCTTCACTGTTGTAGTAAAAGAGTGCTGTGATGGAATGGGGGATGTCAGCGAGAAGCACGGAAGTGGGCCTGCTGTCCCAGAGAAGGCTGTACGCTTTTCATTTACAGTCATGAACATTGCTATAGACCATGAGAATGAAAGGATAAGGATCTTTGAAGAAGTAAAGCCCAATTCAGAGTTGTGTTGCAAACCCTTGTGCCTTATGCTAGCTGATGAATCAGATCATGAAACTCTGACAGCAATTCTGAGCCCTCTCATAGCAGAAAGAGAGGCTATGAAGAACAGTGAACTGCTTCTTGAAATGGGAGGCATCCTGAGAACGTTCAAATTCATCTTTCGAGGTACAGGATACGATGAGAAACTTGTAAGGGAAGTGGAAGGGCTGGAGGCCTCAGGTTCCACTTATATCTGTACCCTCTGTGATGCAACCCGCCTAGAGGCCTCTCAGAATTTGGTCTTCCACTCCATCACCAGGAGCCACGCTGAAAATCTGGAGCGATATGAAATATGGAGGTCTAACCCATATCATGAATCTGTTGATGAGCTCCGTGACAGAGTGAAGGGCGTTTCGGCCAAACCTTTTATAGAGACTGTTCCCTCCATAGATGCATTGCACTGTGACATTGGCAACGCAACAGAATTTTACAGGATTTTCCAGATGGAGATTGGTGAAGTCTATAAGAATCCTGATGCGTCTAAAGAGGAAAGGAAGAGGTGGCAGTTGACTCTTGACAAACATCTCAGGAAGAAGATGAAATTAAAGCCTATGATGAGGATGAGTGGGAACTTTGCTAGAAAGCTCATGTCCAAAGAGACAGTAGAGGCAGTTTGTGAATTAATAAAGTGTGAGGAAAGGCATGAAGCCCTAAAAGAACTAATGGACCTTTATCTGAAAATGAAACCAGTATGGCGATCTTCATGCCCTGCCAAAGAATGTCCAGAATTGCTGTGCCAGTACAGCTACAATTCACAGCGTTTTGCTGAGCTCCTCTCTACAAAGTTCAAGTACAGATATGAAGGCAAGATTACCAATTATTTCCACAAAACCCTTGCTCATGTTCCTGAAATCATTGAAAGAGATGGGTCCATTGGTGCTTGGGCAAGTGAAGGAAATGAGTCTGGAAACAAACTATTTAGGAGGTTCCGAAAAATGAATGCCAGGCAGTCCAAATTCTATGAAATGGAGGATGTCTTAAAACATCACTGGCTGTATACCTCTAAGTATCTCCAGAAGTTCATGAATGCTCATAAAACGTTAAGAAGCCAGGGCTTCGTCACTGATCCAGATGATGGGTTAGGTGATTCTTTGCCACCAGAGATCTCTTTGGAAAGCAGTGATTCAGTGGAACTCTAAATGTAAAGTACATTTGGTGTTGGGTTTGTGATGGTCTTTCTGAGAGGAGACAGTTTCCTTTTCAGGCCTGTAGAGGTACAGGGAAAGGTGAAGCTTTCATTTTTATGCTCCCTTTTAAAGGTGCTGAGTGGAGTTTAATGAAATGCCATGTCTGTTGGGAGCTTTGAACAGAAGCAATGCAGTGGTGCATTTACCAGTTGTTATGTGAGAGTGAAGTGGAAACAAATTGCAAAGAAGGGCCATGAATTTATTTTGGTCTCAGAGTGCTGTTTATAAGTGAGAAAGAGAAAGTAAACAAGGTTTTATATAGAACAGGATTTTGGAATGAATATAATACTGGAAAGTTATGACACGCTGAAAAATTCAGCGTGGCTATTTGTTCTGTTCGCATTTTATAAACTATTTTGCTATTTACTTTTCAAGAGGGTTTGATTATTTTATTGATGGCTCTTTGGCTTTTATAAGTCAAGATTTGGCAGTGAGACAGTTAGGTAATTGTTTTGGGATGAACAAAGTTTGGGTATTTTTACATAATATACTGACTAAAGATACAAACTTTGATCTCAAACATTTAAAACATTTAATGTTTAGGTTGTAGTTCTGCTCAGGAGCAGGTGGTGGTATCAGCATGCTAATTTACTATATGAAGATAAAAGAAAGGTAGCTATAATTTTTTTAAGATATTTTTATTGTAGTGCATTTACTCTAAAATGCAAACCCGTGCTTGCGCTCCTAAATCAGCATTACAGTGTCTTGTGCTTATCTCACTATACAAGGCACAATTAAGCTCTGCTGTGCAGCTTGTTGCTTCATAAAAATTTAGGTTTCGATGGTGTCTTCAGTATGTAGTATGCTTTGTACCAGTATAACTTTACTGGGTAAATTGCTGGCCTTACTGAAGTCACCAGTAAAATGTCACTGAATACCAGCAAGCCCACAATTTCACCAGGTGACAAAAAGTCGTAGCAGACCCATTTCTCAGGAGACGGATGTTAACTTTATCAGGTACATGTCAGTTATTAAATAGTTCCCTTACCATTTCTGATATGCTCTAACAATATCCAATACTGAACTTTTTCTCATCTAGGATATGTCACTTATTTCGTTTTCTAGATATATAAAATGGGAAGAATGATGTTTATTAACCTCAAAGATAGTTTGCATAAAGGCATAGTGAAAAAACAATGAGCTGCCTTGAAATTACTGTATAGTGTACTTTACATTATTACAACAATATTTAGTTAGCATTCCTCATATTTTAAATTCCTCATATTTTAAACTCTATCAGGAACACCATTATGATGGTAGTATTTGCCTTTCTGAAGTGTTATTGCTACATGACTGAAGGCTGCTTAGATCAGATGAGATTGCACCAGTAATTCTTGTGGATAATGTTGGTTTAAATGGATAAAAGGATTTAAAAGTTAATGTGTATAAACCATAAGATTTGGAAACGAAATTATTTCTGGACATATCACCAGTGCAAACGAACAAGTCTAGACCTTCATTCAGCAGTGTTCAAATGCAAGCTCAAATTCAAGTGTGTGACTTGAGCACTGAATGCATGCATACATAATGTAAGCATTTAGTGGTAGCTTAAATCTAAAAGACATTAAATGTTAAAATTATGTGGACTTTATTTAGTGATATAGTCAAGAAATATATTCAGAGGTACCTGAGATACCCCTAAATCACCTAGCTTTTCAGATTAGCACCTGTAGCTAGGGCATGATTGTGTCTGAAGAAATACTTCTGAAACAAGATTAAATGCATAAACAATCAAAGCACAGATCTAAAAAACCCCACACTTAGTGTTTTTATTTTAATGTGGCAGGAGTTGGTTTGTGAGTTTAAGGGAACAACAAACTTAAAGGACTAATGGTCTGAGGTTTCTGTAGTAATATCTTGTTCTTGTTATTTACTAAATCTTTGAGGGTCTGGTATTTACTATTTATGGACTATGAAGAAATAGAGTTAAGTGCTAGTAACAAGTATAAAAATTAATGATATTCTGATCATGCCTTTCTTTTGATTTTATTATTTTAAATCCAATTTTTAGGGTATTTTGTAATTTAGGATTTAGTTTTAATAGGGTTTCTTTAAATACAGTTTAACATTATGTCAAGATTTGAGGCTAGAAATAATGTCTCTTTCTTACAACATTTTATTTTCTAAGCAGTCACAAGAACAGCAGTCTTTTGTATGGTTTACCGTGTACATCTGCAATTACTGAGTGTTCATTTCTAGATTAAATTATTTCTTTCAATTCTTTGAATAATCAAGTACTTCCCATAGAGCATAAATGCCAGGTTTACATAAGTATCATTTTTCACTAATAAATGCAGACAAGTGCAGCTGTTTCCCATGGAGTATAAATATCAGCTATATGACAAAGAATATCCTTTAGCAGTAAATGCAGACACGCTTTGTATTTTTGGTACACTATGTTTCATTATGCAAATAGTTGCACACTTTTTTGTTCTGTTGTATACCTATTTGGGGCAATTGTATTATCTTAGTTTTCATTCTTCCTCTGCTTGAATAGCCTAAGGCCCAATTTAATAGTCCTGACTGAGCTCACGGTGATCTTCACCCCATTTAAGTGGTATATGTTGCCTCTGCACAAGAGTGAATTTCACCCACAAGTAATCCTGACCTGTTTCTTGCACTGCACATGCACCACTGGAGAGACTGGCCATACTTTGGTCATTTTGCACATGTAATTTCAGTGACTTCACTGACATTTTCAAATTCCAAATTCACTTTAACACTCTGCTTACATAAGAGCAAGGGATTTGTCCCACTCCATTCAAAAGGGTTGAGTACATTTTATCCATGTATGTATGACTTCTCACGATGAGCTCATGAACTCATCAGCTGAACAGTGCATGGGGCTGGGACACAGGCAGGCAGGAGGATAAGGAAGTACTCTTTTGTGAAATACTATGGAGCCGTCAAAACACATTTCACATCCCACCAACTACGGGCAGAACAATTGACACAGATCGTGAATATTTTCTTTTTCCTTTTCTTTAGGCTTCAACCTACTTTAATCTTTTTTTTTTCCCCAATTGTTGACATTTTGTGTAAATCAAGAGACTCTTTGAGAGTTTTGAACTCATTAAAACAAACAGAACTGAAAGGGTAGGTACCTGCAAGTGGAGCTTTGTAAACAGGAATAAAATAACAATGCTGCATGCACACAGCCGTGCATCGGAAAGAAAACACATTTTGACTGCAGACAGGTGCATCATTTGTTTACTCAGCCTATTGTTAAGCTCGTTGGTTTTGAAGAGGCTTTAGAAAAGTGGAGACACTTTTATTCATGGGACTCTCTCAAACCTTCACATGTTCTTTTTCTATGCTAACACTTTGTAAAAATCTGTCAGTAATTACTTCATGGTGAATGCTTCTTTTTTTGAAACTGTATTGACTGTATTCTTTATACAATGACATTATGTATCTTGTTTTGTTCGGTTTTATTCAAGGGCTTCAGATTATGAATTGCCTTGTTATGAAAACATGTGAATATAAGAGAAGTCTTGACTGCGGTCTCACGTGTTTTTTCCTCACAGGAATAATTCTACTGACTTTAAGCAAACCAGCTTTGACTTTTACTCAGGTAGTTCAGACACAAACTTTAGATATTTACAGTATCCCAATTTCTGACTGCACCGAGTTCTGCGTGCTGGCTCACAGCACAGCTTCATCATTTTACTTATTGTATTACAGTTTCTTTGTTCATAACACTTGTTTAAAATAAAGGTCTTATAAGTATTTGAGTTTCTGAATTTGTATTTCTTTTTAGTTTTTTGACTGTACACATAAGTTTATGATAACAGTCTCACTTTTCATCTAGATTGTGCATGCTTTCTTATTTGGACTGTTCTAATACCCAGAGACTACAGCTGGCATTCCAGCCCTGTTCTGAGGTCACCAGGTTAACACAAATGAAGATTGCTCCATGCATCTCAACAGCCTTTTCTGCACCTTTCCCCAGAAGCAGCTGTTTGACAGGAAAGTAAAAGCAGTTTCATTTAGTCTGTAGGTAACTTTTGCTTCATTTACGAACACCGCCCCAGTTTTTGTTAAAAATCAGCCTTGACTGTCCATGTTACTGTGCTAAACCTCTTTACTGACTTCTGTGCATCCTTTGCATCAAATTTTGTCTTGTCACATTTTGCAGCTGCAAAGGCTAGTTCTGATCTATCTTTACGTTCATGATTTTTAGCTTTCCTTTACTCCAGATAGGAAAGTCTTTCTTCCCCTCCATTGATATCTCAGGGTCAAGTAACTTATGTAAACCAACTAGTATGGATGGAATTAATGATGAGCAAATTGAGCATTTACATTATTAGCTGCCTGATTTCCTGCTGCAATCAGGTAATTAGGTACCTAATTTCTAGACTTTATATAACCAACTTAATTCTTTCAGCTGACCATGAATAAAATTTTTTGGATGGAAAAAATGGAACTAATTAAAAAACAACAACAACAACAAAAAAAAAACCAGAACAAAACACAAAACCAATCCCCCCAGAGAGCTTCCTGGTAAACTGGGATGATTTAAGTCCTTTATTTCTAAATTAATAATCATAGAATCACAGAATAGCTTAGTTTGGAGGAGACCTTAAAGATCATCTAGTTCCAACCCCCCCTGCCACAGGCAGGGTCACCAATGACTGGATTAGGCAGCCCAGGGCACCATCCAGCCTGGTCTTGAATGCCTCCAGGGCTGAGGCACCCACAAACCTCTCTGGACAACCTGTTCCAGTGCCTCACCACCCTCTGAGTAAAAAAAATCTTCCTAACGTCTAACCTTAATCTACCCTGTTTTAGTTTAAAACGATTCCCCCTTGTCCTATCACTGTCAGACAGTGTAAATATTCGGTTCCCTTCCTGCTTGTAAGCTCCCTTCAAGTTCTGGAAGGCTGCAATGAGGTCTCCCCAGGGCCTTATCTTCTCCAAGCTAAACAAGCCCAACTCCCTCAACCTTTCTTCACAGGAGAGGTGCTTCAGCCCTTTGATCTTCTTTGTGGCCCACCTCTGGACCCACTCCAACAGTTCTGCATCCCTCCTGTACTGGGGGCCCCATGCTTGGACACAGTGCTCCAGATGGGGACTTACAAGGGCAGAATAGAGGGGGACAATCTCCTCCCTCTCCCTGCTGGCCATAATATCTGACTGATATTTACTTTCCACATATTCTCACTAGGATCAGAATCAGATGAAGAATAATGAGATCTACCACCACAGTTCTTCAGACTGCTGTTTCAGGTGACTGAATATAGCATAATTTTCAAAGAAATGATCAGCTCCAACTCTTTTGTATGAGCGCTTTTCTACCTTCTTTATCAAGCTTAATATTGCCCATAGCCCCAAAAGACACATTAGAAAGGATTTAATTAGTAGTTTTTTCTCGCAACACCAGCAGAGATGTCAAAGGGTGAAACCGCTGTATTTTCAGTGCCCAGCTCTTCCTCTGAAGATGGGCATTCTCAACAATGGAATTCACAATAGCTACCAACAGAAGGTGGTTCTGCACACATGTGGTAGTGGCCAGAGCATGTTTTTACTATGTTCGTCTTGCTTTTTTGTTAAAGAAAAGAGGGACAATTTTCAAAGCCCAAAAACAGACACAAAACTGGAGTTTGCTCAAGCTCTCATCAGAAGTTAGTTTTGCTTGAAATGGGAGAGGGTAGGAATCAAGTGTGGAGGAAGCTAGAGTCACCAATCCTTAAAACAAGTCCTTCTGTCTGCACTGCACTAAATCTAGTAGCAAATAACTTTACAGATTCCTTTTCAATCTGAATACAATCTTTTCCTTTTGCTTTGGGCTCCCAGGTGGCATTATTTCCACTCCTTTCAACAGTCTTTCGGTACAATGAGTCACTCTGAACTATGACACATGTTTTAGTGCTACCACTAAAGTTTGTGCTGTGCCTTTCCTGTAGATTAATTAGGTACTTCAGCATTTAAGTACCTTCCACAAGCAGTAAAAACATATACTATTATCTCAAAAGCTGATTATAACAACAGCAACACTAAAATGTGACTGGGAACCCTGATGCTGCTTGTTGTGGTTACAAAGCACATAGGTCAGTTGGATGCAGACACAATAGGGATTTAGTCCTGCACTCAAATTTGCTTAATTTTATCCTCTAATTCTACCCTGCATGAGAAAGAAATGTATTGATTAGCTGGTTTTAAAGACGATCAATGCTCTAACAAGTACATGCCTCAAAAGCTTCATCAGAATTATCAAATAATTAAATATTTTCTGCAACCTTGAATGCTATGTGAAGCATCTTCATTTACAGGTCAATGGTCATATACTTCTTTATGCTTGAGTCCTTAGGAATTTTATATTTTACTTTACCTATGATTTACTCTTCCAGCAGTAACTCTGAAATGTGATTTAATGCTTGCTCTACTACCCTTCACTGCAAGGTTGGGACATAGTTTGACTAAGCAATTTCTCCCTCCTTATGAAGTGACACATACATTTAAAAAAGTCATAGACCAAACAAATTTGTTGCCCAGTGTGGGTAGTCAGGAATTTGAGATATCGATAGCAATTGGGTAACAGGCAAAATGAAAACTGGCTATTGCCAAGGACTGAAGTAATTGTGAGGAGTCCTTCACTGCTGTAGAACGGTGAAGAGATGAGGGGTGGATTTCCATGCTGTGCATATATTGTCCTCCTGTCGGTGCTGTGATGATGTTCTTTAATTTTAATGTGGAGATTGTTTGTTGTTGATGTAAATGAAGTTTGTAACGTGTGCCGAATGTACATTTTAATGACAATTTGGCTGAGTAATACCTATGACTAACCTGCAAAAGAGGATATTGTCTATCAAATTTCAGCAGTTTGAAGGGACTTTACATGGCCATAATTTTCATTTATTTCTTCGAAAAACATACAGTATTATTTATTCTGAGTACAATGTGAGGGAAGATGAAACTACCATTTAAACCTATGGATTTACCCAAATGGATGAAACAAATCTCAGGATGATCTACTTCCCATTAACAAATTCTACCCACACTATAACCTCCGTCAGAATATAAGCAAGTTGGAAATAGAAATTATGTCTTGTTGCCTTTACTATCCTCTACTGTTCACTCGTGAAGGTGTCAAGGGGAGTATTGTGCATACACATTTGTATTGACGGGAACACTTTGCTGCTTTTGAAAGGGGTGGCTGCTCAGGGTCTGCACATACTGATCAGATGGCTGACAGCTGCTCCTGCTGCTTTTCCTTTTTATTCAGGGCTCCAGCACAAGAACTGGACTGTGAATACTGAGCTATTAGTGTTGGCTCACAAATGTTGAATGGATGGTATTGATTTTTTGAAAAGATATTTGGAACAGTAATAAAAATAAAAAATAAAGTCAAAAATGATGAGGCTTTACAGATAGCCAATAAAAGAATCCACAACAAGTTAGTAAACTCTTGGGCTATTCAACCTTGACAATGTCCTTTTCAATCTGAATCCAATCTTGCTCCCATGCTTTGAGCAGCTAGCTGCATTTGTTTTCACCCTCACAGTGCAACACTGGTTCAATGAGTCACTCTGAGCAACAGCTTGCACTTTCATACTGTCACACTCTACACAGTCACCCTGCAGGAGCAGAGAAAGAAACGTGCAAGGGAAGACCTGGAGTAAATGATAAAAGTCCTGCTCATCAGAAGGAAATTCTAAAGTCAATGGGAGCTCACAGCATGTGGCAGCTGTGAAGTCAGACCACTTACAGACTTTAGATGGACCTCTGAAGCACACACAACGTCCCTCCCTAGACTTTGGGATTTACAGTGTTTGATTTACCCTATGAATAGGTGAAAAAACCCCAGTCATTTTTATTATAAACTCTAAAAAAATATTTAAAAAAATACAAATGCAAAGCAGCTGCCAAGTACAGTGGTTTAAAAACACTATTTAATTTTTACTGTGAGGTAGTATTCCTTAACGCTAGCCAAAACTGACACATAACCATTCAGTACCTTTCAAAATAAAAAATGAATTATCCAGAATTAAATGCTTGAAAAGAAAGATTTTCATCATGGAAGTCCCTGAAGAAAACTGACCCTCAGTGTCTGAATATTTCATTATTTCTGACACAAGAGACTTAAAAAATCACTTCAATTTAAAAACAGATTAATTAGTCTAATTTTAGCTCATTACACTAACATGAAATTGGAGTAAGGCAGTTATAAATTAGGGCAATATTTCTAGATCTACTCACTAAGATAAAAAAAAATTAAAATGGGCAATACGGTCTTTGTTTACTGACAGATGCTAACACCACTGAGTACATGATAACATCTTATCCTACAAGCAGTTCTACCACATTCACTGGGAATGACTGGAGAGTAAGTCATACTACAGTAAAAAATACAGCACTAAGTTACCAACATCTGGCTGTGTGTTTGTACGATGCCCTCTGTGATGACCTTCCTTTATGGATATTACAAAAACATATATAAGAAACAAAAAACGTTCAAGAGCTTTGAAATGTAACTGAAATACTGAGATAATATCAATTAAATAAAAAGATCACCAGGAACCTCAGTGACCCATTTTGTTTCAACCACTGCTAGCTGTTTTTGTCTCCCAGTTGAACACAAATCAGTGGTACAAATCTATTCAAACAATCTCCGAAGAAAAGACTTTTTCACTGGTGTGGTTAACTTCATGGTTTTCTTTTTGTGCATTCGTTTCATGGGTTGCTTTTTCAGATGCCCCACTTTTTTGGGAGTTTGCAGCCCTTTATTAAGGTCAACATGCTCATTGCAGAAGTACTTGACATTTGCTTCTGAGAGCCGAAGAAGCATGCTCTCTGACAGGTCCATACACTGCGCATGAACCCAATGGCCAGTCCCACTGGAACACAAGATCATTGCAGGCTTGTTGAGTTCTGTTGAATAGAAAGGCACCCAGGTGTTAATGTCAATATTGCAGCTGGCACAGCAGATGATCCAGTACCCTGTTTCTGATTCATCTTCTTCATCATCTTCATTGTAAGTGTCAATGTCATCAACATCAAAGCTATTGGCTTCAGCACTAAAAGAAAATTCTTCAGAATCTTCAAATGGAGTGGAGTCTCCTTGGTCTTCAGTAGATGACTGACTGCATGCTTGTGCTGTCAGTTCTTCCTCCTCATCCTCTTCTGCTCTGCTGCATCTCAAAATGTAGAAGTAGTTTGCATCTGAGATTAACTGTTTGTTGGCCCCAGGAATGCCCAACAATATGGACCCTTTGCCCATGTCACAGCCAAACCACATCCTACAGTGTTTAATATCAGGTGTCCAGTCTGGGCTTGCCCTTTCAACAATTTCTATTTTATTATCTTCCAAAACTATAGTGTTACAGACCATCCGTTTCTGGTTGTCAGACTGGTAGCCCCCGACAAGGACAAATTCAGTATCACCAGTTTGAGTCACAATACCACTTGACACAGATATTCCTCCTGGCAAGATAGAGCAGGTCACAGCTGGGCTGCCCAGAGGGAGATCAACTTTTAGCTTGTATAGGCTGGGAGGCCGCGTGTTATTTTGAAGTGAAAGGCCTCCCAGAATGTAGACTGTATCATTCCTGGCAACTGAAACATGGAAGGAAAGTCCATCTTGAAGCTCTGGAAATACGTATGAGGTACAGCATCCAAACTCAAAATCAACAAGAAACACGGATGGCAAACAGTCAACTACACTATTCCATTTTTCAGTAGTTCTTTGTGCAAGAGGAATATAAGATCTACCTCCAAATAAAACAATCATGCTTTTTCCCCGGCTATGAACTACATTCATTGTATGTCCGTATCTAGCTTCAGGGACATCTCCACCTAGATCTTTCTCGATGCATTGAAACGTGGTTTTCTTGGTAGTTTTGTTTACCATACTCATAATGTACACCTTATCAGAAAGATCATTGTTAGGTGTTTTCCCACCATGAATTATATATTGGTACTTATCCGACTCCCCATTCTCTCTAAGTGTGCAGATAGCTGGGTAGCGGAGTGGGGGAAGGTAACAGGAATCCCTAGAAAAGGCAGCAGGTTTCATTTTGAGCTCATTCTGCTTTATATCAAGGAAGAAAACACCTGTAGGACATGATCTTTTCGGCCATCCCTTCTGCCCAAAAAAGAAGACATGCCCATCAAAATTCAGCAGGGAAGAACCTGGCTGAAGCAAGGATGAATTGCTGACAGCCGATACCATCTGCAGTGCCATTGCATCTGCTGGTTGGGTCATCTTGTGGTATCTGAGACAAAAAACACAAAAGAAACATGCTTTGAACACTCTGTGAGAGTATTTCCTTGAATAAATGGCATTACATTTGCATGTCAGTTCTCTCATCTTTTAAGCTGTGTGCCAGCTCTGCGGAATTCTGTACAAAACCTGCTAATATTTACAAGCATAACGCTTGCGTTCGTGCCCGCTGGGCCAGCGTTACTGCTTCCAGCCGGCCAGCGCAGTAAAGGCCGCGCACCGAGCCCGGGGCTCCCATGGAAACGCCGGCCCCGGGGCCTGCTGGGGCCGGTAGTTTTCCTTCGGCGGCTCTACCAAGCTCGTCTCCGAGGCCGCCCCGGGTCTGGCGGGGTCCGCGGGCGGTGAGTGGGGCCGCAAGGGCCGGGGCCTTTCCGCATCGCTGCCGTCGGCGGGCGGCCCCCGCCCCCAAACGCTGGTAGAAGGCGGGTGCTTGCGCGCGGCCTGCGGCGCTGGGGGCGGGGGGGGGGGCGTGCTGTGTGCGCGTAACGCGCGGGTCCCGCGGTACCTGGTAGGGCTCGGGTGGGCTCTCCGGCCAGCCCGGCTCGTGGGACCCGCCTCCTTGAGCTGGACAGAGTGCGCGTCTACAAAGCAGACATCACGATTAGTTGAAGACGTGTCGCAGCGGTCGGGCCCAGCCGCGTTTCGAACCGCGTTTCTGAGCGCGCTAGTCACTGGATGTTAGGGGCAGGGATGAGTCCTGCCTGCACGCTGCCTGGCTCAGTTTAGGATCGATGGGCTGACTGCCCCGTCTTTTGTCTTGCCATCGAATTCAGCTGTGGGCTTTCAGTTTGGATCTGTGGTGTTGTATGCTGTCATGAGTAGGTTCCCAGGGATTTTTTTTTCTTTTTTTCTTTTAAACACATTTGTTCAAAAATCTAAAATAGTTATGCAGTTACCTTGCGCAGTAACACTGCTCTGGAGAGCAAAGATGCCAGGGGGGAAACCAAGTGACCAGTCTGTGGTGACAGCAGAACTGTGCCTTGCAGTCAGTGTCCAAGTTCTTTGCCAAATCTGTATGATTTGAAGTTGTGAGTGAGCTTTGAAGTACAATATTTGAAGAGAAAGCCCTGCCAAAACTCCCTCCACATTGTGAAACATGGTTTCTCTCTTTGAATTCTTTGGGATTCTTATTTGTATTGTGCCTGGTTTTCATTTTGCTGTAATAGCAAAAGCAAGAAACAGAGGTTTCTTTCTTCTTTAAGGAAGGATGACTATCTTCTAGTGGTGTGCCATCAAAACCTGGGGATTCCAGAACAGCAGTGCTTACAGCAAGATTTAGTGTGGGGCTCATCTGTGGGACTGATTACACTGGCTACATCAAATTGCCATCTGGATATGTTCTCATGTACAGTAAGAACTGCTGTACACCATTAATACACTGCCTGTCTGCCCCACTTGCTAGTATGCAAGTTGCAGTGCTATTGTATGGATCTGCCATTAAATGCTGTCACAGGTAAATGAGCCTGGTCAGATGTGCTTGGGCCATAGCACATGGGAGGGAAGACATAGCCCCTGCTGTTGTCCATTAAAAAAAAAGAAAAATAAAGAAATAATCAATGGAATAGCTGTCTTTTCTTTTTGTATATTGTGGAATCATTCAAATACCATGATGAAGCAGCACTTGCTGTGTAACTGGTCTGAATGCCTCTGTCCTAAAAGTGGTGGTTCTTTCTGTGTTTAGATTCCTTTTCAAAAGTACTGCACTGTAGGCAAAGTTCAGTTAGGAGTCAGTTAATGAGGATGTATTTGTTGTTATTTACATGAAGAGAGATTTGCCAAATTGCTTACACTCAGATGAGATGCTAAACAGAAATCTTTGCTGCTTGTTTCTTAAAGCCGTTCAAAAGTTGTCTTTTTAGAGGAGTCTGCACAAATTTGGGTTTACTGGGTTATATTTCCTGTCTTTGCTTTCATATTGTGTGGTTACTTAGCTTCTTTGTTTTTATGGTCTTCAGTAGAGTAATTGAACTTCCGCACTAAGGATGCCATGAGCACACCAGTAAGTTAGCATTACTATATTTCCTACTGGTTTGTATTTGAAATCTACTGAGTATTAAAAATAGCAAATAATTTAACTGATGTGTTGACAGTGTTGAGTTCTGAAGTATATACTATCCAGAGAAACTGTTGGAGATAGAGTGGAGACAAGACCGATGAAAATAATTAAAAATGAGATTGATAGACATACAGAATGTACCGGTCAAATAAAACACTCTTAAAAGCACTTCCTCCTTGTCATCATTTAATATTCCTTGACCTTTACGTAAGTAAGCAGTTCAGTAAATGAAGGAAAGAATCTTATCCTGGATTCTGTGACAGCAGTAGCTCCTTAGGCCCTTGCTGGGATCGTTTTGTCTTTCCAGGTTGTTCCATGCTAATTGTAGTGTGTTCACATTGTGTGGCTGATCTTGGGCTGTGCTGACTTCCCCCTCTAAGCTACTACTAACATTACATAAAAAGAAACAACACCCATATTCATGTTAATTTCACAGTAATTGGAATGTTGCCAAATAGTGAATTATTAGATCTTGTGAACTGCAGCAAACCAAAAGCACCTTTCAGTTATAAAATAAGGTATTTGAACAGCACTTGATTAGACATGGAGAGAAAACAGATTGCAGGATAGCATGAGGTCTTAGTTGGTAAATGCTGCTTGCTGACCGTCCAGTTCTGTCATTAGTTTGTAATTATTTGTAACTTGGCAGGAACACAGTTATCTACAGTAGATTTAAATTTGTTTGGCGATATTATATATTTTTTCTTTTCCTTTGACTGATCTGCAGGGTCTCCTTTTGCAAAGCAGCAAGCAAGCGCTCTTTCCAAATTCTTCACAATCGAAATAATATCCAGGCACCTACAGAGCTTTGAAGTACTCCATAAAGAGAATTAAGAAAGCAATCGTTTTGAGAAATAGTATTTAAAAAAATTTCTTAAGTGTATCAACCGAGTTTGCTCTGGGTAAAACAATAAGTCAGACGTACCTGGCTGATGGAGTGCTTTTGTGTCCTCCAAAATCTTTCTATGTAATTGAGATTCAAATGTGAGCACTTAGAGGAATCTTCTCTGACAGCACAGGGGCTTGTGGCATGGAGGGGAATCTATCTGCTCAATTTGCAGATGTGTTCCTGAGAACTCAGTCTGCTGTGGCTAACTGGCTGTGACCGTTTTCTTTCTTCTGTTTTTTTTTTTTTTTTTCCCTTTCCTCTCTTGAGTTCAGATGGCACAACAAGAAACCCACCAGCCTTTAGGAGCTTTAACTCTTTGCAGATGAACTAGCTGAACAATTGAAATTGTTAAAGCTTGGAGCATGCGCTTCTTTGTAGCTTTATTCTTTACTCTGCTTAACCCGTCAAGCTTGTGATCTTTTTTGGAATTTTTCAGTGCCAGTATAGTGTAAAATACAAGCTGAAGTAATTCTTTTTGTGTGTTCAAAAGTATACTAATTTCAGTGTGTAGTAAAAGAATGAGTGAGGACTGACTAAATTTCCAGTCCAAAGTCCATTGAAGTCAGTGACCCTCTGATCAGATCTTAAAGAATGAAAACTTTGCTCCCTTCTGTGGCATTTTTCATCAGATTCGTAGAGCTTTTCTTCAAGTTAGACTCTGCAAAGTCCTATGGGAACATATCCTTTCAGCAGCCAGCAGTGCTGGGACACACAGAGGATAAGCCACTTATATAATGTAGCACGGAAAGTAAACTGAAGAACCTAGAAAACAATTCACTCTTCATAGCTCCTTGCTTCTGTTTCCTTGAACCTATTTCGCTCACTCTTGAGTTACAACATCTGCCACACAGTATTTTAGAAATGCTTCATCTCCCATCTGAAACTGCAGCAAGAATAGAGATAGGAACAACTTGTAATGGAATTTGGTTAGTACAGGAAAGCAAACACACCCAATGTTTGTGAAAAATCATCTTGAGACATTGAAAAA
Source organism: Aquila spilogaster (assembly GCA_024606505.1). NCBI lineage: Eukaryota > Metazoa > Chordata > Aves > Accipitriformes > Accipitridae > Aquila > Aquila spilogaster. The sequence goes on along the minus strand of JANHGO010000042.1, from coordinate 63,567,130 downwards.
CTGTAATGCAGGTAGGATGTGGTGGAGTTTCTCATTTGAAATATAGCAGCTGTAAGGCATTGTGCCCTGTATTGTCCACATAGGCCTATTACTTCTCGAATGAAACAAAGAGCAAAGGAAACTGTACTGCAGAGTTCAAGGCTAGAGAACTTAGCTTCGCCCATAACTTAAGGCTATTCAGATCAGATTTATTTGTATTTTCAGTAGTGCCTAGATGATATTTGACAGATTCGTATTGAGTGCTTCACAGAGTCTAACCCATGTTTGGATCTGAGATCAAAAGATCTACTGGCAAAAGAGATACAAATATTTAAGAGAAAGTCCGACCTCCACTTGTCTTGTTTAATATTTTATATTCATTTGATTCTCCTGCTACTTGACGTATCTTATCTCTAGAAATTCTTTTTCCAATTACTGTGGATGAGAAGACAGAGAAATTAAAGTTTGTTGGCAACATCATGTTGGTTTTGGATGAGGATGTGGTCTGTCCAAACTGGTCTTCTGTAACTGTGAGTGACAAACTGCTTTGGAAGAGCTGCGAGCAGCCAGTAGCTCTGGAATAATGTATCTACAGGGCAGAAAAATAATGTTTGGAACTGTGCAGTTCACAGCAAGAATATCTAGGGTTTGCAACTTGAAATTATTTGGCAGAGAACCATGGTGAAAATGAATCAATAGACTTCTTCACAATTTCTGTTTTAATAATGTTGACATGCTATGTTTTCAGCAGATTGCTCATTGTCACGGAGGTGCTTTGTTTCACTTCATTTTCTCCTACTACACTTAATTAGGTAATATATGATTTACATCTTCATCCCACATCATTCCAAGTTGCACTGAGATATTTCCACACCTGTCAGTGTATTATCTGCCAGTAAACCTCCATCCCAGGGGTGGAGATGGCTCTCCATGGGCTACAGCAACATACTTCAGAGGAGCAAGAAAGGGGAGGCCATCCTGCTTGTTTGTGGAAGTAAGCATCCAGGATGCAAGTGTGTGGCTAGATATTTAGCTGAAACCCAGGGCTCAAACTTGTAGAGGAAAGAAGGCATGGGGAGTCCAGTGTCCTAGAGTCTTCAGTGTTCTGTCTCATCCAAAAACATCAGTAAACAGTGTTGAACATATGAGTGGCAGGCCTTTATTTGGAGGCCTGGTTTAAAACAGCTGATTACATCCAGCTGTGCTTTGACGGTACCATCCTGGAAGATCACACTCTAGGGGACAGTGGCTACTGTGCTTTAGAAGTGTTTGGGCACAGGAGTTGTTACCGTTGTCAAAGGACTCCAGGTGGTCTTTAAAGTGCATAGCACTTGTGAAGCAATTGGAAATTCATAAAAAGAATAATAATAATCAAACAACCAAGAAAAACCCCCAACTCAACAGTAACAAAAACCTAAATCCTCTGATCGTGTATGGGACCAACATAATAGCACTGAAACTGAGCAGGATCAATGTGCTTACTTGCAATTAAAGCCCTTACACATCCTGTAAAAGCCTGTGCAAGCTGTGTGTGAGAGGCCTGTGTTTTTGACCATCAGGAAGGTCGACTCTGAGGCTTGGTAATGCACTTACATAAGCAGATGCAGCTCTCATTCAAGCAAATTGCTGATGCATTATGTGTGCGCCCTTAAGACCTTCTCCTGCTGAAGGCAGTGGCAAACATCCAGCTGATTTAAATAGGATTAGCTGCTGCAGATCGCACTGAATTGAGAGGTGCTGCAAGAAGCATCATTTGAAAGTTTTTTTGTGCTTTGTAATTGAAACTTTTGTTTCTAGCTCATTCCTGTGGCTGGGTTGCCCTGCAGCTGGTGGTAGCCAGGGGTTTCTGCTGTCAGGGTGGCTGGCTGGGGGGAAGAGAAGTAGGGCAGGACTGTGGGCAGGAGGTTTTCTTCTGCAACTGTAGCTCTGCAGCTGTTTAGCCAGCAAGGAAACAGCTGACTGCCTTCTGGAGAGTGGGTAACCTTCTGTTCTGCACCACTAAAAATGTTTTATGCCTTTCTTGGTGCAGACAAGAGCCTGCAGGATCACTTCTTTCCCTTGGCCCACTTTCGAAGTGCCATCCTGGGATGCTTGTATTGTGTCCGTATGCAACCAAAAACATTCAAGGACACGCTGAGGTTGCAGCTTTCCATGCCTCCTTGCTGAAGTAGCTAGGCCAAAATTGTCCCTGAAATTAAGGTCTTTCTAGTGCAGATCAGTATATGAAACCTTTGTGGATGAGAGCTGCTAGAGAAATGTTTGCTGCTTTGTTCTGTATTGTGGGTTGTAAAAGAGTAAGATTGCTTTTATGTGATGTTAGTTAGATCTTAAGTATTAGAGACTCCTTTGGAAAAGGTTAGTTGTGACAGATTGGTTCCTGCACTAGCTGTACATGAAAAAAAGATCAGGCATAGTCCAATGGTAACAGCATATAAGATGTAAAAATAATGTATTTGTATTTGATCTGATTTGTACATAGTTTATAAAATCTTGAGCACTAGTGTATTTAGTGATAATTTCCATAAGCCCACAAGTGATCTATGTGTATTTCTGAATGTCCTTATTTTAATCAAGAATTACTTTTGGTAGAGCAAGTTCATAGTGTGGCAAGCTGACTGAACTATGCCTAAAGTACTGGAGTGCTCAAAAATGCAGGAAAACCATATTCCACTGCACTTTAAAAATTGTTTAATGGAACTAATAACTGCGTAATTGAAATCATGCTAATATTCACTTGATCTGCTCTGTGATTCAGTGCAGAGATTTCTGGTTTGGCTTAAACTGCTGGGAAGAAGACTGCATTTTGAGAAATGAAATTGATTTTGCACAATCTGCTGATGATCAGCAAGACTAAATGAATGATCGCCTCAAGAAACCTCATTATAGTAATTTGGATGAACGAGCAGGATTGAGATGCAAAAAGATGAAATAACAGTTGCTGCTTAAATGCATCTCTTAATAATATTTGAGTCCAAATTTAACTGTTCAAAGCCAGCACAGGGAGAGGATCAGCTGTCTTTGCCTTACTTTCCTTGACACTTGAGTTAGTTTGATGCCTTTTGGGAGAAAAAAGATAAGTTTTGGTTTCAGTGGTGGTTACTCTCCATCTGAACAATGTAGTCGTTTCTTTCTTAGAGGCGTGACTGTATCCCATCCTTAAATTGTGGGTTTATTTCAATCCATTACTGTAAGTTAAAATGGCCTACATTATTTTTTTTTTTCCTCCCAAGAGTCTTCTGGTCAGTCTGGTTTCATTGGTTTCCATTGCAAAACTTCTCTGCAGCTGACACATGGTGGAGTTGGTTTAAGAGAGGCCCAGGAATAAAATAGGTGGGAAACAGCAGAAAACCAAAGTGAAATGAAAATGAAAAATACAAAAACTTTGATAAGTTGAGCTCAGTTTCTGAACACTTCATAATGGTATCATCCATCCTAACCACTTGCTCAATTTCAGGAATGTGTTGCCCAAATGCTGACATCTGTGCTTTTATTTGGGCTGGTAGAATAGAACTGTGCAGTTCTTCAAAGTACTACATGTAGGTGTAGCTTCTCTCTGTTGGTTGGGTGAAAGAGTGTTCTTCTGAGAGAACTTAAGCTTGCATTTAGACCTGACGGGTTCTTCCTACCCATGGTATCCTGATTCTGTAGACTTAATTAGCAGCTTTGTAGCTGTGCAAGGAAAGATTAAATCTTTGTTGGATTATTACTTCTGTATTCCATTTTTCTATTTATTTCTTGCTTCAGATTTTTTTGAACAGAACTGTGATATTCTCATAAAAAGCAATGGAGACAAAATAAACGGATGCCAAAACTACAAGTAGGGTTTTCTCCCCTCTTTTCCAATATAGGATTTATTAAAATATGAATAATTCAGTGAACTCATGTCACATAATATATTGTTTGTATTTTTCAGAAGAAGAAATAAGAAATGTCACCTATGAATTATAAGCTACTTCCATAACAACAATGAATGGCGTTGACGCAGTTGGTAACAGCTCTCATATACTAGTGTCAGCCAGCAATAACTATCTTGGCTGTAGCAGAACTACTCTGGATATATTGCTTTGTCTTGGGTAAAAATTTGGTCCATATTTTGCTAAAAAACACTGTCAGTCTTCTTCCAAGCTTGAACCATCCAGGGCATTTTCTCCACTGTTTTTTTAAAGAAGGTTACTCTTTTGGTGAAGCTTTTCCCAATACATGCATATTGAAGTGCATGCTAGATGAAAATGCATAGGCTCAGTGTAATGTATGTTTAAAACCTTTAGGGATAACTTCCTTTTAGACTATATCAGGAGATTTCAGGTATTAAATATTGAATTATATTCTAACAGCATCCAACACTGGCTTTTTCATGAGGTTAATGTTCTGGTTTTCACTACAGTAATATGGCTGAAACTTTGTCCAGTTGAATCCAGCACTGCACCCTAGCTAACAATAATGACCAAAAGCTGATGTTCCTCCAGGGTCTTGTTGTACTATTGCTCCTCCACAGCTTGACCAGTACAGGATGTTAAAACTTGAAGTGGTGTACCAAGTTCTATAGAAAGCAGAAGCTGAGCAGGAGGGTAAGAATTGAGCTATAGCAAAATGCAGATGCCTGATCTGGGTGCTTAGTCTCAAGCTGATGACCGGGTGTCTGGGCGGCTGCAGAACACAGCATTCACTGAGAAAGCTGCCATTCAGTTTGGTTAATTCTACAACAATCCCCCGCAAATGGCTTATCAATTTTCTATCTTACTAGAGCATTTCAGAGTAAAGGAGTCTTTGATGCCAGCCCTCATCTGATTTGTTAATAAGTTAAACTCTCCGTGACTGTTTTTCTCATCTGTGATTGGGTATATTATGTGCTTGTTCTTCTTCATGGGACTATTGTGGAGTTTATTTCATTAATATTTATAAGGACCTGGAGATCATAGATGCCAGAGAAAAACAAAAATTTGTTATTACTGTGTTAAATATACGTATGTATATTTTTTCCTTTGACACCGGCCTTCCAAATCACTGCAGTGTTTCTTATAATGAAATTTACCTCAAATAATGACTGTAATAACTGAACAATAATGAGGAATAAAATGGCATTGCTTCCCTCTGAAACCACCATAATTTGCATAAACCACTCTGAGAGTCTGGTAAATGATATTCTGCTTGGTCAGTCCACAGAGATTAATACTTGTTTGTTTTTTGCAAAACGTTAGTGAACTCCAGCTTCAGGTCATGTGGGTATGCAGATCTTCGGAACATTTGCCTTCTTTACAAGCTGGCAATCCAGCAAAATTAGAGTTTGACATTAGAAATGATGCTTTATTTTCATTCAGAGCTTGGAACAATTCTTGCTTGATCTTATTAAGTATAAAATCAGGTTGGCAGCCCTTCCTTAGTGTATTTGAAGTTAGATTTGAAGTTTTGCTGAACAATTGAAGTTTCATTCCCAAAAGATGCTTTCCAGTGCTGTGGTAAATTGAGGGAAGAAGCATGGGAATGTGTGAAAATCAAGCAGTAGGTGAATAATGCATTCTTGCATCTTTATTACATGTATGTCTGCAAACTGGTTGTTTACGTTTTCTAGTTAGGTTGCTACTGTGGGAGAGAGTAGCAGCTCTGTATGTCTGTGCACCCACCTGTGTTTTCCTACTGCTAGTACTCCTGTCCTACATGTACAAAAAGATTAGTAATATTATTAACTATTTAACATCACACAGCTGTTAAAATGTATTTACACAAGTTAAGAAAATAATGCACGGAGTTTCTGCAGCTCTCAGCATTTGTTCCCTTCTCAAGACAGGGTCCTTGCTTTCCTGTATGGCTGCCCAGCTCTATCGTACTCTCCCTGTCCTGTGCGCTGCTTCAGCATGCACATGCACATTGTGATTTCACGTGCCGTACAAAATCTGTGTTTTGTGGCTTTGATGGTATAGTGAGCAGTGCACCTGCAGAATGATGGATTTGGTCCAAGTTTTGAGTGTACAGGTGTCCTACTTGTAAGATCCAACAAGCTAGCGAGTGGTGTCACTGTTTCTGCAAAGAAGGCAGGGGTCTGTCAGATTTTAAGACTAACAACTCAAAATGAGGGGAAGAAACCCCACTGAGAGAATCTGGCTCTTCTGTGGCCCATGTTACCCGAGAGCATAAATTTCAGGCATACATCTTCACACTTTCTCTCTTTGTACTTTAAGTTACTGCATGCCCTTGAGTTCTGGGGAAATGTGGTACATAATCCCACTGAAGAGATTGGGACTTCACAAGGAGTGAAGAAAAAAATGACATTCTAGGAGTTATAAATGTGGGTTAGGGACTCTTCATATGTTTGCTGCCTACAGATACATATGGCTCTTTTTTATTGCAGGAGAAGCCTACTAACCCAGATATACCTATTTGACTGGCAAGGTGTGGATTATGGAAGAACAACCGATAAACAACTGCATCCTTGATCAATTTGTTAATAGCCATGAGCAGTCATATGAAGAGTTTCTAAGCACATTCACTTATCTTTTGAGAGGTAAGTACATCCCAAATCTCCCACTAGAAATTAAAGCCAGAAAGGATACTAAGAAGAGCAGCAGTAGTATTTAGAGTTCAGCTTTGTGACCTTAGGCAAATCCTTCTGTTGCTTTTGTTTCTCCTAACAGCAATGAAATCCCTAATGACAACTTTCCGTAGTCTGGTTCACACACTGCTGAGGTAGGGCCCTACAGGTGGTTAAGCATGTTTTGCTTTCTTTAGGAAGGTTGTGGGGGGAAATGTGTGGAAGGCTATGCTTTCCTTACATATGTCCCATGTCATTTTGCTAGGGAACTATGCATAAAAGCAGCAGCTAAGGAAAGTACTTAATTGTACATGATGACTTAAGATGTGTGCCATTTGGATAGTTTCATTGTTTTAATAACGCTGGCTTTCTGTGCTATGTTATAAGCACAAAGCTGGCTCTACAAATAACTTGGATGAAAAGATATCTTATTAGGGTAATCAGGTTGTAAAGGTCTTATGCTTTACAGATGAAAGGTGGAGCTTAATTTTGATCTGAGCATTGCAAAGTTACATGAAGTTTAGATTTGGACCCAAATTCTATAGCTCAGGTTCATTTATTCTGGCTGTTCTTTCAGGTACAATAAAAATAACTGAGTTACATATTATTCAGTTATAATTCTCTTTACCACAGCTTTGCACTAAGAATAATATCCTCATCTTATTGCGGAAGTACTGTGTTTTCCAATTACACCATGTGGCATGCTCCATTGACTGGCACTCAGAAGTCTGTCCTGTACTTGTCCTTCAGGCAGAACTAAGTGTCAGTCGCAGGCACTGAGCAGAAAACCAGTGGGGGAGTCAAAACTGCCACAGAAATAATCTTGTGGCAGCCTTCTGTCTCTCCTCCCAATAAAAAATAAAAGAGAAAGGAGGCACTGGGGGATGAGATAAGAGGATTGAAAATTAGCTTCTGGTCTTCTTTATGTATGATTGATGCACTGGGGATAGGTCCTATCTTAGAAGCATGCAGCATATCATGATGCTACTTGCAAAAAGCTTCAGCGAGTATTTCAGTCACTTTCGTTGTCACTACAGCATCTGCCACTAAAACTTTGTATATCAAAGGTAGAGTTTTAACTGAATCAAATGCTTAGAAATGTAGCTTCCTATGCTGGTGTAAACAAAATAGCTCAGATTGTTTTTTTCCTGTCTTCATTTTCCTTAAAAAGTACCCAAAGGTGCTGGTTTGCATTATAAACTAATGACCTGTAGAAATTCCACTTAAGGCGCAAGGCATTTTAGCATGAGAACAGTGCAAAAACATTCTGCAAAATATCACATTCTTAGTTTCTCAATTTTGCATTTGAAAAATACGTCATTTGGCTTTTAAAAAATAATTCAAGAAAAGCAACTGGAATAGCTTAATAAGACTATCTGTTAATAGGCTCCAGAAATGTTCACGTCGTAAGTTCACATACTCACTGTGGAGATACATTTGTGGTCACTGTCAAGTAAAATCTGGCTATTTACAGATTATCTTTCTGAATTTGGCCTGATAATAGTGTAGATCCACACTCTGCATCTTCCTACAATGAGCATTAGTGTTAGAATTTGCAGTCCTGCCTCATTAGATTTAGAGATATGTTTGTGTACACAAATAACCAAACCTATTCAGTTATGTTTGTAAATTAGGTTGTAACATTGCAAACAGAAGAAACAAATAGAACTGATTGGATTCCACTGATTTCAGAGTACTGTATTTATATAAGGTGACTTTCACTTGTACATAAATTTGTACTAGCTCCTTAGTTGGGTTGCAGGGATATTTTCGCCAGGAGTTTCTTCGTTACTCTTGCAAGCATCTCATAAGAAGCTGGTTTCCTAACTAGTGTGTAATTTTTCTTCAATAGTTAAATTTATACACAATAAAATTGAAAAAAAAATATATATATATATTCCATGAGTAGAAAATCCAAGCATCATTGACTGTTCTAGTCTAACCAGAAACATCCCTTTGAGACTGTAAATGTTAGCCTAGACTAAGCCCTTGCGAGCACATTAGGGTCTTCTCCTGACAGAACAGTTAAATTCTTGTAAACATGGGAAACTGAATACTAATGAATTCTTGCGTGCCTGGCTTTCACTGGATTTTTAAGGGTTGCTAATATCCTATTAAAGGAAATCTTATATTTAGAATGTTGTCTTTTTTGTGTCTGAATGCGATATTACCTTTGGCTTCTCTGTACAGTATGAAGAGATCAAATTCTTCATTGTGGTATTTGAGAAAATACTCCTTATAGCTTGAATAGAACAAGATTTGGAGTCAAAATAAAGTCCTTCTAAATCCTTTGTAATTTATTTAGTGATATGTATGTGATTTAAATAGCACACAGCTACGTTATAACTTAATGGGACCATATAATTGCATCTTCGATATAAGAATTTAGTCTTTGGCATTGTTAAAAAAGCAGTGATTTGAAGTCTATTTGTTTTAAAGTGTGCTTGCTGATGTGGGAGAATTTTATAGACTAATAGACTATAAATACTATTGTAAGGCTTTTACTTCACTTCTACCAGATCTAATAATGATAGAACATGGATAAATTTGCTTAAATGATATGTAAGAATCCTGAGCTGAGCATTTTAAAAATGTATTCTCCAACAGAACACGATCAATTTTAAGTGCATAATATTTATAAAAGTACAGCAGCACTCTCTACATGACTGGAAAGAATTTTAATAATTTTTATTAGTCATGTAGTGGGTGGACACTTGAGGACTGGGCTGGCTAAAAAGTCCCTTTTCCTATGTACAGCATCCAAAGGGTGTTTTTTGTTATAAGGATAATATTAGAATGAATAGATAGTTGAAAGGGCTGGTGAACCCATGGTAACGCAAATCAGTAATTAGAGCACAGGTCTAGAAAACTGAAATTTTTCATGCTCTCCATTAGGATTTGCAGAAGTTTTTAGTGTCTGCAGAAAAAAAGACCACCTCTTTTGTTCAAATCCAACCAGTGATACTGGTAAGAGGAATCATTTTGTCGTTTATTTTAATACGTTCCTTTGTATTGTTTTTAGAATCACTAAATGCACTTATGTTTATGCCAAGTTAACATATTTATTTTTTGTTATTCCTTTAGCTTTGAGTAGAAAAAGTTTCATAATAGAGCAGCTAACTAGCATTTTTCTGAAGTTGTACAGCTCTGCTATGTTGTTTAAATCCAACAAAAAATCATGAATGATGTCTTGACTGTGCAGTTAAAGAAGCCTCGTGAAAGTTGGATTTGCAAAGGAATTCATGATACTGTCTTCTGTAAGTGTGGCTAATGAGTGATCTCTTCAAAACTAAACACTAGAATGATTTTGGATCTATTTCAGTGAGATTTTGTCTGATCTCTGATTTTTTAAAAAATTACTGCACAGGGCAAGAGGCTCTTTCAGGTCTTATAAAGAGAGTTTGAAGTTTAATGAAAAGAATTTGGTGTCCAAAATTAGAAGGCAGCTTTTGCTTCTTTTTCCTAAACTCAGAGGAATGCTGAGAAATTCACTGTAGCATAAAATGTCGCCTTTGACCTTGAACAACAACAAAAAAAAAAAATCAAAAATTTCACCTAGATTTTAAGTTACTCCTCTCTTACTTAAATATCTCTCTATATATCCATATAATCCTGAATCAGTTAGCTGCTAGAATAAGAAGCTGTTGTTGGAATAAAATTCTTACCCAAACTCAAGTTTTGATTCACAGTTTTTCCATGCTCCTGACCACTTGACCACTGGAATTAAATTCAGTCCATTGCTGCTGTTAAGTGTGCTCTATTTCATGTACTTCATTCTACTTAGCTCAGTGTTGAGGTCTGAGGGCTTTGATCAGACCCACCTCTAAGTAAACTGAACCTTGGATGTATACTTCCTAGACTCAATGCTGCTCTTTTAATGCTTCTGGACACAGTAGGCTGTCAGGTGAAGGAAGCTGAACAGTGGCTGACAATTTTCTTTCCAGGTGGCATGCAAGAGCTATATTCTGTGTTGGGATCAAATTAATTTAATTCCCCAGTGAAAGCTCCTGATGTATTTAGTTCACAGTCCATTTGATGGTGGCTGTCTGCTTCCTTTTTTTGTTAACCATGATAAGAAAAACCAACACCTTTTAACTTCCAACATAAGTGTCAGCAAGGGCACTTTACAAATTTGAGTCTAACCACAGAAAGCATAGCAGAAAACTATATAAGAAATGACAGTAAATTCACTTTAATTTAAAAAAATGTACCAGTAGGACAATGATAACCCCAAGAGAAATTTGCAGCCTTCTTTGTATGAGTGGATTTGCCAATAAAAGCAACTAGGCAGTTCAATAAAACTAATTAAATTAATCTGTCATCCCCAGGGAACTTAAACAGGGCATGAAATAGGGAAACAGCGTCAATTCAGAGCTTTTTATTGATGTGTTTTGCTGGATCATTGGAAAGAATTGGTTGGGAGAAAAAATTTGCAGTTTTCTATTGATCATAAATGTAGTAGCCATCTCTGTAACCTTCATTCAATGTAGTATAGAACCAAATACCATACAGAGCCCCCAAATGCAGAAAAAAAAGACACAGATGCAAGCACAATGGATTATTTTTGAAATAGTAATGGGGGGATCTGTTTTATGGATATTTGTTGTCTTTAGATCTCAGTAGTATTTGCTATGTAAAATACTTCATTTCCATTGTATAGACAGAAGAAAATAAGGCATAAGGAGGGGAAATTACTGACCACAGCAGCTCACTGGCGGCAGATAAAGACAAAGCATTCTGACTCCCTGAAAATTGGACAGCCTATGGACAGCAGTGGTTTTTTTCTTTCCTGTGATGCCTCTCTTACTGAACAATTTAAAAAGATTTTCAGATGGAAGAAGATGTGTTTTTATTCTGTGCATAACTTAGATTATATCATTCTGGCGTATAAGAAAGGAAAGTAGTTTTGCTGTTGATGATTTGGTACAGATTTCATCCTATAGTGGTATATTGGCTGTGGTTGAATTCTGTTATACTATATAAAATGATAACACAGGATGAACCCTTGCTCTGCCTTTTCACCTTGCCTTGAAAGGCATCAAAGAGTGCTAAATGCAGCTGTTGGCTAAGTTTCATGACACTCCAGTGAGGTGAGGAAACACTGTTAGCTCTCTTTTTCTAGATGAAGAAATAGCACAAAGCAAATATCAGAGATGAGAGCCATATAAGGGCTTGGCAGTACAACCAGAAACAGAAACCGTGACCTCAAATTGTGTTTAGTGTTGAACTTTCCATAAAACTGTACTGTTTTTTCTTTCTGTGTCCAGTATGAAATCACACAGAAATGCCTACTCTCAAAGAAGTATGTATTTGTCATTTTTTAAAATCAGGCCACTCTGAAGATAACTTTATTTATCAATTACGATGTCCAAAATCAAGTATTTTTAAAAATACTTGGGATCTGTGATTTTTTTTATATAATTTGTTCCTACCTGCTGCAATCTTTTTATTGATATTACTTGTTCAAAAAGTAATACCTTTTGTGGATGTCAGATGCTTTTAATTATATATGGTTGCCTTGTTCCTTACAGTGCTTATCTACCTACCTGCTTGTGCTGAATTCTTCTGGAATGCAATTACACAGAAGGTTTTTAAAACCAATTCTGTCCTGATTTATTAGACTGCAAAACAATCAAAAAGCCCCAAGTGTAGAAATAATTCTAAATACATTCGGTTTCTTTTAGCTAACATTCCAAGTATAGCTCAGAAGTGTGGAGTTCTTGTATACTGCATGAGAATTCTCCTGTTAGCTACTGTCAAATTTAAAGTTTTCTAAACTATCCCTCAAACACAGTTTCTGAGTAGTAACAGTCTCTGCGCTCAGAAAAAGGGTGGTGCAGATTTTCTGAAGCCATCAGAAGCATTCCGGCCTTTATCAACTTCTGGAAAATAACTTCAAGTTCTTACGTCCTGATACACTCTCAACTTACTGTAAAACACTACACACTGTACAGTCATTGCCTTTGAGAACCTGTTTATACTCCACAACATAAACCCCCTGTTTGAACTAAAGAATCAGGTCTAGTCTGTCACTTGGTAACGGTAGATGCCTCATGGTCCTGGCAGATGTATCTCCCTTACTAGAATTGAGCTGATTAATAGCAGCTGAGAATCCGCTCTAAAACTTCTGTCATGATTTCCTGAAAGTTTTAAAGATTATTGTTGGTCATTACCTGTTGGAAGAAGCAGGATTTTGTTCTTGGAGGCTGCGGAGATGCTCAAATGCACGTCTGCTATGTTGCTTAACTAACAGCATTACAATATTCAAATGGAGAAGGTATCTGGCAACAGCACTGTTGATCTGTGGAAGAATAATACATGTATTTAAGTGATGAGCTTGGATAAATGTAGTATAAACAGGAAATATTGCCACTCTTCTAACACTAGCAATAACTAAAACCCAACAGAAACATAGATATTATTACAGATAAACAGTACATAAAAACACAGCATATAGATTCCATTAAGGAGAAGTGGAGAGATACTGATGTAGTAAAAGAACAGTTAAACTTTTGAAAATGAAGAGCTGATTTAGTTATAAAGAAGTATTGCTACACATTAAGCTAAAGCAGATGTGTGGGTGGCTGAAATATACTTGATGTAACCAACAGTCATTCTTCTTTCCCAAGAAGAAATAGATACAGAGAGTCCTTTCCTGTCTTTCTTTCTTTTCTTTTTTTTTTTTAATATGTTCAAGTAAGATATGCAAAAATGGCAGTTAGAAGTAATAATTGGTAATTAAGAGATAACATGTTACTTGTCCCAGTCTACAAAATATTTATTTATCCTAGCTGAGGACATGACATTGTGAACTTCCATTAGAATATTGTTATTAGTGAGAAAAGAAAGGTCTATACTACTGGATGTAGTAAAAGTTGATCTTTTAAATGAAACAAACAAAAAAAAATACAGGTAAATAATGCTTTTAGCTGATTATCTGCGATTTAGTCAGGGTAAGATCAAAGATGTGAGGGAAAAGGCTATGCTGATTGAATCTCTGTTCTGGTGTAAGCAGAAGAGAGTTCCATAGACATCCATTACACTGGTGCAAGGTTACAGAGAGGGAAAGGGGAACCAGCAGCATAAAACCCCATGTTAATCGAACAGGAAGAGAAATGCAGAAATGGAAGACAACGATGTTTGACATACTTGCCTCAGCGTGCAAATTAATATTCATAACGTCTTGAAAGTGCACTAAGTTGTTATTTTCTCAGCTTCATAGATTGAGTAACTTTGACAGAGGAGTTCTGCTTTTAGTGTTGCTGTGGGATTGGTGTCATTGAAATCACTGAGAGTTTTGGCTGAGAAATTTGGATATCTAAGGGTTAGATAATTCAGATGCCCATGGTTGGCAGATATGATACAGTATCTATGGAAAATCCACTGCCCTTTTGGGTGGCAGCAGAAGGTTAGGCAGGACACCATAAGTCTCCTAAAACAGCGCTAGATAACTGTTTAGGCACATGAATTGCCCTGGAACAGGCAAATAGATGCCTAATTCTGAAATCCTTCAGGTATTCATTATGTGGAGTAGTTGAGTTTTTTGCTTGTCAAAATAAGTTGGACAAACTGCATTGATTTACAACGATTTATGTATTTAAATACATGGGAACAGGAACATAGCTCAAGAATGTAAATTGGAGCAGATTTCCTTGGCTAAGTAACTAAAATAAAACACCAAGTTCTGTGCTTGGCCGTGCAATATACAAGCAGGGGGAGGCTGCTTATTTTGATTAAGGTACTGCAGAATTATATCTGGGAGCTGGTTTGATTGAATTACAAAAACCAAAACCAAACCAAAAAAAAAATCAATAACAGAAAACAAGCTTTAAAAATTATCCTCCCAACAAATGAGATTGTCAGGCTTTAAGTCTGTTTTTTTCCTGTTGAGGCTTGGCATTTAGGGTAAATTATCTCAACACCATAAAGTAGTATACATAGTTGCAAACAGGTAAATGTGGGTAATTCTACACTGTATTCCTGTTTTGAAAATCCCAAAGTGATATTTCATGGAAACATTTCAGTTTGATTATGCTTTAAGTGTGTCTGCTGATGTGTTTGAGATAATAAATAAAATTGAAATTTGTACTCTTGACCTCTGTACAAGATCATTATCATGCTACTGTGAGTAAATTACTTCTTGTTCAGGAGTCCTGCACAAAGACGCTGCATTATTTGAATCCCAGGGGTTCCATCAAAGCGTAACTTTGAAGGGATTTGTGGGATTGACAAGCCTTTTGCTGTCCAATATTTTGAGGACAAAGAGGTAAATTGGAACTTTGCTGCATTAGCTTTTTTTTTAATAGTTAAAAGGGGCCCTATTCTTATCCAGCTTTTATAAACATTTTTGGCATTAATCCATTGAATTGTAGGAGTGAAATACTTGGTACCTTATATTGTTTAGTCTGGTGTGTTATCCCAAGCCAGGTATTCTGCAGTATTGATTGCTGTGTCTGGTCTTGCTTTGAAATGTTTCAGACCAAGGGACTTTTATCATTCTTCCGGGGTTGGGGCTACTATTTCATCTCATAGATTTCACTGACAAAAAGTTTCTCCTGATAATCCCGATAGCTCTCTTCTCTGGCGTTGTGGTAAGTGACCCCATTACTCTTTGAAATATATGGGTGATCAGTGGACATTTTCCGAAGATTCCCTTCCAAATTGAAAGACAAAGAGAATTTTAAGCAATATAGAGGATAGATACTGGACAGAAAGAATGTATCAATCTGATGTACTTTCTGATAGAAATGTTTCTGAAGCCTGCAACATACTTTTCAGTGACAATGATGGATATTATTCTTGAGAGACTGAGATTTGCTTTTCTGGAGACCTAAGCTTGTTTGTTATTTCATTGTTAAGGTACTGACAGTGAAATTTCTAAAAAATAAAATTGAAAAGCTGTCTGCAGAGTAAATATATGAATCCCATCCTTTCAAACCTCTGCTATTTTTTGTTATGTTTGTATCTTTTATTTATTTTTTCACACATGGTATCTAAAGGGGGAGGAGGAGGAGTGGGCTATGAGAAAGAAGGGGACAGACTCCTCAGCAGAATGTGTTATAACAGGACAAGGAGAGATGGTTTCAACCAAAAGGAGGGGAGATTTAGACTGGATAGAAGAAATAGGTTTTTTACAATAAAGGGTGGTGAGGCATTGGAACAGGTTGCCCAGGGTAGAGAAGCCCTGTCCTTGGAGACATTCAAAGTCAGGCTAGATGGGGCTGTGAGCACCTCTTCTAGTGCAAGTGTCCCTATTCATTGCAGGGAAGTTGGACTAGATGACCTTTAAAGGTTCCTTCCAACTCAAACGATTCTGTGATTCTACGAAAAGCCAGTGCTGTACACATTTGGGTCTTTGCTGTGAATAATGAGTCAATTATCACTTAGCCAAGGGGAGGAGTCTGAGCAAGCCTCTCACTGGCTTGAATGTGACCTGTTCTCCTTCCCATTCTCTTTCAAAAGTAAGGACAGAAATGGCTGGAATTCAGAATACTGTCAAAGGAATAAAGCTGTGATACTTCTCTGCAAATTGCCAGTTTCTTTAGATTTAGAACAATTTGTGTTGTTTTAAATATGTTTTTCAAGATCATAACTTACTGCTTAAAGAGAGCCAGTTACGTGATACATGTATTCAGAAACTACAGGTATCAGTAGTCATCTGAAGAGTGGATCTCATCTGCCCTGAGGCACACTGTGTGTGCAACATTATGTTTGATTCTCCCACCCCCCTGCCTGTTCATGTGACATAGCCTTATTATGCACATGGGTGCATAGCTGATACTCTTACTGAGGAAGCATATAATAATTGCTTTGTTTTTTTTTTTTCTTGTCCTTGTAAAATTTTCTTCACTTGCAGCCATTAATCCAGTATCACATTGCAGTTGTATATGCTTCATCAATTATAATGTTTAATGTTATGTAACTAAACAATGCTGCAGTGGTCTTAACCAAAAAATGTATCTAACAGCAGCTTATGACTAATCTCTTTGGAAAGTGAATACTATTCTAGCTATAGTCTGAAGTGAATGAATGGTACACAAATACTGTGAATGCGCTTGATTTCTTATTAGCTCACTTAATCTATCATTTTTTTTTGTCTGTGACAATAGCTCAGCTGTCCAGAAAACATAAAATAAGTCATAAACTGAATATGTGGGCTCATGTGGACTGCTTAATTATAACTAATGACAACGATTTGTCCTAGGTCTTTTGATGTTAAGTGATATGCTTTTATTCAGGATCTGTGCTTTGGAGAAGGATGGTCTTATTATAGCCCAGAAGAATGATCACAGTGTCATCCAAGATAGACATTGGTTTGTTCAGGTCCTTCACTGAGGGAGTGGTCAGGCCCTGGAACAGGCTTGCCAGAGTTCAAGAAGTGCCTGGACAGTGCTCTCAGACATATGGTCTGATTTTTGGGTGGTCCTGTGTGGAGCTTGGACTCGATGATCCTCATGGGTTCCTTCCAACACCTTCTACAATTCTATGAGTAAGTTTATTCAGAGCCTACTGGTGTATGAATTATGATGCTGAACATTAAAGTTGATGATGCCTTGTGTCTGTCTGTTAATTTTGCTGAGAAATGTATATCGCTTCCAGAAGCTTTCTTCTGGTTTTCATACATAAAGGCACCCTAAATGTACACAGTGAGGATACTGGCTCCTCAGTTCCTATTGTTATGCTGTGGATCCACATGTTTGTCTGCATAAAGACATTAATATCCTTTTGTGGTTTGTCAGTTTTTAATATTAAGCTTCTCAGTTCTTGGTATAAAACAGGAAGTTCATCCTGTTTTACCACAGTAATAACAAAAGATTGAAGCTTTTTGAGCCACTAATCACATTCTTCCTATAAAGTGGGATGACAATATCTACAAATAGTGGGTGATCACTTTCACCTGTCAAGAGTTTGAAAGAGGATTTCTGATTTAACACAGCTTCATTTCCATGGCTTGAAAAAGAGAGTGTGTAGGAAGAAGACATTGCCCATATGTAGTGCTGTTTCCAAATATTGTTTTAGGAAAGAACTTGCTAAAAAAGCAAGGAGAACCCAGATGTCGTATCAAGAGACCTGGAATTTAGGAATTTGATTCAGAGGATCCATCTGTGGTTTGAGTTTTAAAACCTGTTTGCTAGGCTGTTCTGATCTGGTGCAATTTACTTTTTATGAACCTTGACTCTTATGAGTGTGGACTTAAGGTTATGTCCAGAATGCCAGCCCTTTCTGTGTGTCATAGTAACTGCGGCATAGAGCTGTCTGTGGGGATTAATAAGTCTGTGGGAAAGTAGATGGCTGAATGTACTAACCCCAAGGGCATCATTAAGGCTCTCTGCAAGAATTACTTTAATGCCTATAACATGTAATTTTGCTTTAGAAATGTACTGCAGTGTTTCTTATTGTTATGAAGTAGATTTTTCAAACTAAACCCAAGAAACTTGGTTAAAATCAGCATTTATTTTTTCATGTAGTGCAAAGTTCACCTGGTTCTCCATATTCTATATATATATATATATATTAATAAAAAGCCAGTTTTATTTTGTCTATGATTAGTATATTTTTAGCTATTTTGTAGGCAGACAATTGTTCAGCATGAGTTTGGAAATCCAAACTTCCATGCTTGTCTTGATCTCTAGTCAGCTCTCAGCTGCAGTCTGCACTGTGGAGGTTCCATCTATGATGTCCTCACCGTGTCATAATAGTGCTGGCTCTTCTGTGCCACAGAGACCTGTCTGGTAGGATGGACAGAAGAACTAGGAGTTGTCCTGTCTTTGCTTCTGTTGTCCATGGAATTTTTAAAGGTATGAAAAATGTCACAAGCTATCACTGACTCCTTTATATTTCTGAATAATTCCTTATCTTCACTGTGGGCCCAATTAGCTGCTATTGATGTATGAAATAAACATGAGAGAAGGTATCCCAGTCTTCTGTTAGTACAATGTCAAAATGTTTTTCCAGTCTGTCTTTCAACACCAGAGGAATCCCCTAAAGGAACAAAACCTTCTTAAACATCTCTATTTAATCTCAGAACCTAAACTTTTGACAGTTAAATGTCACTGGCATATGCCTGTTTATTACTCTGATCCCAGAAACAAATCTTCTCTTGCAAAATTTTTCCTGTCCAGTCAGGTTGCTAGTGTAGGTTTTGAAAACTGAATGCAGCAGTACCTAAAGATCTCAGCTCAAATGAGGTATATTACTAAATAAAGATACAGGAACTAGATACAGTTTATGATAAAGAGAGCAGTTCTTTGCTCAATGTCAAAGACAGCATAGTTAGCCAGACCCTGAAATTTGCTTTCTCATCTTTTTAGGATTGTGCATCTTTCTGAGCAGAAACCTTTTATGAGATTATGATCTGGGGCTCTCCCTTCCTGGTGGCAAATTGTGTTCTGTCCTCTGTCTACAAATGTGTAACTTTTAAGTGATAATAGCTTATAGGACCTGTCACTGCATTTCATCACATAGTCCTGGTCTGGTGGAGGTTCTGGCAGCTGTTCATGTGGAAACCCAAGAGCTTTACAGGTGCTGGACCTGGGCAGACTCACAACTGGTGTCAGCAACAGCTCTGGCAAATAAATTGCCGAGGCTCACTTCTATACCAGACAACATGGATGTTTGCTCTAATGGTTGTGATGTTCACATGCAGGGGCATGTGTTTGGGCTGTTCATCAGTATAAACAGGGTGATACCAAGATATTGAGGTAGAAAATACAAGAATTTTTAGACCAGATCATCTCAATAAAATTCAGAATATTTTCTTGTTCTTGATAAGCTATCAGTTTGGTATGTGAAGTTATGTCAAGTTTGCTATATATTGTATAAACTTTTATGACAGTGAATTTTTCTGTATCAGGGAATAGGTCGTACTTTGTGCAGTAGGAGCTCAAACTGCATATTTAGCTTTGTGATAAAGATTGCAAAATAGATGTATATCATGCACATGGAAGCTCTGAACATAAGATGAAAAGTGAATATTTGAAAGAAGTCAGTATAAGATCTAATGAAATTCACATTTTTTTCTGTATCTTGGATGGTGCCACTATATTATCTGATTCTCCTTGCAGAGGAAGATGGGAAGACAATTCAAGGACGTAAAAAATCCTTAAGAAAATCATTTTCTGCTTCTGAGATCTCAAATGGAGATAAACAGGATGGTTTACCTGGAAGAAGCAAAGAAAAGCTCGAGTCTTTCCCACCACAGACACGAAATGAGAATGAGGTAATAATTTAACATTTGTCCATGTGGACAAACATCAGTTTCAAAAAGATTAAAATAAATAAAAATAAGGGGAGATATACTGTCTAAATGTTAGATGCTAATGGTATTATCCCATCTGAGGCAAATATTTAAAATACTACCCAAGTGTGTAATGCTTACAGAGGCACCTGCAGGGATCACATTTGACAGTGGCATTTTCTCTACTGCAAAGCTGTTCTAATCTGACTAATAAATAAGGAGCCCCACGAAGACCGTTGCTAGGCTTTCACTCAAAACTGCAGTTAATGGTAGGGTTTGGCAAAAACTTGAGTGTATGGATACCAGCATGCACAGATTTACTTTGCTTGAGGATTTTAGAAAATACAGAATCCTGTTGCTTCAGCTGCCTAAAGTAAATATTAGGCAGGCCAGAGGTCTTTTTAATCTTCGGGAAACCTATGAGATTAGGAATGTGTAGGGACAGGAAAACCACAGACATCATCTGGAGAGAGCAAGATGGAAATCTGAGTCTACTTCTTAAGAACTTCTACCCTCCTGCATAAATAACAAAAAATAAAGCTGTGATCTTGCCTGTAATAGAACTTCCATTCATTAAGCTTTTTATTGCAAATGAAGTAGGAAGTCATTTTGTGCAATGCACAGAGCAACACACTTCAAATGTCTTCAGATGATGGCACTGCTGGGCCTCAGTCAAAGAGAAAAAGCTGTCATTTTTCTCCTTACTAACATGTGCCTTTGAGGTAGAATCAAGCAAGGATTTTAAAACAGTCACATTCTATCAGCTGATTGTATAGCAAAAATGACAAAAATCTTTTTGCCACTTATCTCCTGAAGAGTATGGTTGCTTCATTGGTATAGATGGCCTTGGGGTCTCTTCCTTTAGCCACTTTGAATTGGCTTTCTGCCCTGTAGAGCAATATGCAGCTTCAATTATCCTTTATGTTAAGGAAGATCTTAATACAGGTCTTTGTTGCTACAGAAAAAAAGTTTCAGCTATGACTCCACATTTTTGTCACATTAACAGTTTTAGAAACAAATACAGTAGTAGTAGAATGCTTCAGAAAAGCTGCTAGAATAGTAATGGGAAGATACTTCAATACATTAAGTTGGCCACAGTAATGTTTAAATATCCCCTGAGGAAAGAAGGGAAAAAACTGCATTTGTAAACAATGCTTCTATTCCAAATGCTGCTTTTTTTGGCATGGGATGATTACTTACACTATTTCAGTCTGGTCACATGTAGAATTTCAAAGGATTACCTACATTCATTCTATTTTCAGCAGCACTGCATTCACTTTTTAAAATTTTTAATCACTGTCAAGAATCTGTGTGTGTAAATCAGTAGGGGTGTAAATCAGTTTGACTATTGCTTTGGTTCTGTTTCATGCATATTTCTGCATGTCTATCTGCAGACGGTCATAAATGAGAGCTGGAAATGTGGTGGCTCTGATGGAAATGGTCTCAGTCTATCTGAAAGAGCACAGGTGAGCCTTCCTTTGATTTTCTTCAAAGTGGAGATTATGAGTTGAATGTCACTGAATTTTGCTTTATGTATAAACAAAGCATTTGCAGTTTGTCAGTGTATTTCTTTCACATCTGTGGGAAAGACGAATGAGACCATCCTCCAAATTTCTTTTCCAAGTGTTAATGAGCATGTAATATTAAAGTATAAAGGCTGTGCAACATAATAGTGCCAGATAAGTTTGGAAAAAACGATCTAAGAGCATCTCTGATTACTGTGCAGAAACACAGAAGACTCTACTGTGTATAGTAAATAAATCCTTTGTTGTAACACTATTTACAGATGGGCTGAGAAAGCTCTTAGACTCTCACATTTGCGTCTATTCAGAGTGCTACCTTGAATAAGAAACAACTCTTCCTGTGATACGTGTTCTGCAGTGTGTACTGTTTTCAGCAGATATCAGCCTGATAAAAACAGTAGTGATATGCTGAAGTATTAAAATGTTCATAATTCCTAGCTTTTTTATTTTCCATTCAGTTCAGCATTAATATCAAATATAGAAAGATCAAGCTCTCTTTCTTTACAGTTTAAGCGGTGCCTGTGTCATATGTAATGCCTTTGCAAATCTGCAGAGTAGCTTTTTTTCTTTGAAAATATTTTACTTCTCCGTCTTCCTCCCAAGCTCCTGAAAAGGTTGCTCTTCGACTCAAGCTTCTTTCCTTTTGCTGTAGTTGGTATGCAACAACTGCAGAAGCAATCTTTTGTCTACACTTAGAAGTTTTTCCTTTGTGTTTTACATTGAAAAAAAATAATCATATTCTTTCTTGGAAAAATACAGAGGAGAATGGAGATGACGAAGAAGACAATTTAATGCTCTTCTGCTTTTCTGTACTTTGTACAGAAAGGAAAGGAATTTGATCTGTTTTCCAATTTATTTATTTATTTATTTATTTTCACTGCAGGTGGACCATTACTTGGAAACAGACATAGATGGAGAGCCATGCAGTGGTAGGTTTTCTCCCTCTTCATATTCACAATCATATTTTGTCTTTGGATTCAAGTGTATGAATATTACTTTTTATTCTTTTTAGTGACTCTGAAACATTGTTTAGCAGAACTGTTTATCTCTTAAAAATTATATTTTTCCTCTGTTCTTCCATTGCAAGAAAATGTCCCCAGTCGCCCAAATTCCCTAAATTAATGTATTTATGTCCTCACTCTTAAGATGAGATAGTAAGTTACCTGGTAGGCAGTGATTTTTTTCAAGGTTTTTCAACTTTTTGATGGCAACTTTCCTACATTTTTCTGTTCCTCTGTTTTGTATAGAAATTATTTTAATTATAAAGTGTAACCCACAAAGTAAATTGTGTGCTAAGAGAGAATCCTATGAAGTGGGAATATTTAATGAAAATGTTTTTCCTGCTCATTATAGTGATTTCATCCTGGGCTTAAAATGAATGAGAATTATCTTTAATGCATAGTGAACTTCTTTAAGCATTCAAACTATGAGCATTTTGAATTGTTGTGAACTGCTCCATTATGACTGTAAAAAATTTAACTCTCCTGCCACTGAAAAGTAAATAGAAATATTGTGTTTGCAGTTATTTGTCTATTATAGGTACTTGTGTGGTCTTTATTTCTACCAAAATGGAACACCTTATGGTGATTTTCCTCATCTATTCTTGCACAAAGAAACCAAGCCATACAGTTTAAGAGTTTTGCACAAGGTCACTAGAAGAAGCTGTGTCAGAGCAGACTTTGGCTCCTAGTTGTTACTGTTTAATTAGTCCGTCTAATCCATTAACTGTTTGACTAGTCTTTTCTTTCTGTATGCGCAG
This sequence comes from Aquila spilogaster, assembly GCA_024606505.1. NCBI lineage: Eukaryota > Metazoa > Chordata > Aves > Accipitriformes > Accipitridae > Aquila > Aquila spilogaster. The sequence continues at coordinate 63,544,106 of JANHGO010000042.1, read as the reverse complement.
AATCCTTATGAAGTCGGAGGGCTTATGGACTTCTAATTGATGAATATTTAGAGCTTGGTTGTAACTCCCAAGAATACAATAAGCTAGCCTAAGTCAGGTTTATAACAGTCTTTCTTTAAACTGGGCATAGCAGAAAGGGGGGAGTGAGATTGCTGTCCTGTGTCAGGTACTGAAATGGAAAATTTATTTTCCATGCGTTGTTCATGTGCCCATTTTTCCCCTTTTTAGGACATTGTTCTCATTGTTCTGTGTTTATCTTAAATTCTCCTAATATCTATTAAAACTGGGACTTACTGGTGGAAGCCTTTATTTGCATTTCAGTGGTGAAATAAGGCTCGTCTATATCTAGTTTAGTGGAAGTATCATCAAATATCTCTAGTTCAAAACAGGCCACAAATTGGAAGATGAGGAATAAGTCCAACGGTAAAATACCAAACAGGGCAGTGATGAAAGGGAACTGTGACAGAACTTGGGGTCCACTTTCTGGACCATTGCAGACCTTGTCTGTCAATGGGCCTTTCAGTGTGCAAGAGTAAATGCTAATCACATATATTTAGAAACCTCCTAGTAAAACATACTGCATTTGAACAAGATGAAACCTACAAAAATGATCATCTTCTTGTAACTGTCTGAATATCACTTCATGCAAGCTAACTTGGGAAAGTTATTCAGTTATGGCTTTTCATGGTAACTATAATAAATAATAAATAATACTATATAATAACAATAAATAATAAAAAATATGATATCACCACTACTGTAGATTATCACTGTGCTAACTACTATCTTGTTTCTTTTTACTTGACATTTGATTTGGCTTTCAATATTCGCTGCCCTCAACTCCTCCCACAAGACAGCCCTCACTGCACAGACTGCCTCAGTGCAGAAAATGGCTGCGTCAACCCCTAAGCAATGACGAGTGCTGACTAATGACATTAAACATTTAGATTCTATTTTATAACATTGCAATACTGCACAGTCAGAAGCTAATTATTCTGTCTATGCTCTGTAAGGAAAGTAAACAGCAACCAAACTTATACCTGGGAAACGCACAGCCTGGTTCTTGCCCAAGGCTTCAATAGAGAATGGTTGTTCAGTCAAAAAAAACAATACAACAAAACAACAAAAAAGACCCCCTTGACTCCTAAGTCATCATGCGGAAAATAGGCCTCATAGTTTGATAGCTCTTCTACACATTAAAATGCACTTGATAGGTTTCATGAAGAGAGATCCATAATCTTATTTCTATAACATAGCAACAACATGCAAATTAAAATATAAAGTGGTATCGCTACTCTTGTTTGCCTTAATGAATATAAAATGTCACTAATAGCCACCTTAGTAAAGGATTAATTCTGAAGGATTCCAATTAATTTATAAATAAGGCAAATTGTGAATCAAATTTGAAAGGCATTCTGTTGCTGATCTCTTTAAGTGCTGCCACCTGTATGTCAGACAAATGAGTTCATACTGGCAGAACAAGCTAGGACACCCCGTGAAAAATATACCTTGCTAATATAATTACAGCAAGCTTTTATCTCTACTTGATATTGGCAACTGTTCAGCATCTCTGTACTTCGTTTAACTTTAAGGGCAGATAATTTAGCTGAGTTAGCAATTGTACATTAATACAATAAATATTCACACTTAAGAAGTGGCTCAAAGCTGAAGGTGTGAAAAGCATGGTAGAAAATAGGTGTTAAAACAGCAGAGTGCCTTTTGGAGGATGTTCTGTGAGAATCACTTTGTGCTCACACCTCAGAAGGTCAACTATATCCTGGGTTGCATCAAGAGAAGCATGACCAGCAGGTCGAGGGAGGTGATTCTGCCTCTCTACTCTGCTCTTGTCAGATCCCACCTGGAGTACTGCATCCAGTTCTGGGGCTTCCAACACAATAAGGATATGGAGTTGTTGGAATGGGTCCAGAGGAGGGCCATGAAGATGATCAGAGGGCTGGAGCACCTTGCCTATGAGGACAGGCTGAGAGAGCTGGGGCTCTTCAGAGATGTTATAATGGCCTTCCAGCACCTGAAGGGGTCCTACAGGAAAGCTGGAGAGAGACTTTTTAGAAGGGCATGTAGCAACAGGACAAGGGGAGATGGTTTTAAACTGGAGGAGGGTAGATTTAGACTAGATATTAGGAAGAAATTCTTTACTGTGAGGGTGGTGAGACACTGGCACAGGTTGCCCAGCGAGGTTGTGGATGCCCCTTCCCTGGAAGCATTCAAGGCCAGGGTGGATGGGGCTCTTAGCAGCCTGGTCTAGTGGGAGGTGTCCCTACCTATAGCAGGGAGTTTGAAACTAGATGATCTTAAAGGCCTCTTCCAACCCAAACCATTCAGTGATTCCATGAATCATTCTGCTACTTGTTTATTATTTTACTTAGTCCAGTATCTTTTAGGGTGTGAATACAGCTGCTTCTTATGAGAGAAGTAGCCCATAGATTTAGTATGCAAATTCACTGTAGCTGTTTTCATTAGACAGCACTGGGCTGCAAGCCTGAAACGAAGGCAGTGCTTTTTCATTGTGAATCTTTGGCTCAGCAAACCAGGACTGGCAAAGGAAAATTGCTGCCCTAAACCATAGCTTTAACCCATAGCGTAGTGACAGCATGCGTATGGTGGACTGCTTAATTGCTTTTTCTTGTTGAATTTAATCTCTAAGTAGCTTAAGGCAACAGTAGAAATGATGAGGCTTTCTCCAGGGACAGATGGAGAATGCCTAGTACCCGTGTTTTGGCAACAAAATTCCTTTCCAGGATGGGTGACAAATCACTTGCTGTAGGGCTCAAAGGATACTTAGGTAATAATAGTAGGTAATATTTATACAAAATGCTAAATGTATGAGAAGCTTGTCTAGGGACCTTGAGTGTAGCCTTCATTAAATACAGGAGAATATTAAAAAAGAGCTGATTAAATGTATGAGTAAGGGTATACAGATTGGGCTTAGAATGCTGAGATGCAGCATATTTGTCTTTTCAAGTTCTGCATTTTCTGCTGCTCCACAGAAATTAAGGAGAACCTGAATGACTGTGATTATTTAATTAAACAGTTCTTTATGCAATATTTAACAAATCTTATTTTCCATAATCTGTGCCTTCCCATTTATATTTTGAACTTATTTTTACATCTAGAAAAAAATCTTCTTAAGAAACAAGATTCAGAGTTCTGTGGATGTTTTTTTTAAAGTATTGGGCTCCACCCAACCTATGAATCTGTTCCTTTTTATCTTCTCTAGTCTCTGCAACCCATTTAACACTGCCTCAAGATGATTTCACACTAGACAGCTCTTTGGGGCTAACAGCCCAAAGCCTGAGAATCAGAGGAGGCAAAATTTAGCATAAAAAACTTAAAGGTTTTTTTCATTATCACTACCTTCCTCCTCAGCTTCCCGTCAACAGAATTTTTGCCAAACGTAGTGTCTGAAAGTGGTACAGCCTGCAGTGGCCTATCTATAGCTGTGCATCAGTTGGCTCAGTAAAGATAGAAACTGCAAACTTCTTCATTCCTGAGGGTTCAGATCAGTTTTCTGCCAACAGATTTTTTTTTTTCCTATACTTATAATTAATGTCAATGGTACAAACAG
>JANHGO010000042.1:63497048-63540420 GCA_024606505.1 Aquila spilogaster | reverse complement strand
TGAGCAACCTGGTCTAGTGGAAGGTGTCCCTGCCCATGGCAGGGGGTTGGAACTAGATGGTCTTTAAGGTCCCTTCCGACCCAAACCATTCTATGATTCTATGAATTTACTTCCTATGAACCTTGACTCTTATGAGTGTGGACTTCAGGTTACGCCCAGACTGCCAGCCCTTTCTATGTGTCATAGTAACTGCAGCACAGAGCTGTCCCTGGGGATTAATAACTCTTTGGTGGATGGCTCAATGTAGTACCCCCAGGGGCATCATTAAAACTCTCCACAAGAATTACTTCAATGCCTGTAACATTTAATTACACTTTAGAAATGCACTGCAGTGTTTCTTATTGTTACAAAGTAGATTTTTCAAACTAAACCCAAGAAACTCTGTTAAATGAGCATTTATTTTTCATTAACAACATGTGGTGTGAAGTTCATTTGAATTGATTGCCCTATAGCTGCTCCATATTCGATAATGAGACTTTTAAAATAAAAAGTTGTGCATTTTTATTTTGGCTGTGATTAGTATATTTTTTTGCCATGTTGTAGGAAAAAAACCTATTCAGCATGGGTTTGGAAGTCCATACTTCCGTGCACATACTTGTCCTGATCTGTAATCAGCTCCGAGATCCAGTCTGTACTGTTGAGATTTCATCTGATGATCACCTAGCTGTATCCTAATTCTGCTGGCTGCTCCGTGCCCCACGGACCTGGCTGGTAGGACAGTGAGAAGCACTAACAGTTGTCTTTAACTTTGCTCTTGTTGTCCAAGGAGTTGTTAAAAGTCTGAAAGATGTCATAAGCTATCATTGAAAGACTCAGTTCTGTTTCTGAATACTTCCCTATTTTCGAGTGAGGGCCCAGTTAGCCACTATTGATGTGTAAAATAAACACAAGAGAAGCTATTCCAATCTTCCGTCAATGCACTAGCAAAACATTTTTCCAGTCTGTCTTTCAAGACCAAAGGAATCCCCTAAGGGAACAAACTCTGCTTGAACACCTGTATTTAATCTTTAATCTCAGGACCTAAGCTTCTGGCAATTAAATATCACTGGCATACTGCTGTTAGTCTGATCCCAATAAAAAAATATTTACTTGCAAAATTTTCCCACCCAGTCAGATTGCTGATATAGGGAGGAAATCAAATCGGTAATAAGCTAGGTCAAGAGCATACTATAGTTGTTAAACACTGAAAGCAGCAGTGCCTAAAGAAATCAGCTCAGATGAGGTGTTTTACTAACTAAAGTTACAGGGGCTAGGTTATAGGACCTGTCAGTGCATCTCATCACATGGTCCTGGACTGGTGGAGATTCTGGCAGTGGTGCCCGTGGACACCCGAGAGCTCTGTGGGTGCTGGCTCTGGGTGGGCTCACAGCCAGTATCAGTACCAGCTCTGACAAGAACTGCCACGGATCACTTCTATACTAGACAACGTGAGCATTTTCTCTGATGGTTGCAAGGTTCACACACGGGGCACACGGTTGGGCTGATAGTATTAAACAGGGTGATACCAAGATAGTGAGGTAGAAAATACAAGAACTACTCCATTTTTGGACCAGATCATTGCTGTACTATGATCAAAATCAGAGTCCTTTCTTGTGCTTGATGAGAAGGTACACCGTCAGTTAGGTATGTTAAGGAATATGTGCACTTGAAGTGCTTAAGATATCAAGTGATTTTGTGAGCACAGATCCCACATAAGCACAGCTGCTGGACTTTTAAAACTAGACATGTGAGTGTTGGGAGTGTGTGTTGGTGTTGGGGAATGAGGTTTTTTTTCTGATTTTATTTCTAAAAATGTACACCTAAAATAGCTCTACTGAGTGCATGCAGTTGCTATGGGGTTTATAGTGTGACAAAGAAGAGACTCTCTTCATATGTGCTGGTGTTTGCAGTGCCGGATGAAGGCACGGGCACAAATGTTACGTGCCATTTTGTGCCAAATTCAGAGAGCATTTAAATAGAGTTTTTAAATTAAAACTAAGGTGTAACCTTACTGTCTTGCTTTTTTGGGGTATTTTCAGCTCTTGAGTTATTTTATGAAGTTTTCTGTATATTGCATAAGCTTTTGAGACAATGAATTCTTCAGTATTGAGGAATAGGTGGTGCACTTGAAGTTCAAACTGCATATTCAATTTTATGATAAAGATTGTGAAATACATGTATATGATGCACATGGAAGCTCTAAGCATGAGGGGAAAAGTGAATGTGTAAAATAAGTCAATATTAGATCTAATGAAATTCATGTTTTTCTTTTTCTTGGATGGTGCATTATGTTATCTGATCTGATGTGATTCTCCTTGCAGAGGAAGAGGGGAAGACAATTCAAGGAAGAGAAGTGGACTCCTTAAGAAAAAAAAATTCTACTTCTGAATTATCAAACAGAAATAAACAGGATGGCTCACCTGGAAGAAGCAAAGAAATGTGGGTGTCTCTTCCACCACAGATGCCAAATGAGAATGAGGTAATGAGTTAACATTTGTCCATGTGGATAAGCACCATATTCAAACAGATGAAAATATGGGGAGATACACTGTCCAAATGTTAGAGGCTAGTGGTATTTATCCCATCCAAGGCAAATATTTAAAATACTACCTAAGTGTGTAATGCTTACAGAGGCACCTGCGTGGGTCATGTTTGGCAGTGGCATTTGCTCTACTGAATCTGACTAATAAATAAGGCGCCCCGCAAGGCCCTTTTTAGTGCTTTCACTGAAGACTGCAGTTATTGGTAGAGGTTGGCAAAAAGGAAAAAATCTTGAGAGCATGGATGCCAACATGCACAGATTTATTTTGTTTCTTGAGGATTTTAGCAAGTCCTGAGTTCTGTGTTACTGAAGTAGATTGCCTCAGCTACCTAAAGTAAACGGTAGGCAGGCCAGAGGCATTTTCAATCTTCTGAAACATATGAGATTAGGGATTTAATGTGTAGGGACAGGAAAACAATAGACATCATCTGGAGAGAGCAAGATGGAAATCTGAGTCCACTTGTTAAGAACTTCTGCCCTCCTGCCTGAGTAACAAATAACTAAGCTGTGATCTAGCCTGTACTCAAAAATTCCCTTCATTAAACTTTTTATTAAAAAAGAAGTAGCAGGTCATTTTGTGCAATGCACAGAGAAACACACTTAAGTGCCTTCAAATGATGGGCCTGCCAGGCCTCAGTCAAAGAGCACAAGCTGTCATTTTCTTCCCTACTAGCACATGCCTTTGAGGTGGAATCGAGCAAGGCTTTTAAAACAATCACATTCTGTCAGTTGATTGTGTAATAATAATAATGACAAGAATCTTTCTGCCATTTTTCTCATGAAGAATATGGTTGCCTCATTGGGATGGACTGCCTTTGGGTCTCTTACTTTAGCCACTTTAAATTGGCTTTCTGCCCCATAAAGCAATGTGCAACTTCCATTATCCTTTATTTAATGGAACATCTTGATACTTGTCTTTGTTGCTACAGAAAAAAAGTTTCAGACATGGCTGCACATTTTTGTCACATTAGCAGTTTAAGAAACAAATACAGTAATAGCAGAATGCATCAGAAAAATTGCTAGCATAGTAGCAGGAGGAGGCTGTAATGCAGTAAGTTGGCCACTGTAACCTTTAAGCCTGCCCTGAGGAAAGAAGAAAAAAACTGCTATTGAAAACAATGCTTCTGTTCTAAATGCTGCTTTTTAGGCATGTTATGATTACTTGCACTATTGTTCCAATTGATTCAGTCTGGTCCTGTGTAGGATTTCAGAGGATTACCTGCATACGTTCTATTTTCAGGAGCATTGCATTCACTATTTAAAAATTTTTAAGTGCACCTTAAAGGATCTGTATGTGTAAATCAGTAGGAGCTCTGACTGTGATTTTGGTTCTGTTTCATGCATATAAGTATTTTCGCCTATTTATCTACAGACAGTGATGAATGAGAGCTGGAAAACTGGTGGCTCTGATGGAAATGATCTCAGTCTTTCTGAAAGAGTGAAGGTGAGTTTTTCTTTGATTTTATTCAAAGTGGGGATTATGAGCAGAACATGACTGATTCTTGCTTTATTCATTTACAAAGTACTTGCAATTTGTTGATGTATTTCTTTCCCATCTGTGGGAAAGAAGGATGAGAGCATCACCATCCAAAATTTTTTTCAAAGGTTAATGAGTATGTACTTTTAAAGTGTAAAGGTTATGTAAGTGTTGAGAATGGTGTCAAATCAGGTTGGAAAAAATTATCTAAGAACATCTCTACTTCATGAAAACACAGAAGATTACCCAGTGCATACAGTAAATCCTCAATGGTAACACTATTTGCACATAGGCTGGGAAAGGCCTTTCACTCTCACCCTATGCATCTATTCAGAGTGCTACCCGAAATAAGAAACGTCTTTTCTTGTGATATGTTTTAGATAGTTTAGACCATTTTCAAGGGATATCAGCCTGAAAAAACAGTAGTGCAGTGTCCCAGATGAAATATTAAAACTTTAATAATTTTTAGCTTTTTTATTTCCCAGTCAGTTCACCATTAGTATCAAAATGGATCAAGCTCTACTTTGCATGTATTGTCTCTCTACCATATGCAGTGATCTTGCAAAACTTGCAAAACTTATCATGTATCTTCTTCCTATGAAAATATTTTACTTCTCCATCTTCCCAATAAGTTACTGAAAAAGTTGCTGTACAGCTTGAGCTTCTTTTCCATCACTGTGGTTGATATGCAGCAATTTTGGCAACAATTCTTTGCTTATACATAAAAGTACTTCCTTTGGGTTACACATTTCAAAGAAAATTCATATGCTTTCTTGGAAGAATGCAGGGGAGAATGGAGAAGATGAAGCAGACAGTTTAATGCTTTTTTGCTTTGCTTTAGATTGTACTATAAGAATGGAATTAATACATTTTAAACTATTTTGCAATTTGGGTGTTTTATGACAGGTGGACAAGTACTTGGATTTGGAAGATATAGACACAGATGAAGAGACATGCAGTGGTAGGTTTACCCCCCTTCATATTCACTATCATTGTCTGTCTTTGGATACAAGTGTATGGACATTGTTTAAAGAACTGTTTCTCCTCTAAAAAAGGTGTTCTTCCTCAGTTCTTCTATTGCTAGAAAATTCCCCAAATTCCCCAAATTCAAGTACTCATTTCCTTACTCTAAGAGGTAAGGAGGTAATAAATTATAAGTAATATTTATTATACTGTGTCCTGGTGAGCAGGTTTTTTTTTTTCAAGATTTTTCAGAATTGTAGAACACTTCTTGTTAGCAATGTTTCTACATTCTTCTGCAGTTCTATTTTGTATTGAAATTATTTTGATTACCAAAGTTTGTCCACAAAGTAATGTGGGTGCTGAGAGAGAGTTCTATAAAGTGGAAATATTTAATGAAAATGTTGTCCCTACCTATTAAAATGATTTCATCCTGGGCTTCAAATAGATGAGACTAATTTTGAATTCACAGTGAACTTCTTTAAGAATTCCAATTATGAGCATTTTGATTTGTGTTGAACTGTTCCATACATCTATAATAATTTTAACTCTCCCACCTCTAAAAAGTAAATAGAAACCTAGTTTCCGTAGATATTTGTCTATCATAGGTGCTTGTGTGGTCTTTATTACCGCCAGAATTCATGACCTTTTAAATTCATTTTCCTCATCTATACCTGTGACTACACAAAGAAACCAAGCCCCACAGATTAAGGGATTTGCCTAAGGTCACTGAAAGAAGCTGTTGGAGAGTAAGACTTTGGTCCTTGGATCCTTGGTTATTGCCATTTGATTAGTCTGTCTAACCCATTAAAGATTTGATTAGGCTTTCCTTTCTGCATGTGCAGAATTCCCATGAAGTCAGAGGGCTTAGAGACTTCCAGTTGATTAATATTTGGAGCTTGGCTGTAACTCACAAGAAAATAATAAACCAACGTAAGTCAGGTTTACAGCAAATATTCGTTCTCCAACCTGGGCATTTCAGGAAGGAGGGAGTAAGATAGCAGTCCTGTATCAGGTACAGACATCAAAGATTTCTTTTGAGTGCAGTGTTCGTATGTGCCTATTTTTCCCTTTGTAGGACATTGTTCTGTGTTTATGTCTTAAATTCTGGTAATATCTATTAAAAAAACCTGGGGCTTACTGGTGGAAGCCTAAACCCACATTTCACTTGCATCATAATGAAATGAGAATTGTCTATATCTAGTTCATGTAAGTATTGTTAGATCTCTCTAGTTCAAAACAGGCCACAAATTGGATGATGAGAAATAAGCCCAACGCTAAAATACCAAGCAGGGCAGTGAGGAAAGAAGAGCTCTGCCAGAGCTTGGGGATAGCTCGCCACTTTCTGGACCATGCCAGACCTTGTCTCTCTCCAGGCTTTTCAGTCATTTCTGTGTATTTGTGTGTGTGCAAGAGTAAATGTTAATCACATATGTTTAGAAACCCCAGTAAAACAGACTGCATTTGAACAAGATGAGAATTACAAAAATTATCATCTGCTTGTACTGTCTGTATAGCACTTTATGCAAACCACATTGGGAAAACCTTTCAGTTAGTGCTTTTATTGGTGATTATAAAAATAATAAACATAACATTATACCACCACTACTGTAGATTATCAGTGTGCTAACTACTTGCTTTTTACGTGACATTGGATTTGGCTTTCAATCTCTGCTCTCCTCAGCTCTTCCCACGAGACAGCACTCTCTGCACAAATTCCCTACACAGACTGCCTCAGTCCAGAAAGAAGCTCTATCCACTCCTAAGCAATCAACGGTGCTCACTAACAGCATTAAGCATTTAGATTGTATTTTATAACATCGAAACACTGCATAGCCAGAAGCTAATCATTCCTTCTAAAGTCTGTAAGGAAAGTGAACAGCATCCAAATTTTTATCTGGGAAACCCACAGCCTGGGTCTTGCCTAGGGCTTCTTCAGTGGAGACAGTTCTTGAGTCAAGATGAAAAATCTCCCCACGACTCCTAAGTGCAGAAAATAGGACTTATAGTTTGATAGCTGTCTTACCTGTCAAAATCCACTTGACAGGCTTCATAATAAGAGAGGTAAAATCTTACTCCTGTAGAAACCATAGCAACAAAATGCAAATTAAAGTATAAAATGGTGTCGCTTCCCTTGTTTGTAATAATGAAGTAATATAAAATAATATCCCTATTGACCACCTTAATAAAGGATTAATTCTGAAGAATTCCAGTTAGTTTATAAGTGAGGCAAAGTGTGACACAAATTTGAAAGACATTCTGTTGCTGGCCTTTTTAAAGGCTGCCACCTGTATGTCAGAACAAATGATAGATTTAAGACTTCATATTGGCAAAATACTTCATTGGCGAAACAAGCTAGGACACCTAGTAAAAAATAGCATATCCTGCTAGTATGATTACAGCAAGCTTTTATCTCTACATATTATTGGCAACAGTTCAGTATCTCAGTACGTAATTTAGCTTTAAAGGGCAAATCAGTTAGCTGACTTAGCAACTGTACATTGATACAATAAATATTCACACTTAAGGGGAAGTGGCTCAAAGTTGACATTGTGAAAAGCATGATAGAAAATAGGTGTTAAAACATCCCATCTAAACCAATGCTTTTTGGGAGATGTCCTGGAAGAATCATTCTAGTGGGTTGTTTTCTCTTTTTTTTTTTTTCCCAACTTACTTTCCTAAGTCCAATGTCTTTTAAGGTGTGAATGAATACAGCTGCTTCTTACAAAAAAGAGCAGCCCATAGATTTGGCCAGTATGCAAATTCATTGTAGCTGTTTTCATTAGACAGCACTGGGCTGAAAGCCTGAAACCAGAGGAATGCTTTGCATTGTAGGACTTTGGCACGGTAAACCATAATTGGCAAAGTAAAATTGCTGCCCTAAACCATAGCTTCAGTGCATCGTGTAGAGACAGCATGTGTATGGTGGACTGTTTAATCACTCTTTCTTACTGAATTTAATCTGTAACTGTAAGTAGCTTAAGGCAACAATAGAGATGATCAGGCTTTCTCCAGGGATGGATGGAGAATGCCTAGTACCTATGTTTTGACAACAGAATTCCCTTCCAGGACTGGTGACAAATCGCTTGCTGCAGGGCTCGAAGGATAGTTAGGTAATAATAGGTAATATTTGCATGAAGTACAAAATATGTAAAAAGCATGTCTAGAGACCTTGAGTGTGCAATTTTTTAAATACAAGAGAAAATTAAAGTAGGACTAATTAAATGTATGAATGAGGCTGCATAGGCAAGGATATCAGAGTCCCATCCTAATACAGCTTGGAGCCCTGAGGTACTGTAAACTTGTCTTTTCAAGGTCCCAGTTCTCTGTAACCCCACAGAGGTTGAGGATTAACCCAAGTGACTCAGTTACTTTGAAGCTGAGGCCAAGCACCACTATTATTTAAATAATTCTTTAGGCAAATTATATCAATATCTGTTACTTTCTATAATCTCTGCCTTTCCATTTATATTTTCAGCTTATATTTATGTCCAGAAAAATCAGGTTGAGGAGGAGGATTCGGAATTAAATTATGTGGATTTTTTCAAGTGTGGGGCTCCCCCGAACTGTTGGATCTCTTTCTTTTTTTCTCCTCTGGTCTCTGTAATCCATTTAACACTGCCTCAAGATGATTTCACACTAGGCAGCTCTTTGGGGCTAACACCCTAAAGCCTGAGACTCAGAGGAGACAGCAAAATTTAGCTTGTAAGCTTTTTTCGCTATCACTACCTACCTCCTCAGCTCCCCATCAACAGCATTTTTGTGAAATGTGGTGTCTGAAAGTGGTAAAACCTGTGTTAGTGTATCTATAGCTGGGCATCATTTGGCTACAGTGAAACTAAAGATATAGACAAGACTTTGAACTTCTTCACTCTTGAAAATTCAAATCAGGTTTGTGCCAATAAGTTCTTTTTTTCTATACTTATAATTAATGTCAGTGGTGCACAATGAGCAAAAACCCGCAACTCAGCAGTGTTCACAGATTTGGTAATCACTTTCTGTGACTCTATTGGGGTGGGAGCGGGGGGGAGGACTAAAGAAAAGAAAATTGCTTAGTTTCCAGATAGGCCCTCATTAAAGTATGCTAGACTTGAGTAAAATCATCAGAGCTCACTGCCATATCACCCAGGAATTTGATTCTTCATGGTATGAGAGGTACATTTCAAAATCTCTTCTCAGATTTTTAGTATCACTGCCTGCTCAGTTATCTCTATATATGGTGCTGCTGGCAGTATCCAAGGCTAATTAATCACCTCCACAGAGAACATAATTAGCAGCTTAATTAGGATCATCATCCACTAGTGCTGTAGCATCAGCCTAAACGAGCTGTGAGGTACTGGCTAGAACTTACAATAGCCTACAGTTCCTTTGGGAGCTCCCACTGAGAAGGAGGACTGTCAAAACTCCCTAATTTTTCTCTCTGAAGGAGTTTCTTGATTAAACATTATCAGGGAAAGCAGCATTTACCGATTAGACTTTCATATGCTGTCACGCAGCCAGGATAGAGAGACAAAGCTCATTTCTGGCATGTCTACTGGCAAACAAAGGTTGATTACCACATTCTTATGGGGTGATTGAAGGGAATTTGAAACATTGTTTGCATTACTAACGAGCCTTAAAATAGTGGAATTGACATTCTGAGTATGACAAGCACTTCTTGCTAAAAGCAAAAATAAATTTCCTTCTGTTGTCCTAAATTTTAAAGAGTTGTCTTTCAGAGCCGTTGCCAAACTGTTGTATAACAGTGCTTCCTCCTCATCTTCTCTCAGCAGATTGGTCTGTTGAAGCGGGGGGAAGCTCTTGGTACAGAAATAATCAGTGTTTATATCAGGAGGTGATACAAACCTCCTGATGTCCAGGCTTTCCTTTCTTCAGTGAGGGTATGTATTTAGGGTGCAAGTTTGAAACAATAGCAGAAAATGCCATTGCCTTTAAATGAGCATTCACATCTTCCTTCTGTCCTACAAACAGTTTTGACCCAAGTTACGAAAGATCGAAAAAAGCAGTTGCAGAACATGTGAAGACATAGCATATATACCTGTGGACTGCACTGTTCTTTTCAGAAAGCTTTCTCATATAACTGATGCAGAATAAGATCAGATGCTACGCTGAGAACAAGTACTGAAAGCACATAGATGACTAGAGATAGATATAAGCAACCAAGAGAATAGGGATGAAAACTGGAAACCACTTGTATGTGAATCATGAACCAAAAGACAAAAATCCAGGAATGAGATACCCAAGGGAATGAACTCAGCTCTTTTTTAAAGAACATACTACTTTACAAGTCCAAAGCCCTGCTGGCTTTGAAGTAGTGCACAATTCCTAGAAGAAAACTAAATGAAGAATTCTATCATGGATTTTTTACGAAGGCCTAGCTAGGAAGTCATTATTTTCAAATGCAGATTTACAGGAGAGTGAGAGGTCTGTAACTCCACTACTGTGGTAAAAGTGTGCAGGTAGAGATAAATAGCCACTTCTTCCTTTTCACTCTGCATCTATGTAGCCTCTTATTGGTTCCATTAACTAACATTTAAGCAATGCTTTGAAAATTTATTCTGAGATTTCAAGAGGAAATCAAGCTACTAAAATGTAGTATAAAGCTGTAAAGAAACTTGTGTATCAGCCAGAAAAAATAGTAGGTAGATTTACGTAATCCTTTGACTAAATTGCAAGACATATGGACCCCTTAAGTTCCTTCATAAAAACATTTCCGAGACAAGATGGACACACCTGTGCTGTAGCAGAGCTGAGATTGATTCATGCTACAAGGTATTTCTAAACCTAAGGCATATCAGTCTGAGTTGTCACAGAAAGCAAGCCCGCTGTTCCCAGAAGGAACGTTTTGCTTAAGTATGTAAAGGAAAAGTGATTCAGAAAGCCTGTGCATTTATGAACTGTGGACCAAATCCTACCCGTGTGGAAAGGTTACATGTTGCTGTGTCCCAGGGATAGGGAGGTCCTCTCAAGTATCTCTTTTTGGAAGGCTCAGGGAGGAACAAACATCCATGAAATATCCTTGGACGTGAGAGTCATCTGGCACTGTAGTGGCGAATATTAGTACTTCTACCAGGTATTTTTGCTTAATGTTTAAGGAGAGTCATGTTAAGATGCTTTGCAAAGATTCTTTATGTCCAAAGTACGGGTGGTGAAACTCTAGCAAAAGAGTATTGAACGAGACTGCCCAGCTAATCAATGGCAAGACCAGGATTCAGTCTGGTATTTTATAACTCCTACTGCAGACATCTCTGCTCAGGACCTTCCTTCTTTGTTATGAAAGAGATGAATCTAATCCCAGGTGTTCTCTGAGTTCAGGAGCATCTACATCCAGATTTTTAATTCAGTGTCCTCAAGAAAGGAGAGCTACCTGTCTATTTTCAACCCAGTTTGATTTTTCCTTAGTATAGTATATTTTATTATCTAGATTTTAGCTGAGGACTGCATGGATCCATTTTAAAGATAGCTGCCTGTATTATATATTATGCAACAATAAGTACAGCACACTTTGATTAACAAGCTTCTGCCTGTGTCTGAACACTATGGGATTTTACACAGGATTTTGCTAGCTTATACATTGAGTGGAATGTTAAAGTTGACTATTTTTTATTCAGCAGGGTCATTAGTTCTCCCAGGAGAGGTGGAAGAGACAGTGGCTTATTGTACACCCTTTTTTGATAAGCCTATTCAACCGAAGTTCAGAACCTTGTCAGTTCCACAGCCATCGGACAGCAAAGCCCAAGAGGTATGAGGTCAGATTTATTTATTTAAACACTGGGGGTTTGGCGTGGGTTTTTTTAACCTATTGGCTTCTAATGCTATTTCCACAAGAACAGGGTGATCTAGATGGAGTGTGTGGAACTGCTATGAGTTAACAAATCACATTATTCATTTTAAAATTAATAATGAATTCTTAAATACATTAAGAACTGAGATAAACACTCTAATAGAAAGGTACTATTTTATCTTGCACACTGCTACTATATAATCCTACATTTTCAAAATGTATACTACAATACTTCAAACTGTTTGTGGGCTTTTTAATATTTAACTGGTGTAACTCACAGAATATTCAAGTAAACTCTTGCACTTCCTGACCTTTGAACAAATCATTACTTATGTAGAATGATGGGCCACTTAATTTTCCAGTGATCTCATGATCTTATAACATCCTGCCGTTCTCATTGGGCTGAATATAGGTACCAAATTCTGCAACAAGGAGGTAGTGAATGATTTCCCTTCATTGTGACATTTAAAAGAAAAAGAGGTTTTAGAATATATTGTGATCAGAATTGGGATTTGTCCTCTTGGAAATGAGTAGCAAGATGCTGCTGAGGGTCTGCATTGTTTAAGTCTGGTGTGGAGAGGTTTGCATTATGGAGTCTGAGTCTTTTAAAGAGACACAATCAATACAAGCTTTAATTTAGAATTTCCATTTTGCCTCAGAATTTCAGTTCTTTTCAAACTGGAACAGAAGGTATGGATTGCTCACAGGCTTATTTTAAGTCATTAAGCTTCCTATCCAAATAGTCAGTGTGAGCATTAACTGTTGGAGATGTTTCTATTGCAGAGAATTCTTCACCACTCTTTCCCCCTGCCTGATGATTGTAATAGAAGCTGAAGTTAGCTTCCGGCTAAAATGGGCCAGTTTTGATAGTGTCATATGCTTATTGATGTCCCATGAGGCTTAAATCAAGTTTATAAATGACGTGTGACCAATGAAGGTTTGATGTTATAGCAGTGCATATGGTGCCTCCTTTCCTGGGCTCAATTGTGTTTAGTTCTTTGCAATAAACCCTTTACTATAAGGAACAAGTCTGCTCTGGGAAAAAGTAAATGTTCTAAATTGACCTTTCAAGCTTTAATACCCACCATTCTGTGAATAAAAATACTCACTCTTTTCCCTAAGGATTGACATAATTCAAGGTTTTTGCCTTGAGAAATATCCACTGGCACACAAAAAAAACACCTAGGATGAGGTTTTATAGTTTTCTCATTTGATAACTTCTGTATAAAACCAAAGAAGAAGGAGGGTTGTAGCAGCCTGCAGTGTTCATAAAGGATTGCATATGACTCTTTAAACTATAATTCATGAAAAATAGATGAAGATCCCACTGCATGCAAAATTCATTTCCATTTGAGGAAAAGTTGGGTTATGAAAAAGAAACTGAGTATTATTACATTGGTTAGGGGTTGCTGCATTTTTCAAGAAGAAAGCCTTAGATTTTCACAACTGTTTGGTTGGTGCCAGGCTGCTCAAGATGAAGGCAGTCTTTCCCTTAAATTATACACATATTTGTGCCTTCATTTAGATAATATAGCTGTGGCCTGATTTTCAGAACTGTCAAGACTGAACGGGTCCATTTTAAAATCCCTCAGTCCTTCAAATTGTCATTGCCTTGAAAGTGAAGTCTTGCATTACTTATGGCAGGACTAGTTTAGAAAGAGAAAAAGATTTTCCCTGGAAACATCCCTGCTCTGAAATGAGAGTGTTCTCTGTCCATCAAAACAAATCTGTTAGGGAAGGGCAACAGAATGTGGCTGCCTAGTCAGTTTTCATAGAGAATGGAAAACCATTCCCTATGAAAAATAAACAAGTTTAGTAGTGCAATGTAGGAAGTCAGATGTCAATGCTGTGGACATATTTGTGAAGGACTTCAGGGGAAAGTGTGTATCTCTGAACGTATTGCTAGGGAAAGTTTAAAAAAAGAAGCTCTGCTAAGACCCAGTGTATAGCTTGGCTAATTGTTAAAGAACAACTTGTCTCCCTGAAAATGTTTTTCTGTCAAAAGCTGTTGGGAAGAGGCTTAGTGAATGACACAGCAAATTATTTGTGTTGTCCACCACTGTTGCTTCGTCTTTCTTCCCTGGTTTTAGACATTATTATATTCCTGGATCTCAATATCGACAGTACAGCATACATGACCTCCCACAGGCCACTGCAAATCGAAACAGCATTCACTCCGGAGTTGAAGTACATTATCATAGAACATTTACCTTCCCTACCCAGATATTTAGTCTCTCCTTTATTTCTATTTAATACTTTTTTTCATAAAAGACATTGTAGTTTTTTTAATTAACAGTATGTCTTACTATCTGCTTCTTAGGGTCTTTATTTGTTCTTGTTTTCCCCCTGCATACATATGAGAGCAGTTGAATGGGTATTTTCCATCCACTCACTATAAACATGCATTGAAAGTGGGATTCATCTCACCTAACTTCAGCTTTAAATTTAGTCCAATGTAGTCCTTCTGTCATCAAGAGGGGGAGAGAAGCACCTCCAGAACGTGATTCATCCCACTTGCTGTAGGCATTTGTCCTAAGATCTAGTAAATCTCTGTCCACAGACTGACTCTCAGGCTGGGTCTTTTTTGGCTAATTGACTACCGTAATCTAGAAGCCTAATTTTTATATGACTGGGATTAGGAAAGATGAGTTCTACGCTTCTATTCTCCTTTGTTTATCTTTAGTTTGAGCATTCAAAAAAGTATTTACCATGCCTATCATTTTATCTTTATCTGTGGAATGGCAGCATTTATTACCTAAAATACAGCTTCCGCTGAGTTCCTTTTGTTAAGGTTTTGCTGATAGGCCTCAACTGAGCTTTGTTTCTGCTGAGTGCTATGCATAAATGGAACAAGAACAAGGAAGAATTTAAAGACAGGATTGACTAAGTGAAGGAAGGTGGAAGACTTACATCTTCTCAGAGGCCAGTAAAGACACAGAGATTGAATGACTTGTCCAGAATGCTGAAACAGAAGTGGAAAATTGGTCAAGATTTATTGACTCCCTATCCAGTGCCCCAAGCTCAAGACAAACATTTTTTTTCTCCCAAGTACCCCAGTATATATTAAGCTTATATGAGATAATAGCATACATGCCTTTCTCTGCTTTTTTTTACCTATTGTTATTGAACTAGTAAGTTTTCCCTCGAGTATACAATAAAATCATTGGTGAGTGTATGTACATCCTTTACATAATTTGAACAAGCGAATCATAGAGTGCCATAATTACACAGAAATAAAGGTTTTAGAAGGACAGAGACAAGCTGTTCAGTTAACTGTAACTCTACACAGATTAATAAAAAGAACCGAGTTGCCAATTATTAATAGACTTTTGAAAGTCTCAACTTTAAGGTATTTTATTTACAGCATTACTTTGTAAAACAGCCTCTAGCAAAATAGTTCAGTTACTAATATGAATATTACATTCTTTTCCCCTTTAATTTGGACATGCAGGAACTGTAAATGAAAACGATTTTTCCTTCAGAAAGTAAATCACAGGAGCAATCTTAAGCAAACTGGCAGTTTTCTAATAGAGCAAAATTCTATTCCCAGAGAGCTCTCAAAAAGATTTCAATTAGATGTTAAATTAGACACCTGAAATTCACATATTTCTCTCAGCTCCTTAGGCAAAAATAACAAGATAATAACTTGAGCAGCTCAGAGGATTCAGTGTTCTATTGCAAAATGTCTTCCTTTTGAAATAGACCAAAATTGCAGTTTGCGGTATAAAAATTTTAGATCGCTTGTCTGCGTAGAAGGTTGAAGTGAATGGCTTCTTGGGAGAAAAAGCAAAAAAAAGAATCCCTAGTGCTTTGAGTACTCGTTTGAGAGATGAAGCACGCTGATAAATATGCAATGTGAATAAACTTTTCAAATGTGCAAGGAGTGGGTACCAGAAGAATTGTTAACAGTGAAGTCAGGTATGTTCTACTTTGGCATCTCATTTCAGTTAGCATTTTGGGGTCGAGTTTTTTAAACAAAAGTTTTTCCAGTATTTCTCTGCATCTGCTTAAAATGTTCATGCATAAAATGACATGAAGGTCAACATGAGGGCATAGTGAATGTGTGTCTACTTTCCATAACTATGTTGGCAGAGGAAGAACAGATTTTTTTTTGTAGAATTCCTATGAAACCTCATTGTAATTTAAATTCTTCTTAGCTTAGTTACCTATAGATGTGGTAACAAATACTGTTACAACCAAACTAACTGAAAAAGATTATACCTTGCATCACATGTTAGAAGAATGTTTTGGGTTTCTGCAAAGGACAGACAGATAGTAATGAACCCCGGTTGCTGGTACCAGTTGTTACACAGTTGGTGGTACCCTTACTGGCATGGAATTTCAGAAGGCTTTGCCTGTGGAAAAGATGAGAGGAGCCTTAATGACCTTGGCCTTAATGGGAAAGAGAGCTTGTGTGCAGGCTTTGTCTCATGTAAACATTTCTTGAATGTGCTATTTATAAAAGTTAATGATGGTTTACCTGGGATAGTCTATGGACATAGGCAAGATAATCTTTGCATGCAGAATGAATGCCGTTTTCTAGACCAACTCTATCCACAGCGTTTGTTTTTCTCATTTATAAATGCCCATGGTCTACAGGTCTGCATCTAGGATGATTTATATGCTCCAGCATCTATTGAAGCCAATGTAAGCCAAATCCCTAGAACATTAAGCAATACAGATGATTAATAAAATTATACAAAACCAGAAAAAATATTTCCTGATCAATCAGGCAATATTACAGTCTATTAATAAAGAATTTAGATACTTGCAAGATACTCGCTGCCATGTCTGTCAGGTGCCCAGCCACCGGAAAGGAATCCAGCTACCTCTTCTCTGACTTATTAGATGGCATTAACTGTGTCAATATAGCTTCTTACAAAATGTTACCAGAAATTGTGTGTGACACTGTGCCTTCTAAACTGAGCAGTGACCATAAGATGCTGAGTGTTCTTCCTCCCTTTCAGCAAAACAAATAAGTGTATTCTTAACTTCAAATGCGTCAGTAGTCATTGGCTTCATTGAGGATTTATCAGAAGTTTGAAAAAATAAGCAAGTGTTTAAACGTTTTGCTGATTTGGTACTGAAGTACTTAAATCTTTGAAACAGAGAGCCCTTGAGGAGATGTGCTATTTTTCATGGTTGAAATTTCTAGACATTTTATATTAACTTCTCAAAGGATAGGGAGCATTCCTGTACAGTTTGGGCATTGAGGATGTGTCGCCTGTGTAGCTCTGGAATTAATTTTATGTAACTGGTTACCATAAATCTTTTGTGTCATGGCCCCCTGCAGTTTCTTATCAGCGTGCAGCACTCCATAGTTATTTGTTTTCATTATTTTATTTTATAGGCAGAGCATTATTCTAAGATATTTCAGTGAGAAGCAATACAGCAATGCTATACACTATGTCAACAAAGCAAATATTGGCAAATGCAGTAAGACTCTTTATTCACCACACAAGAAATCCAAACCAGCCAATTGCATATCTCTGAGATGGTGAAAATAAATTATTAGAGTCTGAAAATTGATTATGTGTCATTTTGCTCATTCCAGGCATTTCCTTTGCTGAAACTGTGTTCTGGGAAACATATTACATTACTATCAGATGCGTGTACACTGAAGCTTTATGTGATACTAGCCCAAATTTTAAGGATACGGAATCTGTCTTTGAAATTTAACATAGCTGTACATAACTTGTCCATATCCCCACAGCCCGGCCGCTACAAGTGGCAGGAATGTAATAGATGTGTGCAAGGGAGGTTTTCAGATTCCTTGCCTTGAGCAAAATTAGCTAATGATATTCATTCAGATACAGTACAGTACAAATGGGGCACATTAAATGGCTTAAATTAGGTCAAATTGAATAATTGAATTTATTCTTTTACTTAAAAAGACCTTAATCAGCTGAGAGTGCTAGAGTCAGAAAAAATAGTTTAATTAAATATTAATTAGAAGTTTATATTTTGAGCTCCCTTATCATCACTTGCAGCAATATTATTTATGTATGTGTTTTTCCTCATTACAGCTACTAGGGGATGATGTTCAACCATTCTTACTTGATGAAGAATTTGATTATGACAATGTGGCACTGACCCCTAAGTTCTCTGAAGCTGAGCTGAAGGCCATTACAGAGTTGTCTGAAGAGAAGAAAACGGGGACAGATGTCAAGTCAGCATGAGCTGAAGACTGAGTCAAAGGCATTCTGTGCAGCGCTGTTGAAATAACATTTTTAGGGGGTAAATCTAGCTCTTCATTGTACCCTTATTTAGTGTTTTTATCTATGTGGCCAGTAAATTAATTCCTCAAGATTTTTTTGTTTGCCTTCGAGCCTGAGGTTGCCTTTCCCTGTACCTCCTCCTAGTCCTAATGAAGACAGAATAGGAAGATGGTGCTTGCCCAGAGTTGCTTGTATAGTAGCCCTTCAGCCAGAGAGGAAGTATTTCCATCCTTTTTATGTCTGTACACTGATTTGCTTAGGCATTCAGGTTGGCTAAGGAGGTCTGTATTTGTCCCCAAACCCAACGGGATTTTTGGGTAGATCAGTGACCTTTAGTATTGTTAGGCCCCAGTGCTCCACTACTTTGTTTTTTTCCAGGTGGTACAAGGCAGTTGGAAGGATGTCTCAAATGACAGCCATAAATTCCCTTTTGTAGAAAAACCCTTGAGCGGGGTGAATCCTGTATTGGCTCAGGCTAGGTATGCTAGAGTAATTGCTCCACAGGACCAAAACAAGCTGGTGGAATTCAAAATAGCTCTATGCCTACTCTTGCTTGTATTTGGTACTGACTCAGTTCCTGACTAGCGCAAAGCTAGTCCTAAAGCTGCCTTTTACCTGGTTCTTTCAGTAATGCAAATAAGAGCTTTTTGCAGCTGACAAATCAGTCTATAAACTCTTTCCCTATTGTTATAAGACTTAAATATACAGTTAAATGAATGAATAAATCTGGAAATACTGTTTTTTTTTCTCTGTCTTTTGAGTTACTTCAGTTCTGCAGAGAAATAAATATTCCTGTTTGCAATAAACTTTTTGAGTTGATCAAAATTGATGTGGTGCAACTCCTAACAATTAAACATGAACTGCTACAAAAAGCCTTCCACACAGAGGGAATAACAGTGATCTCATCCATTAAAGGGAATGTCATTGGAAGGCTGTCAGATTTTGCATTTTTTTACAGGAGATGATTCCAAATACCAGCTTATGGCTTACACTCAGCATCACTGAAATACAGCAAACTCTGGAGTTGAGTAAAGGTCGGGTAGTATGGGTGGGAGAGAAGAGTGTGCATCTCTGACACAAGGTAGTATCTACTCTTGCTATGAGGTGCTTAGAATTGATTTTTTTCAGCTTACTGTAGAACATTTGCTGTTGAGGCTTGGTTTAACATCACGACACTGAATCATATTATTGGTCATTTTCTGGTATAACTACAGTAGCTAAAGTTTATTGACTAACATTTTGTCCTTGGCCTTTCTCCATTATTTCTGAAGTGGGTGATTAACATGATGAATATGGGAAGAGTGCCTGAGCAGACAGACTAGAGACCAAACCACAAGTTGTTTAAAGGCTCTGGATGAAATCCCTGTGGCTGGTTGGCTGCTCCATTGTCAGCAATTTCTAAAAGCAAAGAAAGGTGCTTTGATGCTCCAAAGGAAATTTTCTGGATCAGTAATTTTGTAGAACATAATCACGCACCACTGAAATCTGAATAGCATTTGTTTTGAGGAATGGTATTTACCTTAATTAGGGGGATATAATTTAAGAGTGAGATTAACAAAAAACAGAAAAGAAAGTCATCTCAGACAAGATGTTTAAGGAGAGTGATATAAAACTAGAAGTATGTTGTATAGAAAAACTGGCCTGTATAGGACCTTGCTGGTAGAAGGTTATGGGAAATTTATTTTTAACATCTACACTCAAAAGGGTGTCTGTGCAGTAGTTAAAACAGTTTTTGATGCAGTTGGCTGTATAGCAGATGCTACTGCTGTTTAGGAAACATCTTTTTTTTTTTTTTTTTTAATGTGAATTCATTTGAATTCAGTGAAGTGTCTTGTTGAACCCAAGGTATTTTGAATTAAGTGTTTCAGATCCAACTGGAATTCTCCAGTGAAACATTCAGCTAAAAATTCTTAGGCAGATCTAATTATTAATCCATCTTCTTCTGGAAGACACAGATAATGTGTATAAATGGGAGGGATAAGAAGTAAGTTCTGGAAGAGCTCCACGAGCAAATCTGGGAGGAAGAAATTGAGAACTACTGTAGAAAGATAGCAAGGTCAGCCTTTAAAAGCCTCAACAGAAGAATAAGGGAGACAACCTCATTAATGTATGTATGTATAGCAAAGATAAAGGAACCTTCAATCTAGGAGACCTCTGTGTACAGAGCTTGCTCTCCTGCAGACAAAGAATCAACCATAAATAAAGGTGAACTTTTGTGGGTTTGTAGAATGGTGAATTCGGCACCTTTTTTGTGTGTTTTTTTAGAAAGGTTCAAGACACAAACTATAGATCAGTCCTGTTGGAATCCTATTGCCAGTAGAGTCAATGAGAAAATTTGTCCAGGGGCTCATAATGATCTTCAGGCCAAATCAGCCCTGGAATCTCTTAAGTGCATTTTCTATTCATTTCATTATCAATTTTTCCCTGTATATTAGAGATACATCCAGCCGTTCAGTTCCTTCTCTCTTAGGCAGGTGATTCTCTTACCAAATGTTCAGAGTACCTATTATGCTCCATAAGTGTCATTCAGTATAGTCATTATATGGTTCCGTTTGATATAGAGAAACACTTAGTTGCAGAATACCCAACAATATTGGAGCTCTTTAGTGACATCCATCTTACGCAGAGAAATGGGGATAATTCACTTACTTACATTTACACCACACATGAGTAAGATTTTTTCTCTTTGTTAACAGAGATGAATATCACAGTGGAGATGAGGCAACGTAGACTACATTTTCTGCACATGACATTTTATTGGCCTGCCCTTGTGGTTGATTTTGGCTTGTACCTTTCATTTGATTATCCTTCAGAGAGGAGGCATATTTTCCTCTTCCCCATTACCAGCTTGTCATTTTTAAGAACATACTTTATGTGCATATTAAATTTCATACATGTACATGAAGTTAGTTACCTGGAATTGTTTTAATGTTTGCAAGGCGGTTTGGAGTCTGAATAATATATATATTTTCCTCTTGTAGCTTGTATTCTCTTAAATATTTAATATTTTCAGCAGGGGTTGGTGAGGGACATTCTTCTTTTCTATTTATGGTCTTTTCTAAACATTTTTCCTGTTTTCCAAAAGAATTAAAGGCAAAACTCAAGCATGGAACAGGAAACTTCAAGTGCTACTTGGAATCGACTTAGGGACCGCTGCAGTAAGGAATACGATTTTCTCCCTACCACACTGACAAGGATTTTGAACTGCAAGATCTCTGATATTGGGTGAACGCGTTGGAAGTGAAGGCTGTGTGATGCATCTCTCTAATCCCTTTGTATTCATGACTTCATTGATGTCTAAAGTGCAATAGAGATATGCATCCATATCAGTCAGTGAGCTTATCTGTATTAAACTTGTTGCTCACTTGGGTGTTGCCAGAAAGATACTGACTGTTTCTTTCCACAGCCTTGAAGGATCCTGAGTTATGGGGAGGAACTCCTTGCGTTTTACGGGAAGTGTAGTAGTCCTTCCATTGGGGCAGGAACTTGAAGGGTTGTTTCCTCGCCTGGCTGTGGTGCAAGCTTGGATATTATTAATGCTCAGAGTTACTCCTTGTAGGTGTAAAAGGAAGAGTAATTATTTGCTGAGATAATGGGTGTGAAAGAATAAGATAAAATTGAAGAAATGAAAAGAGATGCAGACAAATCTGACTGACTCAGATATTGTTATGGTTCTAAATATACTTCTATTAATGCAAAAAGGTATCATTATATACACTTGTATATACACAGTGCAACTGGAAGAAAATAATTTTAGTATGGAGAGTACTCACCGGATAATTCGGAACCTTTTGAAGAAGATGGCATGGAAACAAATCCCTGCTGTTATGGAAAAGACCCTTTGATCCTCTGGCCTTGATTTTCTGCTGCTATAAACTGGCAGAACTCCACTGAGGCCATCTGTATTCATACAGAGCAGACAGGACCCTGCTATTTACAGTCTTAGCTGAAAGAATACAGAGCCAAATCAATTCCTGATTTAACTTTACTGAATATTTAGCTATATATATGACCCATTATCATGATGGGAAAATATTTAAATGCAGAGCCAATGCAAATGAAATGTAAAAACTGTGTCTTTAACTGTTCAGTTACTAATTTTACAGAGGTCATTTTGGAGTTTCTGTAGTGGTGTGTGCTTAGAACATTGCTTTTTGCTTTAACAAAAACCTCACATACATTTTCAAGTCCTGTTCAAATCATGAAACTTGATTACATACATAACTACTAAAGATTCCCACCTCCTTTAGAGGTTTGTTTTTTTTTTTCCCTCTGCATGTTGGCAAGAATTGAACGTGT
Source organism: Aquila spilogaster (assembly GCA_024606505.1). Lineage (NCBI taxonomy): Eukaryota > Metazoa > Chordata > Aves > Accipitriformes > Accipitridae > Aquila > Aquila spilogaster. The sequence continues at coordinate 63,518,161 of JANHGO010000042.1, read as the reverse complement.
ACTTTGCTTTATCTTGGAATTGTTTTAAAAAGATCTGACATCCTTTGTAAAAACACATACTTTCTTACAAAGGTGGACTCTCTCGGGTAGAGATGCAACACTAAATGCAGAAATTAAAATAAGTCCAAATGCCTAGTTATTCAGCAACTTCATGTACGTCATGATGTGGCTAAACAGCCACTTGGTATCAACGTGTCTGCTTGGATAGTAGGCTGATTTGTATCCTGTTGTCCTCTACCTTCAGTTTTACTTGGGAGTCTAAGCGCTAGCTTGGTCCTGCGTGGGTATGAATTCTTACAGCCCCGCAAAGAGAGTCTGCAAAAGTTGACCGAAGAAGCTGAACTGGCAGTGTTGTACCGGGGCTCCGTGCGCAGCCCAGCCTGCTGAATAATTTAGCTGAGTGTGGCTATCCACCTCTGTTCAGCGGAGATTTGTGTTACAACCATCGTGAATGTGATAGTCCTGAAGACATGCGATGGAAAAGTGATGACTGACAAGGGTCGGGGCAGAGATTCATCAGACCCCGTTCACCTTCTGGGGCTGTGCTGAACCGGCGGCTTACTACCCTCCTTCAGGGCTGCGGTTCAGCCTCGGCGTCTTCAAGCCACCCAGTAAAGTGAGGAAACCGGCGATACGGGTTTGCGCTGGCCTGGGGAGGTGAGCACCCTGCACCGCGGAGCCGAGCGCTTGCGACAGTGACAGGCATTCCCACTGCAGCGCGCTTTCTTGTGGCGAGGTGTCTGTTGGCACAGGTGGACGTGAGGGGCCACGTGCGTGCCGGGCTCTTCTTGCAGGGATGCACCCTCCCGCTGAAAGGCGCCTGCCTTTGCTGGTTTCGGGCCCATGCGGGTCTCCCAGGTGCTAAATGTCTGCCCATCCCTTGGGAAGACACGACAGTTTTCTCTGAAATAGTATTAAGTTGTAGAACATCTCGAAAGATGATGAGTTTGGTAAATTTGTGATTGCTGGCTGTTGGAGGTGACACCTGGTGTTTTGCTGGCAAGGTACTGTAAGCCAACGTTGCAGGTGTATGAGCTGTGAAATGCCACGGAGTTAGACCGGAGATAGTTTTAGTGCTTGTTTATGATAAGTTTGCAAGAAGAAAAGCAAGTGTTAAAAGGTACTGTCATTTTTATAGACAGGCTACTTTATTTGCAATTGCAGTGCCCCACAGTTAAAATGGAAATCAATTTTAATGCCTTATGAAAATGCAGAAATATTTGTCTCATTTACAGCACTTCCAAAAAGGACAGATAATAAAATTCCCCTGATTAACGATCTATAATTTTATGTGTTCTGTGGTGTCTTATTCAGTACATCTATCCACATAAACGTTTCAAAATAATAAGCAAAGATAGATCCGAACAAAATCCCTAAATCTAACTTCACACTGAATTTCAGGTTGTGGAAACTCTCTCTCTATATTCAAAGCCCTCTCTGATCTGAATATTCCCAAACTTTGGGGAAGTAAGCAGTCTACTTTAAAAAATCTCTAACCAAACATTTCTCAAGCAACTGCGTAGTACTCATCTGGATTACAAAAACCAAAGCAGTCAGGGACCTGCCTATATAAAAAGAACCTATGGAACGTAACAATTGGAATAACTGCACTCTATAGGAAGATAATGGATAAAAGAACTCTAAAGGTAGTACAATTACATGGAAAATTATATTTTTCTGGAGAGTGAACCATACTAAAATATTCTGTTGACTTCATACAATTCTTGAGAACCTTTGAATGCCCAACTGAAAAATTAGTGTAATCATTTTGTAATTCATGTGGATTTACAACACAGTTATTATCTCTTGAGCCATTAGAATGAGATTAAAAATTGTGTGGGATTCTTCAGTGTATTTTGTGGCAGCGCTAACACCATAAATTAAGGCTTTAGCCTCATTCTATAATATGTTACAACAGAGTTTGTTCTTTTGTGGCTGTTGTGGTTGAGGACTCTGGTGGCACTGTTTCTGGAGTGCAGGTGTGTACTTGTAGCGAGTAAGCATTAAGTTTAATAAGTTTTCTTGAATCCATGTGCTTTTTTTGCCCATATGTGTAAAACCTTGTAATATGCAATATGGTATGCATAATTCTTAGAAAGAGGCAAGTGTCATTTATTATGTTGCTTATGCTCCTCAGAATAACTTAGCTAGAGGACAAATTCTGCTGATTACTTGGAAGCGGTGATTCTGGCATTTAGATTTGCTGCAGATTGCCCATTTGTTCTTTGAGAGAGAAATGTTGAAATGCATTTTTTCATCCTCTTTTCCTTATTTTTGTTTTTGTCTTTCCTACGTCAGATTTGCAACTAGCTTTCCTAAACTTGACAAGACACTACATTAATCCAATGAGCTACTTTCCTGCTGGATAAAATTTAAAAAAGATGGAAGGCTGGTGTCTGGGCCAGGAAACATCAAAGCACCGTTAGCATTTCATGCACAAGCTTAGCATTTGCAAAGCTTTCAAAACCAAACAATCAGGAAAATGCAAGTAATGGTCAGCCTGCTTACTGAATGAAAATTTAATTCCAGATTGCCTTTGTTTAAGTCAGCCGCTTACACTTCAGCTCCTCTGCCCACCAAGGCTTCTGTTAACTAACATATTTCAAAATCCAGACTGTCAAAAATACTGACAGCTTGCACTAGCTGAATAGCATTTCCCACAGTAAAATTGTGATCCATTTAAGGCTCTTTGTTTCGGGTTGTGAAACACTTCCTGCATTCCACATATTTATTTGCCATTCATGAACATTAATAAAATAAACTGTACAAAAAATAATGGCCTAGTGGGTATCTTTCTGCTGAGAGCAGGAAGAAAGGAGCTAGTGGGAAGAGAGGTTGACTGAGCAGCCAAATACTGCCCATGCTCCGAATGTGATGCTTGATGTCTTGCTTTTGATTCTTTTGCAATATTTGTACAAGAATCTTGGTTGTCAAAAGAGCTGGCTGAGTAACACCCCTCCCCACCCCCAAACCCACATGTATGAATGTGCTGGCAAACAAGCTATCCAAATTCAAGTGGCTACTGTTCCGAGGGTAATGCTGTTCATTACGGGGTGTGTTTTACAAGGTGCTTGCAACTGAGAGCATTTACTAATTGGCAGGATTAGGCTCTGATCACAAATGTTCAAATGAGTGTTTATCTGGTACTGCCTGTAATCCTATACTTCCCCAGATTTCATTTTCGAAATGTATATTCTTTTGATACTTTTCACTCGCTGCCCCAGAATCAACAGATCAAAGTCATCCTTCAGAGATGATACTGAAAAAACATAACTTGGTGTGCTCTGAACCAAAGTGATGAAATGAAGAATGAAATAAAATTAAGTAATGTTGAATTTAGGAAAAACAACTTGCTGAAATTCAGATATACTAGACTCTCTAAGTACCACAAAGAGAAGTTGTTGGAGCTGATTTGCTAAGGTCAATTAAAAGAAATCTGAAAAAAATATTGGAGAATATGCTATAGGAACCAAATACTGCATCAGCCAGGAGTAAGATTTGATTAATATTTTCCCTCTAAGACTAAGGTACATGCGAATGAATGGTTGAAGTCTGAAGAATTTTACTTGTTAAGTTTGTTACCGTCTTGGGATTCCAATTCTGATAATGGAAAAAAGGGTGGTTTAGTTTAGTGATGCAGGTTCAGTCTGACTGTTTTGGTTCTAGCACATCTCTACAAACCCTTGATTTGTACACAGGCTGGCAACCCATTTATGAAGCATCACTGCCAGCGTTTGCAAAAATGAGAAATTATGTATTTAAATATTCTGCTTTTCTGGACAGTCTAGTTGCATTACAATTGCACAGTAAGATAGGAGAGATGGCTTTTTCTTCCCTGCTTTTAGAAAAGCAGCTTAATTTAGAATTTTGAAGTGGAATGTTGGATCGGAACCACATTAGGGCTTTGAGAAAACCTCTGTCTGCATGTAGATCTGTGGCTCATGACTTCATGGTGCAGCCTTGATCTCTTTGCCTAAGTAAATGACATCACGTTTGGTCTTACTTTGGAATATGTGAAGTTAATTTTTTTCCAGAATCCAAAACCACTGTCAAATTTGTATTTGCAGGGCATGCTTCTTTTACTGTTTTTTCTTCTTGCTTTTATTGGTCTTAACTGCCACACTATACAGCAATCAATATAGCATAATGTAATATACAGAGAACAGGGTATGGCATTGCTACATTTTTCAACAGGAAAAGGGAACCTTCTCCGTACTGAGAGCTGAAGAGGCCGTTGAAACCCTTTGGTTGGCCACTTGTCAATTTGAATAGATGTGTATTGAGTTAAGCCTGTATTTTTATGAAGCATTTGTATTACCCAAATCAGGGAGGTGCTGCTGGTTGAAATAATTTGGAACAAAACTCAGTTCGATCAACTTCAAAATAGTCTGTCTTTTGGTCACTCTAAATTCCTCTTGATACTCCCATCCCACTGTAGGGGGGGATACACAGACATGTATCCCACATGGGATACATCCCATCCCTCGATAAGAATCAACATAGCAAACACACAAACTCTTCACTGCTGTTTCTTGTAGTTGGGCTCTTGTATAATACTGCCAGTTCTCTGGGACACTTCCAGGGAGCTGCAGCTTACCAAGAGGCTCCCTGGAGGAGAATATAATTTTTATTTATTTTCTGTTCCAAAACATGCCTACACGTAACCCTGCCTCACCCTGTCCTCCCCAAAGGAATGGCTAGGGGACAATACCACCGCCTAGACTGATTACCACTTGTTGGTTTAACTGAGTGTTCAATTTTGCTTTTCAGTTCACCTTCCCTAACCTTTCTTATCCAGATGGAATTTTACTTCTGGTGCCAAGCACTGAGGAAACAAAAATGCGTGTTTCTTCAAACCGCCCCCGTCTTATTAACACTCGGAAAGATGTTTGCTGATATATTCAATAGGAGATGAAACTGATTGCTACCTCACAGTAAAGTGTCTCTGCTTTAAATGTTAATTGTTTTAAGCACTCTGGAGTTTTCTGTGACCTGCAGGTCATTTTTTTTAATGATGGTTGATACAATCTCTCAGAAGAAGGAGAGAAAAAAAGTACTTTGCTGGCGTAGTTTCAGGTAACCTCTAAAAGTTCAAGTGGACCAATTACACATAAAAGAACAACAACTTTTGTAAAGCTTCATTTGAATCCCAGAGGGGAAAAATGATAGAAAATCAATTAACTTTCCACATGAAAAAATAGCTCATATTGCTAAGCTTTCCTTGCATAGTTTCTTGATTATGTTTGGAAGCAAATTGCCTTGATTATACCTTTGACGGGAAGGAAAGCCTTTTAATTAATTTAATACATGCTATAGCAGTGCTAAATTGTATCATGGAACAATTAAGTGGGCCTACACCGATATTTTTGCCCTGTTGAAAATGGATATTGCTCACTTAGTGAGTCATGCTCTTGCTGGGTTGACGCAATTATCTGTTCATTGCAGAGCATGTGACATAAAAGCTATTAGGGCCTTTTATATAGAAGAGAGGCTAAATGGAGTAAACAAACAGCTGATTTCAGTGAAGAGTCTGAAATGTCTCCTGTGGTCAAAAATTTGGACAAATCTGAGCTCGACTTCAGAGCCTGTACCGACACTGGGGACTGAATCAGACCCCCAAACCCTAAGACAGCCCCTGCTTTGGAATAGTCAGGCTTCAGGTCTGTTTTCTATTCACCCTGGACTGAAATGAGGAGTGTAAGTGATTCGCTGTCGTGTACGGACAGATGATCCTCAAACTCTTGTGCAGCTATGAACTATTGATAGCTAATTCATAGTAGCGTCTACAGTAGCTGCTGCACTAGCTGCTGCTTAAACCCAATTTTTGCCTCAAGCTCTTAGGCAAAAGCAATTACATTTGTTGTGTTTGCTGAGAATAGGATTTTTAAATGACACTTTTAATTCAAATGTTCTAAATATTACAAGAAACAACACATTCTTTATTTTCGAGTAATGTGTGTTCTTGTATCATTAATGATGTTACATTGTATTGTTGAAAGAAAATAAGAATATTCTTGATCTGTCTCTGTTGATAATATACACTTTCTTGTCTTGCTAAACTAGTACAACTGGGTAACTTTACTTTCCTTGATGGATCTTGCCTGTTGGGAATGTATTCACCTGCACCGTGCTTTTCATGCTGAGATCTGCTGGGTCTTTTCTGATGAGTTGTAGAACCAAATGTCCAAGAGATGAATAATAAAGGAAAGAGTCCACCACCAGAGAACCTCTCTTAGGAATTCACTCATAGCTGTCTAAACTCAGATAAAATATTATCACACATTTTTCTAATATCCGAAGGCCATAAACAATGAAAAATAAAAATCTGTACAAGTGAGGAGCAATACTCTCATTGCATGCTCTCTGTTCTTTCTGATTTCTTAGAGAAGGGCCAACTGGTGAGGGATTTGTTTATAAAAGGAAGCTAGTAACTATGGTTAGGGAAAGGAGAGCAAGCTTTCTTGCAGCAGCATGAAGGCAAATCTGTGCTAGAAATGAACTGCAGAGGTGCGGAATCGTGGCTGTGAGTGCAGGACCACAGGACTGGCATGTTCTGAGCTAGTGCGTTCTGCATTATTTAGAGATTTAATTTAATTAGAAATCTTAGATTTAATAGCTAGCATTTTGAATTGTGACAGAATTGGGCTGGAAAACAGCAGTATGCAAGGAGCACTGTCAGATGTGCTCTCTAGGCTGGTGTACCAGTAAAAATGCTTAGTATCCACCAGAATGGCAAAGCCAGTAACCAGAATGGCTGCATGACATTGCCCAGCATTAGGTAGAGAGGTGCAATTTGCACCACTTATTTAATTCAGTAAAGATTGACTTTCTCGAGGACGGGTTCCAAATCTGCTTGTGGCTCACTGAAGGAGCCGATGCAGTGGAAGAGCTAACTCGGGACCTGTCCCTCCCCGGTCCCAGCTGGTTGCTGCCAGTCTTTTGGACCAACTGGAGACTCTAGCTTCAGTGACCTTGACTGTGATGATCAGGCTTAATTCACTGAGTGCAGTCAGTAAATGTATCTGAGAAAACAAATGTATTTATTTTCCACACTGCTGGTACAAACACATATTTGCTTTTTGCATCGGTGGCATGAATGGTCCAATGTAGGCCTCTACCTTCCCATCAATAGGAATTATGCAAAAAACCCCCTCTTTCCTTTTTCGTTATTTAAATTTGTCATTCCTATCACCACAGATGCCATACATTTATGTACTTTTTTAGTTCTCCCAAGTGAAAAAATAGCAAAAATATAATATGCATTCACCCTGCTGTATTTTGATTGCATTAAGGTTCTTTTTTTAATGTTTAGTCTTCTTCATCAAGAGGAAAAAAAAAATACATTCTCCATCTTTTTGAAAGGCAAAGATGGATGGTTTGGGAACTCTGCTGGTGCTGGGATCAGCATCACAGTTAGCCAAGACCTAACCCCTCTGAAAGACGGAAGAGTGTCTCAAAGATGATGGAAAATGTCACTGATGCATAAAGGCAGTCATGTATGGCTAATTATTCCCACTGTAACTGGAATGTGATTTCCATTGCATTACTCGAGGAAAGATGCTGTTGACAGTTTCAGCAAAAATATTAAAGAAAGTATTTTTAGGAAAAAAACCCAAACTTAACTGATCTATTTCAGTTCTTGAATTTTCCACTTAGGCCTGGGGTCATTAATTGCTAACTCAAGTTGTGCCCCACGAGAACAGAGCAGTAAGAGACTCTCATGTGTGCTGCTAGCTGGCTGACTCTCTTAAGAGACTAATGGATGATGGGCAGGGTTTAAGGGAAAGCTGACAAAGGGAGAGAAGAAAGGTCACTAACTAAAAAGTTGTTTTTCTCTTGGACAAGGAGGGTTAAAGGGGTGAGAGCAAATACGTGATTCAGTTTGGGAAATGGGATTAGAAGATCAATGTGGGGCTTGCTGAGCATCTCGTAAGACTTCCAAAATGCTCTGGGCACTGTTTCACGCTACCTAAGTTCACAATAAAAAAATATTTTGTTGGGGAGAAAGTACTTAGTTGCTCTTAATTTTTTTCTCATTTCTCTAAAACAACACGAAAAGGAGGGCAACTGTATTGAGACCGTAAAACCAATTCTCAGTGCAGAACACACGGTGGCAATGTTGCACCACTCCTGAACGACTGTGGTGCGGCACTTACCCAGCCAATATTCATTTACTGAGCAATAAATAGGTAGATGCAGTAGAGTGCTGCTTTTTACCCAGGGAATATTATACTTGTACATGGTGGAACTGATTGTGTTTTCTATTAAAATAGAGAGTAAGGTATAGGAAAAATACTTTTTTTCCTTTCTCTTTACCACTCCTGTATTACTTGCATGCATCCTAAGCACTGATACAGTTTAAGTTTTGCAGAAATAATGTAGCTGGTATTGGAAAAAGATACGACTAATTAGTTTCATTCCATAAAACCAAATACACCTGCCTTAGAGGAGCACTTAGGATAGTAAAAACCTCTACCCAGCACGCACCCAGAGAAATCAGGGACTCTGAAGGCTTCTCCCTTTCAGAAGAAAGCTTTACTGTGCAAACAAGCTAGCCATGAACTCGCACTTACAGAAAGCTCTCTCGCCTAAATAGAACCTTCCCTAAATGTCTACAAAGAAACGGTGGCGTTGCAGAAGGACTTAGCAGGAAAGGTTTCGGGCACACGTAAGGGCGAGTTTCTGGGTCCAGCGGCCGTGGATGGCTCTTGGCACAAAACCCCTCGGAGCCAGTGGGCTTCGGCTGAACCCTTCAGGCGACCGCTGCGCGGAGCAGCCAAGGGCTGACGCGCCTGTGGCTTTCTTCTCTGTTCAGCCTGGCAGGAGGGCCCTTCAGAGGCAGAGCGAGCAGGAGAGGACTTACGTTACAAAGGCAGTGCTGACGGCCGAGTATTTCAGGTCTCTGGGGCTGTTGTCTTTCATATTTGTCCTGCTTTTTGTGTGCTGTTGCAGCTCCACCGGCTCAGTTCCCGAGCCAGGGCCGTCCCTGGTTTTTCCTCTGCCTTTGGTGAGCTCTGCGCCCCAGCAGACAAACACTTCCCTGTCCTTCAGCTGATTTCCGTTTCACCAACACAAAATTAATACGGTTTTTTTCCTTCTCTTTTTCAGCCTCTTAGGGCTAGACATGTTATCAGCCACTGCCGGGTTATTCCAATTGTCCTTAGCTCTAAGAATCTGGCTTCAACTCCAGATCTGGGTGGCAGGAGCAATGAACTGGGCAGGTATCTCCAAACTACCCTCCACAGCCCTACCTTACTCTCCGAGTGGGAGAGGACTAGGGGAACAGCAAAGCTGCAAGGGCTCAAGATGCCTTCTTACAGCACAAGGAAAATGCAGGTTTTTTTCAGCTAACAGGCAATACCCCACTGTCTTTGTTCCCTTCTCCCCATTCTACCAGTCACAAATGTAAACTAAACTAAAAAAACCAAAACACCCAAATCCCAAAGTGTGAGAGCAAGCACTCCAGGTAAGCCACGCTCAACCAACTGCTTAGATTCATGCTTGAGAAGTCAGTATTTTCAAACTGGTTGATTTTTGTGAGCGACATACCCACAAAGGTCAGCAAAAAATAAATATTAGGAATTAAACAAGTGTTTAGATCATGTTGCTGGTAAGGTTAATGTAAATAAAAGCTGGCTAAAGCCACTGAAAATGTGTTGAAGTAATTGATACAGAAATAGCGGGGAAATTAAGTGGGTCTTTTTTCAATGCCTAAAGTCCTTTTTAGGTGCACATTTCCAGGATGAAGATCAAGAGTCCTACAATTCCACGTCGTCTTTATTGATTCACAGGAGGCATAGCTTAAGTGGTAGAGGAAAAAATTGGAATGGAGATTTGCCAAGTGTTAATCAGGAGTTTGGTATCTCGGTAGTTCCTGCGTCTCCCTGCGTCCAACAACCAAGCCTTAAAAAAATGTATTGAGGGAGGAAACATAAGTGCCATACAAGTCTTTTTTAGGTGCGTAACATAACCCATATGTTATGACCGTTATTTCTACTGTCAGTAATTTTTAACAAGAGAAATGAATAAGAAGAAGTGGCCATGGTAATGCAGTGCCTTGAAATGTGTCATCCTCAAGCGATTCGGCTGGAGCTGTAGAGATCCCACTTCAATCCCTTCACACAAGCCAGAAGACCTGCCTCCTGTGCCACTGTCTCCCCGGGCAGACTGACACGGTTACTAATCTTTCAATCCTATTACCCACCCTAAGAGCAGCCTCTCTGTGTGGCTGGTGAAGCTTCGTCCAACTTGCCATCTTCCCTGCCTCAGAAATGCTGTGATAGCTCCCATACCCCTTCAGCCAGGGCTTTTTGTCTTTCATTTCTCCCTATTCCGCTTCTGCAAAGTTCCTACTTGCCCAACACCTCTGTCAATAGTGCATGGGGATTGCACTACTTTGTGTGATTTTCTGCACTCTTTGCTTTACAGGCCGTGCTGCTGGAGGTTAACAATCCGGATGAATTTCGTTAGGAGCCCTTGGCCCAGCTGCCTACAGTCACAAGGCAAAGAAATGCACCACCCCGTATTCCTAAGCGATTTGCTTTACCTGCATCTTTCTGGTTTTATGTTAAACCTGAGCTTGAACTGACAAGAAACAAACTCAAACACTACTAGTAAGGAAATGATAAATCCCTTTTGTAGAAATTATCATCTGTGAAGCGCAGGGAAATAGCTAAGCTAAACATATGTAATTTAGAAAGAAGGACATTAAGAAGATCTGTTGCAAAACACTTAAACATCTCAAAAAAAAATTCCTGCTGGCTTTTGCTTGTTTCTCCCCCTCACACATAGGTAAAATATTAGTTTTCCTAGCCTCAAACAAGTGCTAAAACCCCAAACATTTATCATTTGCTCTATTATTGCTTAGGATAAAAAATTATGCTTTTGGCACTTTGTATTAATGGCACGATGATCTTCTGCAGCATCGTCTGCCAATCTTTTTTAAAGGACAGTATGAGTGTCATTTTTGTAGTTGAGGCATTAAGTCCCCAGGATGCACAGCAAGGCCTCCTTGCTGTGCAGATTTATTTCCACTGAGCAGCTAGAAGTATTTCAGTGAGGGAGAGATACTGAGGAGAAATACAGTAGCTCTAGATAGTAAAGGCAGATGCTGTAGAGTACTGACTGAGGGCTAGAATGTTACAGAGATTGTGATATTTAACACTCATCACCAGTTCACAGCTGATGTACCTTTACTCTCCTGCCCTGATAATATTTTACTTGGTCAAGGTTTGATGGTAACAAACAACAAAATCCATAGTACATCATATATTTTCTCTTCTGCTGGAACAGCACATGGAAAAAGTGTAAACTTCACATACAGATGCTGAATTAACAATCCTGTTTTCATGAAGTACATAGGAAGGCTTTATTGGGTGGGTTTGAGATGTAATGTAAGCTCTTTTAGAGGCAGAGGGTGAGATTTCCCATTCAATTCTGCAAGCGTGGATGGAATAAAACACGAGTAGTTCAGACAGGACCATGGAAATGCAATTGCCCACCCTGCCTCGCAACTAAACCCAGTTTGTCCCCATACAAAGTGAGGCAGGCTAGAAAATGGCTAGTGGAGACAATGGCTCTGCTATCCTGATTATCTTTCTCTTTATTCTTCTCTCCTACCCTGTGATCACTCGGCAATCTGTTTTGCAGCAAACACCATTTGAGGTTGCATTGTCTTTGGGTCACTTCCTTTTCATGCTTTATTACTTCTCGGTGGAAGCTGCTTGCTTTGGGTGGTCTGGGCATCTGCAGCAGTAGAAGAGAGCTCCTGCAAGATGCTTAAAATATATTCCAACATTTCCCATGCTATTCTGTGACAGATGTTTTGTCCAGTCATATTAATCTATCGTCTTGAAAATTAGTTCCTATTAAAGAAAATGCAGACCTCATTTCCCCCCCCTTTTCCTTACTTCAAGTAACTGTTCTGTTGCTTTATTGAGGTCAGAGTAGTGGACCAGCAGTAGTGTGCATTCATTTTTAGCCCTTCCATAAAGGTATTATCTTTCTCTTCCCAGCATACAGTATTTTCCAAACTGAAAATTCATTAAAAATTCCTTACTACTCAGCTTGTGACTCAATCTATTGGTTTTTTTGCAGTTCTGGGATGGAGTGTATCTGGTTCACTGTATTGAGATCACTAGGTGTTTGCTTCTTCCCCAGAAGCTGTTATTCTACTGTTGAGATCCTAGGTTCCACTAGCAATCATGCTTTGGCCCTCATGTTCAACATTGTTGTTGCTACTGAAAACAAAGATTGGGGTTTAGTTTGTATGCTATAAATAGAGTGCTTTTGATCTCCCTGCCATACTCCTTGCCCACTGCATGATGATCCCATTTCTTCTTTCATTAATATCTGTGATACAAAAAGGATGTGTCTGCTAATAAAATTTACTGGTGGCAATGCTGGGAAGTGTTTTCAATACGGAAAAGGGCCAGAACACCTCTCAGGGGGCAATGGTTTCCCTTGAGAATAGAAGCAACATGAATTAGATGAAATTGAGTAATATAAAGTGAAAGGAAATTCACGTGAGGAGGGATTTGCCAATAACCAGCCCTCCTGGGAACTCACCGGACTTCCAGTAAGAAGAGTGGGAAGGGGACTTTGACGTTACCAATGTAACAGAAATTCAGCCCATCTTCAAGTCCAGTCTTCTATCCTGGCCCTTTAAAATGTAGGCTTCCTTAGCAAACAATGTCTTGGACAATAACAAGGAATTAATGTGTGTTTTTCCTCATGATATGATAAAAGCATTTAACTGTTCGTTTAGTTTATTATTGCTCATTGGTGTCTTTGCAATAGAAAATTTTTGCTGTTCCAAACACTTGAAAGACAGAGGGAAAGAGAAGTCTATTGTCTAAGTTTTTGTTTTCTTTAAATGTTATCCCTGAAGGCGTGTGTATGTGCTTGAAAATAATTGCAAATGTCACAACTCTGATTTCAGCTTATGTGTCGCCTGACTTTCAGGGATAAGGGCACTTAAGTTGCTAGTAAACTCTAGCCTAGAAATACTCTGGCCTTTTCAGTTCCTAAAACATATTTCATAAGCAGCATTTCCCTTCTAGCCTGCAGCAACAAGATTTGTCATTTATATATTGCCCCACACATACATCATGTACCGTTGCCAGATTCTTTATGATTAACTGTTGTAATTGACTTCTGAGATAAAAAGGAATTTATGTGGGAGAATCCACAGAATAAAACAAAGTTTCGATTTGATTCCAAAGTTGAACTAAGAAAAGGAGGAAATAGATCTTTCCTGAGGACAGCCATTCCTTCAGGAAAGCAAGCGTAAGAAAAGCCACTGCATCAATACTGGTGAGAAGCAAGGGCATGCCAAATTTATCCCACACCTAGGCAATGTATCAGATCAATGTATCAGAGAGAATGCAGGAAAATACAGAACAGACATCAAGGAAGTCAGAGCAGATAAGTAGCCTTCTCCAACTTTGCAGCAAGTCTTCTGCCCTCAGGAAGGACTGACTTAAGCTTGCTGGTATCATTCCATGCCACATCTGTCTTAACACACCTGCCTTGCATCTGGATGTATTCCTGGTGTTACTAAAAGACTTTAAAATTCTCAGTGGATGTGACCATCACCAAACTTGCACCTGAAATTGCAGAGCATGACATTCTTTTTCTACCTGATGTGTTGAGTGGGTTTTTGTTACTGTTACTAGGAAAATTCCACAATTAAAGCATTGAGCACCACTCCTAACAAGCATTTATAATTTGCTCTGAAACCACCTGAGCACCTCTGGGCTCACAACTGCAGGTTTTACATTTTTGCTTGCAACCCTTGCCTTTTACCACTGTGTGCCTGCATAAAAGAGTATCAGGATGAATATAATTTTCCGTTTGCTTGATGATGAAAGGGTGTCAAATTAGTCAGACTGATGGGAAAATGGCTTTTGTTGATTTATTTTTCCCATTGGAACACAGAGTGATTCAAAAAATTTATCTTCCCGATGAGGACAAACCGTGAGTTCCCACAACTCCAGAGGGACGATCAGCAATGCTGGGGTGATTTGTATCCAGGGAGTGGTGCGCTGTGCCTTTGATTTGAAGAGCTGAGGAAGTCCATCTAACCGTCCTCACTGCATATATTAAGAGCTCTTCTTTTTGTTCCATATCACAGCAACTGATCGCGAGGAATGACAGACACTGTGCAAACCCCCAGCTAGTTAGTTTCTCACTACAGAACTGAACTTCAGCAAAGGGAAATAAATAAGAATACTTCAAGACCTAAAGAAACCTGTTGTTCTTGTGTTAATAAAAGAAAATTGAACAAAGGAAGGAATAAGACAGAGAAGATTAAGTGACTCCTTATCTCGTACTGCAGTGACATTTTCTCATCCTTCTTAGAATTCATGGCTAGCTCTAGGAGTTGTGTTAGTAAACTTGTATATTAAAATTCAAAATACATGCTGAACTTTAAAATACTTCCCCTAATGCCCATTAGATTGAAAAGAAATCTTCATTATTTCTTTATTTGTGAATGGCTTCCTTCTGTCAACGTTATTTTGTGAGTCACCAGTAGCTGATGCATTGCTTTACCTTTATTTAGAGTGGTTAGAAATACAGAGTGATACATACTATGAAGTAAGTAATAATTTATGACAAGGCGTGCAGTATGCAAAATGTCATATAGTTTGCAGAGATCAATGCGTGAGCCAAGTGCAAATACATTAACTTAACCAACTATCTGGAAAGCAAGCTTAATGAAAGAGGGAAATGAATGCAACATAGGATGAAAAAGGCATTGTAGTGACAGAAAACTGTATATAGCATATGTGTTCAATATAGGGACCTGTATGCTCATCTCTGAGTTCAAGTACACAGATACTTGTTTCTGGAAGGGATGGTCATATAATTCAGAGTGGGCCAGTTATGCCTGACTATCAAAAACTGAGCAGCACTGGAGGCTGAGTTTAGCAAATCTTAGTCTGTTCCAGGATGTCACACATCAAGGTATAGCATTTCAAACCAAGTTTCTACAACATTTTAAAGCAAATACCATGTCTCATTCTGCTAAGTCCCATTTCTGCAGTACAGATGAGTAGAAAAGATAAGACAACTCAGTGTCTTCAAGTCTGTGCATTTCTAATGAATTGCTGCATGTTGAGATCTTTGGGAAAGATCTGCTTATACCCTCAGGCACACATGTAAAACCATGACTGCAATTTTTTTGAATATGTATCTATGGTCCATCCTGAAGTCAGCTTCAGAAGACTCTAGGTTTCTTGGTTGCACTCTAAACCTGGCAAATTTTTTGTGATAACACCAGAATTTGCACTGTAAAGCTCTTGACCTTCAAGTCAGGCATTTTCCCTGAAGTCTTCTGTGTTGACACTACTCGCCTTACTATTTCCTGTGAATGGCACACACTAATTTCAGCCTTTACAGACACCAGTAAGCTTAGGCTTAATGAAGGCCATCAGAATCTCAAAAACCCCACCATCAGAAACGCAGACCTGCCATCATCTTACTTTCTCTTCCTATAGTGCCTGACTCCGTTTCCCCCCAAGACTTCTGGCCCCAAGTGCTACAGCTTGTCAGGCTGCAGAAGAAGCCAGTCTGTATTTCAGTAACTTTTCATGGTTGCAGGCGCGCGATGACCAGACTTTTACGTGAAAGCAGCAGAGACATGAAAGAAAGTGAGCTTGAAGAAACAGGTTTGGAGAGAAGCATCCATTCTGGTTGATGTCCTTCCTCTGTCCTAGAAGCCGTGGCAGTCCCTCCCCAGGCACCCCGTGGGCTCTGCCAGTATGGTTTCTGAAGCTCAGTACAAATTGCCATAGGTGATAAAGATGACTAGCTATGTATTTACTCCTGCACTGAGGGCTACAGTGTGAAATTTAAGAGCCCTTCAATATATAGAAAGTCCAACTAGATGATTGAATGGGCCTTTCTAGCACCATGAATCTCTGTCTATAGATATATAACCATTAGGAACCTGTTTTCTGTAGACTGCACCATTAAATTTATGGGACTTTGCAGTCTGCGGAGGTAGCTGCCATTCTGTGAGACAGAACAGATGCTACCTGCTACACTGAAACGCACCATACCTTGTTCTGAAAGTCTTTGTGGTTCATATTAATCTGAAATAAATCAAATATATTGAAAACATACCCTAACTTTAGGAGCAAGGACAAATAAAACGTAATCGTTTCTGACTGACTTCTCTCCATTTGGAATTTGGAGCAGAAATCATAAAACTGTAACCAGAGGATGTCCATCAGAAATCAACATTTCCTCCCATGGTATTTTGTCTTTGCTTATGGTTTTATTTCCACAGTTGCTATTTAGAGTAAAATCTTATACTTAGCCATTCAGATACAGTCTCTCTTGGCAGCTAATGTTCTCAAAAACCCTTTATGGAAAAGACTATCACAATGGCTGTGGTAATATTCAGACACAGCTAACTTGAATATGCAAAAGTAAATGTATTACATCTTACTAATCACTAATACAGTGATTATCAATGTTTCAGGAAAATACAGTTTTAAACTTTTGTATGCGTAATTAAAAAAAAAAAAAGACACTAAGGAACTGTAATATTTCCTATTTTAATTCATAATTTTAACTGACAATAAATAGAACTGCTGACAACAGGAACTGTTTTTCCATATCACTAGCAGAAGAGTAGGTGTTATATGTGGAATAGAAGTGTATTATAGACTGGAAATTGTATGTTTTTAGCAAAACATATCTTGGAAACCATTAACTGCAATTATTTATTTCTCAGGCCCTAAAAATATGTGTGGTCTGCATTTTAACTGGCTTATTCATAATTTCCCTAAATAGTTTCTTGGTTAATATGGTAAAAGAACAAAGATGTTCTACTTCCTTTTTTATCCTTTCAAAGCACATGTCTATAGCACACATTTAATTTTGAAACCACATAGTAAAAAGCTTTCTTTGTGTGTGTAGGCATGACTGAAAAATGGTGAGAAATAAGAAAAACACGTGCCCTGTCTTTGCTTCAGGGACTTAGATGACATTGGTAAGGAACAAGAGTAGCTACTAAACTGGCTTGCACGCGGATGAACAGGAACAAAAGTCACCTTGGCTGATGTCAAACAGTGGGTCCAAAGTTTATAATCAGCCCATTTCTGGGCCCAAGATTCAAGGAAGTCCCTTCAGTGAAAGTCGGTTATGGATTTTTTTTTTCTCCCCACACGAGTTAAAGAATTCCACGTATCCTGCACTCACAGCTGTCACTAAGCTAATGCATCTCAAAAGTTTGTGTGCATATTAGAGAAGAAGATAGGTCATATTCCTCTGAAATATGCTCTGAAGGCTACCTTTTGCTTCACTCTTACAAAATGCATTAATTGGCTTTTTCTTAACAATGAGTTCTCTCCCGCCTTTTGTTGTGTACACTGGCTGTTTCGGTTGTATCTAATCATAACTTTCAAGCGTTGTTCAAGCCACGAGGGAGAAACTGTACTGACAATAGTGCTAAGCACTGTTTGCTTCTGGCAATCTGCAGAGATTTGTTGGTTCATTTCTTTTCCCCACAGCAACCTCATGATATCCATGCTGCCTGATAGTTCTCCGAAGAAAAGCATTAAATAATACCTACTTTTTAGCTTTAACTAGAGCCTGTTTACCTCATTCTTTCTTTCCACGTCCTTCTCCTCGGAATAACTCTTAAACCGGCTTTAAACTCTTTTCAGTTATTATGTTTACATTTAGGATATAGAAGGCTGTTCAAGGCATCTACTCCTGACTCGCACTGGGAAAAATATTTAAAGCAAATTAAGCCATATATATTTAATGGATGAAAATCCGTGAGATGTCTTTTATTAACGTATGCCTATTGATACTCCGTTCTTTGTTTCATTTTGTCAAACAAACTCGGCACGCTGAATCCTGCCGCTGGTAATTACGCTGCATTGTTACGCTCTCTATGCTTTTTCCAGAGGTTTGCCTCGAGGACTCTCCCCAGACGAGACCCGCTGCCCAGCGGGAAAGGGAGCCAGTGCAGGCCGAGGGCAGGCTCGGGATGAGGACCCGTGGCCGCCCTGCGCCTGGGCTCGCGCGCGGCCGCGGCGGTGGGACGTGACGCGGTGGGACGTGACGCGGTGGGACGTGACGCGGTGGGACGTGACGCGGTGGGACGTGCCTCCGTCCGTGACGGCTGCTGGGGAACTGCTCTAGAGCAGCAGGGCTCCTCTCTCAAGGGGCCGTGGTCGTAGTCCGGCTGGGGCCAGGCTGCCTCGTGGAGAACACCGAAATCTCAACGTCGGGCTGTAGGCAGGGCGGAAGGAGAAGAAAGAGGGAGGCTCGAGTGGGGGGAAGGACTCACAAGGAGGAATGGGGGCTCGCTCTGCAGCGTGGTGCTTCCAGTGTCTTGCTCCAGGTCTCTGTGGTGGAGCCTCTTGGTCCTCCCGAGGAGGGCAAACCCTCCTGAGACCACTCGGGCAAGGTTTGCCGGAGGGACCCCGTCTTCTTTTGTTCCCATGGCCTTCAGTTCTTCTAGTGGCTTACAAATACCCAAAGGCCTCATACTGAGCCTCAGGGGATGGGCTGTTTCCTTTGCCCCCGCCTTGGCACACAGGGCTGGACGATCTCCGTGACGCACTAAGGGCCAGGGAGCCATCCCGATCACGTAGCTGGTCTCATACCGGGGCTGCAGGGATGGACGAAGGAACCCAACTGTGTACGAGATCAGTGTCTGTAGTCATGAAACAGGACAGAGCTTAACAGGTGCGATTTAAAGAGCAATTAGGCCTTTCTACTTGGCAAGTTTTGGAACAGCCTCTGGGTTTGATTATATAGTTACGTGGTTTTGGTATCCATTTCCTTCTTACACATTTTATGAAATTAGATGTCATTCATAGAGGTGAGGTTAACAATGTGCAAAAGTGCTAGTTTCTCTTCCACTCCGTAAATGTACTGTGATTTTTCCTAATTTAATTGACCAATAAATGATGTAGCTTTATTAATTCTGTTAATTTTCCGATGTGTAAACCTTTGATCTCATGATGTTTAACTATGTCCACTAAAAACTGAATCAGCACCCACAATAGCATCATTGCACACTAGGCCTGTGCAGTATTTATTCCATTATTTGTGGCTCGTTTGAATTTTGAGATGTAGTTATCCACCAGTTCTTTCTCTTTCTTGAGGAATGACAGTGAAAAATACTGGAAGAAAACTTTATTGCACAAACTTTTATTTCAATTATCTCTATTTTGTCTGCTAAGAGAAAGGAAAACTGCTTCCGGTAAATATTTGATGAATCCCTTCAATTGCCTTAAAATCAATCTTTGAGAGATAACTATATACCTCAGTCTTTTTTGTTTCTGTTCAAATATATCCAGAGTACCAATACTGGCTGTATTCCTTACACTTAGCTTCATAACTTTTCTTTCATGTCACTTATCTTACAGCCAGAAATTGAGCCACATTCCTTTATTATTTTGAATAGTTCTCAGATTGATTTTGAAGGGAATGAAATATCCTATAAAGCAGCATCCACATAAAAAGGAAATTTTATGAATGACATTTCCGGTTTTTATTGCCCTTGTTTTTTCTCCCTCTCTTCTTAGACTGTCTGTCAGTGGTTCTGCTGACATGGCGAAAGCTGCCGACAGACGCCCCATTGTGGATAGGGCTCAGCATAACTGGGCTGTATGCGAAATGTCCCTGCTCCTTCTTTCATCATCTGCCTTCTCTCCAAACAAAAAACTGGAGCAAACCGTAGGGGATGCTGGGAGTCATGTTTCCAAAAGACATTGGAGGTAATAAAGGGAATGATTTTCCACATGGGTGAGGCGTAAGGGGTATAGGGAGGTGGGGTGACCTTCCCTAAAATCTCCAAAGTGCAGAAAGAAAGTCAGAGACACAGGGGAGGAATCTTAATCTCAGAAGATCCCCTGGGAAGGATATTGCTGTGGTTATCCTGCACAAGTGGGTGGTGAACCATGTCAATTCACCATCCTTTTTTTGCCACAGGATTCTTCCCTCTTTTTGGAGTGAAGCCAGATCTGCAACTAGCCAAAAATCTGCCTCCTTTTAAGGACTCCAAAAATCAAATATGGAAGGTCTGCTATTTCCAGCAAGTGTTCAAAGCATGCAGAAACTCTATGACTGTTGGTAGAAAAACAGATTTCAGAGTCTAATGTGTATCTCCACTGTTATATTTCTCCCCCTCCCAAATTGTACAGAATATTACAAAAACCACTGCAACATCTTTCTGGCTCAAAAAGGAATCAGACAGTCATGAATAGAGACACAGAGGCTGGGTCAAGTAGGTGTCAGGACAGCTGGTTTCTTACGTATTTTACAATACTTTATACAGTGTTCTTTCATGTAAGGGTGCAAGGGAACTGCCTGTGTCATGGTTCTTGAATGCTGTGATTTTCCAAAGTGTATCACCATGACTGAAAAACTTGTGGCTAAATCATCATGATCAAGACCTTAGAATTTTCCATTTCATGTCTCCTGTGTGATGGTTTAACTGATAGAACAGACTGCTGTATAAATCACAAATGGAAATGGAAACGACTAAAATTATGTTCTCACAAAGCTACTGGTTAGATCAGAAATTTCTCTCTCATTCTTTGCCATTTCTCTGCGGCTAAGGCCAGCTGTAAGCTATAATGGTATCAGATTACTATTTCCTCCAACCTCCAAAACTAATTGCTGGAAATCACCAGCAACTCTCTCCACGCAACACTCTACGTTGTGCCCTACCTACCTATAAGGAAGCCAGGGACTGTATACAAAAACCACCAGGTGAGTGTCCCTCTCTGTGGGTGGCTAGCCTGTCATATGTGTCGTGGTTTCAGCCCAGCCGGTAACAAAGCACCACGCATCTGCTTGCTCACCCTGGGCCCTGGTGGGATGAGGAGAAAATAGAAAGAAAGCCTCGTGGGTCGAGACAAGGACAGGGAGGGATCACTCACCACTTATGGGCACGGGCAAAAGACAGGCTCAGCTTGGGGAAGAAACAAAATTAATTTAATTGACTACCAATCCAATCAAAACAAGGATATTGGGAAGTAAACCCCAACCTGAGAACAGCTTCCCCCCGCCCTCCCGCCTCAGCCCCACTCCCGGTTCTCTCTCCCCAGGGGAGCAGGGGACGGGGCTGGGGTCGGTTC
>JANHGO010000042.1:63478778-63491765 GCA_024606505.1 Aquila spilogaster | reverse complement strand
GAGGAGAGGGGAAAAGGACGCAGGAAAAGAGAAGAGAGAGAGGAAACCGGACAACAGCCCTACGGTTAGAGGTATTTCGTGGGCTCAGCTCCCCCCGATAGCCAGGGGACTCGGAGCTGCCCCCTCCAACCCAGCTGCACCCGGAGTCGGGGCCAGGCACACGCCTTTCGCACAGGAGAAACAGACGGTTGAATGCCTGGCCTGCAGGTAACATCACTTACAAAGATCTTATGCCTGATTTGAAGCGGTGAAGTTGAATCAAAATTAGGTCTTTTCTGTGCCATCCCATTGAATTAATATGTCCAGATAGCTAAATCAAACTTTGTGCAGAAAGCAGGGAGCTGCCCCCAGGCCAAAGTCCTGGAAGCAGAGGTAGGGTCTTCCTCACCATATGTGCTGTGACCACCCGGGTAATGAGCTCTGTAACGCCCAGGTTTGGTGTACAGTCTTCTCGAGTGCACAGCACAACAGTAGATAGTCGGAGCAATTTTGGGGAAGAGAGGTATAATGCCTCTTCAACATATTTGTTCCCCAGATAACAGCAGTTAGTTTGTTGAGCTTGATCTTTCCCATGGCAAAGTTCACTTTTATCTGTTTTTTGGAGCTGAACTGCTCTATAAGCTCTTAGAGGTCAAATTTGCTGCCTACAAGCAGGACTATTTTGTCTGAGCACACAAAATATTTCTGCCCTTCACATTGACACTCAGGCACAGAGGATCTTAAAGACATCTTAGTCTAGCCCGTCCTCCTCTTCTTATCTCTCTCAAGCTTATTAATTATTCCTCAGCAGACAGATGGGAGCTATTCTATAATGCTGTGTGTTTCCACAAAGCTGAAAGATGAACGTTACCGGTGGCTTCATAAAATTCACGTCAGATTGTTGTTATATTTTATTTGTCAGAATTGCTTAGCTTGTGACATCCACAGGGCTTAGAATATATTGCAGTCTTCCCTGGGAGTGCAAGAGAGGCATTTGCCAAAATAGAGTTCCTATTGTCTCCCCTGCCTGCACAGCCAACTTCTCTTTGATGCTGAGGGAGAGGAAGACACATATCAAAGCGGGGAACTGATGCCCTACAAATTTACAAGGCCTGGGGTCAAAGATCAAAAAGCATCAGAAGGCACCAAGTTGTAAATAAACAAACACTATTGGCCATGACTTTCAGCACACACTGAACTGTGTACTCTAGCCTGTGAGAAAGAGTAAGAAAAAAAACAAAGTCAAATTTGCATGGAAGCTACTACACTGTTTCATAAAACATACACTTGGGTATATGCATATAAAGTACGCATTGATATACATAGCAAAAACACCTACCACTAAACCCAAGCAATTTTGAAACACATTCCACCCTCCGTGACTCCTTATAAGAGTAGATTTCATTTTTTTAACAGCAAAAATACATGGTTTTTGTGGTAATAACATTTCAATACTTACGCTGCTGAGGGTATGGGCCTGACAATGAGAGCTGTAGTAGGAGTTGTTGGGGATGCGTTCCCCAAAAACAAAGGTAACTTGTCCAACCATGTGGCTGGTAATAGGAGGTGTTGAACTAGTGACTTCGCATGCCTCTATCTTTACATGGTTAGTTAGACCTTTAAAAGGCTTTTTACTGGGACAGTGCCCTGCACTTCTGCATATGTATGTTGAATACTGAGAAACAAAGTCTTCCAAAATGCCTTGCCACTTTAGAAATGCACATCATTTGGCCTTCTTGCAAGAGGCATAGTTCCTTCTTGTCATAGTGTATTACAAAGTTATGACTTCATTATATTTTGTATCTCTCTTTCCATAAGCCAATTTAATCAGGCACAAAACACAGAAGTCCTTTCGCTTCTGCCTCATTTTATTACACTGCTGTTAGCAGATAGTTTACAGTAGTGTCACTGGTCCTTATTTCTGCTCCATGTAGCCTACATTATTCATGTGCTGTGTCTTATTCATTAATGTAAGGCCCTTTGAAGTTTAGAGTGGCTTAGCTTCTCTGTGGACTTCTAATAATCCAAAAAGGAAAAAATGATATGGAGCCTTTACATGCCCCTCTCCTCCTGAAAAATAAGGGGGAGCATAGGATACACAGAAGGCCACCAAACTCTGGTTGCTATAAAACTGAAAATTTCATTTCTACAATCCTCAGGGACAAACTGCAAGGAGTAAATCCCATGGCAGTATCCGTTTAATGGTGTGTATTTCAAAAGCTGTAAGACCGAAGCGAGAGAGAGAGAGGCACTCAGTGTGCGTGAGAGAGGTGAACGTGGAGAAATGGGAAGGACTTGGTAGCATTAAATTAAATGACAGAAAAGTCCAATATTAACTGCTCTGCAGTAGAGCTATTCAGAAGTTGTATTTCAAAGTCCTAAACTTGGAAATGAATGGCTTATAGGGAAAAATAAGACTGGGTAGCAACTTACCGCATATATGTCAACACTGCGTAGACAAACTTTATGCAAGGTTTGTTTATTTTGTGGCTGGATCGATGTTTTACAGAGACAGGCAGAAGTTTGCATAGAGACGGGCCTATAAAATGGATCTTGCGAACTTTTTAGGTAAGCAGTTTTCCACCATGCAGTAAGTCTACTCGGGGCACGCTTCAGGCTTACGGACGCAGGCGCAACCGATTTCTGTTGCCCTGAGACTGAGAAGCTGGGGGTGGATAAGAGCGGTGGACGGAGGGCCTTACGCAGAGCTGGGGGGTTCCTTCTCTCCAGCAGCTGCCGGAGCCTCGGCAGCGGGCTTTGAGGCGGCAAGGGCAGCGCTGTCGGCCCTGCCCGTGCCCCGCGCCACCTCCCCGCCCCTCGGGAGAAGCAGCGGGCGTTTCGGCTTTCCAGGACTATGACAAGCTAAAGAAACAGGCCAGGTCCTCCTATTTTGCTGCCCTTGCAGGGGAGCACTGCACAGAACTGTCGCCTTTGCTACATCCTGAGATTTAGTTACGCGGTTACTAAGATAGAAGGAAATGATTTATAGGTAGGCAAAAAGAAGCAGCAAAAAATATAGGAGTATGACTTCTTTTCCTCTCTAAATTTTAAGCACTAGCTTGGCCAGAAGGACCAGTCATTTTTAACATTGAAGGAATGACAATGTATGGCTGAAAGGATTTAGAAATGGAGATGGGGGGAAAGGAAAGAAATACATTACTCCAGGGATGTTAAACTATTAGCAAGAAGGATATTTTTTTGGTTCTTCTAGTCAGAGAGTGTCTGTCTGCCAAATCCAGCACAAGAAATTCTGGTAATTAATCCACAGAGGCTCTTAGGCATCTAATCAGATTCAAGATACCTGTGTTCTTGGCACAGGTAATGTTTCCTTGTTACTTAAGACTGGTATAAATTGGCATTTAGCCGAAGCTAGCACCTGCACTGAACATGTGAACTTTTGCTTCTCAGTAAACTACCTCAGACTCTTTTGATAAGAGAAACCGAGAGGAAGATACAAGAAAACACTGGGAGGTGCTAAAACCTTTGATCCCACTGGTAAGAGCAGACGGCGTTACGGACTGTATTTTACCCTCTTTCCCCAGAAGCCGCATCCCAAAACAATTGCCGAGCCCCAGCTCTAATCACGCAGTTCTCATGCCACCTCACTGCCCAACGGAAAGAAAAGGTGACTTGAACCCTGATTGTGATGATCATCATTACCCTGCAGCCAGAGGTGTGCCAGCAGCACCGTGGCTATATTCATGTGAGGGGAAACCACCCTCCGGTCACGCATTTTGCTCCGGGGGGGATGCTCCCCCGGGCACAGGGAAGTCTGCGGCAGACCCAGGAATGTCGTCTGTCCTCTCCAGCAGTCTCTTTAAAAGTAGTTCATCCTTTTCCATCATGTTGAGGAAAGATGCAAGGACAACACCTGGGACTCATCGCGCCTCGCTTAAGCAGCTTCCATGCCTTAAGTTAGGCATGTAGCTGGTTTAGGCATCTTGGATAGTCAAGGAAAAAGGGAAATTCTGTCCATCTGTCACCACTGGAGACGCATTATTTATTTTTGTTGACCAAAGGGAATCTTAAGTGTCGTGGTTTAACCCCAGCCAGCAACTAGGACATTAAGGCGTTTATGCTTCCAATCTAGGGACCTTTGTCAGGTGCCTGAGGTTAGGGCAGGTAAAAATGTGTCTACCAGAGCTGTGAAAGGTGCTATGATTAGTATGTCCGTTGCAAACCTCAAGGTAAGTTTTAGATTATTGGCTCTGCTCCGTAGTGACTGTATGTGTAAGTACTGGAAGATCAATATTCTTTAAGCAAAGGTTTCCGTGTTCAGCGGAAGGCAACTACTGGCGACCGGCAGGAATTTGAATGTGGACCACTTTGTTTTAATTGTGCCAAATAATATCCACTGGAGAATTGTTAGGGAGAATGAGGCTCCTGAGCCGTGATTTTGTCCAGTGATCTCAGTAAATATTGAAACTAAGAATTTTTAAAGAAATATTTCAGCATGATGCTTTAAATAATATCTTCACATGATTCACTATCAATAATGCATTCTGGTAAAGGGGAATTGTGACATTAAAAGCATGCTGGACTCAGCCAAATTATTTCAATTTATAAGTCTGAAAGTTCTTTGTACTTTGTGAGGCACTAAAAATAAACTGGAAAAAAACCCCTGATATCTCCCTATAAACTTGGCAGTTGAAAATAGACTATTGTTGCAAGGCATATTTAATACTGTCACAAGTTCACTCTCAGAAACATTGCAAGAAGCAAAGGTTTTATTTCCTTCAAGAGCTAGAAGTTGGCAAATAGTAAAAAAAAAAGAAAAAAGAAAAAAGAAAAAAAGAATATGATATTCCTGTGAATAAATTCCACTTAGGTCATATTCATTTTGATGAAAGCAGGATCCTTTCATCAGCTATCCAGGATCATCTAATAAAAAAGTTTTTTAAAGCAAAAATATCACTAATATTATCATCACAAGTATTAGTCCAGTATTTACACCTAAAATGTCTGACATTTTAAACAAAACAATTTATTATTTTCACATGCAAAAGAATTATTTCTAGCAATTAGTGGAAGCAGTAAAAAGATTTATCATAAAAGATTTCTTATAAAAAGTAGGTTATCCAGTCTGAGAACCAAAAGCTACCATGTCACCTTGATACCTGACTGCATGGTGTGAATTATGGACTAAAAATCATCAGCATGTCCCAGAACAACAACTTCTTCTCAACAAGTCATGAAAGAATGTGTATTGCTGATTGATTGTCCATTCTTGTCTTCACAGGAAAACATTCATCAAACAGGAGGGCCAGATGAGGGGTTCAGATTAGACACCGTGTGAAAATCACTGCACTCATGAATTAGAGAAAGTGAACCTCTGGACTTCTGTGATAGGTTTTTAAGGCAGAGGTGGCACAATCATATAATACAAAGCTTCTTGTAGTCACAAAAAAGTGCTTTTCTTTCTTGAATGCAGACAGATTTTCTAGCAGAAGCTGCAGTATTACCAAGTGATTTACATATAAATTAATCCATATTATACCATGTGAATCATTCACTCCTTCAGGGGAATGATCACCATCCAGTTGGTCTGATCACCTAAGCCAAGTGAATATATAATGTTAATCGTGCTACGCACTCCCTACATATCCATCATAATCATTAGTTTTAAATCATTAGGTAGACACTTCCGTTAATGGGTCTTGTGTTGCAGGTCTCCTGGAGATGGGTCTAAGTAACAAAGTCCAGGGCTGCAGTTCGAATTTCCAGTTTCTTGGCAAGACCAAGAGTGATACTTAAATGTGTGACGTTGCTTCAGAGCGTGCAAGCATAGTGTGATGCGCAGGCACACGAGGGAAAGTCTGGACCTTGCTGCCCTCCATTACAGACTCTGGGTGAAGGTAGCAATGCTGAATGCTCTTCTCACACAACGTCAGCCCATCTTCACTCCTTCTGGCTTTTTCTTTAGCAATGACTGCCTCTCATTTCTGCTAAAGGAACTGCTCAATTCCTGCCTCGGCACCAGGAATTTAGTTTTCCTGGCATACATTTCTTTCTCTGAAGTGGACCTGTTTATGTTAAGGAGTGAAGGTGTTTTGAGAAATGAGAAATTGCTAGGTACTGGAGCTATGTGCCTGACAATTCCCAAACTCACCCAGCTCCCTCTAGGAGTTACATGTTGGTTTCTGTTGCAGAAGACAGTATATCAGAATTAAAAAACAAACCAACCCACCAAACCAGCCCAGATCAATCTTGACTGATTTGCTGCAGCAGACACCACCATGTGAAAAATGCATAGAATTAAGGAATGAGCTTTTCTTTCTTTTTTTTCTCTGTCTCTGGAGTCAAGTTACAACGGAACACAGTCATTAAAAGGTTATCTAGTGTAACAGCCAGTAAAAGGCAGGAGGAGAAGGCTATATTCTTCTGTGAATTGTTTTATGAAGTATCTCATGGCTGACAATCAGTGAACTAAATCCTTCGACAAGGAAAGATTTACAAGGACTTGTCTACAGAGACAAAGTGTTTCTACAGACTTCAGGCAGCCCTGGGACCAGGGATTAGCAGAACTGCACATAAATACGGCTTGCAGCTACAGAATGCCACAACTGGGAGCCTTCAATAGGAAACTATGTCTAAACATGCCTATGGAAACAGGCTTCACATACTGATCATGAAATGTGCAAGGCTTTAATAGCTTTACAGACCTTTGCATTGGACTTTGAAAAGGTACTTTCCTTCATTAACCCACACTATATTATTTATGCTCCTAGAATTTTGCTGTCAGACATTTTTTTGGTCAAGGCTATTTTGAAGTCTCTCACTTGGAAAAATCCCAACCCGTGACACTCCTGTTTGGATCAAGGCTGGGTGTTATTCTCCACCTAGCACTGTCTTCTTAAGGGGCTGCATTTCTGGTTTTTTTGTTTTTTTTGTTTTTTTTTTTTTTTTTTCTTTTAATGAGTGATGAGCATCAGAAGACTGATCAGATAGAATACAAATATCACAAGCTGTTAAATACTAAACACTTGAGGAATACTTAATTAAGCAGCAGTACGCAGCAGGCGGTCAGGTTCTGAGTGGCTATTGCATTCCTGGGATGGTACCATGCTGGAAAAGCCCGTCTGATTACCTTTATTAACCACCTCAGAGGGGTAGTAATTAACTACTGCAGAAATTTACTGTCTAAAAAGCACATTGTTATCAATGAAACGAATGCAAATTTTCACAACACTGCGCTTAATGGGCATTACTGCCACACACAAAGCAGTACTGGCAAATCATTTCGCAGCCCATTTGTGTTCAGGTAAAATTAAAGCTGCTGCATAATACTGATTTTAAGCAGGATTCTGCTGGATAAGTGGAGTAGAGATTGCTGCTGCCTGTGTGGTGCTGGTAATCTGTGACTAGCATCCTTTGATAAATGAAACTGGTGAATCTTAAGTCTGGTCTCCAGAGGCTATGGCTACATCCACCCCGTGAAAACATATTCTTATTACATGACTGTACTTTGACAATAACCGCCAAAACTGCAGCCACTGTGGATTTGATGCGGCTGCGCATATCATTACAGCAAGAAATTCCTTCAAGAATCACCATGTCAGGACAGCGTAGTGATTGGGGTCTGGTGTACTGCTGAAAGTACTGAACTGCCTTTCTGAGCAAGGGAAACTATCAGACCCCAAGAATTAATGGTCACTTGAGTCATCGCATCCTCCGCCACGTGTTGGGGCTCCTAACCCCACGTGTTCAACAAGGGACAAGTTACTTTCCACATAATTAAATCCTCAGTGGAAGCAAGGAAAGATGCACGCCGTGTATCACAGCCACTGATTAAACACGTCTCTTTCTTCTTTCAGCTGGATGTAGGAACCTTTTCACTACTTGCCCTAAGCAGCTGGGCATCATATGTCTGTGCCCTATAAAAAAGTTACTACGTGTACCTCACAGATGATTTCTGGGCAAAGTAATCTCCTCATTTTTTGGTTCTGTCTTTCCAGCATACGTTATTATACCAAGGAATGAACTATTCCAGCCCCCTAAGCAGCTTCAAGGACCACCATCTCTTTTAAAATCTTTCTGACAGAAAGTAAGTGTTTCCTCTTCCCTCAGAGGGAAACAATTAGCCAAGCCATCCAGACAGAGCCCAGGGCCAGCGGTGGGTTTCCTAACCATAAAAATGACATGACTTTGAAGGCCATTGTCTCGCTGCCCTGGTGGGCCAGAAAGCAGGATTTTTATCCTTTTTGAAAGGGGAGAATTCCAACTTGCTAGCACTTCCTTCTGAACTCTGGAATGGGCAGCTACAACAAATGTAATGTCATGACATTGGTACAGTTAAAAAAGGATTTTGAGAAAGGATGTTGTGACACATGCTGAGCCTGTGCTATTTGAGTCAAAATTACTGAAACATCCAGCTTTACTTGATGGGTTAGAAAAATTCTCATATAATTACTTAAAATTATCTGAAATGTTCCTGAACCAGTCTTTTTCTAACAGCTGTAGTGAAATAACAATGGAAGGAAATGGTGCATGTTTGTATTGAGACCATTTCAAACCAGTGCCGATCGCCTCTTTATGTCATACTTCACCAACATGTATTTCTTATATATCAAGTTAGCAAAATACTCTAGTATCCTTCAGGATTATAAGCATTACATGAAGGCAAGATATTATTATTTAATAATACATTTAACACATTAATTATCAAATAAATCAGTGTTACTATTGATACTTGCTATTTCATACATGCTGTGCTTCCTAAGGATTTAACATCAACTCATTTATGCAGGTGAAAAAGACAAAAAGGAAAGACAGTAACTTGGGAACCAGGAGACATTTTTTAAACATGTCTTTAAATTATACTGCTATTTTTTAACATCTGCCTTTCCTCCCTCAGCACAATTGCTAGTGAAGGCATTATTATTATTGCGTATGTGATGAGGATGTAGGATACTCTTTAAAAAGCTTTATTTAAAAGAAATAAAATCTGTGAGCACTCTCATTCCCAACAGCACAGTAGAAACATTTAACAGAAACAAAGCAACAAGAATCTGGGGACCAGAGTTTGAAAAAACAGGAATTCAGGTTGATACTCATTCTCATTAAGCAGTTTCATCTTTGCTTTCTGTACTATTTATTTCTCTTATTATGAAGAAAAAGTTTGAGTCCCTGCAGGGGGAAAGTGTAGATGTTCTAGCACTCAAAAGTGATTATAAAGAGACTGATAGTAAAAGTAGCAGTGGATAACTTGACTGACACCAAGTTACTACTGGAAGTACTGCACCACCAGTTTGCCTGATGCACAGAGAGTTTTTTTCTTCAGTTCCCAGATTCCTGCAATTATGTTGTTGTCTTTAGCAAAAAATATTTCAAATAATGATAGCAATTAACAATGAAAACAGATATTATGGGACGCATGCAGTATGCTCAAGACATAAGCATACGCAATCCTGCTTTCTCTTGATACTATGGAAATATCTTTACGCTGTAAGATAGCATTTAAAGTCTCCATATATTCTTTTCCTTTTGGGCTTGAAATAAGAGCTTTGCATTGACAGAGTTTTCAAAGTATGTAAGGGTGAGGCTTAATGTCATTTCCAGAAATGAACTCTCAATATTGAAACCTCACTGAGCACCAGGGGAAGGAACGTAACCGTCTTGGAGCTTTGCACTCAGACCAGCCACCAAGTCCCAGGTGTCCAAAGTGAGATAAGGTGGCATTGATGTGCCTGAAGTCCCAGGCTGTGGTCCTTAGACCAGTTCCCCGCTCCTTGTAGAGAGGAAGTTTGCAGGAACACGAGCTTTTGGCAGGAGCCTTTCCTGGGAGAGCTGTCTCCACCTCAGGGGTGATCTGCACCTTTTCCCTTCTCAGCCTGAGGAAGACCGAGCCTGTAAGCAGTGCGTGCATCCCATAATGTATGGGCCTTCAGATATCGTTACACGAGTGCGGCACTGGAGACCGAAATAAATTGCAAAAGCCACTGCCTAAACACAAACAAGCCTGTAGGAGATAAAAGGTACGACTTGGGTGAAATGATTTGGCATTCACAGGCTGGCTGATGGGGGACTGGGGGTGAGTACTGAAACACAGACGGCTGAGAGAAGTGGCAAAAACTTTGTAGTCCCGAGGTGTAACATCACTAAGTGATAGAAAGCCTTTAATAGGACAGAATAATGAAGACTGTTCTAATTCAATTTTATTGCTTATACCAACTGGTGTTAGTGACATGTAAGAAGTGAGAACATCTCTGTTTATGCCATTAAAAAGATGCTAGAAAAATGTAAGGCTGGTAGTTCTTGAAACAGATCTTTCATACTGGACACAAAGCACCAATGCAGCTTTCTCTAAGACTTAAAGATTTTAGATTCTCTTTAAAATCAGCAATAGGAAAATCCCCCTTCATGCTACAGTAAATTTGTTTCCTCACAGTAGGTATTTAAATTTTTAACATGTTTGTACTACAAACGCACGCTCTTATCCTCAAAGTACCCAAATCAGCTTTTTTTTCCCCTTTTTATGAAATGAGGTTTTGATTCAGCTAAGACTGTGGATAAATGCCCTTGGACCTGCTGTCAAGGCCACTCATTGGCTGCAACTCCCATTGAAGTCAGTGGGAGTTTTTCCACAGACTTCAAGAAGGGATTAGATCTGCCCTGTCTGGCTCAATTAATCGTAGTGAAAGTACTGCTATAAAAGCAGAATGTCATGACACCAATTCTGATTGCTCATAGTCAGTTTTGCTGGTCAGTCTGGGGGGAAAGTCACGAATGAATTTAGGAGGCTAAATACAAAGGGAACACTGGCTCCCTTGAAACGCATTTAAAAGAAAGGTTACAAGAAGAGACCTCGGTTTTTAGGAGGAAATGGAAATAAATACAATGTTTTAAAAGAAGCCATAAGGGAATATCTGTCCCCTTGTTTGTAAGACAATTTACAGACAAATTACAATTTACAATTTGAGCTGATTGAGGCAGGAATGGGGGAGTGGGGGAGGGAGGTATTGCTGAAATAACTGGAAATGAGGAGGTCGCCAAAGTCACACGAGCAGCCGAGGCTTGGGAGAGCATCGATGCGGACGGGGACGCGCGTTTACGGGAACTCTCGGGGCTCGGTGCCAAGCTTTGAGCTGAAGTGACTCCTTCCTGGAAAAGCCGCCACGTGCTGAAGGTGGTCCCTCAGCTGGGGTCTGGAGGGCCAGGACAACATTGCGCGCACAAGTATTGTAGACAACTTTAACTACAGGGCGCCTGGTTCAGGTCATTGCCCTTCCAGTCGCTGCAGGAGCCACAGGCTACTCTGTAGCTAGAAAGAGATTTTTTTAATTGTAGGTCTCCTTGGTGAAATAGCATTTAAACTGACAGGAGGAGATAGGGGGTGTTGACATGCTTAAGCTAGTTTTGTGATACCCTGTGAACTGAAGATATCACCCAGAAAGGTCTGTAAACCCGTAAAGATTGCCTATTCCTAATTATTTATTATCTTTGCTGTTATAGACTTTTCCTGTCTTACATTTAGGACATTGCTTCTTTTGCAGCCATCTTGTGATAACATTAATAATCCCCTTCTCTCATTTGTATTATCTCCTCGGAAATATTTATAGACTATGTTCATATTCCCCTGAGTCCTTCTTTCTGCAGAGAATTAATTTTGTTTCCTCAATCGCTCCCTCTCTTATGTGTTAGCTTATAATCCTTCCATAGTGTCATTTTCTTGCCCTTCTTTGCATTGTCTCACTTCTACAATATCATTTTTAATCACGGGCAAGAGGACTACATATAACTTCTTAAATATAATTGACTACACGTCACCTGCTCTTTTAGCTCCTTGACTGAACAAAGTGT
The DNA here is from genome assembly GCA_024606505.1 of Aquila spilogaster. Taxonomy (NCBI): domain Eukaryota; kingdom Metazoa; phylum Chordata; class Aves; order Accipitriformes; family Accipitridae; genus Aquila; species Aquila spilogaster. The sequence continues at coordinate 63,479,987 of JANHGO010000042.1, read as the reverse complement.
AAGGTTAAGATCTTGCTTTCAACTTCCTTGTTGTGCAAGAACTCCCATTTGGAGACAATATATTGTGTAACCTCCTGAAATTATTCAACAGACATACGGGAAAATGCAAGAGAAAGATCTGGTTGTCTCTTTACAGCCCTACAGAAGGCCCATAATTCAAAATGACTAAATGTAATTAATATCCATTAACAATCTTGGACAGACAGGATAATAGATATGGTCCAATCTTCTTATCAACATGGACAGCACTAATTAAAGCAACAATATACTAAATCGCATGCATTCTTGATACACTTCTGTGTCTGTACTCGGCTCTGAACTGAAGAAGACAGATTACACTGATAAAAAGTTTTCATGTTTCTTTAGCTTTGTATAAAAAAGACAAAGATGCCACCCCAAAAAACTCAAGAGCTCTTGTGCTGGCTCCAAGAGGACCCCATCGCTGTCCCCGTGCAGCTATGGCCGGCCCCACGGCACCGGCCGCCGCACGCCGACCCACATTCAGCCCTTTCGGCGCAGAAAGCAGCAGGGGTTGGACCCTCCCGTGCTGCACCATTCATAAGGCGGGTAAGTGTCTGGAGGGAGGGTGACACTGGCCTTTGGCAGTAGAAGGACCGGGTGTCCCTCATTTGATAGGACGAGGCCTCCCTGAGAAAGGCAAGGTGGGATGATTTTGGGGGGGGTATGCTGAGTGCAACAACATTTCATTTGAAATGCTAAACTGCACTCGGGTTATTTTAGTCTCAAAATACTATGGAGGAGGGAGTTTCAGTCACACAGCATTAACATTTCCAACAGGTGAACAAAAAGGGGCAGAAGGAATGAATTTTAATCTTTTTTTTATAATTTCACTTGTAAAAATGGAGCCAGAAGCAGCTACCATCAATACTTTTACTGACCATTTTTCAAGGCATATTGGAACAACCCCTGAGGAGGATTTCGTCTGTTAATTGCCCTTTAATACTTGGTAGATGTCCAGCTATTGTCCTATAATTTAACATCTAAGCCAGTACTTTAAGTTTCATTCAGATAGATGTTCTATACAGGAGTACCGGTTCAGTTTAGATTAGAAAAATTATTAAGACTGCAATCTGTTCTTGTGATTCATATATCTGTTCATTTGTTCCTGTAATAGTACCACATCTACCAGCCTCATTAACCATAATAGACCTTTAAGCTCCTGGTGGGTTATAGGTTTCTAAAGTGTTA
>JANHGO010000042.1:63438012-63478678 GCA_024606505.1 Aquila spilogaster | reverse complement strand
AACTTTCCCATGACAAATTTCACTTTTATCCATTTTTTTTTTTTTTTTTTTTTGGAGATGAGCTGCTCTATAAGCTCTTAAGAGATCAAACTTGCTGCCTACAAAGCAGGACTATTTTGTCTGTGCACACAAAATATTTCCCACCCTTGCACTGACACCCAGGCACAGAAGGTCTCAAAGAGACAGCTTTAGTCTAGCCTGTCCTCCCCCTCTTATCCCTTTCACACTTTTTAATTATTTCTCAGCAGACAGAAAGAAGCTATGCCATATTTCTGTGTGTTTCCATGGAGCTGAAAGATGAATGTTAGCAGTGGCTTCATAAAATTCACATCAGATTGTTGTTATGTTTTATTTGTCAGAATAGCTTAGCCTGTGACATCCCCAGGGCTCAGAATATATTACAGTCTTCCCTGGGAGTGCAAGAGAGGCATTTGCCAAAATTCAGAGTCTATTGTCTCTCCAGCCTGCACAGCCAACTTCTCTTTCATTCTGAGAGAGATGAAGAAATATCAAAGGGGTGAACTGATGCCCTACAAATATACAAGGTCTGGGGTCAAAGATAAAAGAGTATCAGGAGCCATCCAGTGTAAATAAACAAACACTATCAGTTTTGACTCTCAGCCTACACTGAACTATGCACTTTAGCCTGTGAGAAAGAGTAAAAAAAAAGAAAACAAGTTTGCAATGGATCTACCACACTCTTTGATAAAATACATACTTGGAACAACTTCTAACATATGCATTGATATACATAGCGAAAACACAACCAAAAAAATGAAATGTTGAGATGTATTCTGCTTTTCATGAGTAGACTTCATTTTTAACTCCTCCCCCCCTCAAAAAAAAAATAGTAAAAGAAGAAATGTGTGTTTGATGGTAATAACATTTCAGTCTTTATGCTACTGAGGGTAAGGTCGTGAAAATGAGAGGTGAGTGCATCAGGGATGAGTTCCCTAAAAAGAAAGCAACTCCAAACTTGTGGATAATACTGGGTAGGTCTATTGACTCTGTGTGCCTCTATATTTATGGGGGGCTGCTCAGAAACTAATACCTCCTACTTTATGATGTTGGCCCACCAAGTCAGCGGCCGATGCTGGTGGTATGACAGCAGAGGTTGAACCTTCCCACCAATATTCCATTACGTTTTGGTGCTGTGTGACAGATGGTAGCAGATGGGCAGTCTGACAAAATGGCGCCTGACATGGAAGTGCAGATGGACCAAAGGTGCATCACTGAATTCCTCCATGCAGAAAAAGTGGCACCAATGGACAATCACTGATGCTTACTGAACATTTACGGAGACCAAACAGTGGATGTAAGCACACTGAGGTGGTGGGTGGTGCATTTCAGCAGTGACAGCAGTGACATGAAAGACAAGTCATGTTCTGGTTGGCCATACAGATGTTATGAGTGCGACATGCAGGCTCTTGTTTATTGCTGGAGAGAATGCATAGCTAATGGTGGTGACTGTGCTGAAAAATAATGTTTTGTAGCTGAGCACTGGCTCGATCCAATAATGTTATTGTGTTCTTTATATTGGTTGTAGATTCCATGGAAATAAATAGAATACGTTACTTTTGGAGCGACCTATCTACATAATTTGTTAGAGCTTTGAAATTCTTTTTATTGAGACAGCATTCTGCACTTCTGCATATGTATATGTTGAGGTCTGAGTAACGAAGACTTTCAAAGTGCCTTCTTATATCAGAAATGCAGATCATTTGGCCTTCCTGCAAGATGCATAGTTCCTTCTCATCATAATACATTGCAAAGTTACGGCTTTATTATATTTTGTACCTCTCTCCTTATAGGCCAGTTTAATCAGACATGAAACACAGAAGGATTTACTTCAATTCTATCTCATGTTACTGTCTTACTGTTAGCAAATTATTTACAGCTGTGTCACTAGTCCTTATTTCAGCTCTACATAGCCTATATTGTTCCTTATTCATTAATGTAAGGCCCTCTGAAGTTTAGTGTGGCTGAGCAGCTCTGTGAGACTCATCTAAAAATGAGAAAAGGATGTGGAACCTTTAAGTGCCCCTCTCCTGCAGAAAATTGAGCGGGAGCATAGGATACACGGAAGGCCTACCAAACTCAAGTTGCTATAAAACTGAAATTTTCATTTCTACAGTCCTCAGGGACAAACTGCAAGGAGTAAATCCCATGGCAGTCTCCATTTAATGGTGTGTATTTCAAAAGCCATAGGACTGAAGTAAGAAAGAGAGAGAGAGGCACTCAGTGTGTGAGAGGTGAATGTGGAGAAATGGGAAGGACTTGGTAGCTTTAAATTAAATGACAGAAATGTCCAATATTAACTGCTCTGCAGTAGAGCTATTCAGAAGTTGTATTTCAAAGTCCTAGGCTTGAAAATGAATGGCTTACAGGGAGAAACGAGGCTGCGATGCAACTCATTGCAAGTAAGTCTACATTGTGTAGACAAACTCTTATGCAAGATTTGTTTGTTTTGTGTGCATATAGGCAGAAGTTTTCATAGAGATGGGCACATAAAAATGATTCTTCATACTGTTTGGGTGAGCAGCTTTCCATTGCGCAGGGTTTCTTCATGGGATGCTTCAGTCTTAGCACGCTCAGTAAGCACAGCAAAGATTTGCTCCCTCAGATTGAGGGGCTGGGACCAGATGAAGGCTGGAGAGGTGAAGTGCCTACACCCTCAGAGACACAGCAGCCAGTTTTGGCTTTGCAGGACAATGGTAAGATAGGGGAGCAGGCCAGGCCTTCATGTTTTGCTGCCCTTTCAGGGAAGCACTGCAGAGGGCTGTCATCTCTACCACATCCTGAGATTTAGTTACACACTTATTAAGATAGAAGGAAATAATTTACAGGTGAGTAAAAAGAAGCAGTAAAAAATATGGAAGCATGACTTCCTTTCATCTCTAAATTTTGAGAAGTGGCTTGGCCGGAAGGACCAGTCATTTTTAACACTGAAGGAATGGCAGTGTAAGGCTAAAGGGATTTAGAAATGGGGGTGGGGGAGGGCAGGAAAGAAATACATTACACCAGAGATGTTAAACTATTAACAAGAAAGATTTTTGTGGTTATTCTAGTCAGAGAATGTCTCTGCCAAACCCAGCACAAGAAACTCTGGTAATTAATCCACAGAGACACTTAAGCTTCTAATCAAATTCAAGATACCTGTGTTCTTGGCTCAGGTAATGTTTCCTCATTACTTCAGACCGGTATAAATTGGCATTTAGCTGAAGCTAGCACCTGCACTGAACACGTGAGCCTTTCCTTGTCAGTAAACTATCTCAGACTTGATAAGAGAAATGGAGAGGAAAATATATGACAGTGGTGGTGGATATTGAAACTGTAGGTCCCATTGGTAAGAGGAGATATTTCAGACTGTATTTTACTCTCATTCCCCAGAAGATGCATCCCCAAAACAATTGCCAAGTCCAGTTCTAATCATGTTGTTTTTGTGCCACTTCACTGCCTAATGGAAAGAAAAGCTACTTTGAGCTCTGGTTACAGTGGGAATCATTGCCCAGCAATCAAAGGCGTGCTCCAGCACCACGGCAATATTGTGAGCGAGGAACTGTCCTTGGTCATGCAGTTTGCTCCAGGGAATGCACTTTCCTGGGCACAGGGGAGTCTGCGTCAGACCTCTGAATTTAATCTGTTCTCTTGAGACAGCCTTTTTAGGATTAGCTCATCCTTTTTCCTCCTGTTGAGCAACAATGCAAGGACAGCAGCTGAGATTCATCACATCTCACCTAGACAATTTAAGTGCCTTAAGATAGAAATACAGTTGTTATAGGCATATTTTATAGTCACTGGAAAAAGAGAAATTCTGTCTGTCTGACACCACCAGAGATGTCTCATTTCTTTGTGTTGGCTAAAGAGAGGCTTATCTTTTGTCAGGTGCCTGAAACTGGAGTGAATGAAACTGTGTCTACCATGCCTGTGAAAGGTGGGATAATTGGTATATCCTGTCTAAATCAAAAGCCACATTTTAGGTTAGAGGCTCTGTTCTGTACTGAGTATGAGGGCTGCTCCGAAAGTAATGCCTCCTTTTTTTTTTTTTTTAAATGTTGGCCCACGACATTAGAACTGGATGTTGGTGGTATGGCAGTAGAGATTGAATTTTCCCGCCAATATTCCAGTACATTTTGTTGCCATGGGACAGATGGCAGCAGAGGGGCAGTCTGACATAGAAGTGCATACAAAGCAAAGGTGTGTCATTGAATACCTCCATGCAGGAAAAAAGGCACCCGTGGACATTCATTGATGCTTGCTGAACATTTATGGGGACCAAACAGTGGATGTGAGCACACAGAGGTGGTGTTTCAGCAGTGGCAATAATGACATGAAAGACAAGCCACATTCTGGATGACCATACAGACTGTTACGATCATGGCATGCAGGCTCTTGTTCATTGCTGGAGAAAATGTACAGCTAACAGCAGTGATTTTGTTAAAAAATAGTGCCTTATATGTGAGAATTTCCTCTATCAAATAGTGTTATTGTGCTCTTTGTACTAATTTCCATGGAAATAAATAGGATATGTTACTTTTGGAGTGACCTACATATACCCACAAGTTCTGGAAGATCAATATGCTTGTAAAAAAAGTTTCAATGTTCAGCAGCCAGTAGAGATTATCAGAATGCAAACAAAACATGCCTACAAACACTGGTGCCTGGCAAGACTCTGAATGTGGACCACCGCATCCTGTGACCTCTTTGTTTTAAATGTGCCAAATAGCACTTATGTAATGATCCTGAGAGCCACAGAAGATTCTTCAAGGGAACCATAGAAAGTGAGAACACCTACAGTAAAATACAGCTGACTTATGAACAGTGATTTTTTCCAGTTATTTTAAATAAATGCCGAGGCTAATTTTTAAGGAAATACTTCAGTCTGATGCTTTACATAATAACTTCACAAGATTCTCTATTAATAATGTATCCTGGCAAAGTGGATTTGTGAAATTAAAAGGGCACTGGACTCAGCCAAATGGTTCCAATTTATATAAGCCTTTGTACTTTCTAAGGCTCTAAAAATAGACTGAAAACACTCAAAACATACTTTCCTATAAACTTGACACCTGTAGTTGAAAATACACTATTACTGCAAAGCTTGTTTAATACTGTCCCTTGTTTACTTTGACAAAAAGAGCAAGAAGTGGATATTTCATTACCCTCAAATCTAGAAGCTGGCTATTAAGACAAAAAGAGAAAGAAAAAGAAAAAGTATAATATTCTTATGATTAAATTCCACTTAGGTCATATTCATTTGCATGGAATTCTGGATTCTTTCATCACCTACTCAGGCCTATCTCATGAACAAGCTCTTAAAGCAAAACCATCAACACCAATATTATCACATATATTAGTACAGTATTCACACCTAAAATGTCTGACATTTTGAACAGAACGACTTCTTATTCTCACATGCAAAAGAACTATCTCCAGTGATTAGTGTAACGGGTAAAAAGATTTCCCATTAAACTCAGGTTAGCCAGTCTGCAAACCAAAACCACCATGTGAACGCAAGACCGATTGCATGGTATAAATTATGTGCTAAAAATCATCTGTGTGCTGAAACAACTAATTCTCAACAGGTCACAAAAGAATGTGTATTGCTGATTGATTGTCAATCAGCACAGTCTTCACAGGAAAACGTTAATCAAGCAGGAAGGCCAGATGAGGGTGAGAAGCACTACTCTTGTGAATTAGAGAAAGTGAACCTCTGAACTTCTGTGATAGGTTTTTAATAGAGGGGTGACACGGTTTTAAAATATAAAGCTTTCTGTAGTCACAAAAAAGCGCTTTTCTTTCTTGAATGCAGACAGATTTTGAAGCAGAAGCTGCAGTATTACCAAGTGATTTACATATAAATTAATCCATATTAGACCTTATGAATCATTCACTCCTTCAGGGGAATGATCACCATCCAGTTGGTCTGATCACCTAAGCCAAGCAAATAGATAACATTAATTATGGTACACGCTCCCATCACAATCAGTATTTCAAGCTGTTAGGGGGACACTCCTGTTAATAGGGTTTGTGTTTTAGTTCTACTGGAGTTGGGCCTCTGTAACAAAGTCCAGTGCTGCACTTCAAGTGTCCAGTCATTTACCAAGATTAGGAGTGATATTTGAGACTCTGAAAATGCTCCAGATGGCACGTACATGGTCTGACACAGAGGAGTGACCCTACAGACATGGGAGCAAGACAGTGACACTAGCTGCCCTTCTCACACCATGCCAGGCAATCGCCATCACTTCCAACTTCCTCTTTAGCAATGATTGCCTATGTTTTTTGCTAATGATACTGCTTAATTAGTGTCTCAGTACCAGGAGTTTAATTCTGCTGGCACGCAGTTCTTTCTCCGAAGTGGACATACTTGGGTTAAGGAGAGAAGGTTTTCTGAGAAACAAGAAATTGCCTGGTATTGGAGCTGTGAACCCAACAGTTCCCAAATTCCCCCAGCTCTCTTGGGAGCTCCATGTTGGTTTCTAACATAGAAGGCAGTATTTCAGAATTAAAAAGCAAACCAACCAACCAAACCTGCCCCGATCAATCTTGACTAATTTGCTGCAGCAGACACAATGTGAAAAATGCATAGAATTAAGGAAGGAGCTTTTCTTTCTTTTTTTCCTCTATCTCTGGAGTCAAGTTAAAATGGAATACAGTCATTAAAAGGTTATCTAGTGTAACAACCTAGCCAGTAAAAAGGCAGCAGCAGAAGGCTGTATTCCTCTGTGAATTGTTTTATGAAGTATCTCATGGCTGACAATCAGTGAACTAAATCCTTCGACAAGGAGAGATTTACAAGGACTTGTCTACAGAGACAAAGTGTTTCTACAGACTTCAGGCAGCCCTGGGACCAGGGATTAGCAGAGCTGCACATAAATACAGCTTACAGCTACAGAATGCCACAACTGGGAGCCTTCAACAGGAAACTATGTGTAAACATGCCTATGGAAACGGGCTTCATCAGGAACTGTAAAGGTTTTGTCTTGGACTTTGAAAAATGCTTTCCTTCATTAACTCAAACTCCACGATTTGTACCCCTAGAATTTTGCAATCAGACATCTTGTTCCTGGCTATTTCAAAGTCTATCACTCCTGTTTGGATTAAGACTGTTAATCCAAATTCTACCTAGCGCTGCCTTCATATGGGGCTGCTTTCTTTTTTGTTTTCTTTAATGATTGATGAGCATTAGAAGATGGAACAGATAGTTTAAATATTGCAAGCTGTTGAATATTGAACACTCTAGGAATCCTTAATTAAGCAGCAGCACGCAGTAGGCGGTCAGGTTCTGAGAGGCTATCACATGCCTGGGGTGGCACCACACTGGAGAAGCCCGCCTGATTACCTTCATTAACCACCTCAGAGGGGTAGTAATCAACTACTGCAGAAATTTACTGCCTAAAAAACACATTGTTATCAATGAAATGAATGTAAATTGTCACAACACTGCACTTAATGGGCATTACTGCCACATGCAAAGCTGTACCGGCAAATGATTTTGCAACCCATTTGTGTTCAGATAATATTAAAGCTGCTACATACTAGTGATTTTAAGGAGGATTCAGATGGATAGGGATGTGGAGTAGAGACTGCTGCTTCCTGTGTGGTGCTGGGAAATCTCTGTCTAGCATCCTTTGAGAAATGAAATTGGCAAATATTAAGGTTGGCCTTTAGAGACCGTGGATACATCCACCCTGTGAAAATGTATTCTTACTCTGTGACTGTAATTTGACATTAACTCCCAAAACTGCAGCCACTGGGAATTTGATGTGGGTACCCATATCACTGCAGCACAAAATTTGTCCAAGAATTTTGCTTCCTGCCAGGGAAGCATAGAGTTTGGGGTGTGCTGTACCGCTGAAAAAAATGGATTTCATTTATGAGTAAGGGAAACGGTTAATGGTCACTTTAGCCATTGCATCTATTGTCACACGTTGAGGTTTTTAACCTCATGCTCAACAAGGGACAAGTTACTTTCCACAAAATTAAATCCTCAGTAGAAGCAAGGAAAGATGCACACCAGTGCATGTCAGCTGCTGATTAAACACGTGTCTGCATCAGAACCTTTAATTGCCTCTTTCTTCTTTCAGCTGGAGGTAGGATCCTTTTTCAGTACTTGCCCTAAGCTGCCGGGCGTACTATGCCTGTAAACTGTAAAACAATAGCTGTTTGACCTACACAGATGATTCCTGGGCAAAGTAATTCCCCATTTAGTTATTCCTGTCTTTCCAGAGCACATTAGTGTGCTGGTGAATGAACTATTCCAGCCCCCTGAGCAGCTTCAAGGACCCATCATCTCTTTTAAAATCTCCTTGACAGAAAAAATATCCTTTCTCACCTCTCAAAGGGGAACAGTTTCCCAAGCCATTCCATTGGAGCCCAGGGCCACTGATGGTTTTCCCAACTGTAAAAATACTTTGTGACTTTGAAGCCCACTGCCTCCACCCCAGCAGAGGAAGCAAAAAAAGCAGGATTGTACCCTTTCTGAAAGGGGAGACTTGCAGTTTTGCCAGTTGATGCTTCTAAACTTCAGGATGGGTAGAAACAACAAATGTAATGTCATGACACTGATATGGATAAGAAAGGAATTTGAGAAAGGCTGTTGTGACACATGCTGAGCCCTGTGCTGTTCGAGTCAAAATTACTGAAACATCCAAGCTTTACCAGACAGGCTAGAAAAATTCTCGTATGACTACTTTAAAACTGTCTGAAACATTCCTGAAATAGTCTAACAGTTGTTGTGAAATTACAATGGATGAAAATGCTGCAGGTTTTTATTATGACAATTTCAAACCTGTACCAAACACCTTTTTTTGCCAGTCTTCACCAACAGAGGTGATCAGATGGCTGGAGCACCAGCCCTGTGAGGATAGGCTGAGAGAGCTGGGGCTCTTCAGCCTGGAGAGGAGAAAGCTCCAGGGGGACTTTATAGCAGCCTTCCAGTGCCTGAAGGGAGCCTACAGGAAAGCTGGGGAAGGACTTTTCAGAAGGGCATGTAGTGACAGGGCAAGGGGATATGGTTTTAAACTGGAAAAGGGTAGATTTAGACTAGATACTAGGAAGAAATTCTTTACTGTGAGGGTGGTGAGACACTGGCCAGGTTGCCCAGCAAGATTGTGGATGCCCCCTCCCTGGAAGCATTCAAGGCCAGCCTGGATGGGGCTTTGAGCAACCTGGTCTAGTGGAAGGTGCCCATGCCTATAGCAGGGGGCGTGGAACTGCATGATCTTAAAGGCCTCTTCCAACCCAAACCAATCTATGTTTCTATGAACATGTATTTCTTGGGTTAGCAAAGTACCACAGAATCCCTGAGGATTTTAAGAATTACATCAGGGCAAGGTATTATTATTCAACAGCAGATTTAATTGGTTATTTACTAAAGAAATCATTGCTGCTATTGATACTTGCTATTTCTCATAGGCTGTTCTTCCTAAGGATTTAACATCAGCTCATTTATGCAAGAGAAACGGAAAAAAGGAAAGACAGTAACTTGGGAACCAGAGATATTCTTTAAAAATGACTTTAAATTATATTGCTAATTTTTAATATCTCCCTTTGGCAGCCTTTCTTTCCTCAGCACAATTATTAGTCAAGACATTATAATTGTGTATGTGATGAGGATGTAGGATACTCTTTAAAAGGCTTTATTTAAAAGAAATAAAATCTGTAAGCACTCTCATTCCCAACAGCACAGTGGAAATATTTAATAGAAACAATGCAAAAAAATTCTAGGGACCAGAGTATGAAAAAGTAGTAATTTAAGTTCATACTCATTCTCATTAAGCAGTTTCATCTTTGCTCTCTGTACTATTTGTTTCTTTTATTATAAAGAAAAATCTTTGGTCCTTGAAGCAGAACAGTTTCTATGTTCTAGCATTCAAAAGTGATTATAAAGGGAGACTGACATGGTAAAAATAGCAGTGGATAGCTTGAGTGACACTGAATTACTACAGAAAGTACCACACCACCAGCTTGCTTGGTGCTCAGGCAAGATTTTTACTTCAGTTTTCAGATTCCTGCAACTGTGTTGTTTTCTTAAGAGAAAAAAAAGAATACTTGAATAACAGTAATAATTAACAGAAAACATTCATTATGTATTGCTTGCAGTGTGCTCAAGACATAAGCACACACAAACTTGCTTTCTTCTGATACTATGAAAATACCTTTATACTGTAAGGTAACATTTCCATGTATTCTTTATCTTTTGGTCTTGAAGTAAGAGTCTTGCACTGACAGAGTGAAAATTTCAAAGGTGAGGCCTAATACCATTTCCAAAAATCAACTTTCAATGCTTAAGCCTCAGTGAGCCTCAGGAGAACAGAATCATTCAGGAGTTTTACACTCAAATCCACAACCTGGGTGTTCAAAATGAGATAATGTTTGTATTGATGTACCAAGTTGGAGGCTGTGGTCCTTAGACCTGCTCCCTGGCTCCTTAGACACCTGGAATTCACAGAAGCATTTGGCAGGAGCAATTCCTGGGAGAGTTTGTCTCCATCCCAGGGACAATCCACACCTATCCCCTTCCCAGCCCGAGGAAGACTGAGCGTGCTGCACATGGAATACCAACCTGAGCACTTCCAGTCTTGTGCAGACATCCTTCTATCAGTGAGGCACTGGAGACTGAGATAATTTGCAAAAAAAACCACATCTAAACACAAAAGTAACTAAGAGGTATTACTTAGAGGAAATGATTTGGCATTTATGGGTTGGTTGATGATGGACTTAGGGTGAGCACTGAAGCACTAACATTTCAGAAATGTAGCAAAATCTTTGTACCCTTGAGGTATAACACTACTAAGAGGCAGAAAGCCTTTAACAGAAGAGAATAATGAATGTAGTTCTATTTTTCACTTACAGCAACTGGTATTGTCAACATCTAAGAAGTGAGAATTTCTCTGTTTATGCTGTTAAAGAGTCACTAGAAGATGTGAAGCCAGAAATTCTGAAACAGATCTTTCACTCAGGGTACAAAGTACTACAGTTTTCTCCAATGGATAATGATTTTAGGTTCTATTTAAATTCAGCAATTTAGTAGAAAAATCTCCCTCCATGCAATAGTAATTTGTTTGCTTACAGTAGGTACTTAATTTTCTTAACATTATTATACTACAAATGCACACTCATCCTCAAAACTTCCAAATAAACATTTTTTTTTCTTTTTTTCTTTTTTTTTAAGAAATGAAATTTTGATTCAGATAAGACTGTAGATAAATAAATGTCCTTGGATTCTCTGTCAAGGCCACTCATTGGCTACAGATCCCATTGAAGTTAGCAGGAGTTTTTTCACAGACTTCAGCAAAGGATTAGATCTGCCCTGTCTAGCTCAATTAATGGTAGCAAAAGTACTGCTATAAAAGCAGAATGTCATGACACCAATTCCAATTCCTCATAGACAGTTTTGCTGGTCAGTCTGGGGTGGAAGTTGTGAAAAAATTTAGGAGGCTGAATACAAAGGGAGAATCAGCTCATTTAGAACACATTTAAGATAAAGGTTGCAAGACGAAACACAATTTAAGGAGGAAATGGAAAGAAATGCAATGTTTTTAAAGAAGACATAAGGGAATATCTATGCCCTCCTTTCTCATATGATCTACAGGTATTTGAGCTGGTTGAGGCAAAAATGGAGGATATATTGCTAAAATAACTGGAAATGAGGTGGCCCAAGTGATGTGAGCAGCTGAGCCTTTGGAGAACACTGATGTGGCTGGGGGATGCACAATTACAAGAACTCTTGTGGCTTAGTGAAAAACTTTGTGATGTATCTACTCCATCCTGGAAAAGCAGCTGTATGCTGAAGGAGCTCTCCCAGCTGGGTCTGCAGAGCCAGGGGAATGTTGCTATAAGAGCATTTGGACTGCTTTAACTACAGGGCACCTATGTCAGCCTGGGTTACGTGATAGCCCTTCCAGCCTCAACAGGAGCCACGGGCTGTCCTGCAGCTAGAAAGAGATGTTTAAATGCAGATCTCATTGGTGAAATAGCAGTTACAGTGACAGGGAAAGCAGAGGCCGTTGACATACTTGAATTAGTTTTGTGATACCCTGTCAACTAAAGATATCACCCAGAAAGCTGTGTAAACCCACAAAGATTGTCTATTCCTAATTATTTATTATCTTTGTTCTTACACTTTTTTTGTCTTACATTTAGGACATTGCTTCTTTTGCAGCCATCTTATGATAACATTAATAATCCCCTTCTTTCATTTGTATTATCTCCTTGGAAATATTTATAGACTATGCTCATATTCCCCTGGGTCCTTCTTTTTGCAAGGAGAATTAATTTTGTTTCCTCAATCACTCCCTCTTCTATGTGTTAGCCTATAATCCTTCCTCAGTGTCATTTTCTTGCCCTTCTTTGCATTGTCTTTGCTTCTACAGTATCATTTTTAATCACAGACAATAGAACTTAAGCATAATTGAATCCATGCCACCTGCCCTTTTAGCTCCTTGACTAACAAAATATAAGGTCAGGATCTTACTTTCAACTTTCTTGCTGCGCAACAACTTCCATTTGCACACAAGAGAGCGTATAACACCCTGAAATTATTCAGTAGACATATGGGAAATACAAGAGAAATATCTGTCTGTCTCTTTACAGTCTTACCGAAGGCCCATGATTCAAAATGACCACATGTAATTAATATCCATTAACAATCTTGGACAGATAGGATAACAGATGTGGTCCAGTCTTTTTATCAACGTTAACAGCACTGATTAAAATAACAATATACAAACTTGTGTCCTTTGATACATTTCTGAGACAGTGGTCAGCACTGAACAGAAGAAGACTGCACTGATACAAAGGTTTCATATTTCCCACTTTAACTGCATATGATAAAGCAAAAAGTGCCATTCAGAAAACTCAAGTTTTCTTGAGCAATCCTGGCTCCAAGAGGACCCCTCAAGGTTTATGTGAGAACTATTCACAGACAAGAGGCATGAGCAGCCACCCCAATCCACATTCAGCTCTCTTGGCCTAAAAAGAAGCAGCAGTCAGATCCTCCTGTCTGGCACTGCTTATAAGGTGGGGAATATGTATGTAAGGAGGGTGAGATTGGCTTTCTTTGGCAGTAAGAGAACAAAGTGTCACTCATTTGATAGAATGAGGTCTCCCTGTGTACAGCAAGATTAGATTTTATTTTTTTGGTAAGATGTTCAGAGTGTGGCCATGCTTGATTTGAAGTGCTGAACTGCACTCTTAGGTTATATCAGTCAAAAATAGTATAGAGAAGGGAGTTTCAGCAACACAGCAGTAACTTTTCCAACAGGGTAACACAAAGAGCTGGCAGGAATAATTTCTAACCTATTTTCCTTTTTAATTTCAAATGGATAAAAATGGAGCCTGAGCATTTTTCAAGCCATATTGAATCAACCCATGAGGAGGACTTCATCTCTTAATTGTAACACCTAGACCAGCATTTTAAGTTTCATTCAGATAGATGTTCTATACAGGAGTACTGTTTCAATTCAGATAGAAAAAATTATTAAGACTGCAATCTGTTCCTGTGATTCATATATCTATTCATTTGTTCCTGTAATAGTACTGCATCTACTAGCCTCATTAACCATAATAGACCTTTAAGCTCCTGGTGGGTTATAGGTTTCTAAAGTGTTACAAAGTAATTCATGTCACTATAATTTAAACATGATGTTGTTGTTATTACTGAATCTGTTTTATGAACTTTTTCACCGTGCTGAATATATGCAGAAATGCTCGGTTACATATCGCTCTTGGCTGCAATGGTAACAAAAATCTGAGTAATTATGGATGATGAATGGCAGACACTGAGCTCTTGAATATCTAAAGGAACTTGCTGCCCTAACACACCTCGTTGTGGAATATCTCCAGTATAATACTAATGAAGAATATTACATATGTCTCTGAAAATGGTCACAAATTCTGATCATTATGTGTGAAGATACTCAGATCCACTCTCAGGAACATTTTGAATGAACTTTTTTGGTATAATCAGATGACATAAGCATCCTAAGGCATAAGAATCCTAGACCAAGATCAGGACATTGCTTCTATTCTGCGTTATACCTTGTCCCTGAGGAGTAACCAGCAAAATAATGTCTTTTGCTTTTATAATACTAACAGCATTTCTTCATCTTATATAATCATACTTTGCAATTATTCACTGTCTTTTACTCAGGGACCTTAAAGAATTTTTCAGCTTCAGCTAGTACAACTGAACTACTTCAGTTCATGAAAGTATGTTTATCATTATATCACTAAATGCATTCATATGGCATCTTCCTCCATTTCAGACATCTGTATTAGTGAGATGATTATTAGAAAGCAAGATACACTTCCTTAATTTTCAGGAACAAGCAAGTCCCAGATCTTTTTGATACTCTATTTATGCAGGGAAAACTCAATTCAGTGCCACCTTTGGCACTGAAGAACTCATGGTATGTGGTGTCGCTACCTAGAGGTGACCATCTTCATTGACTCCATATCCTAGAGCTCTCTATACTGTTAAGCTATGCTTGCACAGGGAACAGTGTATTTTTTTCCTACACGAGAACCAGAAAAGTGCTTAGGAGTACAATAAACCAACAGGAAACAGCTAGCATTTCCTACATGATCAGGTGAAAATGATAACCAGAGGTGCACTTAAACCGGAAGTCTCATCTTCACTAGTTGGTGACAGATTTATGTTACCTCAGATGTAACAGTGTATTCTATTTTAGAAAAACCTAGACAAAAAAACCATGAGCAATAAGTTAAAATTATTTTGAAGTAATTAGAACAAGTCTTGCATAGGCAGGTTCCTGCAAGTAGACAGTCGAAACGGATAGACAAACAATCTTTGTATTCAACACAAAAAGGAATGATATACCATCAGAAGCTGGGACTGGAGACATTTTTCATTAAAGGAAACAGAAGAAATCACAACACTCATTAAATCAAACAAATTAGGTAAAGGATTTGTTCACAGGGAAAATACAGAATCCAAGAGAACTAACTGAGTCCACTCATGTCTTGTGTTTTTAGCTTAGGTTGTACGGTAACCTACAAAGTTTTCGGTTTTCCCAGACTGCATTATTACTAGGTCTGGTTAATAATCCTGTCAATTTTTAATTTGCCTCAGATTTTTTTCGAATAAAATTAACTACTTTTGTTCTGGGAATTAATTTGCCCCTTAATTTGCTCTTCACTAACAATACTACACAGCAAATGAGAGAGCAATACGCATGATCCAATACTACTGACAGTAATAAGAGCCTTTTCCTGACAAACGCGAGATCTCCTGATATAATATTTCTTTCTGGTGTCTCACATTTGGTGGGCCTGTCAGGAACGTCACAGAGTAGCAGATCATTATTTGCTTCCTTTTTTTCTTTTTTCTGAACAACAGTATAAAAAAAACATAAAAGAACATAATTAGTTTTAGAATCATATTAGCTTTTCTCCATACTTCTTCTCTCTGTCTTGTGTTTAAACATGGGAGATAGAGAAGAAAATATTTGCCAAAACTGTGCTATTTCAAATATGTCAAAATGTTGAAGAGAACAAGAGGATTATTAATCATGTGAAAGAATTCAGCTAACAATCCATACAAGGCAAAAGCTTTTTCTTTGAAAAATATCTATTCTCTCAGATTGGTTCCTTTTGGCAGACTGACAGCAATGAGTCAATAATTACTCCAGCTGTTGAAACTGATTTTGAAAACTTAAATCAATTTAAAGTGTGACCTATGGTATGATAACCATGAGCTTTCCAACTGTTTTGTAATATAAAATATGATCACACATACCAGAAAGTTACCCATTAAACAGATGTCAGTGGAAGCGTTTTGGCTAAGATACAAGTAGTAGACCACATAAGGCTTCTTAACTGGAATCTCCTCACACTTCATACACGTTTACTGTTTCTAACAAAACCTCAGGTATTCTGGAAAGTGATCAGACAGAATGTAACACCCTAAAAAAACCTGGGCTGCTCAGAAGATGAAGGCAGCCAGAGCCTTATTTTACCTTGGGGACAAAACTACTCATCTACCTTCAAACACATAGAGGGAGAGATTGTGATTCTAAGAAAAATCCGATTTCTGCAGAGGTTTTATGGTTATTTTTTTTTTAAAAGAAGAAAGAACACACAAAAAGGCAAATGAATCTTGGCAATCAGTGGCAGATCATCAATCAATTAAGCTATTTTTCAAAACTGTAAAGAGCAGAGATTTTTTACTACTTTTCATGAAACTGTGGAGGTTCCTTTTTGTGCAGGTTTCTTCTCTGAAAAGTACTGAGGAAAGATTGTAGCCTAGAGGGTGTTACTAAAAGCACCAGGAGGAAAGTAAAAGCAGTGTTGTCTTCTTTCACTGATAAAATGTTTGTACTGCAAATGTATGTGCTTTTTTTCTGTGTGTGTATTCTCCCATAGAGACCATACATGAAAGAAATGACAAAAAAGAAAAAAAAAAACAACCCAGAGTTTCAATGAGATAAAAAAGTTTCAACAGTTTTGCCCCTGTCTCCTTAGCCTGGCAGAATCAGCAAGAGCAATAGTGGTTGGCAAAGTTGTTTGCCCTAGCTGGCATCATTATTAAATTTAGAGGTTATCGCTTCTCAGTAGAACTGGGCTGCAGATGAACAGTTAAGTGTGCCATGCCCCCGCCACTACCCACTTAATGTCTACACAAAGGCAGCCCTGGTATCCCTATGTCTGGCAAAACTCAGCTATTCACTGTAACGTGAAACAGTAAATGTGGTCTTGCAACTGAAGATACCCAAGAGACCAGAAATGAGTCTTTATCATCAGCATTGCCAAGGAATCAATGTCTCAAGCAAACCAGACCTCCTATTAAGAACTCACAAAGTTGAATATCTTCAGTACATATTGCATTTATGCTGATTCTTCTGTTGAGCAATCCAGTTAGAGGCTCTTGAGTTGTTTGGGAGGGAAGTGTAGACAGACAGGGAAAAGGCTATTTTTTTTTTAATGTGTAAACTAGCTTAATTCTCCAGCAGTCATTAAGCTACAACACCAGATGTGAACTGGGCTGTGAAAATTTTGAAGAGGGCTGATTCCTCCACGGGGGAAAACTGAATGCTGCATATGTTTGAGAAATTCTTTTTAGGATGTTTTATTCACAAACAATAGATATCTAAGGTCATGTTCACCTTGTAAAGAGATTGCAAAAGCAACAACAAGCATACACATAATCAATCCATCATCAAGATTTCAGCTGAAAATGCACCTGTGTGCCAGGCTGAGCTGATCAGCAGCTGCTGTCTCTGTCACCTGCCTTACCAGCATTGTGATTATTTTTAGGGAATATTTTGCACTGGCTATTTTTGTAAAGATAGATATTTTGGATTTTGGAAGTTAGGATAATGTCTTTTTGCGAAACACAAGTAGAGACAGAATTTAGCTCATTATATCATGTTTGCTGCTACTGGATGTGTGTATTATTATATCACCTCTAGAAGACACCTCTGTTAAAAGCCAGGCTCAAGTACAGGGATCAAAGCCAGTGCTCGCCTTCATGTTAGCAGTAAGCAAGGTGAAGAAAGAGACTGCTGCTGTGTAAAATATACTATGCCACATTAAAAATAAAAAAGCCAACAATACACATTTAAATGGGCAGAATGCCTCCTTACTGGTTCATAACTTTACGTATGGTAGCAGCAACTTGTATTTAACACCTGTTTTAAGGCCTGGGGAGCCACAGACTAAGGATTCATATCACAATGACAGAATCCCTCCTCCCTACATATAGCTGCTATCAGTTGCTCTTTCTCCTCCAAACTGTTTTTCTGGCAGCATGGTATCTAAGAGGTGCCCTGTCCCAGCACCCTGGGACCTGGATTGTGGCACCCTACCTCACAGGTGTGGTTTTGTGGAAGACAACAGAGGGTAGCAGCAGCTGGTGGGCTGTTTCTGGGCCTCCCAGTCCCAGACAATATTTAGCAATGATATTCTAATAATAATAATAAAAAAGATAAAGTGGCATTTCTTCACTCTACTCCCAACTACTTGAAAAATCACTTATACAAGTTTAGTGATATTTTCATTCAAGGCTGGAAGGAGTACTTACTTTCAGGTGGGGAAATACTAGCAAGCACCCCTATCACTAGGACTAATTTAATGAAATCCATGTTGTTTTACAGGCCTGTGTAAGGTTATAAAAATTAACTGCTTGTTATAGATAACAAACATAGCCTGTGACTATGATTTTTCAGATCAGATTTTCTTCAAAATCTGAAAATCTTTCAGATTTTCTTGCTGTTAAGGTTATCCCTTATTCCTTATCATAGGAACCAGCAAACCTGATACTTCACCAATAACCCTCTCACATTTCAAAAGCCAGATTTCCAGTCTTGTAATGTAATTTGTAATGTAATTTGCCATAGTTGCAGTCCTGTAAGATTTGTATGGTGGAACCGAAGCCCCCTTTTCATCAGCAGTTACCAATTCTAATCAGTTCAGTCAAACTACTATCTGTGACTTGCAGTGCGCTTCCAAAGACTTGTTTTCGAATGTAGTATAATTGACATAAAGTTGTTCATTACTTAGTTTCTCCATACGTATAGCAGGTAGTATGTTCTCTCCTCTCAAGTGAGCTATGTTTTACAGGTGTGTGGGTATGCTCAAATTCTTAATTTTTGATGGTTATCGTAAAAGTATAAAACAGTGCATAATTACACCTGACACTTTCAAAAAGTGCAGCTAGTTTTCTTTCGCTATATCATAGAAAATATTTAATTGTGCGCTAGGTAGCCTAGGGAAATGAAATTCTCAGAAACATCGGTATGTGTTTTTTGAAATTTAATAGGAAGGAATAAACTAAACTACATCAATTTCATTTGCAGAAAAAATAATGTTGTATTAACAAGTAGATGGATAGATACGTTTAGTAAAAACCCGAAGTCCTCTTTTATAAAGTAAATGAAAGAAGTGTCAATGAAAAATGGAATGTCAGACTGGTGCAAGCCTAATGCTGTTCTTTCCGAAAGGAACATTATGCATTAGTGAGCTGAGAGCAACGTGCTGGAATTATTTTGAGATACTACATATTATTTCTTTAGAATAATGCAATCAACTATTCTATCTCAGGCAAATTGGTCCCTTAAGCTATAAATGTATCATGATTATTTATCTCATAAAGAGCACAATGGAACAGAAAAAAACAGGAGCTGTATTTTCCTACTGAATTTCTCCTATGCAGTAAACATGCTTGAAGAAATGAACATCTCTCATTTCCTGCGATGCATAGCAGAATTTGGGAACAAGCATTTGTGAATACAAGAAAATTGCTGCAATACCTAGTTAGTCTCTACATATTTGCAAAGGAATTGTCATCTACAGCAACCTTCATTGCATATGAAATATGATCATGCGTATCAGGCACTTCTGTCTTCTTTATTTTCAGTCAGTTACAGAAATAGATGAAAGATACTGTATGGTGTATTTTGAGAATGTGTCTTTTGTTGGCATACGTCTAGTTACACTGGGCGTAAGACCACATGTTTATTTCTACTTTCCAATCAAAATCTATGAGAATAATCAGTTTCTTGAAGGAAGGATTAAATGTTACTCCTGCACTGTAATTTCTCACTTCAAGGGATTCTCCAGTCAGAACACAGTTTGTTCATCCCACTTGCTGTCCTTAGCTCTGCGGTCTGAGGGTGGTTGAGATGAGAAGCACACTGCTCAAAGATGAACAGGGCCATTACCCCAGTGCTCTGGAGAGGGATGTTGTGACACCAGTGTAGGGCACTGCCTTGCAAGTGCAATGAAGAACGACTGGAGTGGAAAAGCATGTGTTAAATCTCTGGAACGTGTTTATATGTATTATATTGCAAAAGACATTCAAAGTTCATTTGAATGTAAACCAAGCCTCTATGGTCCTGAGAAGGTATTGTAAGTATGATCTTGAGGCATGTCTGGAGATAGACTAATTAATTAGCTAGTTATTACTTTAATAATAATAATGATTATCTTCAGCTCCATGAAGTGCTCCTGGCTAAAGAACAGCTTGGGATCTTAGCATAACGTGAATTCTCTGCCATTTTTAATATCGTTACAAAAATGCAGCTTGAAGGAGGGCTGGAAGCTGTGGTACCACTGCCTTAAGCTATTGGAGCTTGTGGGGTACTGCTTCATGTTTTCTCTGCCTGACATCACACCATGTCCCGTTCTGCCTTGTGTCACCCTCTTCCTGGGAAAAACAACCTCTGTTTATTGGAGGCCAGTCAGAGCCTGGAGCATTGAGAGTGGCTTGCTGACATCACTGCAATATGGGGTGTGTGCTCAGGGCAAAAATGGGGTTAGGTCAGAATTTGGTCTGCATTTACCCTGTTAAAGCACCCCAGGCCTTTCTGATTCCAGCATTTCCAAAATTGCTCCTCATTCAAAATCACCATCTTGGCTTGGGCTTGCGTATTTTAATGGCATGAATCAGCTCAAAGAGGGCTAGGTTTTTTCAGTAGTTTTATTTCTTGAGTCATTAGTGCTGTGAATTTGCTGGATTCTTCCATTTACCTCAGAGAATCATCTAGCTCTCCGTCTCATGGGCTAATGTGACAGTTTGCAAGAAAGAAATTAAATACTAAAATTTCAGCAGGCAGCTAAAAAACAGCATCGTAAAACTACCTGTGCTTACAAAGAACCACTGAGAAGAAGTACTTCCATGGAGCGCTAAAAATGACCACTATGAAGTTTGTTTCGCTCTCTCACCCTTGCAGCTTTGTATGCCCCTTGCTGACTGCACTGATTCCTGTGGAGTCAATCAGAAGTTCTGATTCACAACAATTAGTTGAAAAATAGCTGAAAAAATTCCTTGTAAGAGAACATGAATGGTATTTAGCATTTACTAGCAAACAATTATATTAGCAGTATCTTCCCAAATTTCTGCACTTGAAAGCAGGAAGTATGAACCGTAAATTCAGCTCTGGACATCAAATGCTAGCATCACCAACCCTGTGCCTTGGCTGCCTTCTGACTTGGTGACAAGGCAGAGAAATGGGAAGGTTACATTTTTATACAGAAGACTTATAAAAACGTCAAGATTTTTTTTTCCCCTCACAGAAACACTTACAAGTAGCAACAAAAGGGACAGAGACTGTCACTGTGCCCTGTCACACTGATTGCTGTACATTGATGCTGTCATCAAGTTGTCTTACTAGGTGCCTTCCCCTCGCATCCAGCTCCCTTTTCCTGACTTCTGAAGAGTGCTGTAAAACTTAATTAGTACAAAACCCTTTGAGCAAAGATTAAGAGAGAACTGTAGTGGATGTTACCCTCCTTCCGCTTCAGTGCTGAGGCTGATACTGAGAATTGCTGGTGATACATGGAAGCTAGGTAAGGATAGGAGCTACCCTGAGAATCTGAGAGAAACTCCTGTTGAGAGTCCTGGGATGGATGGGATATACAAAAGCATTCCAAGCTAGCCTGGCTCCACTTCATTTGAGCAAAATTTTAGATATTGCACTGCAGAAACATGAGCAGAATTATGGGAAAGGCTGAACTCACCCTGACAGTAAAAAAAATAGACTTGGAGGAAAGAGAGCTCCTGAGGGACACTCTCAGCACAAAGTCCTTCTCCTTAGGTGGGAAGTCACTGGATGTGTTTTAATTAAAAACAAATACATGAATGATCACTTTATTTTCATAGGGTTAAAACCTGAGCCATGAATACCTTGCTATTTAAAGCATGTCCTGAAATTCTATCCTCAAGTTGTAAGACCAAGATTCTTTTCCACATTGTTGTATAATAAAAACCCCTAGGAAATGGATGTGGAAATTGTTGCTGGTGGTATTGCCCACTGGTGAATGAATGACCTAAGAAAAGACCCTTAGAGGTCCTAAAAGAAAGCAAGCAGCATAATGAAGAAAGAGATGTAGCATCTGTATGCATGTCACGAAGGGGAGTGTGAGGCAAAAACAAAAAAAAATGTTCTTACTACTTTGTTTCAAGTCAGGAATTATTCTTACATATCAGTACTACTACACAGGTAAATAACAGTGAGAAATCAGAATCAGGCTCAATATATGGATAAGAAGTTAGAATAAGAAGATGAACATTAAGGGATACATGTTTTTAACTGGCTGTGCTAATGTGTTCTAATCAACAGCAGTAATAGGATTCACAAAGCTAAATCCCTGTACATCACTGAAAATGTACTCATCATGCCTGCCTGCAAGGACATGTGTAGGGGAGGAGGCAAAAAGGGAGAGGAGGTAGAAGAATAATACAAATGACATTTCACCCTGCTCTTTTGGAGGAACCGTCTCATAATTACTGAGCAGGACTGACAACTCCCTTTAATGTTAGATTTTCTGGAGAGGGCTCTCTTTCTCCTTTCTGATGCTGGGGCAGCAGGGAGGGAAGGAAGGTGAAGTGAAGGATTAACACAGTCTGGTAAACAACAAAACCTGAATCTCGATGGTTTAAAACTTACGATAATCCTAGCAAGTTTTGAGTCGTGCCGTGAGATAATTTGAAATGTAAATGTGACATTCTCCTCGGTAAATTAACAAGACATGACTGCAGGCTCTCCTTGTTACTGCAGTCACATTCAAAGAGTCACTTGTTCTCTCTCCTCTCATCTAACGCTGTGACAATAGACAATCACCAGGAGCCTTCTTCAAATAAATATCAAATCAAGCCTTTACCATATACAGAAGTGACATATGCATTGAATTATCTTTTATTCATTTTACTCAGAATCTTGTTGCTATAAACATTCTATTACAGGATAATGCAGCTAGGAAGTTGTCCCCTCTCTCCCCCAGCCCCCTAACACTGATTTCTTTCACACTTCCATAGAATAATGGAAAAAGGTATCTAAATTCATTTTTATGAAACCAAGACTTAAATTTTATTTTGCAATTGCCTAATATATATATATATATATATAAGCTGCTCCAAAATTAATGTTCCATATTTATTTCCATGGAAATTACAACAGATGCAAAAGAATACAATAACACTATTTAACAGAGCAAATTCTCCGCTACAGAAAAACTGTTTTTCAACAGTTGCCACCACTAGCTATGCATTTTCACCAGCAATGAACAAGAGCCTGCATGATGCACTCACAAAAGACTGCACCAGCAAAAGTGACCTCCTGTCAGCGTTGCCACTGCTGAAATGCACCATCCACTGCCTCACTGTGCTCACATCCACCATTTGGTCTCCACAAACATTCAGCAACGTTTTCTGCATGGAGGGGTTCAGTGACACACCTTTGCTTCATCTACACTTTCACATCAGACACCATGTTGTCAAACTGCTCCTCTGCTGCCATCTGTCACACAGCAACAACATGTGGGAAGGTTCAGCCTCTGTTGCCTCTGATGTTATGGGCCAGCATCATAAAATACGAAGCATTACTTTCAGAGTAACACTGGTAAAATTGAGAAAACTGATCTTGTTTTGTTCCTGAGCACTTTGTTTTTAGTTATGACTCCATTATTTTAAGAAGTGCTTAAAAAAATTATCTAGCCTGAAATATCAACACCTCAACAATCACAATTTATCAAGTCAGGTGATTTCTACATGGTACAATTCCTACAAATTAAATGTTTCCAGAAAGTGAGGACATATTCTTTTGTTCTTCAAATAGAAATTGATGATGGCATTTAAACTATTAATACAGCTTTTTTGTTGCTTCCCACTTTCTCATGGGAGATCTGAGCAAGTGAACACTAGGGAGATGGCTCTTGTGCTATGTTTTGTCCTGGCCTGATGGCAGTTTAGTGCAAACTTGAATCTATGGTCCCTCAAGAAGGGTCACCTCGGAACAGCTGGCATGCACATATAATAACCTGTCTCTGCTCTTAATGCCTTTTTGCCTTTCCTCAGCCTCCACCTCACTATGGAACTATCTTTGGTGATTTGCCAGAGTGGGAAAACCTAGCTAGTACAACCAGCTTCTGAGTGGAAGGATCTTCTTCATGAACTTGATCATTAGCTCCACAAGAGCAAGAGCTCAGCATTTCAGAGACAAGATATGTTTCAATAGAGCTTATCTTCTAATCTGAGGGCTTCCTCACAGTTCTGCATGTAACCTGTACATTGTCCAGAGATAGCTTCTTTCTAAGCATGCTGTACATTTTGGACAACTACGTGGACATTGCCTCAGTCAGCTGAACAATCCTACATTAAATTGTGACAAGGTAGCATGCTGCATTCTCAAGCACAGACATCCTCATCAGAAAGAAATGTCAGTCCTCGCAAAGCTCTAACGAGTGTTATTCTGGTTATATGTACCTGCATTAAAGAGATAGCTGCCTTCTGCCTATGGCATTGTTATTACTTTTCATATGTATTTTCACAAATAGGACAGAGATCAAGGTGTCTGAAAAAAATTCTTGGAGAGGAACCATTACCAGTACTTTAGCATTCTCATTAATCTCTCAAAGCTAAATTGTTCTACAATAGAAGCAGGCCAGTTACCAACAACAATGTAAGCCTTGCCTATGCTCCAAAATAGCTTCAACTGAATTCTACTTCCTATGAGCTAACACAAACACGTGTCTAAACAGATATTTTCTTTTCTATGGGTGATTTGATGGACTTCCATCATAGTTATTACTCCTTTTCAGAAGTGAAATATCCCTTCTGTATTGTGGGCAAGAAATTTAAATTTTACAACCCAAGACTTGCTAAGAATTAAAGACATCTAAGTCTTTCACTGTAATAAGGCAAATTCCTGAAGGAATGAAGGATCACAATCATCCACAAGCATTTCCAGCAAGAACTGTATCTTCTGTGATAATCTAGGCAGCTCTTGCAATCAAGTTCAAGTGCACATAAAATGTGTTTTCTAGCAGCCTAGCTATGAACTTGGATACTTTCTTCCCCACTGCTTTTGCACCAAAGGATGAAGTGTTCAGACAGGATGTTTGAAAACATTTAAGTTCAATAGATTCCTGGCAATACTGGATTCCCTAGACCCTCAAAAGGGGCTGGGACATGGACATTTAAGAAAAATCATCTGCATGCCCTCTGCAGCAATTTGTGACAACACACACCATTTAGTGCCAACAGGAAGATGAAAGGTTTAGAAATATGAGTCATCTCATTTCCCGGGCTAGTTAGGTGCTGTAGCAAAACTGACTCCAGTTCAAATACTCATCATAAACCTCATATTGCCCAACAAGTTTCAGTCGTGGAGTTTCAGACCTGTGGGTAAGTCTGCAAACTAAGGACAGTGCTTTCTAACTTCACTATCTCAACAAATGCCATTTAAAATTCTCTCGATCTTTTCTCAAAGGGAAGACATGAATTTCTGTGTTTACGTTGCTTGTCAAAACAACATGGGTGCTAGAGATCTGGAGTGCTCCAACTACTTTAACGGGAACTCACAGTTCATAACTTTGAGCATCTGTTCCCACTCCCATAGTAGCTTCCATAGGAAGTACCTCACAAACAGACCTATTTGCAATCAGATTCCTTGCTTGACCAAGGATGAAATTGCTATCAGAGAGAACTCTGCTTCCCAGTGCATCTGCAGTACTCTGAGTAACTCTGCTCTTTCTGGGCAAGGCAACTTGGCACAGCATTGTCCCAGGAGAATGAGCTCACCTGATGAACCCATCTTTTTGTCACATTCTTGTAACGCTTGGCTGTGGACAATAGCCCTGCTGATTCTCATAGCATACAGACCCTTGGCTCCATGTTTTACTTGCCTTTAATAGCACTGACAATGCCACAGAGGCCATATGCTGTGAGGCAGAACTAATGCACATTTGTAAAAATAACCCTTTGGGATCTGAGGAGAGAAGGAGCTTTAGAAATGCAAAGTAGAATGGTCTGGCAGTGGCCACTATTGTTAATAATTTCACAAATGATTTCAAACATAGTGGCTTTATTTCATGACTGAAATTAGCACTTGTGTTTGACAGGAAGTGGGCAACATCAGAGAAAGCACTGAAGTAACTGTATGCACTCACTACTAGAACATGCATGTTGACAAGTTATTATAAAATTCAAAAAGAATTTTTAATGTGATATCCGCGCACAGCAGTCAATTCATATATGCAGGCTTGTGATCTGCAAGTTAAAAATGCTGATTAACTATGATGTAAGAATGCTTTAAAGTATAACTCTTTGATTTCCATATTTTCTGGCAGATATAAACTGGTTATTGAATAACATTTGCATGATTTGTCTGTTTTACATCCTTAATCGAATTAAAAGATTTAAAGGAGAATGTATTATTTATAAAGGCTTTATGTAACAGTTTCATTTTAGCCTGTTGAGTATTTATGTTAAGTGCAGATATTTTGACAAATGTTGACACTGTTCAAAACCTCAAAAAGGGAAATCTTGTCAGGAGTAGTTAATAGCATCTCCTCCACACTACTGGAATAGGAAAACAGCATCAAGAAGAGTCTAATGAGGTTCCACGTTTGTAAGATACTTCATCCTCTACAACATTTTCCTCGTGTGCTGCTATGTTTTAGTTAAAAATTTTCTTCTCTCTATCATGCAAAAAAGAGAATAGACCCATGGTAAAATTAATTTTCACCTTGGATATTGGACTTTTGATGAAATGGCTGTGTTAAAACTGAAATACCATATTACCAACAGGATAACAAATACAATAGATATCAGAATCAGATGAAAAGGGGTTCTTTAGTTGATGAGTTTCCAAAGAAATGCAGTGGTACCTTAAACACAGTGTAAATGGTAGTACTGCAAGAACAGGAAGAAATTAACTGTTTTCCATTGGAAAGATACTATTAATCATAGAATTAGAAATTCGTTAGCTGTGGTCCACAAGACCATTGCGCAACTTCCATCTTTCTTGCATGCCATGCACCCAGTTCTCTTACTTTAGTTTCTTGTAAATGGTTATTTTACTTCCATTCCTGCACTGTGTATCAAACAGTATGTACAATGATTTACTAATCTCATAAAATCAAATGTCTGTTTTCATTGACTTCTGCAGAACATTAATATTGATATGACTTCATTCAATTTGGCCTTGCTCAATCTTTTCCCCAACTCCTGTCCCTCAATGCCTAAAGAGTAAATGACAGATTTAGTGACCATTGGACAAACTATTTGATTTAATTTGACATCTATGTTTCAATAAATATAACACTGTCATTATTTTTCCTTTAGACAGTTGAAAAGAAAGATATTTAATCTTATGACAAAGTGTCACTTCAGTGACTTCAGGATCAGAAGAACATATGAAGCAGTTAGACTACATCAAGAGCAAGGACAAATGAACACATATACATGTCCAAAATACAAAATAGGTCACCTACACTGCAGCACAATAATACCCAGACCAGGATCTGTAGCATCCAACAGTAATCTTTCTCAATTCTTGTCACAGAAAGCACTTTGTACATGTATCCATTCATGGTCAGATGGTGTCCTAAGAGACCAGTTCTCATGAGGGAAGACTTAGAGTGATCAAATTTGTTTCAGAGTCTAAAGCAGACACATGACTCTGCTTTTTCCCTTAATAGGTGTAACAGTGGCAAAGCTCAAGAATTTGCCTTTGAAAAGGAGATCTACCACTTCAGGAATGATTTAAATACTCAGAAAACCATAGTTGTGGTATGCTGCTCCAGCTCTGGAGGATGGTCTTGCCCATGTTATATATCATAATCCTACATTCAAGACATCAATTGGATTTTTTTGCTCTTTTCAACAGTAACAGGACTAAACCTAGGACTATCAAAATTTTAATATCAGTAGTTGTCCTCAGAAAAATCCATGACAAATGCATGATGACAGTAGAAAGACAGATCCAAGAAAAACTCTAAAACTGGGCTTTCTGTGCTGCAGATATGACAGCAAATTTAATAAGAACTCCTCATCTCGTGACTACAGTAGCACTGTGGGCAGTTTCCATGCACTACAGCATGGGTGAACTCCCTGCGATCACATGGAAAACTAGGGAGAGGAACTAGTTAAAAACTCCAGCTCACAGAAGAAATAACAGACACCACAACACTGAAACAAAGATCTAAGGGTTATTTAAGAACTCTCTAGAGTTTCAACTAGATTCCTACCTCATGATATTTATACATCATGATATATACATCAATCTATCTCTCCTTTTCATTTATTCCAAAACTCTCCTCAGCCTTTCTCCTTTTTTCTCCATATCCAATCATCTCTTTTCCATACCAAAAGTAATTCCCATGTGAAAACACTTCTTGACTCAAATGAGTGATTGGCTTGTACTTTGAAGCATATGGGCTTGTAATTTTATCTACCTACTGTAACTACAGAAACTTTTTTTTTACAGTATTCATATGTGCTTAATTTTATTTTATTTTTTAAGGAATCTTGTTAGGCTAGTTGCCTCGCTAATTTGCTTTGGATTTGCTCCGGTTCTGATATAGGTGAAGATGTATAATATTCGGGAATGCTTCCAAAACTCAGCTTCTTGGTTCTTCTAAATTCACAGAGAGCTTTGCCTCAAGGTTATTAGTCATGACTTAGAAAACGTTGTGAGCACACATAATAAAATGAGGACATTAAACAGCATCCTAAGTTTAACAGTATTCTTATTGTATAATGCACTGCCTTGTTTACAAGGTAGTACAAATGAACACACATCTATTAACAAAATTAATGATGAACAATTGCTGTAATTTCTCCTTCCTTGGAAAATACCTCT
The DNA here is from genome assembly GCA_024606505.1 of Aquila spilogaster. Lineage (NCBI taxonomy): Eukaryota > Metazoa > Chordata > Aves > Accipitriformes > Accipitridae > Aquila > Aquila spilogaster. Next base: position 63,450,068 of record JANHGO010000042.1, on the reverse strand, counting down.
TGCAAATAAATTGGGTTAATAGTAGCTTACAGATTGGCTTTATCTTGCAAACAAGACAGTGAACACAGTTAACAAATTCACTTCAGGAACAAGATTGTGGTACAAGCAGCAATAAAATGTGTGTGCTGTTATGGGAAGTCAGTGTAAGTAAAGAAATACCAAATGAGCTTTTTGTACAAGGCATTGTGCCTTCACCTCTTAGGTTTGTGGTTGCAGTGGCACAGAAGAAATGACTTAGTGCAACACAGGCTATTACATACTCGATGGGAGAAACTATAGAGCACTCACTCCATTAGTGATCAGGAGCCAAATGTAGTAAAGAATATTTACCACCGATATGAAAAGACAAGAGCATCCATCAGCAGAAATATGTTGTATAGAATATGCATGGGGATGTGTCCATGATAAAGGGCTGTTATATGCTGCCTATGTCTATACATGAACTTACAGCCCACTGTTCATGAGTTCGGTCTTCTCAGAAAGATGTGTATTATATTTCAAAATTTAAGTATGTTCAGAAAAAAAAACTCATGAAAGAAATTAATAAAAAGATGGAAAGAAATAGACTTCCCTAATTTTCAGCATTAGAGAACTCCAGAGCTTATTAATGTATTGAGTAAGGTATACCTTACTCATTTCAGAAACACCCGTAACAGCCATTGCTTCCAGTCTGACATTAGGGAGGCTTCAGACAATTCAAGCCTTCCTCTAGTGTCTAAAACCCGGTCTAAACTCTCTCAGAAAATGATGTGGCACAAAGAAATACTGAGAAAAGTGTGCTAAAATTGGTCAGGTACCTCCTTTCTGGTATGGAGCCTTATATAGTGGTATTTTACTCTAACCTCCCCTGTCTTTTCTTATGAATGTGTGCGCACATGTGCACACACAAATGGGAAGTTACAGAACTACAATGCTGTAACAAAAAAATCTGTGAAGAAATACCTAGATCTCATTCCAATCAAGTTTCTTCTCAGCAGGATATTGATCACCTCCAAAGTTATAGAACAAGACTGAAAATCTGTACAAAAAAGAAGGAACAGTCATCCCTTTGCTAAAGGTATAAACATGAAGCACCAGAGACTGAGATGGAAGGCAATGGGAAGCCATTAAGTGGTCTGAGGCTTCTGAGTATCATGTGCATTCATACCCTACTTATATGAAATCACACCTTCGGGTATATTAATTTCCATCTTTTAATTGTCTTCTATTTTTTTCTTGATCCATTTTTCCTCATTTGTGAGTTAATATGCTTGTGAGAAGTTGAATAGCAATTCTGGAAAACAAAGTTGTCCAGATATGCTCCAATGTGTGTCATGAGTACCTGAATAATATGACTTCTCCCTTTTAATAGCCCATGACCTCACTCTGCCGAATGAACTTCAGAAATGATAAAATGCATCTCCACTGAGTCCTGTTTCTGTCTGAGTCTGTCAGAAAAGCTGTTAAGTAATCCCCATTTTTTTCTTTCTCTTAGGGTTATTTTTAGGATTTGGATATTTTCCTTCATGGGATAGGCTGATATCATGGAATGTATTTAATAGTGGCAAGGAATTCATTCTGAACTACTATTCACTGACAAGCTGCAAATTAACAAGTTGCTTACAAATATTTGCTTAGATATAGTTTTATTTAAGCAGCTTCACATCATTTTTATGAAGAACATACAAAAATGGAGTTTGCAAACTGCCTCTGTATCAAAAAAAATGGTCAAGAAAGTGGCCAAAAACCATTTTTAAGCTCAGAATTGATCATTACAATGCAGCTCAGATTTTCAAAGTAGCCCAAGGACCAAAATAATACATACCATGTAAAGTAATCAAATTTAATGGCCTAAAGGAAAACAAAATGCTAAACAAGAGAACACAAAATACTGATTAGGGAGGTGAAATTGGCACTCATATTTGGTGACTGTCTATTATAAGGATTAATTGGTTAAGATCTTCCCATTTGAAGAACTGTTAGATCCAGATTTCCAAAGCCATATCTGTTCTCCAAAATTCCTCAGATCACTTTGCTAGCACTACTTTCAGTATCTTCTCCAAACTGATTTTGTGAAGTGCCAAGCCATTCTAGCTCCCCTGAGCTTATTATCTACAGAACTGAAAATAGATGCCTGCTTCTGGGCAGAGACCGATAGGAGTGGCTTGTGACTTCTGTAATTGCAAAGACATTAATTTTGAAAGCAAAATTACTCACTTGGAACTTAAAACCTAACTCAGACATTCAGTGATGAAATTGTTGACATGGGCATGTAATTGCTTTCTGAAAAATGGTGAAATAAAACCCCCTGCTTGAAATCCACAGTGTTGCCATACCAGTGTCTTTTTGCATCTCTTTGTGGGACCTACATCTTGGAACTGGAGTGAGAAAGCCTTCCCAAGCCTGCTGGCAAGATACTGAAAAAACTCTAAATTGCTGGTCTCCTTGTAGGAGTCAAATTATGTACCAACTCAGAAGCACTACTAAACACAGTAGGCTAAAAGAAATCTGTAATCTAACTATGTAAAGACTGGCAAGAAAATAGGTCAAACTCTGAGGCAGATGGAATAATGCACTCTTCCTCGGTGCTAGGACTAAATACCAAGACTCTGGCAACCCTTAGTGGTAGTTCAGCTTAGCATCCAGAAGGTGAAAAGCTTGCTTTACATCAGTCATGACAATCTGTAAATATAAAACTCAAATCCTCTCTAAATCAAACCAACACTTTTCCTGTATAATTTTCTGTGTCAGTGAATTTCACAGAGATTATAGAGAAAATGGAAAAGGCTGTTCATTGTTCATTAATGAAGCACAATTACAGGTATGAAAGGAAACGATTTTCTTTATGTCTGTTATACTCCTGTGATGTGATTGATGGTTGCTGTTACTAAAACAACAGAGAAAAATCACTTAATGGCAAAATAATCTTTTTGTTAGGCTGGAAAGATGTCACAGGAATTGCTTTCCTCTAAAGCACGCATTCTTCCTATCAGACCCCCAAAGGATCTCAGGGTTTTATTGCCACTCTGTTCTTTCTATATAAAGGAACTCAGTGAGGAAGCAGGGGCACTCTGGAGATCTTCCAGGTAAAAAGAAGAAGGGAAAAAAAAAAGGTTCCTTGCATTGCAGAGATGAAACCCAGAAAAGGCTAATATGCAGTTATCTATGTAATCTGTCCATCCATCTCTACTCCTAATTGACTTCATTAGAAGAAACCACTTTTAAAATGGGGCCTGATGAATGGGACTGAATGCAATGATTGCCTGCGAGAGTAGGAGAATGGACTCCACATCCATTTCAGTGCTGTGTTTCTATGGCTACTGCTGTGACTAGGAATCAGAAAAAAATTAAGACTGGCCTCCCTGGCATGCCTATCACCACGGTATCTAGATACCAATAAATATAATTCCCCCTTGTTAAGGGAAATAGACTTTGTGTTGTGAAGAGTAAATAATATTAATTTTAATAAAGGTTATTGGGAGAAACAAAGCAAGCTTTGATCATTATCATGAGAACATTTTCTTAATCTATTTGCCGCAACATTTCTGCATTTTTTTCATAATGTAATTGTTTGATATTAAAAACAGTCAGAGTTAGAAATAAATCTATTCTAACACACAAGGGGGAAAACAGAGCCACAAAGTATTTTCTTCAAAGGAAGCACTGTGCTTACAAAATCCTACTACTAATATATTCACAATAATTCATTGCTTTATGGCACAAATGCCTCAACTTGTCATCCTTGTGAATGGTATTATGGTACGTCTTTTGCATACGTCTAGAGATGGTGGCTATCTATTCAGTTTTGTTGGCAGTAAAATATAAATATGAAAAGCCAACTATTACTATCACCATACACAGAAAATCTCTCAAAAAGGGAAGTTAAGGACTCCTGAAGCCAATTGACTTTAGCTGGTGGTATTTGTGTAAGCGCTCATCATTGTAAGTAGTCCATGACCACTATCCAGCTCCCCAGGACACAAAACAAAGCCACCTACATTTTATTCACTTGAATAAGGAATCTTTATCTCATACTTTTCTCTCAGTGAAAACTTAAGATCTGTTTGTGCAACTCAGCAAAAGGAAAGCAAAGGGAGGAAGCTTTGACAGTGTTTACCCTAAATTTTGGATGAAGCTCCTGAGTCCACCAGGTAGGTGAACTGCACCTTGAAAAAGTCTAAGAGCAAATTGCACTGACAGACACTGAATGTGGAGCAGAAACTACATGATTTTCAGTTACTGAATCTCTCTCTTACATAAAGGTAAACTCTAGTAGAAAGTGTTCAATGAGTTGTTGCCATTTGACAGCTAATACAGGAAACCATTTCTGCACAAATGCACTGATATTTTTTTTATCCTTTAGTCTTCCTCCAATCTAGAAAAGCAGAATGATGTGGCTGAACAAGCAAAAAACACAACCGACTCCAAAAACATCACATACTTTTTACCCCCACTGCTAGTTTGCTTTGTATCTCTCATTATGGCTTTTGTCCAAGGGGTGTGCCTCACATCAAGCCCTGTTAAATTGAGAGAAATGACTCAGTTCAGTGACAATAACAACATTTACTAAGATTTTCCCAAAAGGAAAGGTGCTATCAAAACACGTGCCCAGAGCTTGCAGATATATTGATGAAAAAAGAGCATATGATCAACTGGGGCAACATTAACAGTGTTGAAAGGCACTATATCTTCCATTAACGATTTGCAGATGCATATTCCAATAAACCAAGCCAACAAGGCAGTATCTTCACTGGGTTTTACTACTTGAATGGAATATGCAGACAGAAAGATGACAGATGATTTTGGAAAAGAGTAATTAAATCAGTATTGAAAGAGGAGAACGCTGATCAAAGAACAAAGAATTGCATTGAAATTAATCATCCCAAGGTTGTAAAATCAGTTGTAAACCCTTTGCAATGAAAGATTAAATGAGAAAGTTAATGTTTTAAATAAATTTAAATTCTCAAATAGAGAACTTGATAGTTTCACCAGACTTTAGCCTCTAAGAATGTTTACTACAGTTCTAGGCAAGACTAGTTACACAGCAGGCAGCTGAAAAAGTCATCAAATAAAAATAATTAATGTTAAGCCTCATTATGCAAAAGCCTAAAGGTACTAAAAAGAAAAAAAAATCACAAAAAGAACCCAAACTCATCACCCTGAAACCTGACACATATGTAGCCAAGAAGAATATAGATCTTCCCAAAGATCTTTGTTTATAGCTCTTGAAGTCACTGGTATGGATCATGCTGCTTAATAGCAATCAAATAAATGGTGGCTCTGGTATATTCATTAGCAGATCTCCAGTATGTGAAATCCTGATGTACTAGAAAGAGTATTATGAATGCATCCAATATCAGTATGGAGTAGTGATATTGCTTCTGAGTCACATTCCACTGCAATTACATTTTTTTATTATGATTATGCCAAAAAGCTCTGGAAGTAATAACTTTTAGAGATGCACTTTTCATTTTTTCCAGGGAAGCCTGAGTTATAACTTACTATCCTACATTTCTCAGGGATGATACATCAGTTATCAACAGACCTTTGTAGGCACACATGCTCTGAAAAGGGCTTTTTCTACAGTGTTTGGTGCTGGCCACTGTTATAAGAAGGATAACAAATTAAATGGCTCATTGATCTGTTCCAGCATAGAAAATCCTAGTTTTCTCTGTATTTACTGTAGCTGGTACTCCTTAATATCCAAAGGCTTAATTTAACACCCTCAACAATTTAATATGACAACGTGAAAGAATCCTTTGAAACGAGGACATTCCTGTAAGAGGCTAATGTCTGCCAGAGTCATGCATCGTATTTGATTTCTGAAATTCAAACTTACAGAAATTCTTGTTCATGTTTGGATTAATGGACAAGGTTTCAAAATTAGTTCTAGAGTTGGTTCAGCACTGATGACCCCAGCACAAATAAAACACTTTACATAAACATTTAATCAATACCATGGCACGACAATTGTTTAGTAAGATTCACAGTGCATAAATTCAGCTCCTTGAAGAGGAATGTTAGAGAAGAATCTTGTATACCACTTAAATTCCATTTCTATCCTCTAGTTATAGTAAGCTTACACTTCAGTCTCATCTTTGTTCTCCGTATGAGGTAAACATTAACACAATTTGTTGTCGTAATGTTTAGTTCTATGTCATCTGCATAAAAGTCTCTACTTGATTAGTGTGTGCTCATTAAAGGACCATGACAAATTTTTAAAGCAGAAGTCCCAAAAGAATGTATGCTGGTAATTATTTTCAAGAATCAAGCAAAACTCTAGTACTAAATAGTAAAAACAATTAGCTAATTAAAGCCGCTTGGTCATATCCTTTACCCAGCTATTGGACTGAATGGAGCAGGAGTGGACACGAACAGTATATCTGGCATTTCATTTATTGCAAAATTATGCTTGATATAATTCTATTGACTAAGAAAATCCTCAAATCCTGCAAATACAGTCAAAGAAAAACAGCCACTAACTAGTTAACCATGAACAGTGTTAAAAAAACTCCCGATTTTTCTGTGGAATACATAATGCTAGAATGGTATATACTAAAATCTCTATGATATATAGGTATTAATAGTGAATATGATCTCAATTTTAGGATTCATATACCTGGTTTAAAATGAATCTTGCACTGAGTAATTGTGTATATTTAAGTGGAAAGAGTCTAACCTATGAAAATTCTGAACTCCTCTCCTGACAGAGTCAAAGACACGTACTGAAAAACCTCAGCAGATGATGTGAGAGGCAGTGAATCCTTCTTCAACTGGTACCTATAATCACAGAATATCCTGAGTTGGAAAGGACCCATAAGGATCATCACATCCAACTCCCGGCTCCACACAGGACCACCCAAAAATCAGACCATGACTGAGAGCATTGTCCAGATGCTTCTTGAACTCCATCAAGTTCAGTGTTGTGACCACTTCCCCAGGGAGTCTGTTCAAGGGTCTAACCATCCTCTTGGTGATCAAACTTTTTCTTGATGTCCAACCTGAATACAGTAGGTGGCCACTGATTATTCATCTGCTTTAGTATGACCTTTATGTTGTTACATTTATGACCTAAAGTATCACTTTCTTCAAAGCTGCCCTTTACATCACCAATAATATTGCCACTAACACATAAGTTGTATGTTTTGCTGAACAGTAATTAGAATATTTAGTCTGAATTAAATGTACCTCTCGTGTAACTGTGCAAAAATCAATAGAGTAAAACTATAAAAAATCTTGGTCTGTTGAGCTTATTGATTAAATTTGATACATACAAATCACAAGCAGTATTCTATCCTTCAATACATAGATTCAATATATTACACCTACGAAAACACACTGATTCACATCTGTTACTGGAGTATGGCTCAAAAAATTGTAACTCATTGTCTTAAAACAACCATAGTTGTCCCTGATGTGTAAACACAGCAATGTCCTGAGACTAATCTTGGAAAGAACCACTGACCCCTTGTTTTAGTTCAGCAACTCACTTGGTCCCCTGTGCTTCAGTGAAACCCTACCAAAATCTGTGAGCATGGAAGAAAAAAAAAAATCACTGACAGTCAATGCATCTTTTCTTCATAAATAGTGTTCACTACTGGTATAAATATATCAACATTATACCTGAATTATACCTGAAGTGGAGCTGAAAAAAGAATGGAGAAGATGCTAAAAATAGCTGACATTTCCAGGCAGGTTCATTAAGAAAAGGTTTGGGGTTTATGTTCATATTTGTTTGCTTCTAATCTGATAATACAGAGCAGGGCTTTGCAATTTAGAGTGTTTTAATATCTGGTCTTCTGCTACATGTTGCTTAGATTATTCTGATAAATTCTAGAGATCATTCCTGACAAAGTAAGCTTCTCTGCAAAGTAACCAAGCATCTTCTATAACTCAGAGACAAAAATCATTTATTCTCCACCAGGGAAACATGAAACATCTAGAAATGTGAACTACAAAGAAAGGTAACAGTTATACTGCTTGCTATTGAGGTGCAAAGCTAATAAGGTGGAGGTATTTTGGGAAGAAATCTTCCTAATACTTCTAACAAATAGAAAACAGGTAGAAAATATAGAAGGTCAGAGATCTACCGAGACTGAACGCATACAAAACTGTGGGGTCAGACAACACACATCCAAAGGTCCTGAATAAACTTACTGATATGGTTACCAAATCACTCTCCATCATATTTGATGGGAAACATCACTCTCATCCTTAAGAGAAAGGAGGGAGGACCTGGAGAACTACAGGCTGGTAAGTCTCATCTCTGTCTAAGATGATTATGGAACAAAGCTTCAAGGAGAATCTGTTAAAGCACACGCAAGATAGGGAGCTTATCTGAGACAGTCAGCTTGGCTTCACCAAGGGCAGATCACACCTGATCAATCTAGTGACTTACCACATTGGAGTGACAACATTGGTGGATGAAGGAAGGGCAACTGATGTTGTCTACCAGGATTTGTGCAAGGCCTGGCCTTTGACATGGTGCTACATCACATTCTTATCTCTAAATTCAAGAGAGATGGATTTGAAGGTTGAACTATTTGGTGGATAAATAATTGGTTGGATGGTCACAACCAAAGGGTTACAGTCAACAGCTCAGTGTCTGTAGGCACCAGTCACGAGTGGTGTCTAAGTGTTGGTTTTTGGACTGGTGTTCTTCAATATTATCAGTATCAGAGGGATCAAATGGACCCTCTGCACATTTGCTGACAACACAAAGCTGAATGGTGCAGTCAATACAATAGAAGGAAGAGATGCCACCCAAAGGGACCTGGACAGGCTTGAGAAGTGAGCCCACAGGAACCTAAAGAGATTCAGTAAGGCTAAGTACAAGGTGTTGCATTTGGGTCAGGGCAATCCCAGATATATGTACGGTCTGGAAGAAAAAATCATTGAGAACAGCCCTACAGAGAAGGACGTAGGGGTTCTGGTGGATGAGAAGCTTGATGCAAGCCAGCAGTGTGTGATTGCAGCTCAGAAGCCAACTGCAACCTGGGCTGCATCAAAGGAAGCATGGCCAGCAGAGTGAGGGAGGACCTCACTTGCCCTGCTGACCATGCTTCTTTTGACAGAGTCAGTTATAGTTGGCTTTCTGGGTTGCAGGAGCACAGTGCTGGGTTGTGATGAGCTTTTCCATCAATCAACAGCCCTAAGTCCTTCTTTTCAGATTGCTCTTAATCCATTCTCCTTCAAGTCTGTATTTGTGCTTGGGACTTTTTGTGCTTGAGATTTCCTTGACTGAGGAACATGACCTTGCACTTGCTTGTGAACTTAATGAAACATCTGAACTTATTGAAGAAACTCAGAAAGACTCCTGATATCGAGCTAAGGAAACAGAAATATTGGTGTAACTAATACATTATCATCCCAAGTGTTAAATCTACTTCTCTGGAAGCATTAAAATAATAAATCATTGTTAAATGCAACCATATTGGTCAGTTTATTTTTACAGTACAAGAAATAACCACACCAGGAATAAGTACTTATGTGAACACTTCACTAACATATCCTGACATTTCTCACCATATTGCTCTCTATTTTGAGCAGAAACAAATTCTTACCAACCTGAGAACTGACCTGCCCAGCCTCTTTCTTCCACCAAACAATATAGGTTGGAAGTTACAATCTCAAGGGGAATGCACTTGGTAATTTATGGTCCTTTGAATCGCTCATATATCTCCTATTTGTGTTAATGGGAACTCCCCACAGGAATGCAAGGGGCAACGTATGACCTAGACTATAATATCAAAAGATACATGAGCTGAATACTAGCAATGGCAATAACACAGTTTGCGATCTGGTTCTTAGCACTCCGAGCTTTACATTCTCTAAATGCTACCAGTGTCTTACTGAGCTAAAGTCACGTCTAGACAAATAGAGGAGTCTCACTTAATCTTACAACCTACTGCAACATTCACTACAATTGTCCACAACTGTGACTAAACCAAACACATAGAAAAGCCCTGTTTTGCTACATCAGAACATTACATCAGAGAAATTTTCTCTTCAATAGACCTGTGTAAGCCAAATTTGTGTTCTCCTGTCTAATATTCTTATATTCCTTCCTTCGCTGAACCATATCCCATAATGAAGAGATTTATACCATAAAAAAAGGGAATTGTACATTATTTTTTAAGAAACAAGACTGCTTGCAGAATTGTTGCTGATTCCTATCTTCAGGAGCCTGATAACAAGGAACTGAGTAAGCATTTTTTTTAAATTCACTTTAATGAAGTGATGAACGTGTAAAGAAGAGCACAGAATTCCTTAGTGAGTGTTATGGAAGTAAATAAGAAAGAAAATATCAACTTCAAACCAAAACAAAAATAACTCTAGAGACAAAACAAAATTAATTTCAAGAACAACATAATGCCATGCAGGCCTGCTCTTACAGCAAACCATCAAGTTAATTTAATTCCACAAACCCCACTGCTCCAACAAAATGTTGTTTAAATCAATTCACTCTTTCATTATGCTGCTTAAGAGCGCCATGAAGTGATGAGAAATTACTGAGATGGCTTTCATGTATCAGAATCCCCTCAGTTTCACTTCATTTTCTATCCTGACATGCGATTAATGTGCTGCATTTGCATGCTAAAATAGTATATTTAATTGTAAAAGTGGTGGTGTTAAATTACCTTGCAATGAGTTTATTTTAAACGGTTCATTAAAGTTTTTTAAATAGCTTGCTGCACGATTGCATCTCTGCTCTGCTTTGATGTATTACATTTTCAACCAATTGCTGCAATGTAGAAAATCTTTACTTGCTATGCTATTTGCCCTTTCAACAACAGACTTGGAGCCAAAAGCAGCTGCAGGCTCACAGGACCACATCCTGCTGTTTACAGCATTTGAATGAAAGTCCAGCCCTCTCAAGAACTGCATAGAGACTATGGAGATCTACTGTGCATGCATGTATCCTATCATTTGGAATGAAAGTTATGCGATTATGTGATTTTCCAGCCACATAGTCAAGTCACTATCTAGTGCAACATATGATCGTATTAATGTTACTCACACATAGCTCTTCCTTCCCTTCTTCTGAAAGAAAGATTAAAGTACATGTAAATCTTTCTGCAGGAAAACTAAGATTCTAGGATTCTTCAGTTTGGCAATTGGTAAATAAGAGGTTGAGAAGTGGTTTTTTTTCTCCCCTCTTAGAATGCCACTTGCTAAGATTTATGCATGGTCATGAGATTTTTTCTTTTTTGTGAAAGGAAATAATTCAATTGCATGTATTCACTACCAGTGATATTTTACATATTTGTTTCTTTTTAAAAGGTATACATATATAGGTATATACAATAATATTTACAGAGCCATAGAATCATTTAGGTTGGAAAGAACCCCTTGAAACAATCTCATCCGACTCTACCTCAAGCAGGATCAGTTACAGGAGGTTGCTCAGGATTCTGTTCTGACAGATTTTGAACATCTCCAAGGATGGAGATTCCACAGGCTTTTTACGTAATTCATGCTAGTGTTTGACCACACATAATAAAAAATGCATTGTCATGTGCTCAGATAGAAGCTAAAAAACAGGGCATTCCGTCTGTTGCCTCTTGTTCTGTCACTGAAGACCTGGCACAGGCTGCCCAGAGAGGTGGTAGATGCCCCATCGCTGGAGACATTCAAGGTCAAGCTGGACCAGGCTATGAACACCTGATCAAGTAATAGGTGTTCTTGTTCACTGCAGGAAGGTTAGACTGGATGACCTTTAGAGATCCCTTCCAATTCAAATGATTCTGTAATAATAGCTCTATTTTGAATCCTTGCTGTGTCTTTTTAGAAAGTATTTCACAGATGTGAACAAACAGTTGTCTATCTTTAGGTCAGCTGTATGCTCATGCACTGACATGTCGCTTTTCTGTAATGGTGATATGGAAGAATAGAGTCCCTTAGGGAAGAATGTTGTATCATTAAACCATCTATGCTATTTCATTTCTGTTATTGCTCCTGCATATATGCATTTTAAAATTAAAAACAACACATAGAAATGATATATATTTAAACACTCAGTGGTTTCAGTACTAATGTCTGATCATATCGGTACTCACTGTATGCTTCTACCATTA
>JANHGO010000042.1:63404512-63437912 GCA_024606505.1 Aquila spilogaster | reverse complement strand
TAGTACCACATCTACCAGCCTCATTAACCATAATAGACCTTTAAGCTCCTGGTGGGTTATAGGTTTCTAAAGTGTTACAAAGTAATTCTTGTCACTATAATTTAAACATGATGTTGTTGTTATTACTGAATCTATTTTATGAACTTTTTTTTCCTAACTAGATATATGCAGAAATGCTTGGTTGTATATTGCACTTAGCTGCAATGGTAACAAAAATCTGGGTAATTACAGATGATGAATGGTGGATACTGAGCTCTCAAGTATCTAAAGCAACCTTCTGCCCTAACACACCTCATAGTGAAAGTGCTCTGGTATAATACTAATGAAGAATATTACATACCTGGCTCTGAAAATGAGCCCAGATTGTGTTCATTATGCATGAAGATACTCATATTCACTGTCAGGAACTTTGCCAATGAACCTTTTTGATATGATCAAATGACAGAACATCCTAAGGCATTACTGAATGCCAGACTGAGATCTTGGAAGATTTTTATCCATAGACATTAAGATTGCTCTAGTCATTAGTCAGCAGTCGTCGCAAGAAAATGCATCTTCTATTCAGCACAGGGAGATTCCAGTCAAGCCCTAGATCAACACCAAGACATTGCTTGTATTCTGTATTATACTTTGTCCCTGAAGAGTAGCAAGCAAAATAATGTATTTTGTTTTTATAATAGTAGTAGCATTTCTTCATCTCATATACTCATACTTTGTAATTATTCGGCAACTTTCACTCAAGGATCTTAAAGGCTTTCTCAGCACCAGCTAGCACAACCGAACAACCCCAGTGTTTGTTAAGTATGTTGGCTGTTGCTATTGTATACACTAAATGAATTCATTTGGCCGCTCCCCACCATTTCAAACACCCATAGTGGTGAGATGATTGTCGGAGAGCCAGTCTCTAATATTCAGGATCAAGCCAGTCCCAGATCGTTTAGATACTCTATTCACATAAGGCAAACTCCAGTCAGCATCAGACTTGCCTTTAAAGAGCATGAAGTATGCCAAATTGCCCACTACAGGCGACTGTTTCTGTTGACTTCATGCTCTGGACCTCTCTATCCCATTAAGCTATCCCTGCCTGGGGAATAGTACCTATTTTCTTACATGAGGGCCAGAAAAGTGCTTTGGAGTGCAATAAGTCAATGGATCAGTTGGCATTTTAAGGTGGACCAGGTGAATGTGGACACAAGAGATGTGGCTAAACTGAAAGTCAAGAATTGATCATCTTCACTACTCACTAATGGATTGACATTACCTTAGATGTAAGAATGCACCCTACTTTGGTAGAACCTGGGTAAACAGCATGAGCAACACGTTTAAATTAGTCCAGAGTAGTTAGAACAAGTCCTGCCTATGCTCCTGCAAATAGATGGACAAACATCCTTTGTACTCAACAGGAAAAGGAATACTAAGCCATTAAATGCTGGAATTGGAGATCCTTTTCACTGAAGGACACTGAAGGATGCACAACACATGGATTAGCTAAAGGACATGTTCACAGGAAAAACATAGAATCCAGGAGAACTAACGCAGTCTGCTCCTGCCCAGTAATTTTTGCCTAGTTTGTAGGGTGTCCTACAAGGTTTTGGGTTTTCCCAGCCTGTGTTATCAGTAGTTATGGTTAATAATCCTGTGAATGTCTTCTTTGCCTCAGTGGTTTTTCCAATAAAATTCACTACTTTTGTCACTGGGATTAATTTATCCTTTGTTCTTCTCTAACAATGGTACATAGCAGATGATAGAGGAATATATACAATCCAATACTACTGGTAGCAACAAAAGCCTTTGCCTGACAAACTTCACGTCTCCTTATTGTTTTAATATTTGTTTATGATATCTCACACTTTGTGGACCTGTCAGGAATGTCACAGAGTGGCAGATCTTTACTTTTTTTTTTCCTTTTTTCTGAACTAAAATAAAAAAAAAAACCAACCAGAGAACATAATTGTTCTTGCCAGTATATTAGCTTTTCCCTGTGCTTTTTCTCTCAGTCTTGTGTTTAAACATGGGAGATGGAGAAGGAAATATTTGCCAAAACTGTGCTATCGCAAATATGTCAAAATGTTCAAGAGAACAAGCAGATTATTAATCATCTGAAAGGACTCAGCTGACAATCCATAAAAGGCAAAAGTTTTTTATTTCTGTGAAAAGTATCTATTCTCTGAAATTGGTTCCTCTTGGCAGACTGACAACTTTGGGTCAATAATTACTCCAGCTGTTGAAGCTGATTTTGAAACCTTAAATCAAATTCAAGCAAGACCTGTTGTATAATAACCATGAGCTTTCCTACTGTTTTGTAATACTAAATAGATCACACATAACAGAAAACTATACACGAAACAGAAGTCAGTGGAAGCATCTTGGCTAAGATACAAGTAATAGACCATAAGACTTCTTAACGGGAATCTCCTCACACTTCCTACACACAATAAAACCTCAGGTATTCTGGAAAATGATCAGAAAGAATGTAACACTCTAAATAAAGCTGGGCAGCTCAGAAGCTGAAGGCAGCCAGAGCCATATTTCACCCTGGGGACAAAACTACAAATCTGCCTCAAGCCAACACTGGTAGAATTCATCAGTCAATGAAAATTCTCATTCATTCAGAAATGTTAGGTCATTTTAGAAAAAAACTACAAAAAGTCAAGTGACTCTTGACTAACAGTGGCCTACATCTTCAATTAATGAAGCCTTTTTTCAAATCCATAAAGAGTAGAAAATTTTGATTGCTCTTTGTGAAACTATGGAGGGTCCTTTCCGTGCAGGTTCCTTCTTTTAAAAATGCAGAGGAAGATTATAGCCTAAAGGGAATGACTGAAAGCGCCAGGAGGAAAGTAAAAGTAGTGGTGTCTTCTGCCACTGGAAAAATACTTGTACTGCAAATGTATGTGTTTTTCTGTGTGTATATTTTCCCATAGAGAGCATGGGTGGAAAAAAGTGACAAAAAAGAAAAAAAAAATCATCACAGAGTTTCAGTGAGATAAAAAAGTTTAAACAACTTTGCCCCTCTGTCTCCTAAGCCTGTCTGAATCAACAGGGAGAGCAATAATCCTGGGAAAGCGGTCTTGCTGCAGGGCAAAGTAGCCTGTCCCAGTTGGCATGGTTATTAAACTGGGAGGTTATTGCTGAGGTTATTGCCTCTGAGCAGGGCTGAATTGTGGCTGAACGCTTAGGTGTGCCACGTCCCCACTACTGCCCACTTAAATTCTACGTGAAAGCAATGCTGGTACCCCTATGTCTGGCAAAACATAGCTATTCTGTTCTGACCTGAAACAACAAACGTGATCTTGCAACTGAAGATGCCCAGGAGACCAGAAATGCTCCTCTATCATCAGCACTGCGGAGGAATCAATGTCTCTAGCAAACCAGGCTTCCTACTGAGAACTCACAAAGTTGAATATTTCCAGTACATATTGCATTAATGCTGATTCTCTTGCTGAACAATCAAATTAGATGTTTTGGGGGTTGTTTTGGGGGAGTGGAAAGAGGCAGGGAAGAGGCGAGGTCTTTTATGTACAAACTAGCTTAATTCTCTAGAAGTCATTAAGCTACAACACCAGATGTGAGTTGGGTTGTGAGAATTTTGAAGTGGGTTGATTCCTCCACGGGGGAAAAATGAATGCTGCATATGTTTGGGAAATTCTTTTAAGGTGCTTTATTCACAAACAACAAATATCTAAGGGCATGTTCACCTTGTAAAGAGATTGCAAAAGCAACAAGCAGCCTCCACATAATCCATCTATCACCAAGACTTCAGCTGAAAATGCACCTGTGTCCCAGGCTGTGCTGATCAGCAGCTGCTGCCTGTCTTTGTCACCTCTTTACCAGCACTGTGATCACCTTTAGGAAATATTTTACACTGGTTATTTTTGGATATGTGGATGTTTTGGATTTTGGATGTTGGAATAATGTGTTCCTGCAGACCACTGGTATAGATGGAATTTAGCCCATGATATCATGTTTGCTGCTACTGGATGTGTGTATTACTGTATCATCTCTAGTACAAATCAGCTGTGAACACACAGATTTCTGTCAAAAGCCAAGCTCAAGCATAGTATTTGAAGCCAGTGCTCTGATTCATGCTAGTAGCAAGCATGGTGTAAAAGGAGAGAGACTGACGTGGCATAAAATATATTTACTCCCCTGCATTAAAAAAACCCAAACCCAAACCAAGCCAACGACACACATTTGAGTGGGTAGAATGTCTTTGTACTGGTTTATGACTTTGCATAGGGTGGCAGTGACTTTTATCCAGTACCAAAGCCTGATTAAATGCCTGGGGAACCACAGCCTAAGGTTATTAGCCCTCATGACATCAAATCTGTCGTACCTACACGTAACCGGTTATCAGCTGCTCTCTTTCCACCGGACTTTTGCTGGCAGCGTGGTATTTAAGAGGTGCCCAGCACTTGACCTGCTCTGGATCCTGGCACTCTGCCTGGCAGGCTTGGCTCTGCAGACGGCAAATGGAGGCAGCAGCTGCCCCACAAACTCCCCAACCTCCTTACCCCACGCCGAGGTGAATCTGGTATTGGAGTAGTGGGAGCTATTCAGAAAGCCTCTTTCTCTCACTCTGCAGTGAGAGAAACCTGTCTGAAACAGACTGAAGTCTCCTTCGGTTTTGGCAATGATGCGTTTACTGAAGATCCAGGGTTCTCACATTTAATTTCTGGCAAAGATACTACTGGAAGGCAAATGATGGTACATAGCCAAGTACTGTGGGCTCTGTCTCTCAGACTTGAATAAGTGCATCAGAATGACTGAGATATTTGATGGAGGACGATATTTGATGCTAGATATTTCTAATTAAAAAAGAAGATAAAATTGCATCCCTTCACTCTACTCCCAGCCAGTGGAAAAACACATATACAATTTCAGTGATATTTTCTTTTAAGGCTGAAGGGAATTCTTACCAAGGAGGAGTCAGGTGGGGAAGAATTAGTAAGCACTTTTGTTGCTAGGACTAATTTAAGGAAATTCATTTTGATTTAAAGGCCTGCCATCAGGCAGAGCTGCATGTTGTCTTGAAGGCACTGAGTCAGTAAAGCCAAAGAGTTCAGTAGTGCTAGGCATCTCCAGGTAAGGCTGTACATAACTATTGGGTAGACTAAAGACAATTTTTTAAAAATATTTTTTCCTTCAAAGGATAAAGTTTAAGAGTATAATAGATTTCAAAAGCCTTAAAGATACTACAGCAATAAAATACCATTTAGACCCAAGTAACAAGTCAGTACTGAATTATCATCTGACATGAGCTGTGTAGGCTTATAAAAATTAGCTGCTTCTTATGGAGATACACCTGTGCTTATTATCAATGAAGTTTCAGAACAGATTTCTTCTGTTTTAATTTTTCATTCTTTCTAAAAACTGTTTTAGGGAGATTTTCAAACAATGTTCAGAATTCTTTTGGAAAAGAAAAAAAAAAACCACATGTGACAAACTCCATAGCAAGTCTTTTACGTTTGATCATAATTAATACACTTTGGCCATTTTCATGTGCACTTGGTGTTCTAGCCCTTCTGTGTTAGTATTGCAAAACAGTATGTTCAGTGGCTTTAAACGTGATATCCAAAGTTCGCTATTAAATTATCCCTCTTACTATAGGAACGAAAAAATTTTATACTTCATGAAAGATCGTCTCCCATTTCAAAAGCCAAGGCTTTCCACTTTTGTAACATCAATGATTTTTCATAACTGCAGTCCCATAGAGTTCACATACAGTGAAATTGAACCTCTCTTTTCAGCTACATTAACAGTTTAGTAGTTTCACTGAATTGACTAGAATTACTATTTGTGACTCAGAAAGCTCTTCCACAGATTTGATTTCTGATGTTGTGTAATTATCATAAACTTATCCATTACTTAGTTTCTCCATACTTATAGCAGGTAATATGTTCTTACCTCTCAGGTAAGCTATGTTTAACAACCATGTTGGTGTACTCAAACACTTAAAT
Source organism: Aquila spilogaster (assembly GCA_024606505.1). Lineage (NCBI taxonomy): Eukaryota > Metazoa > Chordata > Aves > Accipitriformes > Accipitridae > Aquila > Aquila spilogaster. The sequence goes on along the minus strand of JANHGO010000042.1, from coordinate 63,431,952 downwards.
TATGGTGGGTATCATAAAAGTCTAAAACTGCATAATTACATCAGAGATCCTCAAAAAGTATGGCTTGTTCTCTTTCACTGTAGTGTAGAAAATACTTAACTGTGCACCAGCTAGCCTAGGAAAATGAAATTCTCAGAAACACTGTTATGTGTTTGTTGAAATTTAATATGAAGGAATAAACTAAGCTACATGAATTTCAACTGCAGACGAAATAATGTTGTATTAACAAATAGATAGATAGATATGTTTAGTAAAATAAAAAAATCCTCTTCTATAAAGTAAATGAAAGAAGTGTCATTGAAAAATGGACTGTCAGACTGGCGTTAGTCTAATGCTGTTCTTTCTGCAAGGAACATTATGCATTAGTGAGCTGAGAGCAACAAGCTGGAATTATTTTGAGATACTACATATTATTTCTTTAGAATAATACAATCAACTATTCTATCTCAGGCAAATTGGTCCCTTAAGCTATAAATGTATCCTGATTATTTATCTCATAAGCAGCCAAACGGAACAGAAAAACCAGGAGTTGTACTTTTCCTACTGAATTTCTCCTATGTGGTAAACATGCTTGCAGAAACAATTAAGCAGCCAGAAAAGAACATCTCTCATTTCCTGTGATGCATAGCTGAATTTGAGAACCAGCATCTGTGAATACAAGAAAATTACTGCAATACCTGGTTAGTCTCTACATATTTACGAAGGAATTGTCATTTCCAGCGACCTTCATTGCATATGAAATACGATCACGTCTATTAGGCAGTTTTATCTTCTTTACGTTCAGTGAACTATATAAATAGATGAAATATATCGTACGATATGTTTTGAGAACAACCGTCTTTTATTGGCGTACGTCTAGTTAGTCTGCGCCTAAGCCTACTTGCTTATTTCTGCCTATTTTCTAGTAAAAATCTGTGGAAATACTCCCGTTCTTGACGGAAGCAAGAAACGAACCCCTCCTCGTTACTCCTGCGCTGTACCTCCTCGTGTCAAGGGGTTCTCCCGTTAGAGCGTAGCCCCGTCGTCCCCGCTGCTGCCTTCGGCTCCGCGGTCGGGGGCGGCTGGGGAGCGACGGGCGCTCGTTGTAGGTCATTGCTGGCCAGCACAGCCGCCACCGCCGTGCCGCGGTGAGGGACGCCGCACGGCACAGCCTTTGAAAGGCCGGCGAGGAAAGGCTGAAGCTGAAATCCCTGGAACGTCCTTGTCCCTAGCACATTGCAGAAGACGTTCAAAAAAGCTCGCCTGAAGGAAAGCCAATCCTCCGTGGGCCTGGCGAGGTATTGTAAATACGATCTCGAGGCATGCCTGGAGACAGACTAATTAATTAGCTAATTATTACTTCGATAATAATAATGCTTATCTTCACCTCCATGAAGCACACCTGGCTAAGGGACAGCTTGGGATCTAGCGGAACTTGGACTCGCATTCTTTGCCGTTTCTATAGTATCACCTAAGTGCCGCTCGGAGGAGGGCTGGAAGCTGTGGTAACGTCGCTTTATCCTGGCGGGCCTTGTTGGCTGGCGCTGCGGAGGACTCCCTGTCCGTAACCACCACCACCACCTTCTCCTCGCGCCTTATGTGGTCCCCTCCCTAGGGAAAATGGCTTCGGGTGGGTCACAGCCTGGAGCCCCCTGCCCTCGGCTCTCCGGCGAGGCCTTGCGGGCACGGCTGCCACGCGAGCAGTGCCCGGGACAGAATTGGGGGTTAAATCCAAGTTTGGGCTTCATTTACAATGTTCAGCCGCTGCAAGCCTAAGTCCTGGGCCTTTCTGAATGCAGCATTTCTAGACCTGCTCTTCACTCAGAATCACCGGCTTGGCTTGGGCTTGTCTATTTAAGCAGCATGAAGGGGCTCATATAGGGTGAGGTTTTTGTCAAGAATTTTCTTTCTTGGGTCATTAATGCTGTGAATTTCCTGAGCTCCTCCAGTTACATCTGAGCACCATTTAGCTCTCCGTCTCACCAGGATAATGTGACAGTTTGCAAGAAAGAAATTAAATGCTAAAATTTCAGCGGGCAGCTGAAAAGCAGCATCGTAAAACTACCTGTGCTTACACAGAACCAAGGAGAAAGAATAATCCTACGGAGTGCTAAAAATGACTGCCGTGAGTTTTATTTGCTCCCCGCTCTCACCTCCACACCTTGCCCCAGAGTCCTGCTGACTGCACCGACTCCTGTGGACTCAGTCAGAAGTTTTGAAGCACAACAATCTGTCAAAGAACAGTTGAAAAATGCCAGTTTCTTTGTAAGAGGACATAAATAGTATTTATCCGTTACTGGTAAACAATTAGCAGCAGCTACCTAGCAGTGTTGAAATTCCCATGTTTGAAAGCAGGCAAAATGGGCTGCAAAGTCAGCTCTGGACACTAAACGCTGGCATCACCGAAGCCGGCGTGTTGGCTCTCTTGCTTCTGACCTGGTGACAAGGCGAGGCGAACAGATAAATAGGCAGGGCTGGGAAAGGCTAGTCTTTTACACAGAAGTGGTAAAAAAGCATCCAGATTTTTTCTTTTTATTTTCCTCACTGAAGCATTTCTACGTAGCAACAAAAAGGACAGATGCTGAAGCTGTGCCCTGTCATCTTGATTGCCATAGGCTGATGCTGTCACCAAGTCATTTGACCAGGCTCCTCTCCCCCTCATCTGCAGGCAAATGGTAGCACTCTCTCCCTCGCTTCTAAAGGGTGCTGTAAAACTTAATTAGTACAAAGCCCTTTGAGCAGAGATTAAAGGAGAGCGGTGGCGGGTGTTCCTCTCCTCCTCCGACTTGAGGGCTGAGGCTGATACAGAGCGTTGCCCTTCGTCAGCCGGTGCTACTCGGGTGCCAGGTAAGGGCACAGGCGACCCTCAGAGCCCCAGAGACACCCCCCTCCCCGTGACGGACAGGATTTTCAAACGCATCTGGCGCTGGCCCAGCTCCATTTCAGCTGGGTCCAACTGTAAATGTCGCGTTGGTAGAAAAGAGCAGATTAGGGCACGTGCTGAATCCACCTGGACAGGAAGAAAAAGCCTCGGATCTTAAGAGATTTCCTGAGGAGCACCCTCAGCAAAAGGGTAGGAAGTCACTGGATGTGTTTTCATAAAAAAATGAAAATAAATAAATCAATGCTTTATTTTCACAGGGTTAAAACCTGTGAACACCTTGCCATTTAAAGCTCGTCCTGAAATTCCATCCTTAAATATTTCAACAAAACAGCAGTCGTAGGACCAAGTTTCTTTTATACATCATTGTATAATAAAGTCTGTGGAAAATGGATGTGAAAATTGGGGCTGATAGTTCTGCTGGTGAATGAATGATGTAGAAAATACCTTAAGAGGTCCTAAAAGAAAGCAAGCAGAATAATGGAGAAGATGATGTGCCATCTGCATCAATGCCACAGATGGGAGGCTGAGAAAAATTCTGGTCTTCTTACTACTTTAATGTAAGTCAAGAATAAATCCCATAGATCATTACTACTACATAGGTAAATACCAGTGAGAAATCAGAGTCAGGCCCAGGATATGGATAAGAAGTGAGAGAGGCAGGTAAGCATTAAAGGGTGCACGTTTTTAGCTGGCTGTGCTAATGTGTTCTAATTAACAACAGTAATAGGATTCTCAAAGCTAAATCCCCACACATCACACTGAAAATTTTCTCCTGATGCCTGCCTGCAAGGAGATGGGTGGGGGGAAGAGGAAGGGAGGGAGAGGAAGTAGAAGAATAATAAAAATGACATTTCACCCTGCTCTTTTGGAGGAATCATCTCATAATTACTGAGCAGGATTGGCAAGTCCCTTTAATGTTAGATTTTCTGGAGAGGGCTCTCTTTCTTTCTTTCTTCTGTGGGTGGGGTACCAGGGAGGGAGGGAGGGTGAAGTGAAGGATTAGTGCAGTCTGGATAAATAATGAAACCTGAATCTGGATGGTTTAAAACTCAACATAATCCTGGCAAGTTGGGAGCTGTGCAGTGGGATAATTTGAAATGTAAATGTGACATTCTCCTCGGTAAATTAACAAGACATGACTGCAGGCTCTCCTTGTTACTGCAGTCACATTCAAAGAGTCACTCGTTCTCTCTCTTCTCATCTAGTGCTATGACAATAGACAATCACCAGGAGCCTTCTTCAAATAAATATCAAATCAAATCCTTACCATATTCAGAAGTGACATATGCACTGAATTATCTTTTATTAATTTTACATGGAATCTTGTTGCTATAAACACCATATTACAGGCTGCAGCTGGGATGCTGTCCCCTCTCCCTCATCCCCTTAACATGAATTTTTGCACGCTTCCACAGAATAATGGGCAGAAGGTATATAATTCATGATTATGAAACAAAGATTTAAATTCTGTTATGCGATGGCCTAATATAAAATGGAGAGAATTGATCTCATTTTGTTCCTGAACATCTTGAGGGCTTTTTAAAAATTATTATTCTATTACTTTAAAAACCTTTGAAAAAATGCCCTGACCATAACAAACATAATCGATCATGTCAGACAATATGATATGATACCTATACAGTACAATCTGGCCAGAACACGGAGACTTATTCTCTTGTTCAAATAGAAAGGGATGGTAGCATTTAAACTGTTAATGTAGCTTCTTTGTTGCTTCCTATTCTCTCGTGGGAGATCTGGGAAAGGGAATATTATGGAGATGGCTCTTGCCCTGTGCTTTGTTTCAGTCTTATGGCAGTTTAGTGCAAACTTGTCTATGGTCCCTTGAGGAGGTCATCAGGGAAGAGTCGGCATGCACTTATCACAACCTGTCTCTACTCTTAATGCCTTTTTGACCCCAACATGCTTTTTAGCCTCTCTTCAGCCTCCAACTCACAGTTAAACTATCTTTGGAGAGGTGCCAGAGTGGGAACACCTAGCTTTTACAACCAGCAATTCTTAGTGGTAAGGGTTTATTCTTAAGGTTTGCAGGGCACCTCTCTCATTACTAAGTGTATAGACAGTGGCAGAAGGGTCTTTGTGAACTTGATCAATAGCTCCACAATAGTGATATCTCAGCATTTCAGAGACAAAATATGTTTTAAAAGAATATTTTAAGCATATCTTTTTCTTTTAACCTGAGAGCTGCCTCCCTGTGTTGCTTATAACCTGCAGGCTGTCCAGAGAAAGCTGCTAGCCAAGTTTGATGCATTATCTTAGACAGCCATGCAGACATTGCCTCAGTCAACCCTCCTTTAAACTTGTGACATGGTGGTGCACTACATGCTCAAGCTTGGACATCCTCATCAGAAAGAAATGCTGATCTTCGTAAAGCTCTAACGAGCATTATTTTGGTTGTACATACCTGCAGTGAGGAGATAGCTGTTTTCTGCCTATGGCATTGGTATTACTTTTCATATGTATTTTAAAAAATATGACAGAGATCAAGTTGTCTGAAAATAAATTCTCAGAAAGGAACCATTACCTATGCTGTAGCACACTCATTAATCTCTCAAAGCTAGATTGCTCCACAATAGAAGCTGGCCAGTTATCAACAGCAATCCTTTCCCAGAGGGTTTCATGTAACTTAAGCCTTTGCCCATATGCTAAAATAGCTTCAATTAAATATTACTTCCCACGTGCTAGCACAAACTCTCATGTGTCTAAACAGAGATTTTTTTTCCATTGGTGATTTTATGGACTTCCATGGTAGTCATTACTCTATTTCAAAAGTGAAATATGCTTTCTGTATTGTGAGTGAGGCATCTAAACAGTACAAGCTGTCAAATGTTTGCTAAAATTTAAGCTTTCTAAGTCTTTTGCCAAACTTGGACATTCCCAGCACCAGCAGCAGTGCTGTAATAAGGCAAAGTCCTTAAGTAATGAAGGATCGCAAACATCCCTAAGAAATTCCAGCAAGACCTGCCTCTTCTGTGGTGATCCAGGTAGCCATACCAAAAAGGATTTTCAAAGATTGCTTAATGCAGTGCTTTTGCTGTCAGCAGGCTTCTTGGTGTTTCTTGCAACAAAGAGTATCATAACTCTGTAAAACATGAGTTCTGCATTTCTGGATACTTTGTTTCCCATTGGTTTTGCATGAAAGGGATGTAAAGTCCAGAAAGGACATCGGAGAACTTCCAAGCTCAACAGATCCCTGGTAATACTGGCATTCGCAGTCCCACGCAGTCCCACAGAAGGGACTGGGATGTAGTCGTCTTCAGGCAGAAGCAAGACAACGGTGACTGCGTGCTGACAGAAACCAGCCGCATTCCCTCTACAGCAACTCATCACAACACGTACCATTCAATGCCAACTGGAGGACAAAGGGTTTAGAAATAAAGGTCATCTCATTTCCTGGCCTGGTTGGGTGCGGCAGCAAAACCAAATCCAGTTAAAAAATTCGCCATAAACCCTACTTTAAAACCACCTATTGCCAGGTGAGTTACAGTCATAGAGTTTCAGTGCTGCAGACGAGATGGTAAACTAAGGACAGTGCTTTCTGACTTCATTATCTGATCAAGCGCCATTTAAAATTCCCTTGATCTTTTCTCAAAGGGAAGACATGAGTTTCTGCATTTATGTTGCTTGTCAAAATAACGTGGGTGCTAGAGATCTGGAGCAGCACTACTGTTTAAACAGGACATCACAATTTGTGGCTTTGAGGGCCTCTTCCCAGTCCCACGGTGGCTTCTTCGGGACCAGACCTACATGCACCGCGGTGCCTCACTTGACCGTGGATGAAGTTGTTGTGAGAGCTCAGCTTCTCAGTGCACCTGCAGTGTACTCAGCAGCTGAGTAACCCTGCTCTTTCTAGGTAAGGCTGCTCAGCGCAGCGTTGTCCCGAGTGAATGAGCTCGCCTGATGAACCTGTCTTTTTTTCACGTCCATGGTGATGATTTTTTTTCATCCATGTGATGCTTGGCTGTGGCCAATAACCCTTCTGATTCTTAGAGCACACAGCCCCTCTGTGCCATGCTTTACCTGGCTTTAACAGTACTGGCAATACCACAGAGGCCATATGCTGTGAGGCTGAACTAATGCACATTTGTAAAAATAACCCTTTGGGATCTGAAGAGAGAAAGAGCTTATAGAAATGCAAAGTAGAATAGCCTGGCAGTGGCCACTATTGTTAATAATTCCACGACTGATTTCAAACATAGCGGTTTTATTTCATGATTGAAATTTGCCCTTGTGTTTGACAGGAAGTGGGCAACATCAGAGAAAGCATTGAAGTGACTGTGTGTGCTTACTACTAGAACATGGATGTTGACAAGTTGCTTTAGAATTCAAAAAGAATTTTTAATGCGATGTCCTAGCACAGCAGTCGATTCATATATACCGGCTTGTGATCTGCAAGTTAAAAATGCTGATTAACTATGATGCAAGAATGCTTTAAAGTAGAACCCTTTGATTTCCATATTTTCTGACAGATATAAACTAGTTATTGAATAACATTTGCATGATTTGTCTGTCTTACATCCTTAATCAAATTAAAAGATTTAAAGGAAAATGTATTATTTATAATAGTTTTATGTAACAGGGTTTCATCTTAGCCTGTTCAGTATTTATGTTAAGTACAGATATTTTGACAGAAGTATCATACTGTCCAAATCCTGAAAAAAAAAAAAGAGAGAAATACAGTCAGGAGTACTTAATAGCATCTCCCTGACACTGTCAGAATATGAAAACAGCAGCAAGAAGAGTCTACTGAGGATCTACATTTGACAGATATTTCATTCTCTGCAATCTTTTTCCTCGTATGTGCTGCTATGTTTTGCTTCCTCCACACCACACATAAATGACAACTGACCAATGGTGTAGTTAGTTTTTGCCTTGGATGTTGGACATTGTGATCAAATGATGTTAAAACCAAGATAGCATATTGCCAATGGGATAACAAATATCATAAGTATCGGCATCAAATGAAAAGGGGTTCTCTAGTAGATGACTTTTGAAGGAGATATACTAGTCCTCAAACACTGTGTTAATGGTGATATTGCAAGAGCAGGAACAAATATTTTTTGTCATTAAAAAGAGAGTATTAATTGTAAAATCAGAAATTCATTAGTTTTGGTCCACAAGACCATTGAGCAGCCTCACTTATTCACATTGCAAATCATCCTTCCTTGCATGCCGGGATGGACTTTCATCGTTTTCTTATTTTAATTTTTGTAAATGGTTATCTTACAATCATTCCTACACTATATATCACACAGTACATACAATGATTTACAAATCCCATAAAATCAAATGTCTCTTTTCATTGACTTGTACAGAACTTTAATATTGATATGGCTTCATTCAATTTGGCTTGGTTTGATCTTTTTCCCTCTCCTGTCTCCCTCAGTGCCTAAAGACTAAATGACAGATTTAGTGACCATTGGGCAAAACAATTGATTTGATTTGACATCCATGTTCCAATAAATATAACACTGTCACTGTTTTTTCCTTTGGACAGCTGAAAAGAAAGATATTTAATCTTATGACAAAGTGTCACTTCGGTGACTTTGGGATCAGGCAGACACATGAAGCAGTTAGGACTGTATCAAGAGCAAGGACAAATGAGAACATAAGCATGCTCAAAATACAAAGAAGATCACCTACACTGCAGCACTGTACACGAGCCAGGCTCTGTAGTGCTCAGCCATAATAAAAAAGACCAGCCAACTTTCTTAACTGCTGTCACAGGAGGTACTTTGTACATGAGTACCCTCACGGCGTGATGATCTCCTAAGAGATCAGGACTCATAATGGAAGCTGTACTGGCAGTTACCAGATTGCTGTAGAGCCCACATCAGACACATGACCCTGCTTTTTCCTTGGATTCTTATTAGATGTAACACCAGCAAAAGCACCAAGAACCTGCCATTGAAAATGTAACCTACCACTCTGAGAATGACCTAAGCCCTTGGAAAGCCATGGTTTTCATATGCTGTTCCAGCTCTGGAAGATGGTCTCGCCCATGCTACGTACCATAATCCCACATTCCAGACAGTGTTCATTTCAACAGGAGCAGGATTAAGCATGGGACTATCAACATTTGCAGTTGGCAATATTTGTCCCCAGCAAAACTCATGACGAATGCGTGATGACATGAGGAAGACAGATCCAACTGGAAAGAAAAACTATAAACAATCATTGCTGTGTCTGCTGCACTGCAGAGAAGACAGCAAGTTTGAGTCCAGCCATTTTATGAGATCTCCTCCTATCATAACCACAACAGGACTGGTGGGCAGCGTTTCCTTGGATTGGGGACTACTACACCACGGATAGAAATCACTCTGCGATCCTGTGGAAAAGCTGGGGAGAGGAACTAGTCAGAAACCCCAGCCCACAGAAGCAGCAACAGACACCATGAAAACAAAGATCTTTGGATAATCTAAGACCTTTCTGGAGTTTTGACTGGATTTCTACCCCACAATGTTCAGGTGCATACACCAGTGACCTGCCTCTTCTTTGCATTTATTCCATAGGTCTCCTTCTCAGCCTCTCTCCTTGTTTTCTTTTCCCTCCATATCCAGTCATCTCCTTTTCATGGCATTAAAAGGGAACAAACCTCTTCCCTTTCATTACATATAAAAGGAAACAAAATTAATGTTTGCTTTGTCAGGTAGTCACTGTGTTTGCCTATCACATGCCTCTTTCACACCTCTTTGTGCAGGGCAAGTAAGAGTCAGTATTGGAGACTGAGGAACAGTCTGAGGGACAAGAGATAGATGGGAACAGGAGGAGAAATAGCCTCTGCACATGAGACTTAACAGTGCCCATGCACAGTTTACTACAGGGCACATGGTCAAACGGCCAGTGCTCACACTCCCTGCCCACTGGGCCCAACCTCTCCCACCCCATGTGCAAGTAAGAGAGAAACCTCTTACCTCAACACCCAGCCCCAAGCACCGTTTCTTTGCACATATTTGAGGACAGTGGAATAATTGTTCTGAAACATAATCACTTTTATTTGGAACCATTTGTCTGCCCCAGGGAGAACAATCTGTGCCGCAAGAATGGTAAAGTTATTCTGTTACAGTGATAGTCTGTTTTCCCATGCAGCAATCCCTAACTAGTTCTTGATACGTGACTCGTCCACACAGACATGACTCCAAATGATTTACATGAAGACAGCTCTGTGAAACCGACTCAGAGTGCTTCCAGTTAAACAGATTCACGAAGAACTGGCATTAAGGCAATTTTGTGAATACAACAGAACTGAACTGAACAAGCGACAGGTTCAGGCCCAACAGGATGAGGACTGGTGTAAGACTCAGAAGACTGCAGGTTGCAGTTGGCTTAGACCGTGCTTGACTTGTGACTTTGGTTAAGTCACTTCTCTCTTCTTGGTCTCATTTCCTAATCTGTAAAACGAGTATACTGAAACTTACTTCCCTTATAAAGTGCTCTCAGTTTCCTGTCTGAAAGTTTTCATTAAAAGCTGGTTGGTTACTCTTCAAGTCTATGTGCTTTGAAATTTCCATATCAAAACCAGATCAGTTAGTCTCTGTTAGTTTGCTGTCTCTCGATAGTGGTCAATGATTGATTCATCACGAACTTAAGTGTTTTATAATGCACATAATTGCATTAGAATTTAAAAATATTATTAAAAATAATTCCCATGAGAGAACATTTCTTCCTGACTCAAGCTGGTGATCGGCTTATGCCTTGAAGCATGTGGGCTGATAGCCCTTGTAATTTTATCCTACCTACTGTAACTGCAGAAGCTTTTTTTACAGTATTCATATGTGTCTAATCCTTTTTTTAGAATCTTGCTAAGCTAGTTGCCCCAATAATTCACTTTAAATTTGCTCAGGTTCTGATATAGGTGAAGATTTATAATATTCAGGACTGGTTCCAAAGCTCAGCTTCTTGGTTCTTCAAAATTCACAAAGAGTCTTGCCTCAAGGTTATTAGTCATGGCTTCTTGGAAAATGTTGTGATTATACAGAATAAAATGAGGACATTAAACAGCATCCCAAGTTTAGTGGTATGCCTACTGTATAATGCAGTGCCTTGTTTACAAGGTAGTACAAATGAACACACATCTATTACTAAAATTAATGATGAACAATTGCTGTAATTTCTCCTTGCTTGGAAAATACCTCCTGCAAATAAACTGGCTTAACAGTAGCTTGCTGATTGGCTTTATCTCGCAAACAAGACAACGAACGAATTCACTTCAGTAACATTAAGATTGTGGTATGAGAAGCAATACAAATTTGTGGGCTGTTATGGGGAGTGGGTGTAAGCAAACAAAAGCCAGAGGAGCTTTTTGTGCTAGACATTGTGCCTTCATTTCTGAGGCTTGTAGTCATAGCGGCATAGTAGAAATGGCTTAGCGAGACACAAGCTATTAATCTAGTCTACTGAGGAATCTGTAAAGCACTTATTGCATTGCTGAATAGAAGCCAAATAGAGGAATGAAAATATTTTCTATTGATATGAGAAGACCGGCGTCTTCACTGGCAGAAATATGTCATATAGAATATACATGGAGAAGTGTCCAGGAGAAAGGACCATTACATGTTCCCTGTGTCTACACATGCACTTACAGCCTGCTGTTTTACGATTAGGTCTTCTCAGACAGAGGTGTATTATATTTTGAAACAAAAAGAATGGACAGAAAGAAATAAATGAAAGAATTCCAGGGCTGACCCTTGGCTGAATGTGCTCCTCTGCCTAATACACAGACGATGTACTTTGACTTCCAGTGGGGATAAACACATTGGTTTGGAAAATGTTTTGAAATACTGGTATGAATATTTGCTTTATGAATGGATTTATTCAAATGGATCCCAGAAACACCAGTACAGCCACTGCTTCCAGACCAACATTAAGGAGGCTTCAGGAAATTCAAGCCTTGCTCTAGAGCCTGGTCTAGACTACATCAGGAAATTCTGCGACAGAAAGCAATACTGAGGAAAAGTGTGCTAAAAGTTTTGATAGATAACTCCTTTCTGATCTGGGGCCTTATGGTAGAATTTTACTTTAACTTCCTCTGCCTTCTCTCTCGTGTACACGTGCAAATGTGAAGTCACAGAACTAATGTCTGTGAACAAAAAAAGTCTGTGAAGAAATACCTGGACCTCTTTCCAATCAAGTTCTTTCCTAGTGTTCTTTCCTACTAGGATACCGCTCTTCTCCAAAGTTACGAAACAGGACTCGGAGCACATCTGTCCAAAAGCAGGAAGCAGTCATCCCTTTGCTGAAGACGTAGAAGGGAAGGACCAGAGCCTGAGACTGAAGGCAGCGGGAAGTTAACGGGTGGTCTGGGGCATCTGAGCATCATGTGCACTCATACATCATTCGCATAAGAAATCACATTTTTGGCTCTGTTAACTTCCATCTTTTATTGCTTTTTTCCCCTCCCCTCATTTGTGAGTTTATACGTTTGGGAGAAGCTGTTGTGCAGTAATCCTGGAGAATTAAATGGTCCAGATACGCCCCAAAGAAATGTGGCACGAGTACTTGAATAGTCTGAATTTTTCCCATATAATGGGCCATGAGCTCACCCTGCTGACTGCACTTCAGAGAAGTCCAAGCCTATCTCCAGCGTGTCCTGTCTTCTGCCTGAGTCAGAAATGTTGCCAGGTAATACCCATTTTTTTTCTTTCTCTTGGGATTACTTTCATGATTTGGGTATTTTCCTTCATGAGATAGGCTGAGACTACAAAATGCATTTCATAGTGGCCACGACACAGGGTGGCAGGAAATCATTCTGGGCAACTATTCACTGACAGGCTGCAGATTAACAAATTGCTTAGAAATATTTGCTTCGTGATTGTTTTAGTAAAACAACTTCATGCTATTTTTCTAAAGAACATACAAACACAGAGTTTGCAAGGGAGTGCCACTGTGTCCAAAAAGTTGATCTCATAGGCAATGGTGTGACCAAAAATAATTCTTAAGCTCAGAATTGATAATTATAAGGCAGCTCAGATTTTCAAAGTAGCCCAATAACCAAAATAATATATACCACATACTGTAACTAAATGCAGTGACCTAAAGGAAAACAAAATGCTAAACAAGAGAAAACAAAATACTAATTAGGTAAAGTTGGGAGCAGAGTTATAAAAAAACCTGTTCTCATAGTTGGACATTTCATATCACGAGGATTAATTGGTTAAGCTTTTTGCCCCCTTTGAAGAACCGTTAGATCTAGCCCTCCAAAGCCATGTGTGTTCTCTGGAACTCTTCCTTAACAGACCACTTGCTAAAAAACCATTTCAGTATTATCTCCAAACTGATTTTATGGAGTGTTGAGCAGTTCTAACTCCCCTAAACTGTATTGTCTACCACACTAAAATTAGACGTCTGCTTCTGGGCAGAGACTCAGAGAAATAGCCTGTGGCCCCTGTAACTGCAAATGAATGAATTTTGGAAGGAAAATTACTCACTTGGAATTTAAAATCTGCCTAACTTAGACATTCAGTGATGAAAATGTTGACATTGGCACATAATTGCTTTCTGACAAATGGCTAAATAAAACCTCCTGCCCCAAATCGTTAATGTTAATGGTGCCATTCTAGTGTCACTTTCTGCTTCTCTCTGTGGGAGCGAATCCTGCACCCCGAAACCAGAGGTGAGAAAGCCTTCCCAAGCCTGCTGGCAAGATACTGAAGAAACTCTGAAATAGCCAGTCTGCCTGAAAGAGACAAATTAAGCAGCACCTCAAAAGCACTCTACAAAAAGCATGGTAGGCTACAAGAAATCTGTAACCTAGCTATCTGAAATCTGCTAAGAGAGCAAATGCCAGGTCAAGCTTTGAGACAGCTGGAATAATGTGCTCTTCCTTGGTCCTAGGACTAAATACCAAGACTCTGAAATCCCTTGCTAGATGACTGACTTAGCGTCAGGAGGGTGAAGAGCTTGCTTTTTATCAGCCATGACAATCTGTAAATACTAAACCCAATTCCTCTTCATATCAACACTTTTTCCCATGTAATTTTCTGTGACACTGAAATTTATACAGATTATAGAGAAAATGGAAAAGGCTCTTCATTGTTCATTAATGAAGCACAATTACAGATATAAAAGGAAACGATTTTCTTAATGTCTGTTATACTCCTGGAACGTGATTGATGGTTGCTGTTACTAAAACAACAGAGAAAAATCACTTAATGACAAAATAAACTTTTTGTTAGGCTGCAAAGATGTCACAGGGATTGCTTTCCTCTAAAGCATGCATTCTTGCAATCAGACCCCCAAAGGATTTCAGAGTTTTATTACCAGTCTGTTCTTTCTGTATAAAGGAACTCAACACAGGGAAGAAGCAGAGGCACACTAGAGATCCTATATTAAAAAAAAAAAAAAAAAAAAAAAAAAGAATCCTTCTATTGAAGAGACTAAAACCAGAAAAGGTTAATATGCAGTTATCTATGTAATCTGTCCATCCATCTCTGCTCCTAATTGACTTCATTAAATGAAACCACTTTTAAAATGGGGTTTGATGAATGGGATTGAATACTGTGATTGCCTGTGAGAGGAGGAGAATGGACTCCACATCTCTTTCTGTGCTGTGTTTCTATGACTACTGCTATGACTAGGAATCAGACAGAACAAGGCTGGCCTCCCTGGTGTGCCTATCGTCATGGTATCTAGGTACCACCAAATACAATTCCCTTCTGTTAAACGGCATGGACTTTCTGTCATGTAAAGAGCAAATAATATTAATTTTAATAAAGGTTATTGGGAGAAAAGCAACAAGCTTTGATCGTTACCATAAGAACATTTTCCTGATCTATTTGTGCCAACATTTATTTCTGTATTTTTTTCTTAATGTAATTGTTTGCTATTAAAAACAATCTCACTTAGAAATAAATCTGGTTTAAGCTTACAAGGGGGGGGGGGGGGGGAGAAGGAGCCACAAAGTAGCTTCTTAGAAGAAGATATTGTACTTATAAAATCCTATTATTAGTATCTTCACAATAGTCATTGCTTTATGGCACAAATGTATCAACTTGTCATCCTTGTTTACTGTTATTATGGTATGCCTTTGGCATATATCTAGGGTTGATGGCTATCTCTTCATTTTTGTTGGCAGTAAAATATAAATATGAAAAGCCAACTATTATTATCACTACACACTGAACACATCTCAAAGGAGAATTAACGACTCCCGAAGCCAATTGATTTTAGCTGGTTGTACTTGCATGAGCACTCGTCATTGTATGTAGTCCTTGACCATTATTTGGCTCCTCAGGACTCAAACAAAGCCACCCACACTTCACTCACTTGAAGAAGAAATCTTTATTTATACTTTCGTCCAAAATGAAAGACTAGGATCTGCTTGTGCAACTCAGCAACAGGAAAGCAAAGGAAAGGAGCTTTGGCACTGTTTTCCTTAAATGATGGCTCAAGCACCTGAGTCCACTGGGTAGGTGAACTGTACCTTGCAAAGGTCTAAGAGCAAACTACACTGACACGCAAACAGGGTGCAGAGCAGGGACTCTGTGAATCTGGATTACAATTCCAGCTCTCTCTTGCATAGAGATAAACTCTGAGAGAATGTGCTCAATGGGTTGTTGTCACCTGAGATCTCATAAAGGAAACCCCTTATTTTATGGACAAACTTACTGGTATTTTTCTATTCTTTTATCTTCCTCCAGTCTAGAAAAGCAGAATCATGCAACTGAGAAAGCAGAAAATATTACCGTCTCTAAAAACATCACATAATTTTACCCCCTGTTGCTAGTTTGCTTTGTACCTCTCATTAAGACTTTTGTCCAAGGGGTGTGCCTCACATCAAGCCATGGTAAATTGAGAGAAATGACTCGATTCAGTGACAATAATAGCATTTACTGAGATTTCCCCAAAAGGGAAGGTGCTGTCATAACAGATGCCCAGAGCTTACAGATATATGGATGAAAAAGAGAGCATATGATCAACTGGGGCGACATTAAAAATGTTGAGAGGCACTATATCTTCCATTAACGATTTGCAGGTGCACATTCCAATAAACCAAGCCAACAAGGCAGTATCTTGACAAGGTTTTACTACTTTGAGTGGAATATGCAGATAGGATGATGACAGATGATTTTAGAAAAGTACAATTAAATCAGTATTGAAAATGGAGAAAGTTGATCAAAGAACAAAGAAAGAATTGCATTAAAATTAATCATCCCAAAGTCATAAAATCAGTTGTAAACCTTAGCAATGAAAGATTAAATGAGGAGGAAGTTAATGTTTTAAATGAATTTGAATTTTCCAGTAGAGTACTTGATAGTTTCAACAGACTTTGGCCTCTCAGAGTATGTACTACAGTTTCAGGCAAGCGTAGTCACTTTACACGCAGCTGAAAGAATCATCAAATAAAAATAATTTATGTCAGCCTCATTATGCAAAAGCTCAGGGTTCTTAAAAAAAAACCCACAAAGGCAAACAAACAAAGTCATAACCCTAAAACTTGACACATATTTAAGCAAGAAGAATATTGGTCTTTTCAAAGAGTGTCCTGTTTTATAGCTATTGAAGTCACTGGTCTGGATCATGCTGCTTAATAATAATCAGACGACTGATAGTTCTGGTATATTCATCAGCATATCTCTGGTATTTAGAATCATGATGCACCAGAAACAGTATTATGGATGCATTCCGTATCAGTATGGAGCTCTGATATTGCAACGTTCTACTGCAAATCACTTACATTTTTGTCACAACTGGTTATGCTGAAAAGCTTGTGAAGTAATAACTTTTAAAGATGCAGTTTTCATTTTTCTAAGGAAGCTTGATCCATCATTTAGCAACTCTACATTTCTCAGGACAGACAGAGGAGAACTTTGTCAGCACACATGCTCTGAAGAGGGTTTTCTCTACAGTGTTTGGCGCTGGCCACTGCTGGAGAAAGGATAACAAATTAAATGGCTCATTGATCTGTTCCAGCACAGAAAATCCTAGTTTTCTCTGTATTTATTGTAGCTGGTACTCCTTAATACCCAAAGGCTTAATTTAACACCCTCAACAACTTCGTATGGGAACCTGTGAGAAGCCTTTGAAATTAGCACATTCCTGTAAGAAAGACACATCTCCCACAGCCACACATCCTATTTGATTTCTCTGAAGAACAATTCTGAAATTCACACTTAGAAAAATTCTTGCTCATGTTAGGCTTAACCGTCAAGGCTTCAGAATTAGGTCTAGGGCCTGCCTCAGCACTGGTGATCCTGGCACAAATAATATGCTTTAGATGCACATTTACATCAATCCCTTCGCATGACATTTAATAAGATTCACTGTGCATAAAATTCAGCTCTGTGGAGAGGGTTATTAGAGGAGCGTCATGTAGACCACTTAAATTCCATTTCTGTCCTCCAGTTACAGAAAGACTTGTGCCTAGGTCTCATGTTAGCCCTCTGTATGAGGTGAATGTCATTCAATGCGATTTGTTGTTGTTATGGTTCAGTCCCAGGCTGTCTGCATAAAAGCTCCTACTTGACTGGCGTGTGCTTCCCAGCAGATAAAAAACACTCATTAAAACAGATACTTTATTTGGAAAAATAAAAGACCACGGTATAACATAAATTTTTAAGCAGAACTCCCAATTGAATATATGCCGGTAATTATTTTCAAAAACCAAATGAAGCCCCAGTACTACCTGGTAAAAAAATTAACTAATTAGAGACTCTTGGCCATATCCTCTGCTACTGCCATGCTGAACTGAATAGAGCAGCAGCAGTGGACATAAACAGGGGATCTGACATTTCATTTATTGCAAAATTCTCTTTGATATAGCTTTATTGACTAACAAAATCTCTCAAACCTTGCAAATATGGTTAAAGAAAAACAACAACCAGCTACTTAAACATTAACAATATACTAGGAAATGTCTCTGCATTTTTGTGGAATACATAACCGTAGTGCTTTTTAATATTTATAGGTATTAATAGTTAATACAATCTCAATTTTAGCATCTACATACCCACATGAAAATGAACACTGCTATATCTGAATAAGTATATACATTTAAAAGGAAAATATAATACCCAGTATCCCATCTGTCTGTATCAAGCAGAGGACACACTTCCTACACTCAACAGCCTAAACTACGAAAAATCTCAACTCCTAAGAGAATTGAAGATATGTACTGGAAAATCTCCACAGATTGTGCGAGAGGTGGCAGTGGTACTCCTTCTTCAACCAGTACCTACAGGGTATAGATGGCCATTAATTGTTTATTCAGCTGTACTGTTAAGTTCTTTATGGTCTAAGGCATGGCTGTAACATGTCACTTCCATGAGACTGTTCCTTTACACCACCAGTGACACCGCCACCAACACCCAGTTTTACAATGTTTTGCTGAACAGCGATCACAATATTTAATCTGAATTAGATGTTCTCACTGGGACAGATTTACCTCTGATGTAACGGTGCAAAAGTCGATAGAGTAAAACTATGAAAAAACTCGGTCTGTTGAGTTTATTGATTAAATCTGATGCATACAAATCACAAGCCATATTCTATCTTTCGACACATATATTCAACTTGTACTGTGCCTAGTGAAAGCCATAAATGTACATCTGTTACTAGACTATGGCTCAAAAAATTGTAACTCATGAGCTTAATGCAAACATAATTGTCCCTGACATGCGAAGCACAGCGATGTCCTGAGCTCTAACCTCAGGAAAAGCTGCTGACCCCTTCTGTGAGCTGAGCAACTAACTCACTTGGCCTCCTGTACTTCGGTAAAATCCTGCTAAAATCTGTGAGCATGGAATCTGCAGGAAAAAAAGCAAATCACTGACAATGAACTAAAATTTTCTTTGTAAATAACTTTCACTATTGGTATGAATATATCATGTTGTGTCTGAAGCACGGCTGCAGAAAGACCTGAATAGATGCTAAAAATACATGACACTGCCAGAAGATACATTAAGAAAAGGTTTGGGGTTTTTGTTCACGTTTGTTTGCTTCTAATGTGATACTATGAAACAGGACTTTGCAATTTAGGAGGTTTTAGCATCTGGTCTTTTTTTACATGCTACTTAGATTATTCAGATAATTAATTCTAGAGACCAGTCCTGACAAAGCAAGCTCGTCTGCAAGGAAACTGAGCATCTTCCACAGCTCAGAGAGATAAAAATCTTTTATTCCCTTCTCATAGAAACATGAAGTGTCTAAAAAGGTGAACTATAAAGAAACATAGGCAGCTGCGCTCATTGCTATCGATGTGCAAAGTTGATCAATGTGGTGGAGGCGTTTTGAAAAGGACTCTTCCTAATATTTCTAGTACATAGAAAACAGGTAGAAAGTATTAGGAGAAAGAAGCGTCCACAGCTAAATGAATTGCCTTGGTGTGCTTAAAAAAGAACTAACGTACATAGCACATTATTTGTCATTTCCCCCTCGGTATTTTCATCTCGTCACAAGGAAGAGGTCTTTGGTAGTGCTAGAAAAACATTTTGAGTCTCTCACCCTATTTCTATAACTCTGCTACACAGATGAGGAGGAGGGGCCCGTGCTGCGCCAAGAAAGCAAGCAGAACAAGAGCTGCGAGATGTGAAGAAGAGGCGAGCACTGAGGGAAACTGCAGCTCCGACTCCTGGCAGGGTTTTAAGACTGTGACAAGGTGGTCTGGCTCCGGCTACGTCACTTCGTTTTTTGTTGTCACGGTCATTGCACTAACAAAAGCTGGCACTTCAGAAGTTGTGGCAGCTGATCAAACCGGAGAAATGCAGATGGTGAAGAGCCCAGAACCCGGTTCAGGCCAGAACAAACAAGGTTTATCCACCTTGGGTCTGGCAGCATTCCCCTCCCCAGGGCAGAGGGATCTGGAGACCAGTGAAACACATGCTGGGCTTTTCTTGGGAACAAAGTGACACAAAGTGGGTGAGCCTTGATAAAGGGAGGGCGTTAAGGTAACTCACCCCCATTGCTCTGAGTCAGCAGAGCATGATGCTATGTTCCTGTATCTGTTTCTGTGATTATCGAAGAAATTCAGTAGAAACTGACCCTTGATATCAAGCTAAGGAAACAGCATTATAGGTATGACATACATTTGCATCCAAAGCATTAAATCTGCTTTTCTCAAAGTATTAGAAATACTAAATCTTCAGGTCTCAGTGGAAGGCCAAATATCTGGCAATCATCGTTACAAACAACAACTTCAGTTAGTTTATTTTTACAGTAAGAGAAAGAGCCACAGCAGTTATTTACACACGGTCTTTACAAGCATATCCTGACATTTCTTACCAGATTGCTTGCTCTCTAGTTTGAGCAAATGTGTATTTTTTCTGGGCTGAGAACTGACATGCCCAACTGCTCCCTCCCTCCAAACAACATGGGTTTGAAGTTATAAAGGGAAGGTACTTCATAACGAAAGGCCCTTTGAGTCACCTGCATATCTCCTGTTTGTGCCAATGGGAGCTCCTGATGGGATTGCAAGGGGTAATGTATAGCCTAGGCTACAATATCAAATGATACATTAGCTGAGTACTAGCAACAGAAATAACACAGTTTATGATCTGGCTCTTAGGAGTCCAAGCACCACATTCTCTGTCTAAACACTGCTGACGTTTTATAGAGCTAAAGTCATGCCTAGACAAATACAGGAGTCCTATCTAACCTAGGTATTTACTCTTAAAATACTGCAACATTTACCATGACTGCCCACAACTGTTATATTGATATAAGGTATAAGATATATTGAAAGGTGCTGTGTTTTGCATCATTAAAACACTACATTGGAGCATTTTTCCCTTGATAGCCCTGTATAATCTGAATCTGTTTTTTCGTGGTTAAAATTCTTCTATTCCACCATATTCCCTAACAGAGAAAAGGAGAGAAGGATTTAATACAAATAAAGAAAAAGGAATAATGCATTATTTTTAAGAAATAAAACTGAAGAATTCTTGCTGATTACTCTCTTCAGGAACCTGATAATGGGGATCTGGGTAAGCACTTTTTATTCATTTTAATGAAGTGATGAATGCGGAAAATGAGCACGGAAGTCCTTAGCGGATGTTACAGAAATAAATAAAGAAAATATCAACCCCAAACCAAAACAAAAGTAACTCTGGAGAGGAAAAGAAATTAATTTCAAGAATAACATAATGCCATGCAGGCCTGCTCTTACAGCAAACCATCAAGTTAATTTAATTCCACAAACCCCATTGCTCCAACAAAATGTTGTTTAAATCAATTCATTCTTTCATTATGCGCCGCTTAAGAGCACCATGAAGTGATGAGAAATTACTGAGATGACTTTCATGTATCAGAATCCCTTCAGTTTCACTTCATTTTCTATCCTGACATGGGATTAATGTGCTGCATTTGGTTGCTAAAATAATATATTTAATTGTAAAAGTGGTGGTGTTAAATTACCTTGCAATGAGTTTATTTTAAATGGTTCATTAAAGTTTTTAAAATAGCTTGCTGCACGATTGCATCTATGCTCTGCTTTGATATATTACATCTTCAGCCAATAGGTGCAATGTAGGAAACCTTTACTTACTGTGTCATTTGCCCTTTCAACAGCAGATTTTGAGCTAAAAGCAGCTGCAGGCTCACAGGATCAGATTCAGATGATTGCAACACCTGAGCAGAAGTCCACCCCTCTCCAGAACTGCACAAAAATGGTATGCAACTATTGCGTATGTATACGTGTATGATGTCATCTGGAGTGAAAATTATCTAGAATGTTCTCTTATGTGCAAGTCTTTAGATTGGGAAAGGCCAGGTTGAAGAGTGTGTTTTCTTTTGGAATACCACATATTAAGATTATGGGAGGCCACAAGACTTGGGTCCTGAAAACATCTGAGCTTTTTTGTGAAAGGCAATCAGTAACATACACAAATTTACATTTCTCCTCTTCATAGATATGTATATATAGATGTATAAAATTATATTTGCAGAATCAGAGAATCATTTAGGGGATCTCTTGAGACCATCTAGTCCACCCCCCTCGCTCAAGCAGGGTCAGCTACAGCAGGTTACTCAGGGCAGCATCCACTTGGGTTTTGAATGTCTCCAAGGATGGAGATGCCACAGACTCTCAGGGCAACTTGACACAGTGTTTGACATCCTTCACAGTAAAAAAGTGTTTTCTTGTGTTCAGGTGGAATTTCCTGATTTTTAATTTGTCCCGTTGCCTCTTGTCCTGTCACTGGGCACTACTGAGAAAAGTCTGGCTCCCTGGTCTTCATTCCTTCCCATCAGGTATTTAGAGACATTGCTAAAATCCCCCTGAACCTTCCCTTCTGCAGGCTGAAGTGTCTCAGCCCACTTATCCTTTCCTTACACGAAAGATGCTCCAGTCCCTTGCTCATCTCTGTGGCCCTGTGTTGAACCCACTCCAGTAAGTCCATATTTGTCTTGTACTGGGAAGCCCAGAACTGGACCCAGCACTCCAGGTGTGACAGGAACCCTGAGAAGCAGAGCAGAGCAGAGCAGACCACCACCAGGAGCCACAAAGGTGAGCTATGGCAGCCAAGCCTCCCAAGAACCAGCTTCCCCAAGCAACTCTACCCATACTCTCTCTCTCTGGTAACAACACACTTATCTATGCCTGCATGGTGGAAAAAGGTTTTCCTCTACATTGGAGAGGGCAGAATTCAGGTTTTACTTTCACTTTCATCTGTGTACTTCCTATTTTAGAAACTGTAACCTTAGGGCTGTTGCAAAAATGCAATTTTTAAACCTGGTCTCTATTCATATCTTCGTTGACAATGCTCATATCGATACACTTGAAAACACAATGGAAGCATCATTCTTGATCTCAATAGGAATTAAGTACTGAAATAGCTTTCAAGAGTCAAGTATTAGTCCTTAGCTTGTAGAATAACAGTCCTATTTTGAATCCTTGCTGTGGCTTTTCGGTGAGCCTTTTGCAAATATGCACAAATAGTTGTCTATATTTAGGTCAGCTATATGCCTGTGCACTGAAATGTTGCTTTTCTTCCATGGTGATATATTGTCCCTTAGGGATGAATACTGTATCATGAAACTAATCTATGCGATTGTATCTCTATTACCACTTCTGTGTAAATGCATTTTAAAACAAAAAATGGTACAGAGAAATAATACACATTTAGAAAAACAGTAGTATCAGTGCTAATATCGACTCCTATTGGTACTTTTTTAACTGTACACTTCTTCCCTGCCATTACCTGGCATATGTTGATTAACTCAAGGGAAGGGAGAAAAGAAGGGAAAGTTTCCCCGGTATACTGAAAGCAAAGACCACTGGTAATGGATGTGGGTTATCCTGCAAGCCTTGGAGTTACCCTTGAAGTGTTCAGGATGGATTTGAGAGTCAGGCAGGTGCAGTTACTGTCTCAGGTTCTATACATGTGAATGACACACATTCAAGCTGCACTCTTCTGATGCTTTTGTTTCACTTGCTCTTTGCATTTCACAAGTTGCCCACATGTATGCTTAATGTTAGACAACAAAAGATACCTTTTAGTTTTGTGAATGATTATCCCAGCTTTAAATCATACACAAGCTCTACACAGTAAGATGTTTGAATGAGAAAGCTGCATTACACAATTACTCCTGTGTACAGAGGTTTAACAGCAGAAGGACATTTTCTGTTTTCATACAACGAAAGTATCACAGCCCTTCCTGGGCACAAATGGATGTGCCACAGGCTGGACTGCCTGAAGCTGTATTATATTATCAAATATTGTTTTGCTATTATTTATTGTTTATTGTTATAGAAAGGTTACATGCTTTTGACACTAGCTTCAGTGAAAGAAGAACAGTTTTAGTTCCTAGACCCAGAATACGTTTTTGCAGTAAAAAGAGCAGATCTAATATATTGGGTTTGGTGGATCCATTTTCTCAGTCTACTGGCACAGTCTACCTTCCATATAGCTATGGTCTATGTGTAGACAGTAAAAGTTCTTAATGGTGTATCTGCAGAACAGTTTCTAGGTAATACTCGTGATTTTACTGAGAGCCGCTTTTGCTGTTAGTACACATTGCAGAATGAATTTGGGTGATTTTTGTTTCCTGTTGTTATGGCAGGAGGAGTTTTAGTCCAAGTCTTTTGAAATAGGCTCTGTTTGTTCCTAGTGCAAGTACTCAATGGCTCCCTGAAGTGTCCAGTAAAACAATTTAACAAATAGAAAAATATTTTCCTCAATCTTTTCCCTGTTCTTCTGACAACAGATGTGCTTTGCTAATCTTGAAACTACATCCCAGTAAGTGCTCTCATTTCCTTTCCTCTTTTACACAAAAGCAGGCATAAGTCTCAACTTCATTACTAGTTTACAGAGGTTTAACTGCAGACTGTTCCAGCAGTCTGAGGAAGCAGAAAAGTCCGAAGCCATTAATGTTACACTGAGGTGAAAGGTTGACAATTTTCATTTAATAATATAGTTGTCTCAAATCTTGAGACTTTCCATGTCCTACTGTGGTTACCAGAAACAGCCTGTGATATTCTATAGGGGTTTTTTTTTGTTTGTTTCCAATTACTGGCTTAGTTGCTCCATTCTGGGCTGGTTGGCAGATGAAGTCTTACAAGATGGCATATGTAAATCATGGATCTGATTTATAGGTGCACCAGCAGACTCAGGCACTCAAGGATCATTGTCTAATAAGTACATTGCACACCCACTTTGAGAAATAGTAACTGTGGACTGGTAAAGATAAACAGAGAATATATTTCCCTATTTTTTTCCCTTATGTTCCCCTCCCCTTCTGAAGGTTATAAGTCAAAACACTTTTCCTCCAGCTACAGATAATACCAGACTATTGAGCTCTGCAGCTTAATTTATTTGATGGGGTTACTATTAGTCTGCAAAGCCACAGTTTTCATTCTCTACTCCTGGTTGCTACAGCATCCCTTGCTCCGTCTTCTGCCTGGAGGAAAGCCACCAAGACAGTGAATTAATGCTAGTCTTCCTCCTGGTGGCACAAAAACCTGGGTTATGTTATGCTTTAGCTCCTAGTCATATTAGACAATAATTTTTCACTTTTTTATTTCCTTGTCTAAATAAGCAGTTCTTTCTTCATAAAACAGGGATGGATTTTAATTTGTGAAACCCTGCAGGCAGGGCCAATCTGGGTAGGAGAGTGTCATAGCATTATGCTGATACGCCACCTTCAGACACCTGCTATTCCTAGAGTACTGCTGGTGGAGTATAGAGCAAGTTTCCTGGGAAAGACTGAAGCTATTTTTCCCAGTAGAGAAGCACCGATTATGTTATGCTAATGGCACTCATCAGCAGGTTTCAGGCCACTAAAGTTAGTGCATTAAATTTCCAACACCCTTCTGTACCAACCCCTACCCACAGCCCAGTGGATGACTAAGTAGCTTTAGAAGTCTCTCTCTTCCCTCCCTCCCTGCAACCTGGTGAAAAGGCAGGGGTGAAGCAGCTATCTTGATCTTGCATTAAATCTTGAGACAAGGAACAGGACCACTGACAGTCACAGCTTTCTACCCCTGCCAGTTCACCCTCGCCTTCACTGGGGATGTCAGAATACCAGAAACAGAACTTCAGGAATGAAAAAAGAGAAACAGAAGGAAGAGTAAAAAAGGAAAGTAAATTTATAAAAATCTCTTTAAATGGGGAAAAACAGAATTGGTAGGGCAGCAAAAGTGGAGGACTGAATTGGCTCCAGGAAAAAAAAATAAGAGTAAGATGAAGAGGAGTGAGATTTGCCGTACACTAGAAGGGAAATCTGGTTAGTTTGTGAAAAGACAAAAGATATATTTACAAGGAGTTAAAGAATAGGAAATAGACCTTTTAAGTAGCTCTTTCTCAATTAGGCTGAGAGCTTGGCAATGCATATCCCCTCCTCTTGCCACCTGCCCAGAACAAAAGCAAATGCTGACTTAACAGGAATTCCCTCCTCCCAGAACACAAATCAGATGGCCTACTGAAAAAAACCCTCCCAAATGTGCTGGCAACCTCCTTAGCCACAACTAGCTACTTTCTCCCCTCATTTTAACAGGTAACGCCCCACAGGTTTCTTCTGTAGGCCCTCAGCTCTAGAAGTCTTAAAAATTGGATCATCCCATCCCCAGAAGCCTGAATCTGCCCTTTGAGCCTCTTCACAGACGCTCCTAGCTGCTTTTTGTTTCTTACAGATTATTGACTCCCAAGGCTTACTTCCATTGGCGCTGCCCTTCTCCCTCCACAGCCTTTCCCCAGCTTCACACAACCCAACAGCCACCCCAGCATCTTACAGACTAAATTTCTGCCCCGTGAGCTCTTCTCCCCATCCTTTCCACCTGGGCAGGTGAGCTAATTGCAGTGCAGCTGCACAGCAGCACCACTTCACCAACCAGATCTATTTTGCAGTAAATAAAGAATGTCTCAATTATAGAGTCAAAGCTCTCCACAAAGACCTTTTGTTTCCTCCTGCCATAAATATCCCTCCTTTTTCAGCTTTTATTTCTTTGTTTGCCAGACCTCATGTTTGCAGGCTGCTTGCTATTTACCAGGCTGATATTGTCTGGGACTCTGGCATTTGCCAGTTCAGCCATGGACTCAGTGATGTGTTCCAAGAAAAATCCCGCCTCTCTCTTTAGCTGAGCTTTTCACTTCACCTGTCCCTGTTCCCCCACCTTGCTGGCATACTCCAAGTCATAAAAGTGCATTTCGAAGGAGCAATAACTAGTATGTAATTCCAAGGCTCATTTTTCAGTATCAATATCAAAACCTGACGGATGGCTGTCTGCGAGACCATCAGTAACTGTTAGCAATGTAGCACAGAGCTGTTCTATTAATTCACTGATTTGGCAACAGTGCTTCAAATCGTAACAGAAATGTCACTGTAACTACACAATATCGAAAGTAAATAGGCCACGGCACCACCTATACCTATTCGTGGTTCTCTGAAGAATCACCTCGCAGCAAATGGTTTACTTGGACAGCTTTACAAGGCACCAGAAACATTATCTCTTGAAGTTCACATTCAGATTTGTGACAGCATCTATGAATAGCTTAGTCAGGTTCAGTTTGGCTCGGTGAAGTTTCTATATGTGGTGTTGTTCATAAAATGTGAAGCAAAACCCAGTCTTGCAATTCCACAGACTTCAGACTGTGATAGTGTTTCTGCTTCCAAGATCTCTTTGGAAGCAAACTTCAGCCCTCTACTTAGGGAGGATGGAAGAAGAAATTGGCCTGCCAAGATTTGGAGTGAAAATTAAGATACTGCTGAAACAACATCGTATTTTGAAAAGCAGAGGGAGGTGGTTCATGGCCCCGCTCCCAGCTGGCTCCAACGATTATTTAGTAGAAGCTTTTGGTAGAGAAATTCATAGACAATGAGGTTTATCTCTTCGGGGTTTTTTTTGGTTTAACACTGAAACTATTAATTGTTTCAAAACTTTTGCAGGACTCTAAAATATTATTTTGAGTTTTTCCAAATATGTGGACATGTAATACAATGGAATTATTTTCTCCTACTAAATTAATTGCAACTGCATTAAAATGAAGCAATTCTGCCCGTGTTGCATAGGCGTAGCTACTTATTGCAAAGTGTTTCTCCACTGTTAAGGCAGGAGCCGCTGCCCGAGCGTTCGCACACCGATCAAGGAGTCCCACACAGACCACCCGAGACTTCACCTGCTCGGACCGGA
>JANHGO010000042.1:63354595-63403908 GCA_024606505.1 Aquila spilogaster | reverse complement strand
CCATTATTGCCATGTGCTGTTTACATCTCGTTCGGGTGTGCTCCTGCTCGTGTAGCTCAGCTTTGCCACCTTCCACAGCATGTACCTGTTTCAGATCATCCAAGATTTGTCTAAGAAAGATGGATCATCTGGAACCTAAGCTCCATCACGTGCAGACTTCAGTGTGGATGCCCAGGCAATTGCATATACTTTTAAAAGGATATTTTGTCAGCTCCCGGCCTTAAAAAATTCTGGGATTTTCTACCTCCTTTCTGCCTGGCATGCCCCCCAGCACAAGAAATGAACTTGTTAAATCATGCTTGTACAAAAAGGGACGAATCATTTCTTTTCATAGAACAAAAGGAGGGAAGGGGAGAGTGACACACGTGAATGGACGGCACGGCTTATGTATGAGGAAGGCACTGAGAATGACAGCAGCCAAATGCATTCTCAGGACAGTTGCTATTTTTGCTGCAAAGCAGCAGCTCTGCAGCTGATGATGGACGTGAACAGAAAGCGCACGGATTTCCTGCCCACCCACTGACAACAGCGGCATTCTCTCCGGGTCATGTGCAGGGATACAAATCAAATGATGAGAGGCCCTCCCAGGATGAAAGATTTCTATCATCTAGGATTTAGTTGATAGGCTGTAAAGTGCTTTTAAATCCTTTAAATCTGTATACATGAAGGTGGGTATCAGGAAAGTTGAACTGCGAAAACACCATCAAAAGCACAGATAACTCAAAGCTGATGAATTTAGCAGGAACCTTTCATACCAGAGTCTATGAATTAAAGACAGGCAAAAGAAAGATAAACAACAACAAAAGAAAGTTAAGGCAAGTGGAGCAGGTGGGGGTAGGGAGCTTGTATTTTTCACTTAGCACTTGAAATGTTGGATGTTCAGATAGATGCATTTCATTTGGTATGGACCTCCAGTCCCTACCAAAGGGAGAGATGTGAAGCGTTATCTGATGCAAATGTAATTGTACAGCTTTATGGAAGGCAGTAAGCTCACAAAATGTCAACTTTTTGGCTTGCTCTTTCTTCTGTTTAACTAGAAGTTATATGTATCAGATTAACCACCCAATTTGTCCTTTAGTAATACAAGAGAGGCAATTTTTTCCCCCTGGGTTATCATTTTGGTTCTGATTCCTCTTCTGACTACATAGTCAGATAGATAACTGTGAATATAATCATTTTACATTACATAAAGATGTTATATTCATAAGTAGAAGTAGAAGGCTTTTTAAACTTGGGTAGCACCAGGATAAACTTCATTCCCTGCTTTGACGCAAGCATGTCTGTGCCTTGACTGTATCTCTGAATTGGATGAAAAGGAAAAGCTATCCTGGAATGACTCCTAAGAATAAGGCAGGCAGACGTGATCTTGTGTAGCAGAAATGAAGACCTAAATAAACAGATAGACAAAGTCTATCCAGTTCTTAGCTTTGCTTCTGTAAGAAATATCAGATACTGCTATGGCAGTGATGGACACGTATCTATCAGGCAGCTACTAGATCACCAAAATCACCTTCCAGCCTGCTGAGCTGGATTAACTTTCTTCCCTGCCTTATTTAGGCCCGATTAGAAACAGAATCCCTGTGACGAAAAGTTCAGACTCCACTATTCTTTTATCCCTGCACAAACCTTTTCAGGGCAAATGATAGTCCTCCAGTGCCAATCCTAGACTCGAGGCAGCAGACCACAAGTTACTTTTGATAAAGGACCGACAGCTCAAAGAGCTGACGTTTACTAAAACCAGACGGGAACATTTGCTGTGATTTGGCGGTGGCTGTTTTTCCAAGGAGGATTCTTTTTATTGGGGTTAGTCCCACCAGGTTTCATTAGCAGCAGAACAACACTGAAAGACATTTACTGTGATAGACAGCATCACAGTGAACGACAATATGCATTTGTGAGAGACAGGCATCCATCTCTGTTCATTATGTTACTTTTTAAGCACAGTCCTTCTTGTGAATAAGCATTTTCAGCATTTCCCTGAAGAAATCCAAGGTCTGCTCCTTGGCTTCTCTTCTCATACAGGCTGTTTTTCCAAGGAGGATTCTTTTTATTGGGGTTAGTCCCACCAGGTTTCATTAGCAGCAGAACAACACTGAAAGACATTTACTGTGATAGACAGCATCACAGTGAACGACAATATGCATTTGTGAGAGACAGGCATCCATCTCTGTTCATTATGTTACTTTTTAAGCACAGTCCTTCTTGTGAATAAGCATTTTCAGCATTTCCCTGAAGAAATCCAAGGTCTGCTCCTTGGCTTCTCTTCTCATACAGGCACTCTAAATGGCGGTTAACTGCCACTTCTGAGGTGCTGTGTGAGTCATTCCACCCACAAAAAGCCATAAGAGCCTGAAAAGCCAACATAAGGAAGAGAAGGTGAGAAAAGGAGAGTGAAAGCGTAACAGCTTCACAGGGCATGTCTCTGTACTGGATGATACTGGGGATGCTCCATGCCTTCACTGCACAGCTGGCTCACATGATTCGATCAATCACTGCATTCCTTTTCCAAAAGCTAGTCTGCATCCCAAGCTGCCTGTTATCTGGAGCTAGGAAATTTCTAACTGCAGTACTCCGGCACGTGATACTACCTGAAAGCAAAACTCTGCTGTGAATTAGACAGACCTCAAACCCTCAACTCGTACCTCGGGGAATTGGGGTGCCCGGTACGTTTGTCCGCTGCGCAGCACCGCGCCCTGCACGCTGGCTCTGCGTGGCAGGGAGGAACCTGGGTCACCCTGAGCACCGACAAGAGCCTGTCAACCACAGCATGGGTTTGTCTGCGTGATAAATTCACTCAGCTCCTCTCTACAGTCGGACCTAGAACTGCTTTGTGAGAAATCAGGCTTTTTGCGCAATGTTGCAGGTAGTGTCAGCTGGAGGGCCAGCGCCAAGTGCCAGGCTATCTGCTCCTCACAGCTCCAGCATGTTCCCTTCTTCCACGCGGCACCCAGAGGTGCTGCAGAGAGACGGCAGGACTGCCGTGTTCAGCTTTCCGCACTCCCATCATCAGCAACACACCTATTATGTGATGTATCTGACCCATTCTCGCCGTGTTTCGGCGCAACTTCCATGGAAATACGGTAAAGAGGTGATTAGAGAACACTGAGATAAAAAGCAATCTGCGTTTCCATATCATTCACGCAGATTTGTGAGGTAGCCTACCATTTTTAATTTTACATATCCTATTTTCTCAGAAGATGGCAAAGACCGAGACATATGACACTTATCCCAGAATAAGGATTCTGAAACTGAGATACTCATACAAAGTTTTACTGTTAATCTGGAAATATTGCCTAAGTCTCTATGCCTTAGTCAAAACCTTGTCTTTTCTGCCAATTGTGTCAATCTCTGAAGTAAAAGCTTGCCTGTCAGAAAGCCTAGGAGAACAGGAAAGCAGGGAAATAAAAGCCACTTCTCAGTTCTCAGTGGTTATTAGATGAAAGTAGCTTACAGCCACTGCCGACATGAATTAAAACAGCTTTCTGAAAGACCTAATGTTAAAAGCCTGTGTTATCTCATTACAAGTTTTGTAAGTTATGCACCCACAAGAGAAGCAATGGATTTGTTTCCTATGATATAAAGAGTCTTAGATAATTATCATAGTTGGGAGAAAAATATGATTTACTGATTTTTTTTTTTAATATACGTAGATGTCTTGAGTGACGCATTTCAATTTTATTTAAATTTTATATGGAAATATAATGCAGTATCTATTGTAGTTTTCTGCTTTTGAAATGTCTCTGCCCTCCTGAGCGTTAAAAAATACAAGGAAAGAAATCCAGCTTAGCTTTGCATAACAGCACAAGTCCTTCTTACAGTAAATTGCCATGTGTCCTTTCTACATGCAATATGCTCAAACCCAAGGAATTTGTATGTTAAATTTGAATAATGGGCCAAAATAAGATAATACCTCTTTGCTGACAGAAACGCATTAGCCACTAGCACACATAACCATTCTTCAGTACAGAAATGTGTTCTTTAAAGTAGGGGTAATTGCAAAACAGCTAACCAGAAAGGAAAATAGGCTCCAAAAAAATCACATCTGATTGATGTGCTTGACAAGTGGGTAATAAAATTAGATTCTGCTCAGAACAATTTGGAATAATTGATTTGGTTTATGACTTTGACCAAAATACACAAAAATGCAACATTCTTTCACAGTTGCACTGTAATTGTTCATATTACTGAAAGAATGAGAAAGGGGGGGGGAAATGCCTATTAGACAGAGTTTTGTTATGAAAATGGGCCTATTAGACAGAGTTTCGTTATGAAAATGGCTAATTAGAGAATCTGAATAGGATATTTGAAATATCACATCCTCTACGATGCCCATGGACTCTGTGCGTTGCATGTCAAATACACATAGTAGCAGTGACTCCCACAGACCTAATTGTGTACAGAGTTTTACCGAAGCCACTGATTTTATACCTGCCATCCGTCGTGGGTACAACTGACATCACTGAAATGCTTGATTTCCTCCCCTATGTCTCTCCAAGACTGCTGAGACCAGATGATGCGCTTGATTTGACAATTCTCAGCCTCCGTGCCTGGTGGCAGATTATAATCCGCAAAAGGTCCTTAACTCCATGGTTCGCTTCTCTCCCAAGCAAAAGACAGTGAAGTCAGTTGACTGGCAAACCCAGGCAGGACTTTCCCTTGCACGGGTATGTCCAGCTGAGGGTCTGGTGCTTTTTTTGGGTGTGAATGCGGTCTGCCTCTCTGCCGTGTGCTGCTGTGGCACATACATCACTTCACAGCCTCCTGCGGGCACAGGACGGGGCAGGGAGCAGTCCGGGAAATGGCTACACACTTCTCCCCACGCGTGAAAAGCTGCAGAAGTCTGTAGGCACAGAACTGGCCTAAAGAGGGGCATAATTAACCTCTTCGAAGCTAGGCTTGGTGACAGCAAGCAGCAGGGTATGAAGGACCCAAGAGAACACTTTGTTTCTTGCAGTAAATAGGCAGCACAAAAAATCGGAAACAACAATGTGACTATCTTAGTTCAGTCGATTAATTTGAAAATGTGATTTTGGGGCCAGGAGCAACTCATTAGCTGCAGCCTAAAGCTTTGCCAGTAAATCTTAGGAACAATTGAATGATTTCATATTATAAAAAGCTTGTTATAGTAAATGGGCATTTTAAGTGCCAGGAAAGTTTGAAGAACAGTACCTTGCAGCAAAATCTTGTAAGGAGATGCATGCACTTCCAATTACATGCTATCTTGACCAATTCTGCATGTATTCCATTGCTTAACACCATTGAGTACGTTCACATACTCAGCAAGAGAGCTCATAATTCTCAGCAGAAACGTTTCACTGATTAGGAAAAATAAGGGTTAGAAAAGTACAGAGAAAGGTTTTCAGGATACCTTAAAGGTGATAAAATGCTGAGGAATGACACGATCCCCTTAAGTCTTTAGGGTGAGATTTATTTTGCAAGACAAAACATAGCTTTTTGAAGTTCTCTCCTTTTTCAAATGATAACTTGCACAGAAAGAATGAGGTGAACTATTTTCTGTGGAAGCTGGCAACTCGAGTCTATTAACAGGGTTTATAATTTATTCTGCATAAACATTTGGTTAGAAGTAGATCTTGTGAAATATTGTACTATACCAGGAGAGTACCTTGTTTTCTTTCATGTAATTGAATATCAGTAAGTAGCTGTTTTTGATGCATCATCTTTCACCAGGTGCTTGCCAGGTGTTCATTAAATAACAGCTTTATTTATTTATTTACATTGACAAGTTAAAAAATTAGTTCCTGTAAAGAAACCTTAAATCAGGGATTATAAGCACATGTGGCATAAGGTAATTATTCCCATGCCTTTAGAAAACTCAGTCTGCATACAGAGTTGAAGAACACTGGAAAGGGAGAGCAGAAAGAAAGATCTGGATGCACGCTCTCACAGGCTGCTTACTCTTTACGCAGGCACAACTGCTAGCAGCTTTGCCGGAATTCTCCCCTCTAGTAAAGGTTGGAAAGGATTAAGTAAAGGGTCAATGGGAAAGAGGTAAGATCTCCAGGCAGGTCACAACATTACCTCTTTCCAAGTTTCAGTACATTTGAACCTGAAGCATCTTTCCCTTACCAGGTGCAGGTTCTGTAAGATTCTTTGCAAGGAGGGAAACGCCTCAGATAAAATGCTTTGGCTCATCACTGCTTTGAGCTTAGTCCTGTTTTCAAACAGATCCTCACAAGGATTTGTATTATCTCCCCAGCCTGCATCTCTAATCTCCTGAATCCAAGATACAGACATCTAAAATGCTGGGTGGGTGTCTCTCTGGAGCATGCAGAGAAAGGGACATGGGACCTCCCCCAGCACCTGCCCTCAGCTGTGCTGGGTCCAGAAGAAACCAGCAGCTCTGTCCCTGGCTTTTTCTTGACAGCGCTGTCTGCTACCACCGGGCAGGCAAACCTGAAGGCATTGTCCTTTTCTTCTGGATGCTTTATATGCCTCCATGGTTAGGTTGGGGATCTTGTTCTCAGGTGGCCAACTTTCCCCAGAGGCTGAATGAACACCTTGCTTGCCTCAGTGGACTCCCCGCAGGCAGCAGCATGGCCAAAAGCCAGGCAGTCCTTCTGGTCATTTTTCTCATTGAAAGCCATAGGGATTTCAAACTGTCACCCACACATTTTAAAGATTTTTATCTTCCGTAAGTAGAACGAGCAAACAGAAAGGACCTCTTCTTCAGTATGTACCATAAGTTTGGCCTTACACTTGCTTTCTGTGGAGGGAGTGAAATACCTGGGTGTTCAGAGGCCTGGACTAAGTTACTGTACATCAAATAAAAGCACAGCCACGGAGAAGAGGCTTTTCTGCATGTTGTTCTTAAGGCTCTGGTCCAGAAATGCAGGCACTTAATTTTACATGTGTACGTGTCATTTCCGGTGACAGCCACAACACAAATTGTGTCTCTAAATGTGCTGATGTGCTTTTCTGGCTTGCAGTGTAAATCCCTGATTGAACAGCTGTGGCAGACTATTTTATCAGATGAAGGAAAAGAAAGATTCTTGCAGACTGTAGTTGTATATAGAACCAACTGTCATTCAGAGTAAAAAAACTTGCCATAAATAATTCAGTTTATAGAATCATAGAATCATGGAATCATAGGTTGGAAAAGACCTTTAAGATCGAGTAC
This sequence comes from Aquila spilogaster, assembly GCA_024606505.1. NCBI lineage: Eukaryota > Metazoa > Chordata > Aves > Accipitriformes > Accipitridae > Aquila > Aquila spilogaster. The sequence continues at coordinate 63,396,770 of JANHGO010000042.1, read as the reverse complement.
AACCGTTAACCAACCCCTGCCAAGTCCATCACTAAACCATCTCCCTAAGTGCCACGTCTACACGTCTTTTAAATACCTGCAGGGATGGTGACTCCACCACTTCCCTGGGCAGCCTGTTCCAATGACTGACAACCCTTTCAGTAAAGAAATTTTTCCTAATATCCAACCTAAACCTCCCCTGCCACAACTTGAGGCTGTTTCCTCTTGTTCTCTCACTTGTTACTTGGGAGAAGAGACCAGCACCCACCTCGCTACACCCTCCTTTCAGGTAGTTGTAGAGAGCGATCAGGTCTCCCCTCAGCCTCCTCTTCTCCAGACTAAACAGCCCCAGCTCCCTCAGCCGCTCCTCATAGGACTTGTGCTCTAGACCCTTCACCAGCTTCGTTGTCCTTCTCTGGACACGCTCCAGCACCAAAATGTCTTTCTTGTAGTGAGGGGCCCAAAACTGAACACAGCACTCGAGGCACTGGGCCCTATACAGTCTCATTTTAACACCTATCCACACTACGCAGATTAACGATTTTCCTAGCACTCTCTGCTCTAAAAGGCAGAAAACCCCCACGTATTCCACAACCCATGCTAATCTTTCACCTAATTAAACCATTAGAACAGTAAATGTTCATTCTAAGCTTTTCTTAAACAGGATTGTTGAAAGAGAACTTGCACTGTTTCCTCTGGGACTTACAATATTGTAAGTGCCTTACTTTTTGTGGTTATACGAGGGCTATTTCCTATGGCACAGTTTCTACTTGTTTGCTGTGAGGGAGAAATGTGTCAAGCCCTGTACACAACATCTCTTTATCTTGTACCAAAAGAAATCATCCTGCTCTTACTGAAGATAACAGCAAACCTTTCACTGACAAACTGGAGCTGGACCTGTCCAAGAATTACATGAGAATTTGGGGAGCATTTTTTTAATTTTGCAGTTCTTGGTTACATTAAATAGCGCCAAGAAACCACTAGACTTGGGTGGGCTGGGTGGAAATGTAGCCTTCAGCAAATGGTTAATGTTTGGATTTGTTCAACTAAAATGGATGCAATTTTGGTGCATGATGTCAATTTGATTAAAGTCTGCATACAGTTATTCAGGAATAAGTGGATATTAGTACATTCTCCCTGAAAACTGAGGCTATAAGAAACAGCAGGAGCACAGAACGAAGATTACAAAAAGAACTGAAGTGGACTGTTTAACAGCTAATTAGTCATCAGCTGAGCACTTTTAGTTTGCATAACTGGAGGCATTATGCCATCGAACATGGATGTGCATGGAATGTTTCATTAGTTTCTGGGAATTTCAATATTGGAAAGTTACTGAGAAATATTTCAAGAGGGAGAACAAAAGTTACCAGAGGTCAGGGATCAATTTAACAGGGTATCTAGACACATGTATGAAAAATTCACATGAACAGGTTGCCTAATCATTAGCTAAATATGCTAATAATCTAGCAGTTAGGAATAAAGAAGCTCAGTTAGCTAATTTTGAATCTAATGGTAAAAACAAAATTTCCATTTAAACACATGTATGTTCTCACTCTTTTCAATTTCACTTGCATCCTCTTACCTTTTTAGTAGTTCTTTTACCATTAGCAAAATCAGCAGAGTCTCCTTTAATTGCAGAGCCACAAACGGGCATTGCTGCCACCTGTCTGAGCTGGACAAATCAGAGTATGATTTCTTTAATTCATCTTTGAGGTAGAGCAATGTTTTAAAGGTAAAACACCTAGATTTGATTTAAAAATTTTCAACAGATGTAGAACTTACAAATCATAGAACACTCAAATTGTTAATTATTACCATTGTAAAAAGAAACAAACCACAAAAATAATTGAACTAAATATTTCCAGACTCAATCAATGGACTTCATTAAGCCTAGGACCACCAAAAAACCCCAACGAAAGTTTCACTTCAAATATAGAAAGTTATAACATGATGCTCTTTGGTATTAAACTGTAACAGTGTAGCAGATTACAATAATAAAAAGACAAACTAAAATACACTTTCCACTTTTCAGGCACAAAGAAAGCATTGATCAAACATAATAGGCACAGCAGAATGGAGAGCAGGGTTCTTTTTAAAAATAAAGATTGGCTTAAAACATTTAAAAGGCTTTACACACAAAAAGCCCCTACAGGGTGGGCTCTCTGAATAATGATTCAAAACATTATCACAAAAGAATACGATTCATTATTATGGGTTTTATCAAGATGACTTCTCACACAGCTCTCCAAATGAATTCAACCTTGGGAGGTAATCCTCCTGCTGACAAGTGAGTTTATGCTACTTGGACCTCCAAATCTGAAGTCTGAATGACGAAGGCTGGATCAAGACGATGTGGGTCAATCCAAGCCCTTCTTTGCCCCCTGGACAACTCCCTCGATGTCACAGCATGGGGTGCAAGCCAAACACTTTTAAATAACCTTCCCAAAGTTTTTTGCAAGCTCCTTTTAAATTTTCCTGAAGGGCTAGATGTTGCAGTAGGCCTGAACACGGAGAAATCTGGCTAAATAATGAACTCAACAGAATTAAGATTTCTGAATAATTTAATTACCTATGTTTATTATATATTTTATTATTATGCAGTTATTAAATATATCTATGAAATACTGAATTATATCAGGATTTACTCTTAAAGGCTGCCAGTGCTAATTATTACCTGATCAACATCAAAAGAATTTGTTCTTCAGTTAGGAACAGCAGGCCAAGCCTTGAAAATGCTGCTTTGGGACTGCAGCATCACCTGAATATTGAAGGAAGCTTGTTCCACTAAGCTAACCTCATCTCAGGTAAAACAACCACACTGCAAAATAGTATCAGGGCTGCAGAAAGTGCCTGGATTAGCAGAGGATAGTTCATCCTCTCTACCTACGTAGGCTGTGTCTCCACTGGAAAACCAAACTCTATTTGGGGCACCATCAGGTAAGGGTTTCTACGTGCAGACAGAATTCAAGTGCATAGCAATGCCCAAATTATGATCCAATATTCTCTGCAGTGCAAACAAGCCTGATCCTCTCTACCCATGCCACGAAGATGAAAAATCTTGCAAGAAAGGTATCTTAACAGATTTTACAGGCATACTTTTTGTTTACCCTGCTGTCTTCTCTCCTAATTTTAATACTACAGTTTACAGCTAGATCTAAAAAGTGAAGGCTGGGAGAACACATTAAAAAGTGGGTAGAAATATCCTAATGACTTTTCTCCTACTTCAGCCCAGCGCTGGGTCACATGTGTCTGTGACAAATCATTTAGACACACAGCTTTCCTCCATATACCTAACAAGGCGTTTCACTGTTCTGTGCGCACATTACCTCATCCCAATGGTTTTCACATTAGAAAAACATATTTTTTGTCCCTATATTAAGTTGTAAAAATGTTGCTATCAAATGCTGATAGAGGTAGGATGAGCACACCTAATTTACAACCTTATAGTCTAACCTTTGATCATAGCCTAACTCTGAGGCATAAGGAAGGAAACCTGTATCAGTGAGTGTCCTGTTTCTCACTTCTGGAATGAAGTTGTACGGTATAAAGGCAAAAGACTGTATTTTTCTCTCTTGATACAAAATTCTCAGGCTTTGCAGCTGTTTCCAGCCTCCTGATCTATTATGCTCTTGCATTTTTCAGTGTCCCTTTCTTTCCAAACAGCATGCCATATGTGGGCCTTCATGGACTGCAGAGGGTAGCAGGGACACTGCTCCCATTCAAGATTTCTTTAATCCTCTTGGCTAACATTAACAATGTGAAGAAACAAGACTTCTGAATCCAGGCTATGAGCATGAAATAAGCAGTATTTTTCTGCACACCTTAGGTTAGAGATGTAGCTGAGAGGTTGCAACTGCACTGTGTGTGCAAACTGCCACACAGCAAGCCTGTTGTGGAGAAATCATTGAGTAAATACTATGTAGGAGCACAAAGGGAGATTTTTGTTGTTTTTTTTTTTTTTTCTAGTATCGTATGTAATTCCAAGCTTTATGTGACTGAATTTAGTAAAAGGGAAAACGTTTCCTCTCACAATGCTGCTGAACTTTCTCCAGCCAAGGAATGATGTAATGTGTGCAGCATAATTACAACGATTCACAGAAGCCAATTACAAACTAATTTTGAAGCCATTCTATCTAACACGAAACAGAGACAGCGCATATGAAATAAAACCAGAATAAATACATGGGAATTATAATACTCTTTCAGGACAGTGCACAACAAAAAATACCTAGGCAGATAGAGTGGTATAAATGCTGCAAATACATTGCACGTGTGACGCTGTATTGCCCACGGTCCTCCATTTTTCCATGGAGCACAGGATTCCCCATCTCACACCACCTCCCTGGAAGTTACCGCTCTCCTTGCCACTACAACCGAGCCGTGAGAGGCGCGAGCAGGGGGCTGAGCTCTGGGACCACGTGCAACGACGGCCTGTCTCGATAGTAGCCTCGGCACCAAAATTTGGTGACTGCAGAGGGAGTCCACATCGCTCCTGCTTCAGGCAGGCAGTCGTGCAGATGTCAAAATATCCCTCTCTCATAACTGAGCAGGGGTAGGTTTGAAATGAAGGTCACAGATTCTCTTGATAAATTGTTCCTGTTTGAGCTCCGGGAATGCAAGTGATTCGCGTTGTTGCTACTAGTATTTACATCCTTGCATCGAGCAAAGGCTAGAGTAATATTGATTCAGGTTACAAATCTCATCAGCAAGTAAATAAACGCACTGTTTGTGAAAGGCAATTCATGAGAGAAAAAAATTCTGTTTAAAAAAGGCTTAGCCACAACATCGTGCTGCTTCTCTTTTCAGGTCAGAATTAACATTTCTGATCTGTCAACGCAGCAGATTCATTCTTTCTAGTTATTTCCAACCAGCTTATGCCCTTCCCTTGTCATTATCAGCCGCCAGAGACAGCGCGTGGAATAAGAGCTTGAGCTGTCGGTGGGGTTATGATGCAAAAAGCGTGAGGGAACCCAGCTTGCTCTTCTGCAACAATATCGACTCTGAAGCACTGACAGTAGTAAAGCTTGGTTTTGTCAGCACATTACTGCATACGTGATTTGGAAGACACACAGGAAGCAGAGAGCACAGTAACAAGATGCCATAAACATATCCTGCCAGGATTTATGGCTTTTTCATGTGTCTACCTGCAATTTTGACCAAAGGCACTACTGGGAGCCTGGTGAACATCTTTTGAACTTCCTCCAGTCCTCACGTTGACTATGAGGAAATGACCCAAACTGCCTGCTTGGGAGAGGCGCAGGGAGACTACCTTTGCTTCCCTCCAGCTGACAGAGGAGTAATTCCGATCTGAGACATCCTTTTTATCTTTTAAAGCATTTTACATGTTTCTGTCCCTTTAGCTTTAGTACAGGCTGAACATACCCCAAAATATGTAGGAACTTCAAGAATACAGGTTTCAGCAATCTTTTCTTTTAAGCAAAGGACATTATTTAATATATCAGTATTTTCTCCTTTTGAATTATTCCAGCAGAATTATGTAATATACAGGAGTGACTACTGAGGGAAGCAATGATGGAAATACAGAGGCAACACTAGTCTAGGCCTGAAAAACTGAGTGCTATTCTTTTTCCTCTTGTATAGACTTTAAGAGTTGTTTAAACTATGTGAATACACACAATTCCCAAGCTAGTAAGCCAAGTGATCTAGCCCTGGAGTCGGAAGCAATACAGCTGCATCAGCTTGGCACTGTGCCCAAGCCAACAAGCATTGCTAGAGAGCTAACAGAGCAATGTTATTTTGGGGTCTCAGGCTAGTTTTACCACCACATCAACATACCAGCCTTCTTGGAACCCACTTCTCTGTTTCTCATGTAATGCTGAATTTTAACAAGGAGCCTTTAAGGCCAACTCCATGGAGACATTTGACTGACTAAGCTCCCACTGATTTTCAGGACCTAGGTGTTTGTCTCTTTGCCTTGTTGACAAAGAGGCTACAGCTTCATCTTTCTCTTTCACCTAAGCTGTATCTCTTCAGAGCAGGGTTCATTTCTTACTATGCAGTATATCCTTGCACAATGGCCACTTAATTTTGATGGAGGCCCCTGGCTTCTAGTGAATTTTAAACAACAGTAACAATTTGGCTGAGCGTATAAACCACCAACACACAGGAATGGCAGGAAAGAACAGACAAACCGCAGGAAAAGCAGCCATTCATACTTTTATACATCACTGGAGAGTTCTCTCAAGGGCAACAAATGAAGGAATATTTTATTCAAACTATTCACCCACTCTTTAAAGCAAGCTAATGTGAGTTTATGTGTGCTATCCATCAGTGCCAATTCACTAACCAGGGGAAGGGCACTCAGCCTATGGTTTTCATGTTCCACCTAGCCTGAATCCAGCTTTACTGATGTTGAAGGGGTCGCCAAGACTCCTGCTTCAGCAGAGACAAAATGCAGGGATTTGACAGCTCTTTTCTAATCCTTTGTGCTTAGAAACAGTTATTACATTTAAATAGGTATGTTCTGAAATGCTTAGATAACCATCTTCCAGCATTTGTTGCAATTGATTAGAAAATTATTAAATCAATTTTCAGAACTCATGAGCTTAAAGCCCAAGCATGACTACTTACGATTTTTATCAATAAACCACAATAATCAGATTTCCAAATTTCTAGTCCAGCTTCTATTGGCTTTTATTTTGATAAATGGAAAATAGTAAAAAATGCAATTACAACAGACAAAATTAGAGCTTGACCAGAGATGCTCACATAGAGGACAAGGAGGTCACAACTTCTTCCTGTACAGTTAGTGTGATCCGCACTCAGATATTCACACATTTCTTGCTCTAGCCAGAAACAGCTACAAGCAGCTTAAAAACGCTGGTCTAAATTTCACTGCTGGGCAGATCACCCCAGGACATTTTCAGAATTACAGCTGTGTCTGCTCCCTGCTATAAGCTCCATCTCAGCAGAGTGAGGGGCAGGCAGCAGCTCAGCAGGCTTTACGTCTTGCAATGAGTGTCTCCATTTAGGAGAAATTCCCAACAGATTAATTTAGATAACCTCAAATTATTGGTGTCCCTTGGGAGAAGAATGGGTCACTGAACATGGGCTGGTAGGTTCAGCCACCTATACAACAAGAGAAAGGAAAGAACGTGCATACCACCAAGTAATCCTAATAGGAGTGCTCAACAATAAAAATCATCGTTAAAAAGCCTTCCCTATATACCCCATCGGCATGCTCTGTGTTTTATACAGACTTGTCTTATTTTTGTGCAACTGGAGAAGTATAGTAATACCTGCAATAAGAAATTATTAATGTTAGCTGAGCCTTCTGATGATGTCATTGCTCTTGGGTGTGCTGTCATGGCTCTTGCCCTGTAATTTCCTATCAGAATGATCTTGTTCAGTTATGATTATGGAGAATCACAACCTTTGCAGTTCTTTTTAGAAACAGATATTTTCTATTGGTAAAGACACCAGAACCCTCCCCCAAGGAAATGAACTTGGAAGTAGCACTATATTAAGAGCTGAAATGCAAAGCCCTGTGAAACCTCATTACAGGATTTTTTTGTATTCCTCTAAGAGTTCAGCTTTGGCCTTTTGCCAGAGGGACTGTCTAATGTTTAGTTTATGTTGAGTTTTTTTTAAATAAAGGATTAAGATCTGGCTAGCAAAGCTTGTAGCCTCAATGCAGCTTAGAAGATGCAATTTTTAATGTTATGTATCCTGGTCCTATATCTTCTTCTATTCTGTCACTATTAAAACAATCTAAGTCATTACCAAAATTATTGTCTTCTATTCAGCAGTAACAACAAATGCAAAAATACAACTAGAGAAATATGTGCCAGAGAAGTGTTTAGTCTGTTAATGCTACTAATACACATATTTAATTTCATTTTTTTGTTTTACTCATCTAATTACCCAAAGACACTAAGGAACTGGAAGAGACTTGAAGCCAAGGCAGAGACAAAGCCTCCAGTGAACCTGCAAGAAGTATTTTGGCTATGAGCATATCCTAGGTATACACCATTAGTAAAAAACCATAGCAACATGCAAGAATTGACACAGTGACCTTCAGAATGAAACCATGAACTAAAGCATGAACTACTGTAGCAGCCACACAACAGCCACTAACTGATGGTTTTATCAATTCGTAGTCTTCATGGGTAGGGTAACATACACTGTCCAGGAGCTGACATCAGTGCAGTTCCTCTAGTTAAAAATAATACCTGATATTGTCATGCAGTTAGGTTTCAGTTTAATGTGCAAATTTTTAGAAGTCCCTGTGCAAGCATGGGGGTAGACATGTAATTAACAGCAGCAGTCACAAAAAAATAGCAAATGCTTTTTGCAGAACACAATATATTAAATGTTGCCATGCTTTTGAACTAAAAATGGCTAATATGAAACAATGCTTCCCACACTGTTACCTGCTTACCATCAGTTACTTTGAATAAGTCACCTGAAATTATTTTTGGAAATCATTGTATAACCATAACCCTTCAAAACCTGTCAAGCAGCTATCACGTAACCCATGAGATGACACTGAACTCAGGGAAGAGATAAGTTACATGTGGCTACCTCTGATATTGTCTGTATAGTTATACCTTAGATACTAGTAAAGTAGCTTTTTTTTTTTTTTTAAGGTAGTACACATACTATGGAAGTAACTATTAAATCACTGCCATTCAAGTGATCTGCTTTCAGGACACTGACTTGCAAGTAGAATATTTCACTGATTATGGCCTAATTCTCCAAGGTGTTAAAAGGGAACATCTTAAATTGAGACACACTCAGCCCTTGTATCATTCACTGAGTTCTATGGTGACTGGGGATGCTCATTATTTTGCAGGATGAGGCTTCTCAATTTTAAATGCATGAGTAATTATTATAATTAATAGATAGTTCATATATGTGAATGCTTTGTCGAGTGGAGCCTAAGGTAACTTTACATTTTACACCTGTCAGCAAACCAGTATAGACCCAAGATAACATTTTTTGCACAGTATCAGCAGAACTATTTATTGTATCTCTGGAAAGACATTACTGGTAACTCTCAAGGGAAAAGGAACTCGGGCACGACTTTTGGATTCCATGTCAAATCCAGTGTCAGTGTTTTAATGTGTAACAAAGGAGAAATCTTGACAAAATAAACAGTGCCATCATATCTGGAAATTTCTCTGGTGACTACCAGAGAACTGGATGGAAGGACAGAAGAGTCGCGTGTGTTTCCTTGCCCTTCATGGTCCTGAAGGCCCCCTTGAACTTCTAAGCATGACCCACCTCTTATCTGCCAATTTCCAAACGTACAACCAAGCTGACAAGCAGCGTGGGTGAGAAGAGAGGTCTGAGTAATGGAGATTTCTAAACACATCTCAATCTGACATCTTTATTATTAAGATTTATACTGTTGTCATGGCTTGAAGTCAAATGGACAAGGGACTATTATATAGATATATTACAAACATATAAAACCCATGTCTGGCCCCAAAGGGTCTAATGGGAGCCATGGGTTCTAAACCTTTTGAAAAACCTAGATTTTAGTGTTTTTAACAGATGATCATGACAACCGTGTCACTGCATCTTATTTTGCCCAAATAGCTATGTTAATTATCAAACAGATAAATAAAATTTCCTGCTATGTTCAATTGTACTTATCAACTCTGCATGCACATAACGTTAGGCATTAGATTTTCTCAGTTTGATTTCACAATTGAAAGAAAAACATTTGCAGGTGATATAAACTCAATTATGCCAAAATTTAAAGCACAGCTATGTTAAGTAGTAACACCTACTTATTTCAGGAAGCAATGTTTGTTCTACAACAGGTCATACAGCAACAGCAGAACAACACTGCAGAGGAGCAATTCATTTTTCAATGTAGAAATGTATGATGTGAATCCATGCACTGAAATACAAAAGATTAATCATTTAGCTATCTTGGAAGAAAATGCCCAGACAAATTAATTGCTAGAATCTGAAAGTCAAGAGACTAATCCAATTAAACATGTAAATGGGGTACCTATGGTGTTCATTTGCAGTGTCCTTCAAGCTAATAATTAAATGATGGATATTAAAACTAATTGTTAAGAAAAGTGTCAGCTGTTAGCCTGAAATTCAGAGTGCCTTTAAACTTGTGCTGCCACATTAATCCTTGAGTGACAAAGTCAACTCAGCTCCAAACCTTCACCTATTTCCAGCTCAAAGTACTGAGCAATAAAAATTCTCTTTTCCACTGTGGAAATTTAGATGGTTAGAATTACTCTGATTGTATATTGTCACATGTGCTCAGCATCCTGAACATTTGGCAACTAGTCACATCAAGGGCACTGAATAAGACCACCCTTTAGTTTGCAAAATAGCAAAGATGACAGTCATTTGACACCTTTCTCAGAAACTACCATAACCGACAAAAAGTTGAACAAATCAATTCCTGCAGCTTGGTCTCTAATTGAAATAGCCCCAGACAGGAATAATCATAATCTGCACATAAAAAGCACATAATGACCACTAGTTATGTTCTGCTATTGTATCTTATGACTAATTGAGCTCATGTGCCTTGTCAGATTAAGTATGTAAAAATCCTTCCCTGCAAATTCTTGGCATTAGTCTTAAAATCATGAGTTTTAAAAATAATCTATATATTTGGGACTCGGGGATAAGAACCCCCAAGGCTTGAAACCCTGGAGAAATTAAAAAGAACATTTTATAGCCTCACATGACTGAGAGGCTACCTTTTACAAGAGAAATTATTCTCTGATACTGATGAAAAAAAAAAAATTACATCTGTTGCTTTCCAATAATATTTTTACCTGCAAATTCCTGAAAAATGTTGTTTTCCTCCAAGAGCACTTTTATGGCCATTCATATCTGTCATTTATACAGATTTACAAGGAATAAGAAAAGTCAATGAGATTCATGCAGACTCAAGATATAGCAATGATCAAGCAGCTTTTCTACCAGAGGTGATAAGAACAGGAAGAAAAACAGAAAAACATCCTCTTCTCATCATGATTTAGCTATGGCAAAGGGGTAACATTTGAATAAAAATGTTACTTAAAACCTTAACTCATGCATTACAAAGTGCGTGAAAGATGTATCATGCAGAATGAGTTGTTTCATCTTCAGACATCAAGAATTTCTAGGTGACCTATTGACAATTTGTGAGTAATCTTTTAACAGTGCACATCCCTAAGTTCTGTTGTGTCTGTGTTGTAGTTAAAATCCACTTACTGGATTTTCTTCCATGCACATTGTTTCTTACTTCACATAAACATATGAAAGCCTGCCTAACCTTTATTTTTAGTTTTCTAAAAATGCAAATGATACTACAACACAGGAATATTGTTGATGCCTGATAACATGGTTATTTTAGGTGGTTCCAGCTGCATTCAATAGATAGCATCTGGCACAAATAAGTCTGAAAATTGAGAGCAATGGTGGCATCTGTGAGAGTGCAGTGAGAACAGTGACACCTACGAGAGAGCGAGTGAACCCAGAAGTCTACACAGTGCATGCATGAAGTGGTGATTTTCCAGATGAGTAGATGGCTTACCTAGGAAACTGATAATGTGAAACAGCCTTGTAAGTCACTGTCATAGCTGGCTATTGCTCGTGGTGATAGACAATTATATCCAGAATCAAGGCAGTTTGCAAAGCTCTGATCACAGAGCTTTATGCTCAACATTTCCACTTTCTTTTCTTTGTTGAAAGATGAGTGTTGCCAGTCCTCTTAATTATGAGGAAACTGCAAAATGAACACAATCAAACCAGAGGTGTGACTCAGTTTGTCAGAATTCTGAAGACAGTACTAAGTGCTATTTCTTCAGCCAAGTGCCTGGCACCTACAGCTGTCACCCCCAAATTCAAACTATTCCCAATGTTTATATAAGTTTGGATGGTAAAAACACCTAGGCGACCCACTTCTCTTTTCTGAAGTATGCTATAAACATGAAATTCTTTCATGTCTTGCATACACCCTAGAATTCATATTATTTTCTATAGTTCATTTGCTTCATTGAGGAAACAGACATTTGGGGATTTTAGTCTTCTTACTCTGTCTGGAGCTGCATCTAATCCCACAATGAAGAAATAATTGGATCACAGTGCTCACAGCACACCCAGCAGAAGCACTGCTATAAATGAATACATTTAATTGAAAACAGTGCAACTATACCACTTGATAATCAGTGAAGAATTTCAAAGCTGGCTCTGGGCTTGGCTGCAAAGGCAACACAGAGTCAAGAAGGTGGAGTACATCAGGCTGCCTGGAGCAAAAGCTATCCTCAAAATTAAATCACTTTGAAATGATTAAGATGTTTGATCAGAATAAAATGTTTCCACTTATAAGCCTCAGTCTGTTTGGGAAGAGGGATGTGGTTAATGCTTCACAATGGGTAAGAGCTGGCATTGCTGAAGTTCTGAAGAGTACCTGAGCCCCATGACTGCAAGAAAGCTAGGTGATCACCTTTGAAGACCCACCCAGGGCAGGAGTGTCCACAGCACAGATAACGACAGATGAAGTTAGCATAGCTCCCACCTGCAGGCAGGCACATTTGCCTTTGCATTACATGAGAACCCAGTCTGGTCTGACCTGATTTGGCATTCTCCAAACAGCCCCAGTTTATGACAGAGGAATTACGGGACAGGACCTTTGTCGTGCAAGCATCTATAAGGAAAACTGCTTGGCACTACACTTAGAATTGCACAAGTGATTCAATTTTTTTTTTCCTCCAAGAGGCAACTTCAGAGCAGTATTTGTAAATGCCTTTATAATCACTTTTTTCTTCTGTAGTTGATTCTAGGAAAAAAGGCCTCAACTGCCTTGACTGTTTTCTCTCCGTCTTCCTTGCCATCCTGGCTTTTAAGGTCAAAACCAACTATAGCTTAGACAGAAGTCACACCACAAGAACACTGCCCAGCCTGATCTCTCCTACATGGCCTTCTCCTCCTACTAAAACCTCAGTCTGCAATGCCTTCTCAGAGCTCTGTTCTCTTTCCAAACAAAGTTTTGTCTGACAAGGAACTTAAACTTCAATCCCTTTGTCCCTCTATGCTGAACACCTCCCCTGTGGTATCATCTTTTCCTGTGCCTGAATATTACTCCTGAGTGCTACTGGTCTGAACTAAATTGTAAACTCCTTTCCTGTGATTTGGGAACACTTTTGGTGCTAACCAGAGGAAAAACATCAGTTTCAGACAGGTAGAATGTCATCAGCCTTGACTTTTCTTCATGATTTCCTTTGTCTCAAGAAGACAGCGTTGCGATAAAAATTACATCTCCTGAGGCACTTTATTAGCTTCAAGGTATCACAGTACCTAGGGTGTGCCATGAGCAGGTAATACCAGGAGCCAAATATATAGTTACAGTTTTAACAAATATTCTGTGAGGTTACTTATTTTCTTGCCTATGTCTCTACTAAGGTTTCTTACAAGGAAAAATCATTAATTATAGAGTACAATACTTCAAACTGTACCTGATGATGTTTTCATTGTTCATAAGCACTACAGATATAATTTTGAATGCTTATTCAAAAAGAGTGAGTCTCTTAAGATTCATCCATTTCTAGAAATCAGTGGAAGTTTTGGGGGAGTGGGGGGGCGGAGGCATGGCAGGAAGGAGGATCTAGCTAGCAACATGTTAGCTGGTAACCTGCATACCTTGAAAAATACTCTGAGTAGTGCTGGTCTGATGGGGAAGGAGGGGGACTAGTACCGCTGAGATCTATGCCCAGCTCTTGCTGTCAGGCTAAAGCAGTTTTTCAGCCTCTGTACCTCATTTTATACCTATAACAATACTTATTCCACTGATTATCACAGGTTTTAATTAATTCCATTTGTAAACAGCTAGGGGGTGATTTAGTAAAACGCATTCAAAAAATTAAAGAACTATTAAGAAAGCTTATCTGAAAGCTTTGGGCTAGGCTTTCAGCCTCATTTTCAAATTGCTGCAAACAAGAAAACAAGCAATCCCTCAGTGAAAGACAAGCCCCAAACAGTCATTATAAAGGTATTGCTAGAGGCAATGTTATATCGAGATTTTCTAATGCACTACCTCTTACCATTGGAAAGAAAAGCTGGGCACCATAATCTGATTAAAACTGACACGTCTGAAACTGCAGCTCGGAATATATATACATTTCTACAGACCTCCCTCTAGATGCTGCCACATTTGCTCCTTCCTGGGCCACGGGGCACTGGCACGTGGCTGGAGCAGAAGGCAGCCTGCCCCCAGCTCGCCTCTTGCCCTCCCAGCGCAGGCAGCGGGGGCTGCTGCCTTGTCCCAGACCCAGCGCAGATCCCCCAAACGCCCCTCAGTCGGTCTGGGAGAAGCCGTTATCCGTCACATCGAGAGGTGAAGCTCTCAAAGCCACCGTGGTTTGAAGCCTGTGGGGCCACAGCTGGATTTAAGTAGTTGTGTCTCAGCATCACACACGCCATAGATGACAACTACTCCTGCCTCCTTTGCCCTGTTCTTGGGCAAAGCAGTTTTTTTCAGGGGCAAAAGACTACTGGAAAGCACCAAGGATTAAGCCTCATGGTCAAGGAGATGGAAAAATACATCTTAATCATCATTTATCTTCCCACACTAAGAGTATATTCCACTGGCCTGTGTTTGTCATTACCCTCTTGTTGTCAGGGATGAATGGCAGAACTTTACACTGGGTTAAAAAACTCTTTTCTGTAGAAATAGATTTCCATGTGTATAATTGTATCCAGAATTTCCCAAACCCAGAAAAACACTAAAGAGCTGAACAAAATCATGCTACACCTCCTTTTCTTGGAATGACTTCTTCCATAGTTGGGATTAGGTATTTTAGAAAAGTATCTACAGTCACATTGAAGCACATGAAAGTTGACAAATTACTGTAAATTTTGAAAAAGCACTTCTCCTAGAAAGGATCCTAGGACAGACACCTAAGCAGGACACACCAGGTAGAGCTCTCCAGCAGGTAACGTTACTGTGCAAATTGACGAAGCTGAACAAATTGCGCCTTTACTCATTGTTCTGGCAAGGAACCAATACCACTAAATTTTTTAAAAGAACCAAATGCCTTCAGATTTTAATTAAACCCAAAGTTGTTAGAGAGGAGCATTTAAAAAAAAAAAAAATTACACCTTCAATGACCTCATAAGATATTTTAAGAACATTCCCACAATGCAGATAAACTGTAAATAAAGCTCTGTTAAAATTTTTGCAAGGAGACCACAGAAAAGTTGTGGTAGGGCTGTGTTAATGATCTACTACCTGCATTTTAACTTGAAGTTGAAGGACACCCACAGCTTTACTCCAGAGGCTGCAGTGGCCACGGCCTCCAGAGCAGTCAGCATCACCACTCCCAGCTGCTGCCTTAAAGAAGAGGGAGGTGGTGGTGGACGAGCTTAAATGGGGCAGCCAGTTCGTGGGCCAGTGTGGGTCCCAGGTGGGGCCACTCAGGGCATTAAGGTAATTAGCACCCTCAGGGCCCTGAGAAGGGGGTTGGTTCAACATATGGTGATGCTTTGCTTTTTGAGCAGCTGTTGTTTGGCTCTCCAGGAGCATCTCTCTTCCTCTGCCAGTAGCCATCTCGGGGCAGTTTTGCAGCACCATGTTGTCCATGACAGCAAGCCCTCCCTGGGGCTTGCTGGCTCACGCCTCATCGATCACCATCCCTGCTCACGGTGAAATAACCTCAAGTTAATGACTGGAAGCTTCCTGAGGGTCCAGGAGCCCCACACGGCCCACCAGCAGCCTGGGCAAAGCGTGCAGCGACTCTGTGGACCAAGCACGGGCTATGATTTCTGCATGAAGGCTAACACAGCTGCACGGAGGAGTGAAGAGGCAGACCAGCACCCGAGCCAGGAGCCCTGCTAGTACCTACCCAGTGCTCTGGGTGCACGCAGCCAGAGGTGGAAAATTCTGACCTCTCTCCCGCATGGCCACAACCGTGAGGCACAACTGAAGATCTGTAAGACACCCTCGTGCCAAATGAAAGGCAGCTTTTAATTGAACGCTGGGAACTTTTGAGGGTTGTGGGTGATGAATAACGAGAGGATGAAATCAGAAATTAAAGGCCTGAAGTTGGCATAGCAGCCTGGCCTCTCCTGACCCCACAGCTGCCCAGCGTGGTCCCGCTTTGGCTTGCTAGGGTACATTTTCATTCCTCTGCTGCTCTTCTCCACCACCCTCCCCATCTTTCTTCCCCTGGCCCGTGTCCCTGCGGGATTTCCAGCTGTCCCGGAGGCTGGGGGCCCTGCCCGGCACTACAGCAAAGGGATGAGGAAGGTCATTCATTTCTGACATTTTGGGAAATGGCTGTGAAGGAGAATGACCTGGTCTGGCCACAGGTGGTGTCCCACTTTGGCACCTGATGGGTGTCCTCAGCCTGGGACACCAGGAGCCGTAACCACGTTTCCAACAACAACCTCCTATTTCTTCCACTTCTCATTATCCAGTCTTGCCTGCATTTTGTGCTTGCTGGCTTTGGTGGAAGCACCGACTCTTTTCAGAGAGTTCAACCAGAAAGTTAAACATGACTAATCCTTCTTCTGAGAAGGATTGCTAGAGTAAATGAAACTGTTGGTGAATATTCTGTTTCCATTGGAAAAGTACTTGTAGGATTTGATCATGACCATCTTGTATAGCACACTCACTTTCAAAATGCTGCGTGCTTGTTATTATTTTTTCTCTTGTACATCCAAATCAATACGTGTATAGAAATTTTGTAGTGTATTTGTGGTTAAACTAAATATACTTGCACTTATGTATTTCTAATTCCAGGCCTTGTTGAACTATCTAATGTTCCAGACTGTCAGGGTCGTGTTTATATCTTTGATTTTCTGGACCCACTTATTTCATCAAAAAAAAAAAAAAAAAAAAGAAGAAAAAAAATCAGTACAGTCCTTGATGATTGACATTTCTTTATATGGATTGCAGAGTTAGATGTCCTTTAGATATCTGCCATACCAATGAAGCGGCTCAGTCACAGGTCAAATGACATCAATAAGATCACCCATCATAAATATTGGGCTGCTCGATTAAGGATAGACTACGAAGGGCCCTGATCTTCCATGCTCTGTATTTCCAAAAGGGTACAGATACTTTCAAGGGTGTCCCAAGTTTGGCATCCAAAAATGGAGGTACCTAATGCTTTTGAAATGCAACGCTTTTGAAATGTAAGCTTTTGAAATTCATTGCTCCTTGGTCGTTTATTCAGATCTGCATTATCTGGCTAAGAAAGTCAGTTGCAGTGGTGAAGCATCTGCCAAGCCAAAGTAACACCTCTGCTCTGGTTGCAGATTTCAAACACAAGTAAGTAAATATTAAATGTAATTTGCCTTGCCTGCCTGTGCTTTGTAAAGTACACGCGCACGAAGATTAACTTTGTTAAACTGAACAGGCAGGACGCTGACTTCCCTCAAGTGCCAAATTCAAACTCCTGGACTGTGTGTTAAAGGAAGGGACTTGGCTTTCCCGCCACCTCTCCATTGAAGAGTCGGTGCCCTGGAGTAAGTGGCAGGTTGCAGCTTTTGCTCCCTGCCCCACACAAACACCGAGCAGCCTCTTGTCGTGGTTTAACCCCGGCCGGCAGCTAAGCCCCGCACAGCCGCTCGGTCACTGCCCATCTCTGCGGGTTGGGGGGAAGAGAATTGGAGGGGTAAAAGTGAGAAAACTCATGGGTTGAGATAAGAACAGTTTAATAATTGAAATAAAATAGTGATGATGATAATAATGAATTGTAATGAGAAGGAAAATAACACCTACTGGCTGGTGGGGTGGGGGGAGAGGCAGAAAAGCCCTTGGCTCTGTGTGAGCACTGCTCAGCAGTAACGAAAACATCCCTGTGCCACCAGCACTGTTTCCAGCACAAATCCAAAACACAGCCCCATCCCAGCTACTGTGAAGGAAATTAACTTTATCCCAGCCAGAACCAGCACAGACCTGCACAAGCTGTGATCAGGCAGGGACCTCAGCACCCCAGCTCTGGCAGTGGCAGTTTGTGTCCTTAGGGTGGCAGCAGCTATTAAAAAAGATGTGGTGTTTTTTTTGTTTGTTTGGGTTTTTTTTTGTTTTGTTTTTTTTTTGGGGGGGGGGGTTGGTTTGTTTTTTTTTGAGCAGGGAGGGCACTGGAGAAGCAGTCTCAAAATTGGAAAATATGAGAGAGCTAATTCTTCAGAGCTCCTTCTTTAATCTTCCATTTTCTGCCCAGCAGAATCATATTCATAGCCAGATTATTCATTATTAAGAGCTTATTTCAGATCAAACCCTGTATGTCAGTAGATTAGGACATTGAGGAAGATTAGCTTCACACTGTAGGTGGAGGGAGTAAGTTCTTTATCTTATCATTAGCAAGGACTTTCAGGGGTTTTGATCATAATTATTAATTCTATCAGCAGACTTCCACGCAGGGATTAAAATGCAGATAGGTGTCATTTAAGTAGCATAATCAAGCTGAAAGTGAGGGTTTTGTGGCAGGCAAATCCTCTGTTTTACAACAGTCAATTTCATTTTTGGACTTTTCAAACTCATTTTGTTGTTTAAAAATGGTTTTGTTTACCTTGATGTGCTTGTAATAGAGTTTTATTAAGTACTTTTCTCCCCAAAGACAAATATTGTTAGTATTCAGGTGAACTTTTATTCTGATTAGTATAAATGGCATGAAAAATTCTTAAGCAACGTTTCTGCACATCCTTGCATTGTTGTAAGTGGAAGCCAAGCATATAGATGAAAAATTACTGAATGAATTCAAATTAAATAAATCCTGCTCCTTCTCTCTTCCCCCCCCCCCCCCAACACTTTTTTCTTTTTCTGATGTTTTTGGGCTTTATTCTCTCTGTGAATGTGGATTAGTGACATGGCTCTGAATATATAAGAATCCAAGAGTTTGTCCTAGTGTCAAGGTGAACATCAGAAAATTTACGCTTGCCACATTTCTGAATATTATGAACAAAGCAGCAAAGAAAGAGTAGACAATATTTCATCAGCAAAAGCCATTTAGTTAGATTTTAGATCAAAACGTCAGCAAAGCAGGGGTCTGCTTAATTTGCTAAAGCGTACAAGTGTTTGGCTGCATAATGAAACTGAATCATAATATTGTATATTATTGAAGTCCTCATAGACCTCTGATTTTGCAAAATGTAAAATGCAGGAAGGTGAGGAGCAGATACAACCCCGGGAAGAATATGTCTCAGCAGCTCATACATACAGCTGCTGTGAAGATGGCTAGTTGGCAGTTGTTTCTGTTTTAAATCTGATACTAATCAGGTAGTTGATATAATGAACCACTTAGGACACAGGTAGTGATTACACCCTTACCTGGAGATTTCTTTTCTGTCACCTCTACTCTTGTTTTGCTTATATCTTGCATTTCAGCTTACATTGCATGCTCTCTGGGGAGGGTTTGGCTTTTTGTCACATTTTTGTACAGCGTCTAGCTTGGCAGGTCAGGGTCAGGCTTTTTTGGATAGCTCGGCAATTATTTATGAAGATAGGTATTTAAGCTGCATATGAGAGGAGGCAGAGCTGAATGTTTGGTCCCCTGCCTCTGGTTATGCAAGGGCTTTGAAGGTGGCAATGTTTTGGAGTCTGAGAAATGGCAGTGCTGTAGTGTTGCTACAAAAGGAGGTAAAATTCAGTGGAGGCATTTTAAAATGCTAATTTGGATAAACGCTTAAAAATAGTTTGTCCAATGTCATCCTGAAAGTTGATAGCACACAGAAGACCTAGAGTCCTCCCAGACACTGCCCTCTAACAGCAAAATAAGATCTAGATAATCTGGAGGTTGCTATGAATTTTTCACATACTTGCCTCGCTCTTCAGCATGTAATGATGTTAACAGCTTCTTTTTGCATATTTAAACACACAGCTATGCCCACACTATATCCTCCTCCTTGCTCTATGGTTCCTGAAAGCCATTCCTCGGTATTTTTCTGTTGACATAAAGAATACCGCCTTGGGCAAACAGCACGTGCAGGGCTCGTAGAGCCATCAGGGTAACATCTGACACGTTCTTCTCCCATCATCTGAGAACATGTTGCCAGGCAAGTGCATGCAGACTGGGCAAGGTTTGTACCAGGAAAAAACTCAACAGTTGAGGCTTAAGGGTAGTGGTGAAGTTTATTTTCATTACAATGTATCCCTAATGAGTATAAAAATGCTCGTTTTGAGGCAGTGAATGCACAAAAAATAAAAATAAATTCCCCACGGCTAGTATGGTTTAGGGGATTGGAGCCCACGTATATACTTCTCTCCACGTAAGTACAACTATTAAAACTTATATTATGCTTTAATGCATTCCTATCTGAGACATGTTGTAACTAAATAAAAAGTGCATCAGGGATTAAAACACATTGAAAACAAAATATTCATATTGCTTATTGTCATCAGTTAGCTTGTAGTTAACTGAAAATCGGTGCAGTTTTTTCTCTGGCTGCTTTCAGCAGCAAAAGAATTTGAGCTTTTTCTGCTGTGACAAGGCAGCAGCAAATCAATTCTGAGCAGTAGGTTTACCTGCTTGTTCAGCAGGGTGTCGTAAACCCTCATGATTTAAGAGCACTAGCTGTTCGTGTGCATATGTGAGAAATCCAGCTGTATCTCCAAGGTCTGTTAACGCTGAAGAATTTTCTGTGCTGTTCACTCATCCCAAGGTTCAGGTCATATCTCATCCTTCTGTTAATGATATCATTTTATGGTGCCAAATCCAAGATGAATTAAAACTTGCTTGCAGTCATTGGGAACAAATTCTGCTGCCATTTAAAACTGATTGAATTCAGAGTGATTTTTGGAAGTTTTCCATAAGTATCAACAGAAGCATAATTTCTTCAGAGGGAGCTCAGACTGAACGGAAACCAAGTGAAGACTTCGGGTAGATAGACTATTATCATGTGCTATCCAACCCCAGCTCTGCAGCAAGTCCTTAAAAAAACCAAATGTGCATAGGAGACCTTGTTCCACCCTTATGTCTCTTCTGTTGTCTCAGAAAAATAACACTCTATGGAGCTGGAAGGACTGTTTTTGATCTTCTCAGCACCAGTGCAGAAGATTGCTTGACACACGTGGGGAAGCTAGGATTTGATGCCACACGAGGCAGTAAGGGAGAAGGTGTGGGAATAAGAGTGGGGAAAACCACAAAGATATTAGCCTTGCTAGAAGTGAGGGGAGTGAAGTAAGGAGGAGGAATAACAGGGGAACACAGGGAGAAGAGGGAGCTGAGAAAGCTTCTGTGTCAAGAAATTTGAACTTAAGGCAAAAAAGGGCAGAGAAAGTATTTGGAGACTATGTGATACTGACTGAGGAAGATCTAGAGACTTTCAGCAGAGACAAGGTAGAAAGCAAGACCAGAAGAAAAGAAGGATGTGGTTGCCATTATGACAATACATAGTCACTTACAGTAACCTTGATTTTGAAAAGTTAATTTATTTTTAACTGTTGACTTGATGGAAATCTACAAAAGCCTTACTATTCTATGTGGGTTTTTTAAAATGCTTCCCCTGGGCGGAAGTGTGTCCTTGAGATATTTTCAGAGCTTTCCATCTGTTTACCAAACAATTTCCACTTGCAACTTAAAAGTAGAAGATAATTAGCATTAGGGTTATTACGTGTGTGTTCTCTCTGTGCCCTTTACATATGCAGTGAGTAAGCTATTGCAGAGAAGGAGGCTTGGCTTAGATTACAAACTCAGACTGAACATACACATACGGGTAAGCAAACACATACATTTACTTAAATACACTCACAGGATAATCATATGTACACATGCATATACTCCTATAAATTCCTCAATATATAAGGAAATGGTTACAGTATAAACACATAAAGAGAAGGATAATGATAAATTATGTCCCTGGGCTCTTTGTTAATGGGAGTATCAGTTTGCAGAGGGGAGGGGCAAGTAACTAACTTTAAATAGCTTTTACCAGGCAGTTTAACTGAGGTTGTTAAGATACCCTGCTAACTTACAGTACCTCAAAGAAATAGTTCAGCTACAAAGAAGTTGGCTGTATATGGTGAAACAGATTTTCTTGTTTGTCAAGGAACAAGTTATTGGACATTTACCGTCCGGTGATTATTTCATGCTGGGGCAACTTTGGTTGGTCTGGGTTCCTGCATCCCTTCTGATACCAGTTCTATGGAAAATAAGTAGAATGGGAGCCATATGTCTGTGCTGTGTAGGGACTCCTGTTGACTTCACTGACACTTCAGAGGGCAAGTTTTGGGCAAGTAAGATTTGTTTGCACATCCAATATGCTTTTGTCATTTGTTCCTTAATTAGCTTCTCTATTTGGTTGTATGAGTTCTGACTATCTCTGAGCAGATTTTGATTATAAAAAAGGCTTACCAAAAATAGAACAACAACAAAAAATCCCCAGAACTGTGTTTTTCTTGAGCACAGTGCAAAAAAATGCTTTTGAAGAGGAAGCTGCATTGCCAGAAGATGAATGAATACATAGGCAGTATGAAATAGGTCTCAATTTTCTTTCGCCTGGGGGTTTATAATCATGCACTCTGGGGAGCCAAGGCCAAGAGATCTGTCTGTAAGAATCAGCGTTCTAGCAGATCTGAGCCACAGTGTCACTTGTTGCCACTGTGATGGAGAAATGGATGAGAATGTCAAGAAGAAGAAAGAAATCTTAACCTGAAAAGACAGGGCATAAACCAAACAGAAACCTAAACTGAAAGCAAATGGAAAGAAATTAATTTAAAGCCAAATAACAAATGGTTGAGTCCAGGTGTGGGTGTGTTGTCACTATGACCACAGTCAGAAACCCTGGATTCTCAGGTTTTGGTTCTACTTTATCATACATAATATGGAAAAGATGTCATTGGGAAAGGCATCTCATAGAGGTCCACAGGGTCCTGAAGGTGCATTGGAAAGAGCTGCTTACTGGCTTTTCTGATGCAAGAATTAGGGGACATGACATGGTACCTTCAGGTCGCAGAGTAAAAAAGTGTGTATTTGAGACATGAACTCCTTGAGTTTGAGGCAAGATGTTGCAGGTTAATTTTTACTTAGGTTCAAAAACTGAATTAATAGTCTCATGGAAGACAAAGCCTGTAAGAAATGATAAACATAAAACCAGATAGGTGAAGAAATCCTAGGTGGAAATTGTTGAAGTCTGGCAAAGTGCTCTGGGGAAGTATTGGTATGTCCTGATTTCAAACTCCTCCACATTCTAATGTTCTAATGACATTGAGCCTTCTATTCTCTATATGAAAAGATAAAAAAAATATATCTATATATACACCCCCCACACACTTTGAGGCATTTTTAGCTTGTTCAGGAAATCAATATCTGAGTTGTTCCTCAATCCTCAAAAGTTGCTGTAGAAGTTAGAAGATATTCATCATTAAACAAAATGATTTCATTTTTTAAAAATTTTTATTAGTGTTGATTGTCAAGATTGCAAACAGTGTTTAAACAGTGTGTTGTGTAAAGATTTCCAAGCCATGTGGAAAGTTAGAATACAGAAAACTGAAGGGAAAAGCTGCCAAACCCAAAACAGAACTTCAGTAAAGTAAGAGATGCTTTTTGTATGCTGAGATGCAGAAAAAAAGAAAAAAAAAAAAAAGTAGCACCTTTGCCCTCATCACTCTCCTCAAAAACTTTGAAGCCGCCCATGATTGGGTAGGAATCAAAATGGTAGCAATTACATTAATTTCATTACTAAAAGATCAAGGTCACAACAACAGCAATTACCTGCAATTTCCCATTCCTGCAATTATATTATTATGAAAATGAACACTTGCTAACTACAGTAAAGCTTTCAGGGGCACTAAAGTGAATTTTTTTTCATTTCAGCATGCTTGCTAATTGTGTCAGGACTTCAGTGTAATGTGATTACCATTGCTTTGGTCTCATCAGAACAACAAACTGTAGATAGGTAGTGTGTGCTTCTTCTAGGCTTCATCTATACATGAATTTTATACCAGTATAACTATTTAGATTAGGAACACTGAAAGATTTATATCACTATAAATCCCAGTAGAATAAACCTTTTGGGAAGGAACTATATTAGCATAAGTATGATTATACCAATATAATTGGCTCCAAAATAAGCAGTTGTACAGTTTGGTGACACAGTATAACAAGATGCAGAAAAATGTTCTGTTTCTGATCCAGTCATGTTGGTGGAAGAAATTACCACATCTTGCTGCTAGTCACCTGGATCTGCCAGCAAAGTATTTTTCATGTGCATTCCCTAAATTGCTTCAGGCAAAATCAGCCAGTGTATGTCAGTGAGAGAACTTAAAGTGACCTGGCAGCTTTGCCTGCGGTGACTCGGGGAGCACCCGAGCAGACTGTTCGGCTGCTTGCCTGGTGTGGGCGATAACTTCAGCACAGGGACACTCACACCAGCTGTTGGAAGTGGAGCGGTTGTCTCTTCCACTGGCAAGGATGAATTTGTAGTGCATGTCCACAGCCTTATAGCTGTGTTGCATTTTAGTGGAGATAAGGCTTTACCCGCACAGGATTTATGCTAGTAAATGCACAATTTCAGCTGACTCTCCCACTGCAGGCAGCCATGGTCCGGAACATTTTCCAGCCTCACCTTGTAACAAAATACGGTTTTTGCTTCTGCTGCTATAATAGTAGTAGAAGTAAGCTAGAGTTTTACTCTTCTAATAGCTAGAAAGCTTCTCACTACCAGTCTATATTTAGTCATAGCCTGTTTATAATTCCGTGCTCCATGGTCTGTTTACATCCTTTAGCTTAAATAGCTCTCTTCCCACATTGACATTTATGTCTCAGAGTTATCTGTAGAAAGCATTCATGTCTCCTCTTAGCCGTTGTTTTACCTAAGCCTAACTCTCAGTCAGACTCTCATAAGCTCTGCTCTCCAGCCATCTCCTGCTCTTAATACTCCCTGAATTGCTTCAGGCTGAACTTGTCATTCTGGAACATCAGTATCCAGAACTACCTGTAAAAAATAAGATTTTTCTGGGTGCTTTTACTACATATAACTTCTGTGTCCTGCTAGAAATGCTTGTCCCAAAGCATTCTTGATAGCTTTTGCCTTTATTATGGCTGAATCATTGTAGTGTCTCATTGTCATCCAGTTATCTATAGATAATGTGTTTCTAGCATATAGCAGAAATTCTTTTTTACTCCTGCATGCATGACTTTGTACTCTGTCCTTTTATCTCCTACTTTGGTCCCAGAGGACTTCCAGTTTTTCTTTTGCAAAATTCCAATTTTTCTCTCTATTGACATTATCTCCCAACCAGTGCCGGCAGTGAATTTCATTAGCACATTTTTTGTGCCAATATCATTAATGAATTTCTTTGTTAGATGCTGTTAGGACTTATACTTGTCCCTTCTCTCCAGCATGATCATTTGTTATCTCTTCATTAGCTAGTTATTATAATTCTTGGGGAACCACGTTCTTTAGCTTATAGTTTGGCAGCCTACCAATGAGGTCTAATAAGAGTAGATCTCCTATATAGTACGTTTTTAGAGAAAATACGTTTATCTTCACGCAAAGAGATTGTATTAGATAACAATAAAACAACAATGGGAGAAACTAGTGGACTTTCTAGATACAGAAAGAGGAGTGCTTGGAGCTACCATTGGGTGAAGAATGTCAAAAGCTAGTGAAGGGGTGCTGGCTTCCGGGGGTCACTAAGGCTGAAATTACTAAACAAGGTTGTAAAATCAGCCAAACTGAGGCCAATGGGAATAAAGGAAAGGTGGGTGGGTTGGTTGTTTGGGGAGAGGGGAAGGGGAGAAGGGGAGCATGAGGAAAATCCAATAATGTGATCAGGGCAGTTGGAGAGTATCTGCTGAGCAACCCTGTGCCCGATCAGCAGAGCTCTGGCAGGACAATAAACCAATGGTGGGACCATGCAGGATATTGGACTTGCTTCTGCAGTCGGGGTTGGTAAAAAATGAGGAATGTTAGACATTTCATTGTAAAAGGCATTTCCTTTTAATAAAGGCCAGTGATGACATTGCTTTCATTGCTTTGTGGTTCTATGTTTTTATTTTTTTTCTGAACAAATGTCCACCTTTGGGGGACATCGAACATTTGTGGGTTTGGTTCTCACACCCTGACACTGGGTTCCTGTCCTTTTGGGGTCTGCAGTTAGCTACTGTTATGTAGCATCTCCTATTGCAGCTTTCCCTTTCAGGATGTTCTTGTGCTAGAGAAAGTGAAAATGTATCTGTATTCCTTCTGGACACTTATGAATCGGAATCCAAAACTATCTAGTGGCTATTCTTTCCCATACTGTCTGTTAATGAGACACTTTGTCCTTCATTGTACTACCAACTCGCAAAATATTTCTCTGGAAATCGTATCTTTTATAAAAATACAGATTTATGGAAGAAGTTCTGGGTATTTTATTCCTTTTTAATTTTTTTTTTATTTTTATTTTTTTTTATTACTATGAACATAATTCTAGTGACTAGTGGTAATTCTACAGTCCTGAAAACACAGGCAATAATTTAGGTAAAGTTACCATTGCTAACAGTGTATCAACATAAGGAGTTGGTGTAACAGGATAATTCGTCGTGAATCTTTTATGGTTTAAACAAAATCCATGATATTAGGTAGCACTAGCAATAATGCTGATGGATACTGTAGGGTAGGACCAAGGAACAGAAATGAATTGCATCAGGTACCACAGCTCATTGAATAGTATGTCCTCTGATTATATTGTCATTATACACATAAGCTGGATTCGAGCCCGGATCATTTGTATGTTATCTTTGATCCTTAATGACATCTAGATGTCAAGTTGCAGCTCTTCTGTACTTTATTAGCCAACTGCATACATTATCTTTTTCCTAAACAGTTACTTTTTTTCACCAGTTCTGTCATTTCATTAGATATTTTCTTTTGAAAAGAGAAGGGGAAAACTTGGGAAAAATATTGTGAAGTTGCTTTTAACTAACATGGTAAGATGCCATTAGAGAGCTCTTCCGTTACTAAGTTAGTGAGCTTATAGCCATAAGAAACAGTTAGAAAAACACAGATTTACCCACATTTGCACTATTTACCAATTCTTTTCACATCTGTAGTTAGTGGAGAGATAGACCATCCATCAGAGATGTGAAATTATTTTCATCATGGCCTAGTAACATCAACTGCCAGTAGCTAAAGCCTTGTCTCTACTGGAGAACAGTAAAAACTTTCCTTTGCATCAAACTTTTTCAATGCTTTGTTACATCAAAATAGTGAACCTACATAAAATCCTAGCAGAAGGAAGGAACTGTATTTTTTTACATTGATGTAGCTGTGCAAAGTCCAGTAAAAGGTACCTCTGTTTTGTCTCCAATAGGTTTTTAGATCAAGATAATGATCTTGATGCTGGAAACACACCTTTATTGCAGGAAAGACTAACCCCAAGAGGGGCTGAATGGTTTAAGAGGATTTTAAAGTGTGGATACAAGTCAAAATCTCATTATTCTTTAAAACAACATTCCATCAAAACCCTCAAAGGCGAAGCCATGACTCACAGCAGCGCTGCCTTTGGTGCTGGAAGAACAGGATGGTTTCAGCCTATGTACAGTGACTCGCTTCAGGTTATTGCCTATTTAGAATTTGCCTTATAGAAAGATTTCCAAATGCACTTGGCATGCAGGTCTGTATTTGTATTGGAACTCAGCAATTAGTGACAACTTGTTTATCTATGGCACTTTTCTTCTGAAATCTCCTCTCTCTCGCTCTCTGTCTGCAGCCATTAGCTCTTCAAGTCTCTTTGAGGTAGGCAAGCATACTCACTTTTCTTTTAACCCTGGAGAAATTGAGGAACAGATAGTCAGGTAGACTTAATTATGGTCTGTTTTCCAAAAAGTATGAATGTAGGTGCTAGAAACCGACGTTGCAAGAATTGATTTCCTACAAAATTCTAGACACTCTGAATTTCCTGTGAGGTAGGTTAGGTGAAGTTAGTAATACAGACCTTTCTCCAGGGCTGATCTTACTGGGGAAATCTTAATTTTTATCATGATGGAGAATGCGTTAAGTGTATGCCAGTTTGGCTCTCCCATGATCAAATTAATTAAAAAAAACAAAACCAAAAACTTAACTGGCAAAGATCGCCTTTAAAGGATTACACTGTCTTTATAAATATTAAGAGTATGCTGTAAGTGGATATGAAATATGCCATGTGGATTTGTGACTAGGAGGAAATCCATGCATTGTACAAAAATTCCAATCAGAGCAGGGTTTTGGTAATGAATTCTCTTATCAATGATAGTGCAATAAAAATATCATTAAAGTCCTGAAAAGCCCTGTAATTTTCACTCCTATCTTGCACACAAAACTGAAGGGAAATAGTCTTGTGTCAAACACACGGAAAACTGCAGTAACCTTGCAAATTACCTGCATGCCAAATTACCTCTGTGTTGGCCCTGTACAACCATTTCTGGCTTGATGTTTGGCTTTGTTTGACCACCCCTGTGTGTAAACTGTATCTGAAATCTGCAATGCTCTATGCAATTATGAATTTGTTAAAGGGGACATACACTCATTTCCTTTGCTGTTGTAGCCTGAAAGCTAAAAACCAGGAAACACATCACGCCTTCAATAAGCTCTGCTATGAAATAAAACACTGTCTCCATTGTGGCTTAAAAGATTTTTTTTTTAAGGGCATTTTTGTTGGTAGTATGAAAGGTAAATAGAAATGATGTGTTATACTGAAAGGTGCTAATGGCTTATGCCAGGCTGTTGATTTATGAGCATTCAGGCCTTGGTGGAAGATGCTACTCAGATTAAAGCATTCTTCTTGTTCTGGCATCGAAAGTTTCAAGGCTTCTTTGTGTTGTAAAGAAACTGTGCAGAAGGTGCATAGTCACCTTTCTTATAAAGGCCATGATATTTCAAAGGAGTTGCTGAGAAGTAGTTTAAAGCTTGGAGCAGAAAGGCAAGACCTAGTGTGTTAGACTGGTCTGAAATCAGAGAGAGAAGGGGAGAGATGTCCGAGATGGGATAAAGGTCCTTGGCGAGGTTGGTGCCACGTGGCAGTCCTGCATTCCTTTCTAGTTTCTTCCCTGTAAGAGGGAATGGGTTTGTACACAGAGAAGCCCTGTAATCAAATACCTAGCTGAGTGTCACTGACAGCAAATCTAAAGAGGCTTCCTACACCCTAACCAGGAGACAGTTTAAAGTTTGGATGAAAATCCGGTAGGGTTTTCCAAATTACTGCATGTTGTTCACTAGGCCTGTAAACAAAATGCAAGTGTATTAAATCATTAGTCCAAATAAGGGGAGAGTGGTAGAAAGGGTATAAAAAAAGTCTTCAAATTTATTGGCATGTAATTTGTCTTTTACGCATTACATAAATGAATTGGTGTAAGTAACCTGGCTCAAATAAGGGCAGACACACGATCAGCTCGCTGTATGTGCTGGAGAAAGGAGAGTCCCATACTGCCGTTCCCCACGTCCCCTGTAACTCGACGCTGGCTAGGTGACAAATTGCACACCGGGATCCTCTCTTATACCTTTAAAGGTCATCTGCCCCCAGAACTCCTGCTGAGAAAGTCATGTTAGTAAAAAAGAACAAGTGTCGGGGAGGGAGACATCAGCATGCCCAAAGAGTGGCTATGGATAAATAACCCTTTTAGGTTGGAAGTTTTTTCTGCAATGTCGTGTTATCATTGTATTCAGTTTGCAACACTAATCAACAGTAGATAGACAGGAAATCAAACTGCTTAGTGCTCACGGGGTAAACACGAGGATTTGTATCAAACTGCAGCACTTACTTCCTAGCTAAGCCAGATTGTCCCCCTTGAGCTATTTTCAAAATGTATCAGCAAGAAGGAGGTTATGTAAAAAGGCCTTAAACCATATGTTCCCAGGTTGTACCCACTTATATCAAATACATTAAGACCGATTGTAGATGTCTGTGCACTGTACACAACACTTGCATGAAATGAATTTTTGCCGAGGAGGGCTGGATAACTTGTCACTAACTCCTAATGACAGAAGTTGATATATAATGTATGCTGGCTTTGCATTTTGCTGATTGAATTACCGGGGAAAAGAATACCTGCACATAAAGCAAACATCTCCCTGCTGTGGGAGAACAAGAGTTTAGTGGATTTATCCCAAATAGATTCAGTGGACTGCATATGGAGACATGAAAAAACTCATTTCCAAGATTAAATATTAGTCTAAATTACAAAGTCAGTGCTCAGCAGGGCAAGCTAGGACAAGATGGTGAGATAGTGAAGGTCAAACTATCTGTTACTTATTTCTTCTTGATGGCTAATGTGAGACATTAGCTAAGGAGTGCTGGCTACTGTTTTGGCTGTAATTGCGAATGATCAATTTCTAATGGGGCTAATAACTGGTTATATTCTATTCATGTTGCTGGTAAATATTCTATAGACTTAGTCCAATCTGTGTTTACTTTTCAACTCTGATCTCTTTTGTGCCCCCTTATTTCTGCCTGTGACGTTGAATTTTCAGCAATGTTTTATGCTATTTTCCTAAAGTTTTACAGGTGAGTTTTAAAAATATATTATTTGGACTTATTTTTTTTTAAAGCTATTTACAGTTAACGCTAACTTCTATAGCTCAGCTGTGTGTTGGATAAAATAGTCTCAAATTATGCATGTAGCCTGGGCAGCAATAACACAAAGCCAATCAATTCCCAAGGTAATATCTTTTGTTTCTATGGGTTTGCCTAGTTGCACGCAGGTGAAGAGAGATTAAGCAGCTTTTCTCAGTGTTTGTTTTTTTTTTTTTTTCTTTCTCTCTCCATCTCATTCATTTTAGAGTGCCGTTCTTCAAGTGAGCTGTATTTCTTTCCCAGATGTATTTCAAAACTTGCAGCATACTGTAAGCCTGGAAACATGTGTGAACAGAGTAGCTTTGGTTTTATTTGGGGCAAATTAATTCCATTCAATTTGCAGTAAGTTTAGGATTGCATTGGTGTGTTGAAACAGAGTATATTTTGCAACTTGTGCATTATGCAGTATTACCTGTAAGGTCAATAAGTGTCTGATTAGCCACTCTGACTAGAACACCTTTTGCCCTTCATTTCAGACAGATATGTGGTCTCTTCTTAATTAATTAAAATGTAACATCTTTCGCTAGCCAATAAGCTAATTAAGTAATGATATCATTAAAGGGTGGACATTGTATTATTCATCATAAAAATAATTGAATCACATTAAATGGGAGAAAAGATAAATCATAAATTGAATTAAAGGGAAAAAACCACTGGGCTGTAATATTTAGGCTAGATTCTGACATGTTTTGAATATAACTTCCCTCCACAGACTGTCCCACATAGGCTTCAGGATGGCTACTGATGAAGAGGAACAAAACAGACAATATGAAGCTGGGTATGTTGAATAAAGTTAGATGCAGGGATAGCCAATATCCCTGAAATTCATTTGTCTTGTCTGGATTGAACTTGAAACTAAAAGCCTAAAAGCCACTGAAAGAAATGGGTGCTATTCAGCACAAAGCCTTTCCTGCATCTCTCAAAAACACCTCCTCTGCTGTTAAAAAGGAAAAAAACCCCAACAATAGAAGACACATTCATTTTCGAAAAGCTATGAGGAGCTGTAAGGGAAGTAAATGTGGATATATAGGAATGAATGTGTTTGAAATTAGGTTTCATTTTAGTTTTGGGTTTTGTGGTTTATTCAAATGAAGACTACTTGTACGATTATTTTTTCTAGCAGGTTTTCAAGGGAAACAGTGAAGTCATTTTCAGAGGAGAACAGAGGCAGCTTTTTCACTGGAAATGATAGCTGCAGAGCAGCATGCTAGTAAAATACACAGTGCTGCTCAATGTCACTAGCTGTGCTGTAGTTTTGCTGTGGGAAGGGTAATATAAACATGACATGAAGCAGTCAATTCCTCTCTGACATGAACTGACCTTCCAGCATCTAGACTCAGCTTTGAGATGGTCTTAAGGAGTGCTGATTAGCAAAACCTTTTTAATTGGCTATTCAGCTGAGACATTCAACTGCCCCCAGTATATAAGGTGTTCTCTGAGAGAGTTCCACAAATATGGAATAAATTCTGAAGCTTAGCTGAATATAACCTGGAGTTTCTGATGAGCAGTGCATGAGGACAACTATTTCTGCTAAAATGCCTGCATGGGATGGCTTGAATCCAGGCTGGTTTAGGAAAGAAACTGCGGCAGGTGGGAGAAAATTCCTGTGGGTGCAGTGGATAATTATAACTAGTGGATTTGCCTTCTTTCTTATAGGAAAGAGATGTCACTTCCTGTGGCATTTGACTTCAAAAAGTTACATATCAGATTGTACATCATTCTAGAATCTGGGAAAAGGTGATCACAAACTAGAAGATGGACAACATTCAACTAGTCTCTGGTCTATTGCGGAATGGAAAGCTGGAAACACATCTGGAAACAGGACTAGGGGTGTGTTTATATGTGGAGCAAAAACTCCTGGTAAAAACAAAAGGCCAAAGATATGTAAAATGTGTTGACTTCAGCAACAGCATGAAAAACAACATTTCTTTTCTAGAGCATTTATTTTCTCTCTAAAGAATAAAAAAGAGAAGTAGTGTCTGGGTGACCACGAAGGGGGAAGAACATCCAACTGCATGTGAAAACTGCACATTTTGTTGTACTTTTTTCCATAAGTAACGTTATTATATATGGTAAATCATATCTTGTCTACTGAAGAATATTGTCTGGGACATTCCGTGTCTTGTATATACATGTATGTGCACTTGGCACTGCTTTCTTTTGAATGGAACCACAGCAACTAACTTGCATATGATATGATGTAAACAACTACCAGCTTCTGTTAGCTGAATCTCCCTCATAGCTTAAACTGGGGGATGCTTTTGGAGGAGGATATATTACAATATATGAATAACTACACTGTGCCGCATAAAACCAACAATATCAATGGGCTCTGACTGTGATATGTGGTGATATTTAGGAAGATGCTATTTCCCTGGGAAGTATTACAGTGAATGTCATGGATTGAGAGAATGTCTGGTCCAGTGGGATGCAAATTGGAAAAATATAAATTCCATTCTATTCACAGTTGGTTTTGTTTTTTTTTTTAATTCAGTTTTACAACTGATCCACTCTGTCAACTTGATCATGCCTATTTCCCTTGTTGTGTTTTCCCTTGCTGCTCTTTTGGTCTTCTACACGTAGATTACAATCTCATCCAAGCAAGGCTGTGTGTCTTATTCTGTATTTGTCAAGTGTTTAGTGCAATGGCGTTGCTTTGAAGGAAAAAACTAATATGAAGGCTAAGAAAAATCAGTAGTTCATAGAGTCCTGCCTGACACAAAGAAGTTCAGATTCTCTTCAGGTCTATATTTAGTTTAGCCACAGTGATTCCTACTACTCCATCGCTCATTGCTTGCCGGCACACATTAATCCTCTTCAGGGTATGCATGATCTCTAGTGTGTATTGCAACTTCTTATTTTTACACTTACACGTGCCTTTCTTTTTCTATGATATATATTTTACGGTTGTTATTGTACCTTTTGTTTTGGAAATGGGCCCTATGCACAGAGGAACTGTACGCTAATGAGAAGCAAACCACTCAGAATCTTGCTTCATAACTGAAAATAAGTTGCATAAATCCTGGATGAAATCAACATGGACTCAACATTTCTTCTTGTATAGTGGGTGACTTTTCATACAATAATCTTCTTTAATGGACACATACAGTGGAAACTTATCTTACAGAATGACAGGTAAATTTTACTGTAGAAAAAATAAATTTCCTTTCTTCAATATTTCTTTTAATAATTTTGAACATTGTATATCTTAACAAGGAATGTTCCCAGCCACTGTGATTAGCATGCAAAGCTGTTTCTTAACAGTATTCACTCTTATTTTAAAAATGACACTGAGAGCTTAGAGGCCTTTGTTCTTAATTTTTAAACCCACTAATTTCATTGTGTCTGACACAAAGCAGAACATCTTTGCCATAATTACTGTATAAGTTATTTTTTTCCACAAAGTTGTAATTTTCCTAAAATAAGCTGGACTGCTTCAATTATGTAAATCAAATATCTAGAGAATATAATGACTGCATTGGTGAAACACAATGGAACTTAACAGGACACCAGCAGAGAGAGGGAGAGAGTGATGGGGAAGGCAAAAGCCCAAATGAGGATGTTTTTTTTCAATTAGAACCACAGAAAATTCTCTGCCCTGCTGGTAAACTGGCTCCTGCAGCTTCCTACTCTGCCAGATTTGCTCTTCCCTTGCTGCCAGAGTGCAGCCATTAAGATTGGCAGGAAGTCTAGGCTAAAATGAAAGCTGGTGTGCAGAGACTGACAGTGGCTGAGAAAAAACGATGGTTTGCTTCTGTTGTTATTTTTGTGTATTTGTATTGAAGCAAATATATACGCAGTAGTGCCTAAAAGAGCCAAAGAGCTTATGATAAATTTCATGTGAGACGTCTCAAGCTATATGAGGGGAAACAATGGCTATGGAAAAAGGCCATAGTAATGGCTAAAAAATATGTTAATACTCAGGACTGACAACCTGCGTTGAATGGCTGGCATGAGGTGGCCTTGATCCTGAAAGTCCTGTGAACGGCTGACTCTTCCACACATACTCCTCTTGTGTGACTCCTCCTATAAATCCCAACCTTCTCTTACTCAAGACCTTCTCAGTGACCTAAATTACACTGTTCTTAGGATGCAGCTGTTTCTATCTCTTTGCTCCAGCTGGAATGATCAGGCTGAAGACAGCTATACAAAGGTGAAGTAGCACCATTGATTTATATTATGAAGTCACTGCAGCTTTATTTTCAATCCTAATCTTCGTGGGTTTTATTTTCAAAATCTTTTTTTAGCAGCTGACACATTCAGCAGATACCTTCACTGATCTCTCTTCAGTGATTCCCATTTTTTTTCTAAATAACTATAGCTAATATAGAAGTTGTTAAACTACAAGATTCATTCTGACAATCCTTTCTGAAATGTTTCTTTTTCTATTGGTCAACATTGACTTTTAGTGTGGCATAGAGCTTGATTAAGTTCTTGTGACAGTTTAATTTGCTAAATTATAGTTCTGAAGTTCTCCCGTTTTTTGTAAGTTCTTGGCTAAAATCAGAGCATAGAAAATGTATTCTTGTGTGTGTGTGTATTCCACATTGCTGTAGTTTGAAATCTTGGACATCCAAGCATTGAAAATCTTTCAAGATTTATTCTAATTCTAATCACTCTCTGTTTTACATTGGAACTTTAGTTTTCATCCTGGAACTATTTTGTTTTATAGTTTCATGGCAGAAGGCATCTGGTCTGATATAGCAGTCTGTACTTATTTACTTGGTGATTTCTGTGTCCGGGTAGCTCCATGTCTTACAAAGGACTTTGTCAAAGTCTACAGTGAAGTCCAGATAGATTCTATTATTTGATTTGCCTGTAGCCACTTTTTGCTGAAATACTCATCAAGGTAATTTATAATTTTGCCTTTAGTTGACATGTCAACTAACTAAATTGGTGTAGTCTAAACTGGTGTATTTTAATTGACTTCTGCTCTGTACCCCCTCCCCTTCTGCCAATACTGGCTTTTCGAAAGAGATGCACAAGGTGTTTAAATATCCCAGTATTCTAATATAGATTCTGAAAGCTTCTCACAATTTTGTAAAACTCAGTAACTGTTTCTTCAAACTTAGGTTCCTTTAGCATCGTATCCTAAGATTTTGTTGCTGTCTAATACTTTGCTCCTGCAGTGCGTCTCTTGTCTCAGAGTGACTGTGATACATTATTCCTACATGGATAGAAAACCTTCAAAACAGTTATGTCCCAAAATCTGATGAAAAAAAATTCAACCTTGTCCATCACTGAAGTGGTTTTCCTCTTCTTGGTCTAGCGATCCCACTCCTCCTCTTGATCTAGCAATTCCACTTACATTATTACTTTTTCCTCCTTCACGTAACCCTAGTTAAATCTTTACTTGTTTTTCATGTCTGTGCTTCTTCAGTTACTTCTTGCAAAACAGTTGTGTTCTTTACTAAGGGAAAATACTTTCCCTCTGGCCAAAGCAGCTGAAGAAAGCACTATGCATCTCACAGGGAGATGCAACAGGTAGTACCTAACGTGATAGGATTAATGGGTGTTCCATATAAGACCAATCATTTTGTGGGCAAGGAATCATAGGATGGCATTATTTGCATTAGTCCTTCTTGTAGGTCAGCTACATTTCACTTGATCTTTTTTGGGTGAAACTTAGAGGTATATTGATTAGGAACTTTCCTTGCATATTCCCCTACCTTGGTGGCTGTGCTGAAATATGAGATTGCTTATTGTACTTGATTGCTTAATCGTACAGAGATCGAACAGCTTTACCTCATTTTTTTGGTTCTAGCAGCACAGTGGAGAGCAAGCATCAGAATCAGACTATAATTGCTGACACGTAATCATCTTTCTTTCCTTAGTATTGTAGGTCAGTTCAGGTTGTGGCAGATGTGTTTTATGGGGATTGAAAATGAAGGGGTGGTAGAGATTGTGCATGATGTGAGTCTGAGAGAAAGAAAAATGAGAAGGGTAACAAATTACATATAACAGATAAATACTTATGTTTTGTACACATACCGGTAGCCATGAAACACTCTCTCAAGTGCTGGAGAGAATAACATGAACATGTATATTTGCATGTTTATTAATTTTATTTTTATGTTGTGCAAAGGTGGCAAGTTAGTGGCGTGATACTGTCACTTGCTAATCCACAACACATTTTGCAAGGCTTACTTACAAGATTACAGGATTTTATTACCACAGTTTAAAACTGCTCAAAGGCCTGTTTCAGGGGAAGTTTTACTGATAACACAAGCACGCAAAGGAAAAATAGCACTCATAATGCCATTCAGAAGCATGTGTTACAGTTACTTTTGCAGGAATTGGCAGCAAAGTTGAATTATTGTCATTATCTTTCAGCACACGAAACAGGCTTTAATCTCTCAGATATCTGAATTTCCAATATATAGAGGAAGTATTAGATCCTGGTTATCCCAGCATATATGAGGGAAAAAACCCACCACTTAATTATATGCACAAATCCCATCTGAAATAGTAGGTATAATTCTGAAGGACACAACAGAGTGGGTTTTGGTTGTGCTATTGCTGCAGAACAGCTACAATGTAAGAGAATTATTACTTCTGCCCTATCAAATGAAGCCTTGGATAAGATGTTATTGTCTTTGAACTCCTTTAAACTCTATCAAAACCAAGACTGAGCTAAGCAGACCATAATTACTTCATTTACCACACATGGTTTCATCCGATTTGCTATGGACATCTGTAGGGGGACCTTCAATTACAGCACAGATAACAAGGTTCTATGTATTGTACCTGAATCGAAGTACCAAAGGACACATAATAAAAATTGAGGAAAACCCACAAGAAAATACCGTCTGCTGATTTATTTACCCTGATATGTCTTGTCTCTGCTATATATTGTTGCTAACCAGGCTTCAACTAATTAAAAATGTGAGAAAACACAAGATTTTAGGGGACCAATCTTCTTCAATCTAAGAAAGGTAAAAAAATATTTTTTAAAATAAAGTTCTGAAAGAACTGCAAGTGAATGAATCAGCACAGAGAAACTATTACACAGAACTCTAGGTGTTACTGCTCGTTTCAAGAAGGCCTGTGGATAAAATAAGGAAATAATATTTCAGCTCAGAGAGAACAGGGGAGAAGATAACTCAAGTTTATTGAGCCAGGTATAATGACAAAAGATGGGTGAAGCTGCAGATTCATTTGCAATTTTTCTTGTTATCACTTGGGAAATTATAAAAATCAAGAGTTTATGGGATTAAGTGAGCTCATAGTAGCAGTCCATTTTATGACAAATCCAGCAAAACCCTTCAGTGATATCTGGTATAACTGCATGGAATTTTATGCACTGTTAAACAGTGTCGAAGCTCTTTAGAAAGCTGTGAAAACAATTTATCATCATTAGCGACACATAAAAACAACTGCGGACAGCTTTAGTGGTCTGCTCGTAAACCCTGAAGAATGAGGGCTCAAAAACATTGGCCTATGGACTGACACACTGGAAAATCTGCTGGACTCAGAAGTTGTTTTTTTGTTTTTTTTTTTTTTTAATTTTATTTTAAGATGGAATTCTTTGCTAGCCATTTGGATTTTCCACATGAAGAAGAGGAGCTGTAGGCTCAGCACAGTCTTTTCACACTCATTCTGCCTTTTCTGCATGTTGGACTTTCAGACATGACAGAATTGTAAGGGATTACTACTGATCCTTTCTCTTACTTCAAATCTGTATGAAAGCATTCCCAAGTGTTCCACCTGGTAGGTATATTAAGACTGGCAGCTTTAGCAAAGCTCTGCTCCAATAATCACAATCAAATTATCTTCCTCCTTCCATTTGCACTGTGAAACGAAAAAAAAAGTGTTATCCTCTTTCAGGTTTACAATTGTACTTCATGTCACTATATTCCCCACAATTTCCTATAGCCTCCATTTTCTTAGATCTATACTGTAGATAGCATTACTGTAGGTCAGGCATACTGTGGTTCCTACACAAATAATTCCAAGTCAGTTAGGAACAAGTAATAAAAATAAAAATAATTTGCTGGAAAAAAATTTCTGTTACATCTGTTTTCACTTCATTGCAAAAGGTATTTTTATACACGCATGTGCACACACACACACGCACGAATAGAAATAGCTTTTGTTTTGTCAGAACATGGACTTCCTCTCTGAAATTAAAAAAAGGGAGAGAGAATACACTCATGGAGGAATTACTAACCATTTAATTTCCTTGCTTTTTTCTTTTAATATTTATGCAGAAAAGGGACTTGTTACTTCCTAGTCCATCTTCTTTCTCTTATTTGGATCCTCCAGTGAAATCATAATAAAAAGGAGAAAAAAAAGATTCCAGCAAAGATAATTAGTCCATTTTACTGGCTTTGGGTTTCTATCACTGCTGAATACTTAAGAAAATTTGTGTTTACTGTCATAGCCTCAGGAGAGGTGCATTTTGTTTCCAAAAGCATCCTTCAGGACAGCCATCATATAAGCCTGCTCAAGTGTCCTTCAGTGCAGCGTAAACTCTGTAATACAGGAGATTTATTACAAAATCGCAGCACTGAACTGTTGTGATTTCAGTCTATTTAACAACCTTGAGGCTTTTTAAGGTCACACATGTAACAATGTTTTATCTTGTTTGCAATAAAAAGTGGGTCCTGGGACTACCCAAACCCCACTACACACTTCTGTATATAAAGAACCCAGCCCTTTGGCACAGATACTGCTCTCAGATGAGGTGATTTTAAATGTCAGAACGGAACCAAGCAAATGCTCTTTTAGCTAGGAGATAGCAGTCAGCTGACATCAGAGAGACTGTCCTTGACTGGGACTATGAACGCGTCCTGGTGGGACATGGTCCTGCTCCTGCAGCCAGTGCAGCTCTTCAGTAAGGTGGTCGCATACAAGGCACGTATGAATGTTTTATTAGCAGAACAGGTGGGACACGTTTTAGCATCTGCCCCTTCCTATTTACCGATATCATCGGGGGCCTATTTTTGGAATTGGAAATGCTAGATCTGTGCTTAATTTGCCCCTTTGTGTTTTATACATAACTCTGAAGAAGGAACTGCGACAAAAAGAAGGAGAAACAAAACTTAAGTCCTGTTCCTTCCCTTTGAACAAGTGATTAAAATGCACATACTTCACAAAAGACCTCGCTCCTTCTGCTCATAGATAGGAATGTCTTCAGAGTCAATTGTGCCTGTTTTGGAGATGCTTTGTAGTAGTCCGCTTGCTTCTATTCCCTCCTCTACTTAATAGTCCATGAAGAACTTGAGAATCTGTGAAAGCTGTGTCCTCCTGAAGCCTCTCGCTCCCTGTAGTGTGGGTCCTTCTGATGTTTCAGCCCTTGACTGTCACATATGCACAGCAGATAATAAAAAACCAAGTTGCCTTTCTAGAAAAGTCATGGCTCACTGATCTCATTAGGAACATACCTTATTCTTTCTCAGCAGATCCTTTGGCTCTGGCCCTTGAAGCTGTTTGAAATTCTCTGGCAGCTCAGGAGGGAGGCTGAATAGTGCGATATTTGTTCACTCCTCATTGCCAGTCTGACAAGTGCACAGCAGTTCACCAGAGTTCAAACATCTGGCAAACAGCTCGCTGCAGCTCTAAGCTGTCACACATTAATAAAGACCAATTGTTCTGTCAAGAACATGTTGAGAAGTTTAAAGGAAGAGAAGAGCCAAGGGGAAATGTGCTAATTAAAAGTATCTATATAGAGCTGTAGTGAATAAAGGATGATTAATTTAACTTTCTTAAAGGTAAATCTATGTTACAGGATCAGACAGGAACTTTGTTTAACCTAATTGAAGAGGAGCAGAGGCTGCCACCCTTACTCCTGTTGGATAACACCTTATTCACTTGATAGTTCCATGGGATCCCATTGGACTCCGAGGTGTATTTCTGTGGCTGATGTTAAGGGAAGATGGAAAGGCACATTTTCTTACCGATTCTTCTCCTAATTTTCAAATATACTAATCTGCTTCTGAAAGAGGACAGAAACATATCATTCCTCTTTGTTCACGTCTTGAAACTCTTTGCTGGTCATTAGCTGTCAATACACTATACATTATATATTACACAGAGTATTGGTTTTAAAATATGCCTTAAAGGGAAGCATGTGGAGAAGGTCATGAGAAGCACTCTGTGTTTCATGAACAATTCATACATTTTCTATTTCAAGAGATCTAACATTTGTCCCATCACTTTCCTAATGCCAGGTTCTCTGCTGTTTTCAAATACATGGCTTTTGTACTGCATTGCAACATTAATTCTTAAAGAAAAATCCATAGTTTTGTTAGAAACAGACACAGTATTTTAGCTTTTAACTCCGTGTCTCTGACCACTTCTCTTCGTAACAGCTTATAAAGGAAGAAAAATCTCCAAAAGAAAAATTCTTCTCACTTTGCTTCAGAGCGGATGAATTCAGAAACATCTTTACATCTGGAATAAACTTGTAAAACAAGCTGATATCCTAGGAATGATAGCAGGCACAGTGCACTCAAGAGTCCCCTTGAATTTTGCCCTGCAAGAGTGAGAGATGAAGGTGGCTCATGCCCTGCGTGTGCCTGGACAGGAGTGAAGGATGGGGGAAGAAGAGCTTGTTTTTCCTGCTTCTGCTGTGAGAAGTGGGGAACCCTAATGCTCACCACCCTGTGTGTCCTAAGATATTTCTTGTCAGCAGTAGCTGCTAGCAGGGATCTGGCAAGGGCCATGGAGACCAGGATCATTTTGCAGCCTGCTGGTCTGGGTGAACGCCTCCTGTTCTGCACCTAGAGCTTGCCCAAGTGTTAAGCAGCTAGAAACAACTCTTACACAACATGTCTGAATAATCAGAGGATTTCAAGTGGAAAATTAATGTCTTTTGGAGACCAGAAATGGGCAAGGTATCTCTAAAACTTTGGATCGTGATCTGAAACGTGGTTTATAGCAAGTGGTAGGAATGATAATTTTTTGACAGTTAATGTTCTATCTGCAAACAGTTTTGTTGGCAACAAGCTGCTCGTCTTACAAATACCAAGAGGTCAGTGCAACTGCCAGATAGAGACTAAAGGCTAGAAAGACATGCAATGTAATGAATGACTCAGAGATTTCTTTGGAGGCATAGTATGGAAACTTACATTATTACTATAAGTGTACTAGCACTGAGAATACAGATGCACATTTCAATAAGCTCTTTTCACAGATTTTTTTAAAAAAGCAGTTTAAAATATATGTGCAGAATAAGATTTTAAATATTTCCATTTATTTGATTTTCTTTTTCTCTGTGTCATTGATCGGAGACATGCCATTCTGCCTGATGAGTGTTTTTTAAAATCCTTGTCCAGATTCCTTCAGCCTCTGTGAGTCATAAACCCTCACAGCTGACACCTTCTAAGATGTTTTCTTCTTTGTGCCATTTTTAAGGCTGATGAGGTTTGTTTGGAGAGGTCTCAATGCTAAAAGCACTGCAGGATGTGGCCTTAAGTAGTCGTTCATATTGTCATTCAGCTGGACTCCCCGTTCCAGAGCTGTAACAACTGAGGGACACCAGGAGCTCTGTCTTGGCTAAGGTAAGTGTGGGAAGCTCTACAGGTAGGACAGAGCACTGACACTGCAGGGCTGTAGTGCAGCTGCTCGTCCAGCTTCTGCTCTTGAATTTCAGTTATGAGATGCTTTTAGTGGGACTAGTCTTTCTGCTGCCACTGGCGTGTTCGCTGGGCCGCGTGATTGTTGTGCACCTTCATAGCAGAAGGGTGGCTTCACCCCCTGAGAGAAGTCCCCTGGCAAGGCAGGAAGACTGGG
>JANHGO010000042.1:63257222-63354495 GCA_024606505.1 Aquila spilogaster | reverse complement strand
AAGATGGAGACTCCACAGGCTTTCTAGGTAATTCATGCTGGTGTTTGACCACATGTAATAAAAAAACAATGCATTTTCATGTGTTCAGATGGAATGCCCTGTTTTTTAGCTTCTGCCTGTTGACTCTTGTTTTTGTCACAGAAGCACTGGCACAGGTTGCCCAGAGAGGTGGTGGATGTCCCATCCTTGGAGACATTCAAGGTCAGGCTGGAGCAGGCCACGAACACCTGATCTAGCAGTAGGTGTCCCTGCTCACTGCAGGGAGGTTGGACTAGATGACCTTTAAATTTCCCTTCCAATTCAAATGATTCTACGATAATAGCCCTACTTTGAGTCCTTGTTGTGTCTTTAAGATGTATTTCACAAATGTGAACAAACAGTTGTCTATCTTTAGGTCAGCTATATGTGCATGCACTGAAATGTTGCTTTTCTGTAATGGTGAAAGGGAAGAATATAATCCCTTAGGGAAGAATATTGTATTATAAAACCAATCTATGCTATCACATCTCTGTTATTGCTTCTGCATATATGCATTTTAAAATTAAAAACAACTCAGAAATGATATACATTTAAACAATTGGTAGTTTCAGTGCTAATTTCTGCTCATATTGGTATTCACTGTATACTTCTTCCCTGCTATTACTTGGTATATGCTGATTAACATGAGGCAAGTACAGAGAAGAAAGGAAAACATCCCTGGTTCGTACCTAAAGTAAAGATCACTGGTAATGGATCTGGGTTATCTTGCAAGACTTGGTGTTACACTTGAGGTACTCTCCTGGGTCCTATGTGGACGTGTATGTCCACATTCAGGCTGCACTCTTCTGCTGCATGTTTTAGATCTGTGAACAGACAGATCTGAAGTCTTAGC
The DNA here is from genome assembly GCA_024606505.1 of Aquila spilogaster. Classification (NCBI taxonomy): domain Eukaryota; kingdom Metazoa; phylum Chordata; class Aves; order Accipitriformes; family Accipitridae; genus Aquila; species Aquila spilogaster. The sequence continues at coordinate 63,353,624 of JANHGO010000042.1, read as the reverse complement.
ACTGTGTACCACTATTTAGCAGATGAAGGAGAATACAAAACATATGCAAAAAATCTTGTGTTATTATACAAGTCTAACAAACAAGATCTCAGAGTTCAAGTTAAGCTTTTGTTCTGTTTTATACTCTGGGTTGCAGTAAGTACTTCTGTTTTTAAAGACAACATCAATACGAAGTGTTTAGACACCTTTTAACTCATTCTTTGTATTTCACATTTTCCAGATGCACATTTGAATGCCTACAACAAAAACCACCCTTAGTTTTGAAAATGATGATTCCAGCTCTAAGTCAAACATAAGCTCTGTCTAGGTGCTTGAATGAGAAAGCTGAACTACACTGTTATTCCCACGCACAGATACTTATCAGCAAAAAATATATTGTTTCCACATACTGAAAGTATCACTGTCTTTCCTTGGTATAAATGAACATACATAGGCAGGACTGACTGAAGCTATATCAAATATTGGTTTGATATTACTTATTGATTTACAGATATGGATGGCTTATTATCTATGAATTTTGATTGACCTTGGGTGAAAGAGATAGAGTGTTACTTCCTAGACCCAGAATATATTTCTGGAGTAAAAGTAGTAGATCTAACATCATTTTTGGGAGGAATATGGTTTCTTAGCCTACTTGCATAATCTGCATAGCATTCTAATTGCAGTATTTGTGTAGACATGAAAGTTCTTAATGATGTACCTGCAGTTTCCATGTTACCTTTGATTTTACTGAGGGCTGTTTTTGTTAGCACACACTGAAGAAACTATCTTCAGTGTTTTTTTTTTCTTTTCTTTTTTTTCTGTTGGACAAGGAGGAGTTTTAGTCAAGTCTTCTTAAGCAGGCTGTTTGCTCCTAGTGCAAATACCTAAAGGTGCCATGAATAGGAAATTAAAAATAAAAACAAGCGTCTAGCAAAATAAATTAACAAAAGAAAAAATATATTTCTTAATCTCCCATCTTCTTTTGACAATAAATATGCTCTGTTAATCTTGAAAATACAATGTAGGTGTTTCCTTTTTCTCTTTTACCCAAAAGCAGGCACAAGTCTCAAGCTTGTCATCAGTTAATACAGGCTTATCTGCAGACTCTTCTAGTAGTCAGGGAAGACAAAGTCCAAATCCACTAATGTTCCAACAAGTTGAAATGCTGATCATTTTCTTTTAATATAGCTGTCACTGTTCTTGAGACTTTCCAAGTCATACTGAAGTCATCAAAAACAGCATGAAATATTTTATAGACTTCTTCATTTGTTTTCAAGAACAAGCTTAGTTGCTTATTCCTGTGATAGCTGGCAAGTGAAGTCTTAAATTGTATATATACACATAAATGATTTTTTTTCCTGGCTGTGGCAGCTCTCAAGTATCACTATCTGATGTGTATATTGCACACCAGTCTTCAGAAACAGTAACTGTGGACAAGCAAAGGTAAGCAGAGAATGTTTCTCCTAACATTTCCCTAATGTTTTGCCGTCTTTCTGAAGGCTATAAACCAAAATCCATTTCCCCTAGGTAAAAATAATACCAGACTTCTTTCAGCTCTGCTGCTTAAATTATTTGTTGGGGTTATGATTAGACTGCAAATCTATAGTTTTCATTCTGTATTTCTGGTTGCTGCAGCATCCTTTGCTCTAAGCCCATGCCTTGAGAAAAGCCGCTAAATGAACCAATGCAAGTTTTCCTCTCGGTGGAACACAAATCATACTGATGCCACATTTTAACTCCTAGTCATGAGAATATCATTTTCAAATTTTTATTTCCTGGTAAAAATAAGCAGTTCTCTCTCCATTAAACAGAGCTGGATTTAACCTATAAAACTCTATAGACTATTTCAATACAGTTAGGAATGTGTCATAGCATTATGCTGATACATAGCTTCAGATACATTCTATTCCTAGACTACAACATCCTCCAATTACTAGTGGAATAGAGAGTAAGTTTCCTAGGTAGCTATTCTTTCCCAGTAGAGTGTCACCAATCATGTTTTTATAATGACACTCATTAGTAGTCCTCAGACTACTAATTACAGTAAATGCCACAAATTTCTTGCATCCTTCTGTATTATCCTTACATTCAGATCAGTGCAGAACAAGTTTTAGAAGTTTCGTTTCTTCCCTGAAACTTGGCAGAAGAGCAGCTATCTTCATCTTACATTAGATCATGAGACCAGGAATGGGATAGCTGACAGTCAAAGCTTTCTACCTCCTGCCAGGCAGCTGAGAATATCAGAAAGGGGATTTCAGGAATTGAAAAAAAAAAAGCAGAAAAAAAGAGCCAAAACAAAAAGAAAACAACTTTATAAAAAGTCTCCCTAAATCGGAAAAATTAGAATTGATAATACTCCTAAATTCGCTGTCTGCCTCTTCAGCTAGAACTAGCTAATTTCTCCTCTCCTTCTGTTAACCAGTAACAAAAACTTACAGGTTTCTCTTGTGAGCCCTTCAGCTCTAGAAGACTTAAGAAATGGGATCATTCTGTTCCCAGAGCCCACTCTGCCCCTTGAGCCTTTTCACAAGGAGCCCTGGCTGCTCTCTTATCTGTTGCAAATGATGGGCTCCCAGGGCTTACTCCCACCAGTCTGCCAGCACTGTTCCTCTGCCTCCACAATCTCTCCCAGCTCCACACAACTCAACAGCCATTCCAGCATTTTCACAGATTAAATTCCTACCACATGAGAAGTTTCTTCCTTCCTCATCCTTCCCACCTGGGGAGGTGAACTAATTGCAGCACAGCTGCAGCTGAACAGCAGCATCCCTTAACAAAATAGACCTATTTTGCAAGATAAGTTGTCTTAATAATACAGACAAAGCTGTCCACAAAGATTTCTGCTTGCTGTTTACCAGACTAACAGTGTCTGGGACTCTGGCATTTGCCAGTTCAGCCACAGAGTCAGGGTGATTTATTCCAACAAAACCGCAGCATCACTTTGGCTCAGCCTTTCAAGTCAGCAGTTCCTGTTCCCTTCCCCCTCACTGCACCCGACTTGCTGGGGCACTAAGTCAGAAAAGAGCACTTCTAAGGAACAATAACTATTATGTAATTCCAAGTCTTGTTTCATGGTATTAATATCAAGACTTGACAGATGGCAGGCAGTGAGATCATCAGTAACTGTTAGGAATATAACAGAGTTGTTCTTCCTATTAATTCACTGGTTTGACAACAGTGCTTCAAATCATAACAGGAATGTCACTGTAACTATACAATATCAAACTAAATAGGCCATGGCACCTTTTACACATATTTGTGGTTCTCTAAAGAATCACCACTCAGCAAATGGCTTGTTTGGAAAGCTTTACAAGGCACCAGAAGCGTTCTTTTGAAGTTCATAGTCAGATTCACAACAGCATCTATGAATAGTTTAGTCAGGTTCAGTTGGCTCGGTAAAGTTTCTGCACACATTCAGTGTTTGAGAAGCAAAACCCCACCTTGTAATTCCACATACTTCTGACTGTGAAAGTGTTCCCATTTCCAAGATATCCTTGGAAGCAAACTTTAGCCCCCTTAGTGAGAATGACAGGAGAAATCGGCTTGTTCAGATGTGGGGTGAAAATTAAGATACTGCTGAAGTATATATAGAAAAATAGAGAGGTATGGTTCACTGCTCCCATCTCAACTGACTCAAGCTTCATTTTGTAGGGGCTTTCGGTACAGAAAATCCTAGAAAATAGGGTGTTTCTGTTTTGTTTTACTGAAGCCATTCAGTACTTCAAAGTTTTTCCCTGTAAATACAAAACAAAATTTGCAATGTAAATGTTAAGGTTTTTTTTTTCCCCCAATATACAAACATTTAACAATGGAATTAATTTTCCCCTATTAAATTAATTGAGTCTGCATTAAAATCAAGCTGTTCTGCCTGTGTTACATGTACACAGCTACTTACTTAAAAATATCTTTCACGTTTTGTGTCATCTAAGACTTCAGAGATGAATGATGTGGAACTTATGCTTCACCACTGCCACTGGTGACTTGAGCAATGATACACAGACAATTGCATATACTTGCAAGATATTTTCTTACTTCCTAGTTTGAATAATCCCTTGTATTTTTATTATTATTTTTTATCTTTCTGCCTCACATCCCCACAGCACAAGAAATGGACAAAATCGCTCTCAGGCCAAAACAGTTATTTTCATGGAATGAAAGAAGGGAAAGGGAGAGAGATGCAGGGAATGAACCATATGGCTTATGTATGAGGGCGGCACTGAGAATGACAGCAGTTAACTACATACCCAGGATGGTTACTATTTTTTGCTGCAGAAAGACAGCTCTGCCACTGAGAATGGATGCAAACAGGAAGCACAAGGCTTTCCTGCCCACCCACTCTTGCCCACCAACTAATAGCAGCAGCTTCCTCTCCAGGTCATGCGCAGGGATACAAATCAAATGAAGGGAGGCTTTCCTAGGATGAAAGATTTCTATCATCTGGGATTTAGCTGGTAGGCTGTAAAGTGCTTTCAGATCCTTTAGATCTATATACATGAAGGTGGATATCAGTAAAGTTGAACTGCGCAAACACCATCAAGAGCACAGATAAGTCACAAAGCTGATGAATTTAAGAGGAACCTTTCGTACTGGAGTCTATGAATTAGAGACAGGAAGAAAAGATTTTTAAAAAGCAAAAGAAAGTTAAAGCAGGGGGAGGAAGTGAGGACAGGGAGCTTCTATTTTTCACTTTGTATTTTATGCCTCGGAAGTTCAAATATAAGAATTTCATTTAATATGAAACTCCAGTACATAGTACCAAAGGGAGAGATATGAGGCATCATCCAATGCAAATATAAAGCTTTACAGAAGTCAGTAAGCACACAATATCAACGTTTTGCCTTGTTCAACTAAAAGTAGATTGCATTCACATCTGATTAACAACACAGTTCGGGCTTATGTAACAGAAGACGCAATACCTTCCCTTGGGTTATCATTTCAGTTCTGATGTCTCTTCTGTGACTACGTAAATTTTAGCTGTAGCCATATGATATTGAAGAGATTGTATTACTGATTTTTTTTTTTTTAACACTACCATGGGCCACACCAGCATAAGCTCAGCTCCTTACTTTTACCCAAGTGTGCCTGCGCATTGATCACACCTCTAAAATGGAAGAAAGAGCAATACCTGAGCAACATCCAAGAAAAAGACAGGCAAGCCTTGTGATTATGTGTAGCAGAAAAAAAATAATCCCCTAAATAGTCACTTTGCCTCAGTTAAGAATAACAGATACTGCTAGAGCACTGGACACATATCTATTAGGCAGCTACCAAATCTCCAAAATCACCTTCTAACTTGTTGAGCAGGCAACAGGTTAATTTTTGGTCCTACTTATTCAAGCTACATCAGGAGCAGACTGCCCTTGGTGGAAGGCTCAGACTGCACTACTATTTTACCTCTGCACAAACCTTTCTAGAGAAATGACAGCCCTCCAGTGATGACTTTAGTCTTGAGGCAGACCACAAGCTATATTTGATAAGAAACAGCTTAAAGAGTTGAGGTTTACTGAAATCAGATGGAAACACCAGCAGCAGAACAACTCTGAAAGTCATCTTCAGTGATAGACAACATCACAGTAAATGACAATATATATTCGTTAGAGTCAGGCACCCATCTGTTCATTATGAAAAACTCTTCTCGTGAGTGCTTTTGGCATTTCCACAAATAAATCTGTGGTCTGCTCTCTGCCTTTTCTGATACAGAAAGTTTAGGTAGTGGTTAGCTGTCACTTCTGAGATGCTGTGTTATGTTATACCACCCACAAGATGACGTAAGAACCTGATAAGTCACCATAAGGAAAAGAAGGTGAGAAAGGCAGAGTCAAAGCATAACTTTAAAGAACATGCCTCTCCCCACTGGGTGATACTGGTGATGCTCCATGTCTTTGCTACACTGCTAGCTTAGAAGAATTGATCATTTATGGTATTCCTTTTGAAAAAGCTGATCTGCATCCTGAGCTGACTTATCCAGAGCTAGAAAAATCTTAACTGCAGTAACTAGCTTCTGACAATACTCAAGAGCAACACCACTAACAGTCGGAACTTAAAAGATTCTCAGCTTCCATATCCAGCAGTTCTGGTGCCTGGTACCCACTGCTGATTGTACAGCACTTGGCACCCTGCACACCCAGTGCAGTGGAGACAATCTCCAAATCAACCCCAGCACTAAAACCAGCCTTTCATCTGCTGCATGTATTTCTCTGTATGTCTCAGCTCCTTCATACAGATTGATTTGGAACTGCTATTCCTGAAACTGCTTCTAAAAACAGGGCTTTGTGTAATATTACAAGTCCTGTAAACTGCATGGCCTGTGCTAAGTCCAGACAATCTCTTCCTCACAACTGCAGCAGGTTCTGTCTTCCAAGTGGCATCTAGAGATGCTGCAGAGGTGACACAGAGCACAGCACTCAGTTTCCCACTGATCATCAGCAATGCAACGACATGATATATGTGACCCATGTAATATGTAAAGCTGTGATTAGAGAACGTAAATCCCATAGAGAAATGCAGATTGCATTTATCTGTTATTCTCCCAGGACAGTGAGGTACCCCACAGCACCATTTTTACTTTATGTATCTTATTTTCTCAGAATATGGCAAAGACTGAGACATAAGACACTTACCCCAGAATGAAGATTCTGGAACAGAGATAATCACATGGAGTTGTACTGTTGAATAAATATCTGGAGATATTGCATAAGTCTCTATAACTTAGACAAAACCTTGTCTGTTTTGCCAACTGTAGCAATCTCTGTGAAGTAAAAGCTTGCCCATCAAATCCTAGGAGGGGAAAAGCAAGGAAATAAAATCATTTCTCAGTTCTCAATGGTTATTAGATTGAAGTAGTTTACAGCTACCACTGACTGGAATTAGACTGGTTTTCTGAAAGAACTAGAGTTAGAAGCCTGTGTTTTTAATCACAAATTTTGTTAAGTCATGCACCCTTAAGAGCAGCAATGGATTTGCTTTCTCTGATATATGGACTCTTGGATAATTAGCACAGCCCTGGATAATTAGCTTAGCTTGGAGAAAAACATGATTTATTGATGGTTTGTGTATACATAAATGTCTTACTCAATTGACATATTTCACTTGCATTCAGGTTGCATCCAGAACTATAATGCCATGCCTTTTGTAGTTTCTACTTTTAGAATGGCTGCCCTCCTGAGCATTAAAAACTAACACTGAAGAAAATCCAGTCTAGCTTTGCAGAACAGCACAAGCTCTTTTTAGAGTAAATTACCATGTGTCCTTTTTACATACAGTATGATCTAACCCAAAGAATTTGTATGTTAAAATTGAATAATGGGCCAAAATAAAATAATCTCTCTTTACTGACAGGAAGGCATTAGCCTCTAGCATGTACAGCCATTTTCAGCACAGAAATTTGTTCCGTAAAGTAAGGGTAATTGCAAAACAGCCCAACAGAAAGGAAAATACATTCCAAAATTTCACATCTGATTGATATACTTGACAAGTGGGAAAGAAAATTAGGATCTACTCAGAACAATTTGGAATAATTGATTTGGTTTATGACTTTGATCAAAATATGCAAAAATTGAACATTCTTTCATAGTGTCACCGTAACTATTCATACTCCTGAGAAAACATGAAAGGAAAAAAATGGCTATTAGAGTTTTGTTATGAAAACAGCTAATTATAGATTCTGAATAGGATATCTGAAATAGCACAATGTCCACAGGCTCCGTGCAGTGCATATCAAATACACATGCTGCCAGTGACTAGCAGACCTAATTGCGTACAGAGTTTTACCCAAGCCTCTGACTTTAAACTCTGCAGCCATCGTGGCTACAAATGACACTACTGAAATGCTCGATTTCCTCTCCTACGCTTCTCCAAGGCAGCTGAAACCAAATGATATGCTTGATTTGACAATTTTTAGGCTCTGTGCCTAGAGGAAGATTGTAATCAGCAAAAGGTCCTTAACTCCATGGTTCACATCTTGTAAGCTAAAGAGCAAAATTAGTTGACTGGCAAAACCAGACAGGGCTGACCCCAGTGTGTGTATACTCAGCAGAGGATTTCATGCTCTCAGTAGGGCATGAACACTGCTTCCCTGGCACGGCATATAAGTCACTTCAAGCCTTCTCAGGAGGGACTGGATAAGATAGGGAGCAGTCCAGGGAATGTCTACACAATGCTCACCTTGTACAAAGATACAAGTCTATAAGCACAGAACCAGTCTGAAGAGGAATGTAATTAACCTCTTCACAACAAAGCTTAGTGACAGCAAGCAGCAGGGTTTGAAGGCAGTGCTGGACCCAAAAGAGTATCTTGTTTCTTGCAGTGAAAATGCAGCATTAGAATCACAAAGTGTGAATACCTGAGTCTAGTCAACTAATTTAAAATGTTACTTTGGGGCCTGGAGCAATTCATTAGCTGCAGCCTTAAGCCTTCCCAGCAAGTCTCAGGAAAAAATGAATGATTTCATAATATAAAAAGCTTGTTACAATAAGTGGGCATTTTAAGTGCCAGGAAAACTTAAAGAACACTACCTTGCAGCAAAATCTTGTAAGGACATGCAGTTCTTACGAATTGCTGTTGTGACCACTTCTGCATGTATTCAGTTGCTTAACACTATATTGCATGCTTATTTTCTCAGCAGAAGAGCTCAATTTTCTGTTGGAGCATTTGCTTAATTAGGGAAAGTAAAAGAAAATACGGAAATGTTTCCAGGATATATCTAAAGTGATAAAACGCTGGAAAAATGACAATCTCTTCAAGTCTTAAGAGTGAAACTTACTCTACAAGACAAAAAGTAGAGCTTTGGAAGTCCTCTCCTACCTACCCACCACAAGTAACTTGGGCAAAAAGAATGATATGAATTATTTTTTGTTGAAGCTGTTCACAGAATAATTTATTCTATGCAAGAATTTGGATAGAATCAGGTCCAGTGAAATACTGTACTGCTCCAGAAGAGTGCCTTGTTTTGTTTCAATTAATTGAAAAAATCAATAAACAGCTATTTTTGATACATTATCTTTCACCAGGAACTTGCCAGGTGTTCATTAAATAACAACTTTATTTACTTATTACTCTTGACAGGTTAAAAATTAATTCCTCTAAAGAAATCTTAAATCTGGGATTATAAACACGAACAGCATAAGGCAATTTCCTTCAGAAAGCTTAATCAATTTGCATACAGAACCGAAGAATGCTGGAAAAGATGAGAGATTTAGGTATAGATAAATGCCACTCTACTTTGGCATAACAGCTAGCAACTTTTTTGGAATTCTTGTAAGTAAAAATTGGAAAGGACTGAGTTGTGGGTCAACAAGAAATGCAAGTTCTTCAAATAGGTCACCACATTTTCTCTTTCCAAGTTTCAGTGTGTTTGAATCTGAAGCATCTGTCCTTTATCAGGTGTAGATAATGTGAGACTCTTCACAAAAAAAAGAAATACCTCTGATAAAATGTTTTGGCTCTTCACTGCTTTGGGCTTAGTTGTGTTTTCAAACAGATCCTCACAAGGATTTATATCCTCTCCCCAGCCTGCATCTCTAATCTCCCAAATCCAATACAGACATTTAAAATCCCTGGTCAGCATCTCTTTGGAGTGTGCAGCAAAGGAATACAGGACCTGCCCCAGCACCTGGTCTTAGCTTTATTGGGTCTGGAGAAAACAAACTGAAGAAGAACAAGGGGAAACAGCAGCTCCGTCCCTGCCTTTTCCTCAGTGTGCCATCTGCTGCCAAAGGGCAGTCAAACCTTAAGGCTTCATGCTTTTGATTGCCCCGTGCTCAGGCTGGCCATCCTGCTCCCAGATGGCCAGCTTCCCCTAGGAGTTGAACAAGGTTCTTGTTTGCGTTGGTGGATTCCCTGGAGGCAACAGGACGGCTAGGAGTCAGGCAGTCCTTCCACTTACTTTTCCCACTGAAAACCACAAGGATTTAAAGTTGTCACATGTAAAAAAAAAATGTCCTTCATAAGCAGAACTAAAAAATAAAGAGACTTATTTTTCATGCTCATACATATGATAAGTTTTGTCTTGTTGCTTGCTCTCTGAGGAGAGTGAAATACCTGTGTATTCAAAGGGCTTAAGTTACTCTCTGTTTAATAAAAGTACAGTTTTGGAGCAGAGGCTTTTCTGAGTGTTGTTAAGGATCTGATCCAGAAAAGTAGGAGCTTAACTTTACACATGTACATACTCAGTTCAGTTGATGGCCACAAAACAAATCGTATCTCTAAATGCGCTGATGCGCTTTTCTGGCTTGCAGTGTAAATCCCTGATTGAACAGCTGTGGCAGACTATTTTATCAGATGAAGGAGAAGATTCTTGAAGAATTTGGTTGAATATAGAACCAAGTGTCATTCAGAGGAAAAAAACTTGCCACAAATAATTGATTGTGCAGATGCCAGGCACTGTGCTCTGATTTTAACATCTATTCACACTCAGCAGATTAATGATTTTACTAGCTCACTATTCTTTCTAAAAGACAGAAAAAGTATTTTACAAACCATGCTAATCTTTCACCTTAATTAAACCATTAGAACAGTAAGCATTCACTCTGAGCTTTTCTTGAAGAGAATTGTGGAAAGAATTTGCATTATGTTTCCTCTGGGATTCACAGCATTGTGAAGTGATCTTTTGGAGCAGTTTCCCATTGCACAGTTTCCACTTTTTCACTCTCAGAGACAATTACATCCAGGTACTTGATACAAGACAGACATTGCTCACAAGGACTCATTCTGCTCATACTGAAAAGAACAAAACTGTGACTCAGATTGGAACAGGACCTGTTAAGGAGTTGTGCAAGAATTTTGGAAGCTTGTTTCCATGTGGTTGTTGGTTTTATTAAATGGTGTCATGAAGCCAATAGACTTTGGCTGGGTATGTGGGAACAACCTTCAGTAAGTGGTTAATGTTTGGTTTTGTTCAAGTAAAATAAACGGAATTTTGGTGCATGATGTCAATTTGATTAAAAACTATACAGTTATGCAGAAATAAGTGGATAGCAGTACATTTTCTGTGAAACTGAGGGTATAAGAAACAGCAGGAACACAGCAAGAAGATTAGAAAAAACTGAAGTGGACTATTTAATAGCTAATTAGAGTCAAATGAGCACTTTTGGTTTGCATAACTGGAGGCATTATGCCATTGAACAGGAGTGTGCATGGAATATCTCATTAGCTTCTGGGGATTCCAGTGCTGGAAAGTTATTGACAAGTATATTAAAAGGCTCAACAACTGCAGGTCAGGGATCAACTTAACAGGGTAGAGAGACATACACAAAAATCACATGAATGGGTTGGCTAAACATTAACTAAAATAGAGATGTTAATAGTCTAGCAGTTAGGAATGAAGTTCAACTACCTAATTTCTCATTCAATGGTGAAATCAAAATTTCCATTTAAACTCATACGTGTTCTCCCTCTTTCCAGTTTTATTTTCATAACTGTAGCTATTAAGTAGCTCTTATCCTTAGCAAATTTAGGAGAATCTTTTAATTGCAAATCCACAAACAGGCATTGCTTCCGAATGTCTGTGCTAGACAAATCAGAGTAATGATTTATTTCCTCCTTGAAGCAGTGCAATGTATTAAAGCTAAATCTAGCCTCAGAATTTTCTGCAGATGTAAAAACCTACAAATCATGGAATGCTCTTCCAAAGATTATTATGAGTATAAAAAAACCCAAAGGAATAATTCATCTAAATTTCTCCGGCCTCAACCAAAGAATTTCATTACTTGGGGCAGAAAGCTCTGTAGTATTCATTTTTACCTCCCAAGTGGATACATACTAACCACAATAAGTTCAGTTCTGAAGTCCTCTCCTTAATAAGATAAGCAGAGAGCATGCTGAGGCTTGCATTACAAGGAATATTTTCAGTAACTCTTTAAGAGCTACTCTTAGTAGACTATCAGTGCAGTTCTTCTGTAGCAAGATCATCACTGACAGCACAAAGATGAACTCCCCTACTAACAAGTCCAGTAATTAGAGCAGCCCTTCCAACCACACCATCTCAGGGAGGTTTGTCTTCCAGCTGATTACCTCCAGGAGGCCTGCCTTACTTCCCATTGTCACAACTGCCCAGACCAGTCTCTACTATTTTTTTTATTTGATCCTGGACACATTTCATATTTGCCAGTCCCTAGGTTACCAAGCCATCCATATCCTCATATTTGAGAGATCTGCAGTATTATTTATACACTTTATCAATCATCATCTCCTTCCCTGAGGAGACTGTCCACAGTGACAAATTGCATATGGGCAAAAATCTGCACTGAGGATCCTGCCAGAAGCTCACCTTATTTGCAGCTACACTTGACAGTACCTAAGAAAGATTTTGTGTATATGTAGAGTAAGCTGTGCTGACTTTTTTTTAAAACCATCTGAGTTTCCTCTTAAAATGCTCATGCAGACCTCTTCCATGAATCCACCAACCTCTCCTCTTAAATGTACTTACAGCATGGCTTCATTAATTTTTGGGGGGAAAGAAAATAGAATTGCAAAGTGCATAGCTTAACAGAAGACAGACACTATTCACCTATGCTACACAGGCATCTTGATTTAACATTGATGAATGGTGAGCAGAGTTCTGGAAATCCCTTATATTGTTCACTGTAATCTTTCCATCAGCCAGATTGGGAATAATGGGTCCCAGTTCAGATGCACTGAGAGCACTACTTTCTGTATTTTCAATTATTATTCATTGGGATTTCAGCAGTAATGAGTGGGTAAACTGAGCAAGACTTACATTATGATCTTGTGTTGCCAGCCTAACGCTTTTCACCAGCAATAAATCAACTTAAAAAAACTTCAACAATAGCGTCCCTCTAAATATAAGAAGTTCTAACACAATACTCCTTGGTATTACATTCTAACAGCGTAGCAGATTACAATAATAAAATGACAAAAATACAATTTCTGCCTTTCAAGCATGAGGAAAGCATCGATAAAAAATAATATGCGCAGCAGCACAGAGTGCAAGGTTCTTTTAAAAATAAAGATCAGCTAAAAACAAACCCTACAGGGTGGGCTCTCTGAATAAAGATTCAAAACATTACCACAAAAGAACATGATTCACTACTACGGCTTTTATCAAGATGACTTCTCACACGGCCCTCCAATTGAGTTTAACCTTGGGAGCTAATCCTCCCACAAGTCAGTTCATGCTATTTGGATTTCAGAATCTGAAGTCCAAATGATGAAGGCTGGATAAAGACATGGTTAAACCTAAGCCTTGCTTTGCTCCTGAAAGCTCTGTTGATGTTGCCACTTAAAGTGCCAGGCAAACAATTTTAAATATCTTTCCAAATCTTATGCAAGTTACCCTCATATTGCCTGAAGGGTTAGACCTGAACACAGCGAAGCCAGGCTAAATATTAAATTCAAGATTTGAGGTTTCTGAATAATTAAATTATATGATTATATAATTTTGTATTATGCCGCAATTAAATTTACCTATACATTAAGATTTCCTTTTCCTTAAGACTGTCAACACTAATACCTAGTAAACCTCAAAATTTGTTCTTTGTTTAGGAACTACACTAGAAGCCTTGAAAGTATTTATTTGGGCCTGCAACATCACCTGAACATCGACTGAAGCTAGTTTCACCAAGCAAACCTCATCTCAGGGAAAACAATCACACTGCAAAATAGCAGTGAAGAAGCAACATCCAGGTAATGATCAAACATTACTTGCAATGGAAACAAGCCTCTGCCTCATTCTCTCGATCTGTACCACTGAGACGAAAATTTGATGCATATTGTCTACTTGGTTTTGCAGTCCTCTCTCCTAGTTATCATACTGTAGTTTCCATCAGGATCTATAAAGTGAAGGCTATGAGAATGCACTCTATGTGGGTAGAAATATCCTAATGAATTTGTTCTTGCTTCATCCCTGTATGAGTTAGGCCATGGTTAACTCTTCAGACACAAGCTCACTGGTAAGTCCAGCAAAGTTACCCAATGTTCTGTATACACATTTCCCCATTTGGAAAACATTTTCTGTATTAAGCTGCAAAATAGTGCTAGCAAATGCATACAAAAAGAAAGAACATTCCTAATTTATAGACTTATATTGTTACCTTTCCTTATAACCCAGCTCTAACAAATAAGGAAGGAAACCCATGTCAGTGATGGTTCTTTTCTTACAGGATGAAGCTTGTCTTTATTAAGGCTTACAGCAGAAGAATCATTTTCTCTTTACATAAAGTTCTCAGTCTTTGCAGTTTCCAGCTCTCTGGAGTATTATTGCTCTTGCGTTTTTGTGTTCATTTCCTCCTAAACTGCATGCAACCTGTGGGCTTCCAGGGACTGAACAGGACACCACTGCCATTCAAGGTTTTAGTTCTCCTGGCTAGCATTAATAATGTGTGACAATACCAGTACTGAACCCAAAACTGTAAGCATGAAGTATACAGCTTTCTGCACACCTGAGGGTAGAGATCTAGCTGAGCTCTTACAAGCACACTGTGTGTGCAAACCACAGCACAGCAATGTTGTTCCAGAGAAATCATTCAAGAAAAACCATGTAGGGACACGAAGACAAATGGAAATTTCTCTCATATCCTATACAACTCCGAACTTTGCGTGTGTGATAGAATTCTACAAAAGGGGAAATGCTTTCTTTTCAGTATTGTTTAATCTTCTCCAACCAAGGAACGGTGTAATGTGTGCAGCCTAATTGCAACAACTCTCAAATCCAGTTATAAACTGATTATGAAACCATTATATCTAACCTGAAACAGATACATTGTATAGGAGAAGACAGAATAAATGCATAACTATACTTTTCCAGGACAGTAAGACAAAAGCAACTAGGCTGACTGAGCGGTCTATATGCAGAAAGAACATTATATATGTGATGCTGCACTGACTGAAGTCCTCAATTTCTGCACTATTCAGCAGAGGATATCTTGGTTCATAATACCATATCACAGGTCCCTCCTTTCTTAGCCAAGGACTCAGCTCTCTAAGAGTTTTGCATAACCCATCCGCAGAAGCAAGGCAGGGGCTGGGCTCAGTGCCCATTTGCAGTAATTCCCATCTCCTGAGGCTGGGAAATGAAGTGCTCAGTGATTGTTTTGATAGTAGCCTAGGAACTAAACTTTAGTGACTGCACAGGGAGCTCACATCACTCATTTCAGACAGATGGTCATACAGTTGTCAGAATGCAATTCTCTCATAACTGAATAGGACTTGGTTTGAAATAGTGAAAGTCACAGATTCTCTTAATAAATTTATATTGTTTGAGCTCTGAGCATGCAAGTGATTCACTGTTGCAACTAGTATTTACATCCTTGCATTGAGCAAAGGCTAGAGTAATATTGATTCAGGTTACAAATCTTATCAGCAAGTAAACAAATGCATTGTTTGTGAAAGGCAATTCACAAGAGAAAAAGTTCTGTTTAAGAGGCTTAACCACACAGTCATACTCTCTCATTTCAGGTCAGAATTAACATTTCTGATCTGTCAGTACAGCAAGCTAATTCATTTCGGTAATTATAAATCAAGCCGTACTCTTCCTTTGTCATTATCAGCCATCATCCACCACAAAGGATGCCGGATCATAACCCAATCGACAATTTAAGTTCTGATTTGTGAGGCTCAGGGGAATCCAGCTTGCTTTTCTGCAATGATATCGATTCTGAAGTGCTGACAGTAATAAAGTTTGGTTTTGTCAGTGCATTGCAGCATACACGATTTGGAAGACACAAGGAGCAGAGAGCACAGTAACAAGATGCCACAAACATATTGAGCTAGAATTTTTTTTTTTAATTCATCTAGCTGTAGTTGTAACCAAGGGTACTCCTGAGTCCTTGGTGGATCTCTTCTGAACTTCCTCCATTCCTTGTGTAGGCATGAGGAAGTGATCCAAGTTATTGCTTGGGGGAGAGGGCAAGGAGGGTATCTTTGCCTCCCTCCAGCTGGTACAAGACAAATTCCAAGCTGAGACATCCCTTTTATCTTTTAATATTTCATAAGTTTTTGCACCCCTAATTTTGAGGTATATCAAGCATGCTCAAAATATAGGGACTTGAGTAAGAATATAGATATCAGTCATCTAATTTAAGCAAAAAGTATTTTTTGCAGCAGATTTTTTTTCTTTTTGATTATGCCAGCAGAACTATGTAATACCCAGGAATGAATACTGAAGGACGCAATGAAGGAAATATTGCAACAACTCTAGTCTGGGTCTGAAGAATTGAGTGCTGTTCTCTTGTGTATTTTAAGCAGCTCTTAAGATCTACATGAGCATACCAGATTCCCCAGGTAGCGAGCGAAGTAATCTAAGCCCCGTAATAGGAAGCAACACATCTGCATCAGCGTGGCATCATGCCCAAGCCAATAAGTATTGCTAGATAACTAACAGAGCAATGCTACCTCAGGATCCCAACATAGTTTCACATCCACATAGCAGCAGCCTGCCCCCCGAAGAGGAAAACAAAGGAGTAATATATTCAAATTATCCGCTCATTCTTTAAAGTTAATGAGGGCTTGTGTGCCATCAACCAGTGCCAATTCATTAGCTTCGCAGATGACAGTCAGCCTACAGTTTTCCTGTTCCACCTAGCCTATGCTTTAACAGCTTTAATGCTGTTGAAGAGGTCATCAAGAATTCTGCTTCAGCAAAGCCCAAACTCAAGGAGTTGATAGCTGCTTCTACTCTTTGTTGCTTAGGAACAATTATTTAAATAAGTATTTTCTGAAATACCTAGCAGTCCTCCAGAATCTGTGAGGAATTAGGAAATTAAATCAATTATAATACATTTTCTGAACCCAGAAGCTTTAAGCCGAAGCATGACTACTTATGACTTTTATCAATAAGCCACAATAATCAGATTTCTCAAGTCCTAGTCCAGCTTCCATTGGCTTTTTTACTGCAATAAAAGGGACGCCATAAAAAGAATGCAAATACAATAAACAAAATTTTGATTTGAACACAGACGCTCAGAGGATAATGAGGTCACAGCTTCTTCCTGTACAATTAGCACGATCATCACTCTGATGGTCACACATTTCTTGCTTTACCCAGTAGAAATGGCTGCAGGTGGCTTATAGAAGCTTGTTGAAGTTCCCCTGCTGGGCAGACCTTCCCAGGACTACTTCTGCCAAGGAGTATGAGCGCATCACAGCAGTGCTTCCTCTCTGCTTCAAGCTCCATCTTAGTGGAGTGCCAGGTAGAGAGCAGTTTCATTCATATTACACCAGTGTCCCCATTTACAAAACAACTCCAGGAGATGTATTTAACTGAAATTATCAGCATCACTTTGGAGAAGAAAGGGCCAATGAATACGATCTGGTAGGTTCAGCTATAGAAGCAAGAGGAGAAAGGAAAGAACTTGCACAACACCAAGTAATCCTAACAGGCATGCTCAGTGATAAATAATTAAAAAGGTATCCCTATAAACCCTGCTGGCACTGCTTTATACAGACTCATTGCCTTACTTCTGTGCAAGTGGAATAAGATAGTAATACCTGCAATAAGATATTATTAATATAGGTTGAATTTTCTGTTAGTCACTGCTCTTGGGTTTGCTGTCATGGCTCTTGCCCTGAAGTATCCTGTAGGGATTATCTTGTTCAGTTATGATTGTGGAGAATCAAATCCATTGCAAATCTATTTAGAAACAGGCATTTTCTACTGGTAAAGACACTAGAACCCTCCCCTAAGGAAATGAACTTGGAAATAGCAATATATTAAGAGTTGAAGCCTGAAGTCCCATGAAACCTGTGTAACAGGATTTTTCATATTCTAACAGTTCAGCTTTGGCCTTTTGCCAGAGGGACTGTCTAATGTTTGGTTTATGTTGAGCTTCTTTTTTTATATATAAAGGATTAAGATCTGGCTAGGAAAGCTTACGGCCTCCACATGTCTGAAGAGATGCAATTTTTCAAGTTCTATATCATGGGTTCTAATATCTTCCTGTCACTCATAACCAGTGTTTTAGTCTCCTGTACATCAATAATAAATGTAAAAAACAGCTAGAGAAAGAGTTCTAATATTTGCCAGAGAAGTATTTAGCCTGTTGGATATGTGCTCTAATATGCATGCTTTTGATTTCATTTTTGTTTTATTCATATAAGTACCCAGAGACACTAATGGTCTGGAAGAGACTTGGAGAGGTAAAGCTGGAACCTCCATTGAAGCTGCCAAGTATTATTGCAGATGACTATATCCTAAATATCCACTGTTAGTGAAAAACCATACTAACACAAGACTTTACAGTGAAATAAATTCTGAAATAAAAACACCCTACTATAATAGCCATACAGTAGTCACTTACTGATGGCTTTGCAAATTCATAGCCTTATGGATAAGGTAACAGCATTTAGGGAGTTCCTCTAGTTAAAAACATCAATATTTTCATGCAGTTAGGTTTTAGTTTAAAAACTAATATATATATATTTAAAAGAAACTGCCCCTGCAAGACTCAGGGTGGATATGTAATTAACAGCAGCTGCTTGGTCTTCTAAAGATGACCTGCCTCCTACCAGCTAGTTTCCAACCACAGAACAGAGTTGACAAGTATCATGTCTGGTAAGTGATCTGAGTTATGGAAGTTTCTGAAGACATATCAACAGTTATTAGTAATGAAAATGACAGATTGAGATACTGTCATGCCAGAAGTCAAATGAATCAAGGATTCATTGTATAGATACATTATAAGCATAGAAAACCATGGATGTAAAAGGGATGTCTAATTGGATCTGTGGGCTGTTAAACTTTGAAAAAAGTGAGTTTGTTTTCAACACATGATCATGACAACCATATCACTGCATCTCATTTTGCCCAAATAGCTATGATAGCTATCAAACATGAATAAAATTGAACATAGGAAATGTTTATTTACTGACTGCTCACACAATATTAGGCATTAAATTCTTAAACTGTTTCATAATTCGATGAACAGTTGTATAATATATTTAATTATTCATAAAATTAGACCACAGTTATGTTAAGTAATAACTTCTACTTATTTCAATGTTTGCTCTAGCAAGAGGTCATGCAGCAACAGCAGAATGATATTGATGAGGAACAATGAATACTTCAATGTAAAAATGTAAGATGTGAATCCATGCACTGAAACGCAAAAGATTAATCATTTAGCTATGTGGAAAAAATGTCCAGACAAATTAATTACTAGAATCTGAAAGTCAGGAGACTAATCCAATTAAACATGTAAATGTGGTACCTATGGTGTTCATTTGCAGTGTCCTTCAAGCTAATAATGAAATGATGGATTTTAAAACTAATCATTAAGAAAAGTATCAGCTGTTAGCCAAAAAAAATCCAGGGTACATTTAAACTTGCGCTGCCACATTAATCCGTGACAAAGTCATCTCATCTCCCAGTCCTCATCTATTTCCAGCTCAAGGTACTTGAAGAAAAATCCTGTTTTCCAGTGTGCAAGTATAGACAGCTAGATTCACTCAGGATGTATATTGTCACAAATATGTTCAAAACCCTGAACATCTGGCAATCTAATCACATGAAGGACACTGAATGTAGCCTTTATATGTCACTGCCCAGAGTGATTTTACACAAACCACCTCACCTGAAGAGCTGTCACAAACAAAGAAGAGCTGAACAATTTCTGCCGCTTTCTCTAATTACTACTGCCACAGACAGGAGCAGCCACAATATGCACAAAGGCACATGGTAACCACTAGCCATGTTCTTCTGTTATCTTATGGCAAATTACTATTATTTGTATTGTCAGCTCAGGTAGCAATCAGATATTTTCCCTTACAAATTCACATTAGTCTTGAAATCTGAAGTATTTATAAAGAACCTAAACACTTGAGATAAAACACCCTGAGACATGAAAACTTAATTCTTCTGAAAAAGAATATTTCAGAGTCTCACATGAATGAAATGCTGCCTCTCATAGAACGTTTTTTGTTTTTGGTGGTAATTTTGTCATCAGTGCATCTGTAACTTTCAAATAATTATTCACCAGAAAATTCCTGAAAATATGTTTGCAGTGTTTTGGTGATAAGTAACCAAATGTGAATGTTGATGTTATTTTGTGCAAGCATTCACTGTTGTTATTTCCATACTGCTGTTTTTAGCAAAGAAAAAAATTCCAGTTTACTTGAACATTCAGTGATCACATGCTCACTATACCCTTGTTGTTCCACTGTAAGCATCTGTGATTGCTAGCTGACCAAATAATAGCTCTGCCCGATAGCCCTGGATAAGCCTATCAACATACACAAACTTAACTGCTTTAAATCTACATTACTTCACTGAAGCCAAAAAAGTGAAACTATTACATCATCTGCCCATCTGTTTTCCTGCAGCAGCACTTCTGGCCAAACTTGTCTGTCACATATGCAGACTGGAAAGAATAAGAACAGTCAATGAGACTCAAGCAACACAAGACAAAGATGATCAAGCAGCTTTTCTACCAGAGGTGATACAAACAAGAATGAAAACAGGAAAGCACTAAATTTTAACATTCAGATATGCCAGAGGGGTAACGTTTGAATAAAATATTGCATAAAAACTCATACATTACAAAGCATATGAAAGTTGTATAATGCAGAATGAGTTGTTTTATCTTTTGACATCAAGAATCTAGATCTAGAATCAAGATCTATGGATCATTTATGATCAATCTTCAAACAGTTCACATCCGTGTTGGAGATAAACGCTGTCCACAGGATTTTCTTCCATATGCATGGTATCCTACAACATGGAAATCTTCCCAGCCTTCATTTTTGTTTTTCCAATAGCTCAAATGATACTACAACACAGGAATATTATTGGTGCCTAATGATATGGATATTTTGTGTGGGTTTAACTCAATTCAGTAGATAGTATCTGACACAAGTTAGTCTGAATATAGAGAGCAACAGCAGTATCTGGGAGCACTCGGAACAGTGACACCTATGAGAGCAACCCAGAAGTCTATAGAGTACTCTCACAAGCAGTTATTTTCCAGATGAGTAAGTATTGCCTAGGAAACAGTGTGAAACAGCCTTGTAAGTCACTGTCTCAGCTAGCAATTGCTCGTGGTCTTAGGTAGTTACACACAGAATCAAGGCAGTTTGCAGTATTCTGATCACTTGTCTTTCCTTACTGCAGATTTCTGCTCAGCATTCCCTCTCTTTTTTTTTTTTTTTTAGGAAACAGATGAGCATTTGATCCACACAATTGCGACAAAAATGCAAAATGAACAGTATCAAATCAGAAACATGACTGTTTCCCAGGAATCTATAATATCACTACTAGTTATTGCTTTATCCAGACTCCTGGAACCTACAACTCTTAACCTCAGGTTTGGAATATTCCTAAAGTTAATGTTTCTGGACCGTAAAAGCATTTATAGAACTCAATTTCAGTTTCTGAAGTATGAAAAAAATTGAAATTTGTCTCACATATCCTCTACAATTCATATTTTCTGTAGTCCATCTGCTTTGTTATAGAAACATTTGGGGATTGTATTCTTCTTACCCTGTGTCTGAAGCTGCATATAACCCTACAATAAAGAAATTAGCTCACAGCACTCTCAGCACAACCAGGGGAAACACTGCTATAAATACATTTCATTGAAAACAGCACAGCTTAAACATTTGACATCAGTAGAGTGTTTAGAAGGCAATTCAGGGCTTGCTGCAAAGGGTCAAGAAGGTAGAGCACAGCAGGCTGCCTGGACTAGAAACTATCCTCAAAATTATATCACAAATGATTATGATGTTTGATCTAAATGAAGTGTTTCCACTTCACAAGCCTCAGTCTGTTCGGAAGGAGGGATACGGTTAATACTTCAAGGAGTAAGAGCTGGCACTGCTGAAATTCTGAAGAATCATAAAATGACCTGGGTTGAATACCAGACCCTGCAAGAAAGCAGCAAGAAAGCTATTTAATCTGTGAAGACACAAATGATACAGTTTGTGCAGCCACCATCTGCAGACAAACATTTGCTATTGGTTTAAATAAGAACCTTACACCCATCCCGGTCCAATCTGATTTGGCATTCTCCAAACACCCCCAGCTTTCAATAAAGGACTTCTGGGTTAGCTTTGTAGTGCAAGCATCTGTAAAGAAAACTGCTTGGCACTACACTTAATAGCTCCAGTGATTCAAATTCTATTCTGACATCTTCCAAATAGTATTTGCAAATGCTTGCATAATTAGAGCAATACTTTTTCTCCTAGTAGCAACAAACAAATCTCAACTGTTTCTTCCATGTCAAAGCCCTAGCTTTGAAGCTGCTCTAGCTTATACACAAATCACATCATGAAAAACGCTGCCCAGACTGCTATCTCCCCTGCATTTCATTCTCCCCCTACTAAAAGCTAGGTTTACAGAGTGTGCTCAGAACTCTCCTCATGCCTAACGTTTTGTCTGTAAGGCAACTTGAAGTTCATTCCCTGTGCCTGAGTACTGCTCCTGAGTGCTACTAGACTGAACTTGTAAACTCCCTCCCCACAATTTTATGAACAATTCTGGTGCTCATTAAAGGAAAAATAAACACATCAGTTCCATAGATTAGTAAACTGTCAATTACATTGACTTTTCTTCATGGATTCCTTTGCCTCAAGGAGACAATACTGCCACAGAAATGACATCTCTTGAAGCACTAGGTGCCACAATTGCCAGGACACACCACCAACAGATAACACTGAGTACCCTATGTATAGATACAGTTTCAATCAATGCTTTGCAAGGTTAGTCTTCTTTTGTCTGGATCTGCATTAAGGTCTTACAAGGCAAAGGTAACAATTGTGGAGTTCAATACTTCAAACAATATCTGGCAATGTTTTCATTGTTCATAGGTACTACAGAATAAAATCAAACTCTTTATTCAAACAACTCAGTCTTATGAGATTCATCTATTTCTGGAAATGAATTGAAAGAACACTTCTACGGCTACTTTTATACATACACACTGTAGGTATCTATGTGGCATGTGGGCTAAAGCCTACACCATTGTCTTTCCCAACTTAGCACACCTGCAGCACCAGAATTAGGCAGCCTGCAGCTTAGTACAGCTTCTGACACACTGGATTAAGGTGCTTCATTTCAGGCTGCTTACAAGCATTACCCACCCATGCAGATATGGTCCTCTTAATTGTACTGCAGCAGGATTAGGTGGGATGAAATAACATGGCAGAACACATCCACACAGCCATTTAGCAAAGCTTATAAAAAAAACTCACGCAAAACAGTTTTCCTTCGGCTTTCCCAAAAGCCGGTATCATTTAAGTGCAATGATGCTGCTTGGACACAGAAAAGCTGGCCTTTCATGTAAGTAATATTCTACTACCTTTCAAATTGCATCATCTAAACATCCTCATCGTTTTTAAACAGAATTAACACCATAATCTAACCCATTCATGTGCCTACTAGCATAACTGTTCAACACAGTTAGGAAAACCACAAGTCTAGCTAGGTCACTTAGAGATCAGTTACAGGTATCCTAATCCTCTTTTGCTAAATACCCAATATAATTAACAGAATTGCTACTGATACTGTCATATAGTTGAATCATTCTCAAAAAAAACACCAAAACACTGCTTTAGTGTCTTAAATAGCATAGAGAAGCTAAGAGAGCTGCAATTAAACCATACATTCCTTTCCTGAGACTTTAGTCCTGGATATATGCTATAGCTGCAGTATAGCAGAGCACCTTTGGTGTGCTGTATTTTGCAATCCAGGATGTACCATGTTCTTCACCACTACATGACTATAATTCAAAATTAAGAGAAACAGGCATCATTCTTCCCACTCCAAAGTTTTGAAGTAAAGAGCCAGAAGCAAGTGCCATGCTGAGTTGACTGGTTTACTCATGGAGTGGCTTAAGACAATCTGCATGATCCCAGCAGGGGCAGTGAGCATCAAAGGACTCTGCACTTGTCTCAGCCTTTCAATTCCCCTGTTCACCTGCTGACTTAATGCCCATCCCTTGCATTATACTGGGCAAAATGCTGAGTGACTGATGCTGATCTTCCCCTGCCCTATAGAGCTTCCTGATGGGCAGGTGTTACCCTTATGCTTTTTTATCCACTTGCTGTTTGACACTGCTTGCCTTGCCTGTTTGCACTTTCTTCCTTACTTATTTCCTTGTTTGAAATTCAACCTTCAAATTCTCTCTTCCCTTGATTTGAAAATAAAGCCAGTTTTTCCTCTCCAAGCTTTCCAACATAAACTGTTACATCCGCTCCTTGGAAAAACTAAAGGTGGACGTTACCCAGCTCTTGTTCCATCACCTGAAACATTTTCTTTTTCTTCCCCAAATTTTTAGGTTATTTTATACTATAGTTATCTATTCCATTGATTATCACAAGTTTTAATTAATTCCATTTGTAAACAGTGAGGGGATGACTTAGTAAGATGCATTAAGTAAATTAAAGAACTATTAAAAAAGCTTATCTGAAAGCTCTGGGCTAGGCTTCAAGCCTTGCTTCTTTTTCAAGTTGCTGCAAACAAGAAAACAAGTAATCCCTCAGAGAAGGACAAGTCCCAAACAGTCATTATGGATGTATTCCTAGGGGGTTTGTTTGTACCAGGCAGAACACTACATCAAGGTTTCAAGGCTTCCTAATGTAGTACCACTTACCATTGGAAAGCAAAGCTGGAAATCAATTTGAACCAGGCTAAGACATCTGAAACTGGTTTGTAATGTATGAATTCCTACAGTCACTCCCTCCTGGGCACCAGCACACAGCAGAAGGCAGCCCTTACCCTCAACTCTCCCTTATTCCCTCTCAGGACAGGCAGCAGGGTCTGCTGCCCTGCCTCAGACCCCTAAAGAAACCCTCAGCCTTTTCAGACAGGAAATCACTTGCCTTCATCTACCACTCCATCAACAGATGGAGCTACCAAAAAGCCACTGTTTTGAAATGTAGTTCCACAGCTGGATTTAATTAAGCTATACTTCAGCACTATACATCTCATAGATAACTGTTCCTCCCTCCTTTACCAAGTTTTTAGGAGAAGGATATTTTCAGGGACAGAAGCATAGCTAGAGAGCACCACAGATTAAACTGCATGTTCAAGGTGATGGAAAAATACATCCTAGCTACTATTTATATTCCCACACTAAGTCTACATTCAAGTGCCCTAGCCTCATTGTCAAGAATGAATGGTGGAACTTTTCACTATGTTTAAAAACACTTTTCCACAGTCTGTAGGAATAATTCACATGGCTTAACATTTTCTGAAACTAAAAACAAACAAACAAAACCAAACACTGAGGAGCTGAAAAAAAATTCTATACATACTCTGCTTGAAATGATTCCTTCTATACTCAAGATGTACTATTTTATAAAGAACTCTACAGTCATATTTAAGCACACGGAAGACTGAAAATTCACAGCAAATATTGAATAAACACCTTTTAAATGTCATAGTGGGACAGAAGCCAAACAGAAGCGGGCAGGCCTCACCAGTAGGTAATACTTCTATGCAAATTTACCCAGCTGTGCAAATCGTGCTTTAAAGTATCATTGTTCTTCTGGGAAAGCGAACCCACTAAAGTTTCAGAAGAGTAAAGCGCCTTAGGATTTTAATTAAAATGAAAGTCTTTGAAGATGACCATTTAAGAAAAAACACTGCACCTCTATGCCCGCAGTAGATATTTTAAGAATACTCCCAAAACTGAGACAAGCTGTACAGAAAATACTTTAAAAATCTTTGCAACAGTACTTCAAATGAACTAAATCAGGGCTACATCAACAAACTGCTGAAAAAATACTTGATATTAATCTGAAGCTTAAGAACACTCACGTTTCCAGCTAACCACAGCAGCTGTAGGGGCAAGTGATAACATCTATCTCACAGCCCCTCAGGTCTCCACATACTCAGGCCCCTAAGGAGCCCACATCAGGCCCCTTCCCTTCCTCCTTAGGTGGTATCACCAGACTCAAACCCAAGCAAGCTGCCCTGGGTCTTAGGGACTTCTGCTTACCTGTTTGTGCCTTGCTCCCTTCTGCATGGTGCCACCTTTGCTGCTGCTGCACTAAAGAAAGGAGAGGAGGTCTGAGCTGAGCTTAAATGGCCTGCAGGTGCAGGGCCCAGCTGGGGCTGCACAGGGTCATTAAGGCAATTAGCAGCCTCTGTTTGACAAATGGCCTCTGTCACTTCCTGCTGTCCTTGGCCTGAAGTTCCCCTCCCCTCTTGTATTTCTCCTCCAATACAAATTCCGGACCACAGCAAAATCTACTCAGGGCTGGCTGGGGCCAGAGCAAAATCTACTCAGGGCTGGCTGCATCCAGTGTGATCACAATTCCTGCTCACTGTACAATACATTTGGAGCACTTACCAGCAGTGTCTGGAAACACCTGAGTCCCACCAGCCCCCTTGAGAAGTCCCTGCAGCCTGTCTGATGAGGTCAGCTCAGAGCAGCTCCTCAGAGAGCTGGTGGCACACCGGAGCCAGAACCAGGGCTGTGCTGCTGCCTGTAGCTGCTGCTGGAAAATGCTGTGGTGCCTCCCGGCAGTAACCACAAGATGTAACCAAAGGTACATGAGGTAACTTGTGATGAGAAATGTCACTGGAAGTGGGCTACAGCGTGACAGAAGGATACCCTCATGTCAAACCAGAGAGCTTTAGGCTGGACTCTGGAAATCTGTGCTTGGATGAAGAACAAGGAGACGAAGAAATCAGAAACAAATGGCCAAAAAGTGGTGTAACTAAACATGGGACTGGGAACCAGAGAAAATTATGAAAAGAAGCTTTCCTTGCCGGCAGGCCTGCCCAGGCCCCTGCTTTGCTGTGGCATCAGCTGTGTGGTGTGCAGGCAGGGCAGGAGGAGGCCTCTGCCTGCCCCACAGGCACCAGGCCCCGTGCTGCCTCACCTGTTTGGGGTGAGCTTTCCTTCCTCTTCTGCTCTGCCCTCCTGCCCTGCCTGCACACTGGTGGCCCTGCCTGCCTCTGAGGCAAGGTGACAAGGTGGCACACTCACTTCCAACTTGTGCTGAAGTGGTTGCTGGAGGAGGACGTGGCCTGGGCATTACTCCTCTTGGGACACCGGGAGCCATCACCAAGATACCAGCAACACCATGTGGTGACTACTGCTACAGGCAAGTAGTGGATACAAATCACCACTTTCTCCACCATTTGTTATCCATTCTTGCCCACGTTTTGAGCTTGCTAGCTTTCGTAGAAGCACCAATTCTTCTCAGAGAGCTCAACCAGGAATTTAGACAAAATAAACCCTCCTTCCTCCTGAGAAGAGTTGTGCGATTGAATGAATCTACAGGCAAATATCTGTATTCAATTGGAAAAGCGTGGTTGCTTTTGATTGAAGCTATCTCGTGAAACACTCATTTTTAAAATGCTGCGTTTGTTATTTTTCTTCTCTTGTACATCAAAATCGATGCAAGTACAGAAATTTTGTAGTTTGTCCATCACTAAACTAAACATGCTTCCATTTATGTATTTATACTTCAAAGCCTCGTTGAACTGTTTAGTGTTCCAGATGGTTGGGGGCATGTTTACATCTCTGATTTTCTGGACATACTTGTTTAATCAAAACTGTTAAAAAAAACCACAATGCAAAAGTCAGTATATGACTGACATTCCTTTATGTGGATTGCATTAGCTGTCTTTAGATGTCTGCTATGCCAGTGAAGGGACACAGTCATAGGTCAGATGATATCAGTAAGATCGCCTGTCAGAAACGTTTGGATGCTCAATTAAGGATAGAATAAAATATCCCTGATTTTCCATGCTGTGTATTTCCATGAGGGTATACCTTCCCTCAAGGGTATTCCAGGCATGGAATACCTGTGGCATCCAAACATGGAGGTGCCTGATGCTTCTGAAACTCAGAAATTTTGAAATTCATTGCTCCTCAATGGTTTATTCAAGTCTGCCTTATCTGGCTGAGGGAGTTGGTTGTAGCGTTGAGATGTCTGCTAAGTTGCAGTAATGCCTCTGTTCTGCTTGCAGATTTCAAACAGAAGTAAATAAATATTAATTGTAATTTGTTTTGCCTCCCTGTGCTTTGTAAAGTACATGCACGCGAAGATTAATTTTGTTAAACTGAACAGGCAGGAAGCTGGCTCCCATAAGTGCCAAATCCAAGCTCCTTGACTGTGTGTCAAAAAAATACGCTTGGCTCTCAGACATCTCTCCATTAAAGAGCCCGTGCACTGAAGGAAATGTCAGCTTGCAGATTTTGTTTCCTAATCTCAGTAAAATGCGAAGTGGTGCCTTCATAAGCCCTGGCAAGTCAGACACTCGGACACCTCCTTGCACCAGCTCTGGCAGTGAATGTCCTTAAGGTGGCAGCAACTATCAAAAAAGTTTTTTGCTTTTTTTTTTCCCTACGTGGGGGAAGGTGGGAGAGGACACGCCAGAGAAGGAGCCTTAACATTGGAAAGAACGAGAGAAATTTTTCTACAGAGCTCCTTCTTTAATCTTCAATTTTCTGCTCAGCAGAATCATATTCATAGCCAGATTGTTCATTATTAAGAGCTTATTTCAGATCAAACCCTGTATGTCAGTAGATTAGGACACTGAGAAAGATTAGCTTCTCACTGTAGGTGGTGGGAGTAAGTTCTTTATCTTATCATTAGCATGGACTTTCATGGGTTTTGATCATAATTATTAATTCTGCCAGCAGACTTTCAAACAAGGATTAAAATGCAGATAGATGTCATTTAAATAGCATAATCAAACTGAAAGTTAGGTTTTGTGGCAGGCAAATCCTCAGTTTTATGACAGTCAATTTCATTTTTCGGATTTTCTAGGACTATTTCGTTGTTTAAAAAATGGGTTTGTTTACTTTCATGTGCCTGTAATAGGTTTTTATTAGCTATTTCTCTTCCTGAAGAAAAATATTGTTAATATTCAGGTGAACTTTAATTCTGATGAGTATAAATGGCATGTAAAATTCTTAAGGAATGTTTCTGCACATCCTTACATTGTTGTAAGTAGAAGCCAAGCATATAGATGAAGAATTACTGAATGGATTCAAATTAAATATCTCCCTCCCATTTTCTCTCTCTCTCTCTCTCTTTTTTTTTTTTAAATTTTTGTAATGTTTTTGGGCTTTATTCTCTCCATGAATACGGATTAGTGTCATGGCTCTGAATATATAAGAATATAAGACCTTGTCCTACCGTCAAGGTGAACATTCTTAGAACATCAGGAATTTAAGCTTGCCACATTTCTAAATGTTATGGGCAAAGAAAGAGAAGACAATATTTCATCAGCAAAAGCCTCTTGGTTAGATTTAAAATCAAAATTGCAGCAAAGTATGGGTCTGTATCATTTGCTAATTTATGCAAATATTTGGTTGCATAATGACCCTGAATGATAATGTTGCGTATCATTGCACTGTTTGTAGAACTCTTATTTTGGAAAATGTAAAATGCAGGAGGATAAGGAACAGACAAAACACTGCAAAGAATATGTAGCAGCAGCTCATATACACGACT
This sequence comes from Aquila spilogaster, assembly GCA_024606505.1. Lineage (NCBI taxonomy): Eukaryota > Metazoa > Chordata > Aves > Accipitriformes > Accipitridae > Aquila > Aquila spilogaster. The sequence goes on along the minus strand of JANHGO010000042.1, from coordinate 63,324,278 downwards.
GCAGTGAATGTGGTTAGCTGGCAGCTGTTTTCTGTTCTAAATTTAATCACGAAACTGGTATGATAAACCACTTACAACACAGGTAGTGATTACACTTTTACCTGGAGATTTATTTCCTGTCACCTCTTTTTGTTTTTGCTTATATCTTGTATTTCACCTTACATTGCATGATCTCTGGGGAGCACTTGGTTTTTTGTCACATTTTTGTACAGCATTTAGCCTGGCAGGTCAGGCTCTTTTGGATAGCTCTGCAATTAACTGTGGAGACGCATATTTAAGCTGCATATGAAAGGAGGCAAAGCTGAATGTTTGGTCCCTTGCCTCTAGTTATGCAAGGATTTTGAAGGTGACAGTGTTTTGGATCCTGTGGAGTAACAGTATTGATTAAGTGCTGCTATACAAAAAGAAAAAGTATAATCAGTGGAGATATTTTAAAATGCTAATTTGGGTAAACACTAAAAAGTCCATGCAGTCTGTCCAGTGCCAAACAGGAAGCTGGTATTGCAAGGAGGGCCTAGAGTCCTCCAGGCACAGGTTTTTAATATAGGAATAAGAATTGGAGAATAATCTGGAGGCTTCTATCCATTTTTGCATACTTGTCTAATTCAGAGTGTAATGATCATAAGAGCTTCTTCCCAATTCTCTTTGCATATTTAAACACATAGCAATGCTCACACCGCATCCTCCTTCTTGCTCCACATCTCTTGAAAGCCATTGCTTGGCATTTTTTTGCTGACATAAAGAGTACTGCCTTGGGCAAACAGCACATGCAGGGCTCATAGAGCCATCAGGGAATACCTGACATGTTTTTCTCCCATTAACTGAGAACATGCTGCCTGGCAGGTGCATGCAGATGAGGAAACTTTTGTACCAGGAAGAAAAAAACAACACAAAAAAACCCACAGTTGGAATGTAAGACTAGTTGATAAGTCTATTTTCATTAAGGTGTATACCTAATGAGTATAAAAATGCTCATCTTTGTGGCAACAAATGGACAAAAAATAAATTCACACAGCCAATATGGTGTAAGAAGTTGGAGCCCACACACATACTTCTTTTCATGTAATTACAACTATTAAAATTTACATCACCCTTTAATACATCCTTATCTGAGATATGTTGAAACTCTAGACAAGAAGTGCATCACGGATTGAAGTATGTTGAAAACAAAATATTCTTGCCATTTTCCAGTTAGCTTCGAATTAATTGAGTATCAGTGCAGTTATTTTTGGCTATTTTCAGCAGCAAAATAATGTGAGATTTTTCTTCTGTGACAAGGCAGCAGCAAATCAATTCTGATCAGTAGATTTACCTGCTTGCTCAGGAGGGTACCATAAACCCTCATGATTTAAGAGCACTAGCTGCTGTTGTGCATGTGTGAGAAATCCAGCTGTATCGCCAAGGTCTGCTACGCTGAAAATTTTTCTGTGCTGATCACTCATCTCAAGATTCAGGACATATCTTATCCCTCTGTTAACAATATGATTTTATGGTGACAAATTCAAGATGAATTAAAACTTGCTTGCACTCATTGGAACCAAAGTCTGCTGCCGTTTATAACTGATTGAGTTCAGAATGATTTTTGGAAATCTTCCATATGTGTCAACAGAAGTGTAATTTTTTCAAAGGGAACTCAGACCGAGCCAGAGACCAAGGGAGGGCTTTGGGAAGTTAGACCCTTATCATGTGCTATTCAACCACAGCTCTGCAGCATGTCCTTGAAAAACAAATATGCAAAAAGGAAATCTAGGTCCACTCTTGTGTCTGTTCTACTGCCTGAGAAGAATAACACTCCATGGAGCTGACAGGATTGTGTTTGATCTTGCTCAGTGAAAGTGCAGGAGGATACTGCCTGACAATAAATTGCTTGGAGCAAAAAATGGCAAAAATTGCTTGGAGAAGGTAAAATTCAATGCCATGTGAGGTGAACAGGAGAAGGTTTGCAAATAAGAGTGGGGAAGGACACAAAGCTATTAGCTTTGATAGAAATGAGGGGAGTGAAGGAAGGAGGAAGAATAACAGGAGCATGGGGAAAAAAGGAAGCTGAGAAAGTAGAGAAGCTGGAACTTAATAGGAGAGAAAAAAAGCAGAGATTGTGTGATATTTGACTGAGGATGGTCTTAAACGGGACTTTCAGCAGATACAAGGTAGAAAGCAAGACCAGGAGGAGGATGTGGCTGCCATCTCAGTAATACATAGTCATTTAGATAACCTTTCATTTTGAAAAGTTAATCTATTTTTAACTGTTTACTTGATGGAAGTTTACAAATGCCTTACTGTTCTATGTGTTGTTTTTTTTCTTTTTTTTTTTTTTTTTCTTTTTTCTTAAATGCTTCCCTTGGGCTGGAGTGTGTATTCAAGATATTTTCAGAGCTTCCCATCTGTTTACCGAACAATTTTCACTTGAAACTTAGAAGTAAAAGACAATTAGCATTAATATTATTATGTGTGCATTCTGTCTGCACCCTTTCCATATGCAGTGAGTAAGCTATTGCAGAGAAGGAGGCCTGGCTAAGATTGCAAATGCAGACTGCGAACCTATGCATACAGATGAACAAACACAGTTACTTAAAAATACACATAGGAAAATCATATACACTCACTAATATACTCCTATATATTCCTCAGTTTATAAGGAAATAGATACAATATGAACACATAAAGAGAAAAATAATGATAATTTTTGTTCCTGAGCTGTTCAAGTGGGAGTATCTGTTTGCAGAGGGACTAGTAACTGTCTATAAACTGCTTTTACCAGGCAGTTTAACTGAGTTTGTTAAGCTCCCCTGTGAACTTACAGTAGCCCAGAGAAGCTACATAGAAATTGTCTAGATAGAGTAAGTGAGGTTTTCTTGTCTACCAAAGGACAAGTTTTGGCTTTTTACTATTCAGTGATTATTTCATCCTGGGATAACTTGGTTGGTTGGTTAGTCTGTGTTCCTGCACCCTTCTTGACATCAGTCCTGTGGAAAATGTGTAGAATGGGGGCCAGATCTCTGTTCTTTGTAGGACTCCCATTGACTTCATTGACATTTCAGAGGACGAGTTTTAGGCTAGTAGCCAACTAAGGTTTGTTTGTACATACAATATGCTTTTGTAATTTATTCCTTAATTAATTTATCTCCATGGTTATTTGAGTTTTGACTATCTCTGAGCAGATTTAGATTATAAGGAATGCTCACCAAAGAGAAATAAAACAACAAAAAGGAGCTATTGTGCTGGAGCAAAAGGCAAAAAAATGCCTTTGAAGAGAACGAATCTGCATTGACAGCAAATGAATGAGTGCATGGGCAGTATGAAATAGATCTCAATTTTCTTTCACCTGAGGTGTTATAATCATGTAATCTGGTGAGCTAAGGTCAAGGGATCTGTCTATAAGAATCAGCGTTCCAGGAGATTGGGGCCTCAGTGTTACTTGTTGACACTGTGACAGAGAAATGGATGAGACTGTCATGAAGATGAAAAAGATCTTAACCTGAAGAGGCAAGGCATAAAAAAAATAAGAAATCTAAAATCAGAGCTGAAGGAAAGAAATAAATTTAAAGTCAAATAATTAATATTTTATTCCAGGCATGAGTGTGTTGTCACTATGACATGGAGGTCAAGGTTCTCGGCTTTTGGTTATGGTTTATTGTACATAATATGTAGAAAAGATCAGTTGGAGGAGGGATCTCAAAGAGGTCCAAAGGGTCCTGAAAATAGCCTCTCTGTTTTCTCTGATGCAGCAGTTAGGGAATGCGATATGGTACTTTCAAGACAGAGAATAAATAAAAATGTATATTTGAGACGTGAATGAATATTTTTGTAAGTTGATGTGAATGCTGAATTTTTTTGTAGGTTCAAAAGCTGAAAGAATAGTTTTGTGAAAGTCAAAATCTGTAAGAATGGCTAACAGTAAAAACAGGTAGATGAAGCAGTCACAAGCAAAAGTTTTTCAAGTTTGACAGAGCACAGTATTGATATGTCTTGGTCCTGACTTAAAGCTCTTCCACATGCAGTTACTGCTGGCTGCATTCGGAGACCTGCATGTTACTGAATTGTATGCATCTGTAGGTAAGGCCATTATGCTGTTGTAACAACATTGAACCTTCCACTCTCTGTGTAAAAAGGCAAACATATACACAGACAGATGGACGGATATGCTTTTTAGGCATTTTTATCTTGTTTAAGAAATTAATATCTGAGGTACTCCTTAATCGTCTAAGGCTGCTCAGGAAGTAAGAAGGTGTCTATCAATCATTTAATAAAATGATATGTTTTTCATTTTCATTAACATTGATTGTCAAGATGGTCAACAGTGTTCAGTCAGAGTGCTCTGTAAAGATTTATAAACCATTAATGCAAAATGAAAGAGAAAAATCCCAACCCTCAAACAGAACTTCAGTGAAATAAGAGATATTTTCCCTTTGATAGCTGAAATGTGGAAAAATAAATAAATAAATGCCTTTTACCCTCAATGCTCTCCTCAAAAACTTTGAAGCTGCCCATAAATGGGTAGGAATCAAAATGGTATCAATTACGTTAATTTCATTAGCAAAGGATCAAGGTCACAACAACAGCAATTACCTGCAATTTCCCATTCCTGCAATTATATTATTATGAAAATGAACACTTGCTAACTACAGTAAAGCTTTCAGGGGCACTAAAGTGAATTCTTTCTCATTTCAGCATGTTTGCTAATTGTGTCAGGACTTTAGTGTTATGTGATTACCATTGCTTTGGAATCATCAGAACAAAAAACCAGTAGGTTGGTAGCACTTGATTCTTCTAGGCCTTATCTACACATAAATTTAATATCAGTATACCTATTTAGATTAGGAATACTGTATTTTACTGAAATATTTATATCACCACAAATCCTAGTAGAATAAACCTTGTGGGAATGAACTGTATTAGCATAGATGTACTTAAACCAATATAATTGGGTCCAAAATAAGCAGTTGTACAGTGCTGCAGAACTGTATAACAAGATACAGAAAAATATCCTGTTTCAGATCCACCTGTGTTGGTGGAAGAAATTACCTAATCTTGTTGCTAGTCACTGGGATCAGCAAGCAAAGTATATTTCATGGGAGTCCCCTGAATTGCTTCAGGCAAAATCCGGCAGCGCATGTCAGTACAAGTATATACAAGAAGTGGCCTGGCTGATTTTGCTTAAGATAGGCCAGGAGTGCCCACGCAGGCTCTGCTGCCTTCTCGGTGGGGGTGAAAGCTTCTACACAGGGGCACATGAAGGTTTCTGGAAACAGCTGCCTCTTAAGCAAGGATGAATTTGTCCTTTCCCTTACAGCTGTGTGGCACTGCAGTGTAGATAAAGCTTTACTCACACTGGTTTATGCTAACAGACGCACAGATTCAGCTGAATCTCCCAGTACAGACAGGCATAGTCTGAAAACCTGTTCAAAACATTTTCCGATTTTATCGACAGCAGAATACTTCTGCCACTGTCAAAATAGTTTAAAGCAGACTATTTCATAGCTTTATTCTTCTATTGACAAGAAATGTTCTTGCTTGTTTTTGTTTTATCCAAGCCAAAGAAGTCAGAATTCTCCAGCCACCTCTTCTTTCTCCTAGTCTTTCTGGAGTTGCTTCAGATCAAGCTTGTTTTTCTTCAACTTCAGTATCCAGAACTGCATTTAATAAATGAGATGCTTGGTGCTTTTACTGTGTAAAATTTCTGTGCTCCTACTGGAAATACTTCTCCTAAAGCAGTCTTGATCGCTTTTACTTTTATTACAGCTGAATCATTTTTGTGTCTCATTGTCACTCAATTATCTATAGACAACGCATTTCTAGCATATAGCAAAAAGTATATAGCAGAAATCCTTTTTTGTTTCTGCATGCATGACTTTGTACTGTCCTTTTATCTCATACTTGGGTCCCATAGGTCTTTCAGTTCTTCTTTTGCAATATTCCAATTTTTCTCTGTATTGACATTATCTCCCAAGCAGTGCTGGCAGTGAATTTCATTAGCACATTTTTTGTTCTAATATAATTGATGAAAATAATCTTTTAAAACTGTTAGGACTTATTCTTGTCCCTTTTCTCCTGAATGATTACTTGTTATCTCTTCATTAGATAGTTCTGAGGGGAACCATGTTCTTTAGCTTAAATTTTGGCAATCCACTGTGATATTACAAGCACTGGTCCAAAAGTAGTGCCTCCTAATTTTGTTATCTTGGCCCACAACATCAGAGGTGGATGTGAGTGGTATGGCAGTAGAGACTGAACCTTCTCACCAATATTCCACTACATTATGTTGCTGTGCAACAGATGGCAGCAGAGGGAGAGTCTGACAAAACGATATATATGAAGCAAAGGTGTGGAAATGAATTTCTTCATGTAGAAAAAAATTGAACACACTGACATTCATAGACACTTGGTGAATGTTTACAGAGACCAAAGAGTGGATGTGAGCACAGTGAGGCAGTGGGCGGTGCATTTCAAAATTGGTGACGGTGACATGAAAGAGAACCCACATTCCTCATGGCAATGCACAGCTGTCACATCATGAAATGATGAGCGTTTTGATCAGCTCATCTGTGGAAACTGACAAATTATGACAAGGGAACTGTGTACAGAGCTGAATATCAGCTTTGATGAGTTACAAACAATGGTGGCAGCATTGGAATATCATATTGTGTCAGGTGGGCCCCATGAATGCACACACAGGAACAGAAAGAACACTGTATGCAAGCTTGTCATGAACTATTGAACAAGTACAAGGCTGAAAGTAACAGTTTCATGGATCACATAATTACTGGTGATGAAATATGGTGTTATCACTACGAGCTGGAATCAAAATGGCAGCCTATGGAGGGGAGACATGAATTCCCCATCAAACAAAAAGTTCAAGACACAGCCCTCAGTGGGTAAAGAGATGTGCACTGCCTTCTGAGATAGGAAAGGGGTGATCCTTCTGGGTTTGCTGGCACCTGAACCAAATCGTCAAGTCTGATCACTACATTGCCACTGACAGGCTCAAACTTCAAGAGCTGGACCAGAGAAGAAGACACCCTTTCCCTTGCAATACAATAACCCCAGGCCCCAAAGACATTTGAAGACCATAGAGCACATTGCCAATCTTGACTGGACTGTCCTACCACACCCACCCCATAGTCTGGATTTGATGCCTTCTGACTTTCATCTGTTTGGGCTGATGAAAGATAGATTGCATGAGCAGCACTTTCCTTGCATTGATGCCATCTTAATAGCTGTGAAACAGTGCACCATCTCTGCTGGTGCAGATTTTTATGACTGCAGCATGCAGGCTAGTGAAATTGCATAGCTAATGATGGTGACAACTATAGCTGAGATTTGTTATCAGTGTTATTGTGCTTTTTGTATCTGTTGCAGTTTCCATGGAAATAAAATTACTTCCAGGGTAACCCAAGTAGTTTACACTAACTATAAAGGTGATGAATACTGTAGGATAAGACTAAGAAAAAGAACTGAATTGTTTCAAATAGTGTGTCTGATTGTATTGTCACTAAACACTTAAAATGGATTTGATCCCAGATAATTTGTGTATTACCTTTGATATCTAATGACATCTAAATGTAGAGTTGCAACTCTTCTGTACTATATTAGCCAAGTGTATGTGTTATTTTTTTCCTGAACATTTTTTTTTTCTTTTTTCCCCACGAGTTCTTTCATATCATTAGATATTTTCTTTTGAAAAGAGAAGGGAAAGACATGGGAAAAATATTATGAAGTTGCTTTTAATTAACACGGCAACACACCATAAAATAATTTTTCAGTTACTGAATTGGTGAAGTCACAGGCATAAGAAAGATTTTAGAAAAACATGAATCTGCCCACAGATTCCAATTATTTTCACATTTGTAGTGGACAGATAGATCAACCATTCGAGATGTGGAATGATATTCTTCATGGCCTAGTAACATTAACATCAACAACAACAGCTAAAGCCCTGTCTCTACAGGAGAAAAGTAAAAACTTACCTTTGCATCAAACTTTTTACGTGCTTTGTTACATCAAAATAGTGAACTATAAAAATCCTAGCTGAAGGAAGGAACTGTCGTTTCTTACATTGATATAGCTGCTCAAAGTCTACTAAAAGTAAAAGATACCTATGCTTTGTTTTCAGTTGGCTTCTATATCATGATAATTATCTCAATGCTAGAAACACATCTTTATTGCTGGAAAGATGAACCCCAAGAGGGGCTGAATGGTTTAAGAGGTTTTTGAAGAGTGGTTGCAAGTCAAAATCTCATCTTTCTTCAAAACTACCTTCCAGTGAAACTGTCAGAGGGTAGGCTATGACTCATGGCAGCTCTACCTTTGATTATGGAAGAAGAGAATAGTTCCAGTCTATGTACAATGACTGGAATCAGTTTATAGCCCACTTGGAATTTACTCAGTAGAAAGGTTTCCAAATGCAGTTGATACAAGTCTTTGTACCAGAAATAAGCAATTAATAATGTTTACTTGTTTGTCTATGGCAACTTTCATCTGAAATCTCCTTTTTCTGTCTGTCTGCAGACATCTCTTCAACATTCTTTGAGGCATACTCTTATTTTAGCGCTATACAACCTGGGGAATGGTTACTTAGGTAGGTATGATTATTGCTTTCTTTTTTTAAAAAAAACAATGTAGCTATAAAACCCTTTACTTTGTAATTAATAATTTGCTCAAGAATTTTAGACATTCTGAATTTCCTGTGAGGTAGCTTAGTAGAAATTAATACTGTAAACTTTCCACCAAGACTGATCTCAGTGAGGAAAATTTACTTTAACCATGGTGGAGAGCTTGTTAAGTGTAAGCCAGTTTGGATTTCCCAATATCAAATTAATTCAAAAATTTTAATTTAACTGACAGGAACCACATTTTAAGAATTACACAATCTTCATAAATATTAATATTACAGCTGTAAGCGGATATGGGTGCCATGTGGATTTGTGGCTGGGAGGAAATCTCTCCATTATAAGAAAATTCAAATCAGAGCATCATTTTTATAATGAATTCTATTATAAATGCTAACACAATAAAAACCACATTTAAATCCTTAAAAATCCTGTAATTTTCACCCTCATCTTGCACACACAACTTAAGGGAAATAGCCATGTACCAAATACATGGAAAAATACAATAACCCTGCAAATTATCTGTATGCCAAATTACCTCTGTACTGGCCCTGCACAACCATCTGTGGTGACTTCATGTTTGGCTTTGATTACCACTGCATGCACACTGTATCAGAAATCTGTAATGCTTTTCAATTCTGGATTTGTTAAAGAAGACTTAGACTCATTTTCTTCACTGCAGTAACTTGAAAGCTAAAAACCAGGAAACACATATTGCCTTCAGTAAGCTGTGCTGTGAAATAATACACAGTCTTTGTTGTGCCTTAAAAGATGTTTTTAAGGGCATTTTTGCTGGTACATCAATACCAGTATGAAAGTTAAATAGAAATGATGTGTTATACTGAAAAGTGTTAATGTTTAATGCCTGGACTGCTGATTTATAAGTTTTCAGACCTTGGAGGAAAATGCTGCTCAGATTAAAGCATTCTTCTTGTTCTGGCATGTAAAGTTTCAAGGTTTCCTTGTGTTGTAAAGAAACTGAGCAGAAGGTGAATGGTCACCTTTCTTTTAAAGGACATGCTGTTTCAAAGGGAGGTGCTGAGAACTAAAGCTGAAAGCTTGAAGCTGAAAGGCAGTACCAAGTATGTGAGACCAGTCTGAAATCAGAGAGAGAAGGGAAGTAATGTCCAAAATGGGATAAAGGTCCTTGGCCAGGTCGGTGCCATGTGGCCCTGCTGCACTCCTTTCTGTTTTCTCTTCTGCACATGGGAATGAGATAGTACACAAAAAAGACCTATAATCAAACACCTAGCTGAGTGACACTGATTTCAGTTGGATAGCAAATCTAAATGCTAGGCAGCTTCGTAACACCTAGCAAGGACACATTTTAAAGTCTGGAGGGGCAAAAGCACTTACAGTGTTTTCCAAGTTACAGCATATAATTTGCTAGCGCATAAACTATTGAGGTATTAAAACAGTAGTCCAAATAAGGGGACAACGTTAGAAAGAGTATAAAGAAGTCTTCAAATTTCTTAGAATATAATTGTTATTTTACACATTACATAAGTGAATCTGTAAAAGTCTGGCTCCAAAACATACAAACACACAGTCAGGCGCTGTATGTGCAATAGGTAGAAGGATCACATGCAGACATTCCTCTCATCCCCTGAAATTTACTGCTAGCGAGGTAACACATTGCACAGTGTCATCCTCTCTTATACCTTTAAAGGCCATCTACACCCAGCACTGCTGCTGATAAAGCCACATCAGTAAAAATGAACAAAGGAGGGGGTAAAAAGAGACATCAGCATGCATGATGAGTAGATTTGGATAAATAACCCTTTTAAGGTTGGAAGATTTTTTTCTTGCAATGTTGAGTTATCATTGTTTTCAGTTTGCAACACTAATCACTAGATAGACAGGAAATCAAACTGCTTAGTGCTCACGGGGTAAACATGAGGATTTGTATCAAACTGCAGCACTTACTTCCTAGCTAAGCCAGATTGTCCCCCTTGAGCTATTTTCAAAAAGCATCAGCAAGAAGGAGGTTATGTAAAAAGGCCTTAAACCATATGTTACCAGGTTGTACCCACTTACATCAAATACATTAAGACCGATTGTAGATGTCTGTATGCTGTGCACAACGCATGCATGAAATGAATTTTTACCAAATAGGGCAGGATAAACCTGTCACTACCTACTAATAACAAAAGCTGATCTATAATGTATGCTGCCTTTGCATTTTGCTAATTGAATTATCAGGAAAAAGAAATACCTGTACAAAAAACAAACACCTTCATGCTGTGGGAGGACAACAGTTCAGTGGATTTTTCCCAAATATACTCAGTAGACTGCATATAGAGAAATGAAAAACCTAATTTCCAGGATTAAATATTAGTCCAAATGACAGTTGGTGCTTAGCAGGGCAAGGAAGGACAAGGTTGTGCAATGGTGAAGGTCAGACTATCCGCTATTTATTTCCTCTTGATAGTTAATATAAGACATTAGCTAAGGAGAGATGGTTTCTGTTTTGGCTGTAATCACCAATGATCAATTTGAAATGGACATAGTTTATTCATATTGCTGGTAAATATTCTATAGTATTAATTGAAGCCAAATTTACTTTTTTAACCCTCTTGTCATTCTGAGCATCTTTATTTCTGCTCTGTGACATTGAATTTTCAGTAGTGCTTCATGTTATTTTTCTAAAGTTTCAGTTGATTTATTTTTTAATAAGCTATTTGAGTTTGATTTTTTTCTTCCTAATATGTTCTAGCAGGAAAGACTAACTTCCACAGCTTAGCTATTTGGGGCCAAAATAGTGCCAAATTATATGTGTAGCACAGGTTGCCATGACACAAAAGCAATCCATTCCTGAGGTACCACTTTTGTTTCTATGGGCTTGCAGGCAGAGAGAGAAAGCGAGCTGCTTTCCCCTGTCTTTTTTTTTTTTTAATTTCTCTCTCCACATGTTATTCATTTCTGAGTGCTGTCCTTCAAGTGAGCTGTATTTATTGCCCAGACATATTTCAAAACTTGCAGCATATTATAAGCCTGGGAGTGTGTGTGAAACAAAGCATCTTTGGTTTTATTTGGAGCAAATCCATTCAGTTCAATTTGCATTAAGTTTGAGATTGCATTAGTGTGTTGAAATGGTGTGTGTTTTGCAGCTTGTACATTATGCAGTAGTACCTGTAAGGTCAATGAATGTCTGCTTAGCCGCTCTGAGCAGAACACCTTTTGGCCTTCATTTCAGACAGATATGTGGTCTCTTCTTAATTAATTAAAATGTAGCATCTTTATCTAGCCAATAAGCTAATTAGATAATGGTATAATTAAAGGGTGGACATTGCATTATTCATCATAAAAATAATTGAATCCTATTAAATGGGAGATAAAATAAATTGTAAATTTGATTAAAGGGAAAAAGCATGAGGTTATTATATTTAGGCTAGGTTCTGACACATTTTCAGCTTCACAGTGGCTGATGGTGAAAAGAAAGAAAACAGGCAAAATGAGGCTGAGTATATTGCATGCAGACAGATGCAGAGGTATCCGATATCCCTGAAATCCATTTGTGTTGTCTGGATTGAACTTGAAACCACTCCTAAAAGCCACTGAAAGAACAGAGTGCTGTTTGGCACAAAGCCTTTCCTACACCTCCCAAAAAATCACCTCTGCTGTTGAAAGTGGGAAAAAAGAGCAATAGAAGATATATTCATTTTCCAAAAGGAAATGAGAGTCATAAAGGATGTAAAATATAGACTTGCAGTAATTAATGTGTTTAAAATTAAGTTTCATTTTAGTTTTGGGTTTTGCATTTTATTCAAATGAAGACTACTTACAAGACTGTATTTTCTAGCAGGTTTTGCAATGAAACTTAAATCTTTTTCAGAGGTGAAGAGAGGAAGCTTTTTGTGGGAAGTGGTAGCTACTGTGCAGCATGCTAGTAAAATACACAGTACTGCTCAGTGTTACTGACTGTGTCACAGTTTTGCTGTTGGAAGGAATATGAACATGACATGAAAATTTGTCTGACATGAACTGACCTTCCAGCCTCTAGACTCATCTTTGGAGACAGTTTTAATGAGATTCAGTGGTGATTAGCAAAACGATTTTAATTGGCTATTCAGCTCAGACATTCAAACCTCCCTGGAAAATAAGGATATTCTTTGAGAGGGTCTCTCAAATGTGGAATTAATTCTGATGCTTAACTGAGTATAACCTGGAGCTTCTGAAAATCAGTGCATGAGGCCAACTATTTCTGCTAATGCCTTCATAAGATGGCTTGAGTTCAGCTGATTTAAGATGGAAACTGTAGCAAGAGGGAGAAAAGTCTAGTGGGAGCAGTGCAAAATTTAAACTGGTGGATTTATCTTCATTCTAATGGAAAAGAGAGGATGTTTTTTGAGTAATTTATCTCATCAAAGCAAAATCTGCCTGTCTATCATTCTAGAACCTGGGAAAAATAATCATGAACTGGAATATGCTAGTTTTGAGTCTATCACAGAACGAAAAGCTGGAACGATGCTTGTTAACAGGACTAAAGATGATTCTCCAAGAGGAACAAAATTTCTTTGATAAAAAAAGGCCAAACACATGCAAAATGTGTCAACTTTAACAGTATAAAAGGTAGCATTTACATACTGAAATGCATTGAGGATAACTTCTTGAGCCAAATAATAGACAACTCCACTATGTGGGATACAATGTTGGACCTGTTGCTCACCAATGTGAGTGAATGATTAGTGACAACAGGATTGGAGGCTGCCTGGGCTGCAGTGATCATGCAGTGGTGGAGTTTGTGCTCCTACGGGATGCCAAACAGATAAAGAGTAAAATCAGAATGCTAAATTTTAGGAAAGCCAAATTTCAGCTCTTCAGGGAGTTAGTCAACAAAACCCCTGGGGATCTGTTCTTGGGGACAAGGGAGTGGAGCAGAGCTGGCAGATGTGTAAGGAACCTTTCCTTAGGGCACAAGAGCTCACCATCCCCAGGTGTAGCAAGTCAGGAAAGAAAGGCAAGACAGAATATCTCAACAGGGACCTGCTGGTCAAACTGGAGAGCAAGAAGAAAATGAACAGAGAGTGGAAGCAAAAACAGCTGCCCTGTGAGGAATATAGGGATGCTGCTAGGCTGTGAAGGGATGGAGTCAGGAACGCCAAGGCCCAACTGGAACTGGAATTTGCAAGAGATGCAAAGAAGAACAAGAAAGGTTTCTAAAGGTATATTAACTGGAAAAGGAAAGTCCAGGAGGACGTACCCCTCCTAGTGAGCAATATATACAGGCTAGTAACAACACACAAGAAGGAAGCTGAGGTACTCAACAACTTTTTGCCTCAGACTTCACTAGCAACAACTCTTCATACACCCCTTGAGTGAATGGGTGAAAAGGTGGGGACTGGGGGGATCAATATCCCTCTCACTACAAGTGAAGATCAAACTTGAGACCACCTGAGGAACCTGAACATCCATAAGTATGTGGATTCCATAGGTATGCATCCCAGAGTCCTGAGGGAACTTGCTGATGTAGTTACCAAGACACCCTCAGTATTTGCCTTTCTTCTTCTACGATATATATTGACAGTTGCTATTATACTTTTTGTTTTGGAAATGGATCCTACATGCAGAGGAACTATGCAGTAATGAGAACCAAACCATTCACAATCTTGCTTCACTGACGTAAAGTACATTGCATAAATCCTGGCTGAAATCAACATGCATTCAACATTTCTTTTTCTATAGTAGGTGACTTTTCATACAATAATCTTCTTTAGTGGCCAGATACGGTTGTAACAGATCTTGCAGAATGACAGGTAAATTTTACAGTAAAAAAATCAATTTCCTTCCTTCAGTACGTTTTTAATAATTTTGAACATCATATAACTTTAGCAAGAATGTTCTCAGCCACAGTGATTAACATGCAAAGCTGTTTCTTAACAGTATTCACTCTTATTTTAAAAATGACACTGAGAGCTTAAAGGCCCTTGTTCTTAATTTTTAAACCCACTAATTTCATTGTGTCTGACACAAAGCAGAACATCTTTGCCATAATTACTGTATAAGTTATTTTTTTCCACAAAGTTGTAATTTTCCTAAAATAAGCTGGACTGCTTCAATTATGTAAATCAAATATCTAGAGAATATAATGACTGCATTGGAGAAACACAATAGAACTTAACAGGAAGCTAGCAGAGAGGGAGAGAGTGATGGGGAAGGCAAAAGCCCAAATGAGGCTGTTTTTTTCAATTAGAACTGCAGCAAATTCTCTGCCCTGCTGGTAAACTGGCTCCTACAGCTCCTTGCTCTGCCAGGTTTGCTCTTCCCTTGGTGCCAGAGTGCGACCATTAAGATTGGCAGGAAGTATAGGCTAAAATGAAAACTAGAGTGCAGAGACCAAGAGTGGCTGAGAAAAACCTATGGTCTGCTTCTGTTGTTGTTATTAGTGCATACTTGTATTCAAGTAAACATACAGGCAGTTGTGCCTGAAACAAGCAAAGAACTTTTGATCCAAAATTTCCCGTGACACAATTCAAGTAACATGGGGTGAAATAATAACTAGGGGATAGAAAAAGGCCATAGTAATGACTAAGAGTGTGTAAATACTCAGGGCTGGCAACATGTGTCAAGTGACTAGGTCTAGGTGGCCTTAATTACGAAAGTCCTGAGAACAATTGACTCTTTCATGCATACTCCTCCTGTGGGACTTCTATAAATCCCAAACTTTACTAATTCAAGACCTTCTCAGTGACTTAAATCATAACGTTTGTTCTTAGGATATATCTATTTTTAAGTTTTTGCTCCAGGTAGAATAATCAGACTGAACACCAGCTATATAAACGTGAAGTAACAGCATTGATGCACACGATGAAGGCACTGCTGCTACACTGCTGCTAAATCTTTTTATTTAAAATTATTATTATTATTATTGTTATTTTTTAGCAGGTAACACATTCAGTGGAGACTCTCACTATTTTCTCTTCACTGATCCCTTTTTTTTTCCTAAATAGTCATAGCTAATGTAGAAACTATTCAAGTTCAAGATGCATTCTGACAATTCTTTCTGAAATGTTTCTTTTTCTATTGATCGACACTGACTTTTGATGTGGCATAGAGGTTAAGTTCTCTTGACCATTTACTTTGCTTGATTAGAATTCACCTGAAGTTCTCAGTTATGTATGTTAAACATTGTTGTAGTGTGAAAACTTAGACATTCCACTGTTGACAATCAATTGTGTTATTCTAACAATTTTCTGTGTCATGCTGAAACTTCAGTTTTCATCCTTAAACTATTTTGTTTTGTAATGTCAAGGCAGAGGGCATCTGATCTGATTGGCACTCGAACCTTGGTGATTTCTGTGTTGAAGTCACTCCATGTCTTACAAAGGACTTTATCAAAGTATGCAGTGAATTCCAAATAAATTCTATTATTTGATTTACTTGTGGCCACTTTTTTGTTGTTGTTGACAAACTCACCTAAGTAATTTATAGCTTTGTCTTTAGCTAACATTTCAACTAACTAAACTGGTGTAACTTAATTGCTTTCTGCTCTGTAGCTTCCCCCACCACCCCTGTTGCCTTTCCAAGAAATGGGCATGTTGTGTAAATATCCCTGTATTCTAATATAGATTCTGACTGATTCTTACACTTTTATGTATCTTGATAACTGTTTCCTCAAACTTAGGTTCCTTTAGCTCCCAATCCTAAGATTTTGTTGTTTCCTAAGACTTTTCTCCTCTAGTGATGCTTTTGTCCCAGTCTCCGACATTATCGAGACAGGAAATCTTCAAAGCTGCAATGTCCTAAATTGAGATTAAAAGAAATCAACCCTGCCCACCACCAGAAGCTTTTCTTCTTCTTGCTCTAGCAATCCTACTTTTGGTAATTTTTGCTATTACTTTTGTCACATAATCACATAATCCTAATCAAATCATTCTTGTTATTTATTTTTATTACCATTGCTTCTCTAATTACCACTTGCAAAACAATTCTGTTATTTACTAAGGCAAACAGTACTTTCACTCTGGCCAAAACATCCAAAGAAAGAGAGCACTATGCTTATCACAGGGAGTTGCAGTACCTAAGTCTGGATTAATGGCTGTTCCATATAAAAGCAAACATTTTGTGGGCAAAGAACAGTGAGATGACATTATTTGCCTTAGTTATGCTTGTGGGTCAATTGTGTTCCACTTGATCTGTTTTTCAATGAAACTTTTAGATGTTTTGACTTGAAACATTCCTTGCACATTCCCTTACCTTGGTGACTGTGCTGAAACATTGGATTACTTATCACACCTGCTGAGAGCAAACACCTTTATGTCATTTTTGGTTCTAGCAACACAGTGGAGAATAAGCATCAGAAACAGATTGTAATTGCTGACAAATAGTCATCACTCTTACCTTACCATTGTAAGCCATTTCAGGTTGGTGGCAGATCACTTTTATGGAGGTTGAAAGAGAAGGCATAATTGAGGTTGTACATAACCTGAAAGAAAGAAAATGAGGAAGGTTAACAAATTAAATATAATAAATACCTATGCTTTACATGCATACTAGTAGCCATGAAGCACTCTCTCAAGTTGTGAAGAGAATAGGATTAATGTATATCACAGAATCACAGAACTGTAGGGTTGGAAGGGACCTCTAGAGATTATTGAGTCCAACCCCCCTGCCAAAGCAGGCCCCCTGCAGTAGGCTGCACATTATGATGTGATTTTATCACTAGCTAAAAACTGCACAAGAAAGTGTTTTGGGGAAATGCATTAGTAATAACACAAGCACATAAAAGAAAACTAGTGATGTTCATAATGGCACTCAGCAGAATGTTTTGCAGCTATTTTTTGGGAGGAAGTGTCAACAAAGCTGAATTATTGTCATTATCCACTAGCACAGAAAACAGTCTTTAATATCTCAGACATCTGAATTCCCAATATATAGAGGAAATATTAGTCCCAAGTTTTCTCAGCATATAGTAGAATACTGTATACAAAAACCCTACCCGAAATAATAGGTATAAGTCTTAAGGAAAAAATAGACTGAGTTATGCCTTTACTATTGCTGCAGGATAACTACTACATAAAAGAACTATTCTTTCTTTGCTATCAAATAAAGTCTTGGATAACATATTATTGTCTATGAACTCCTTTAAACTCTATCAAAACAAGACTGAGCTAAGCAGACCATAATTACTTCATTTACCACACACAGTTTCATCTGATTTGCTATAAACATCTGTAGGGGGACCTTCAATTACAGCACAGATAACAAGGTTCAATGTATTATAAGTGAATCTAAGTACCAAAGGACATTTAATAAAAATCGAGGAAAATTCACAAGAAAATGCTGTCTGCTGATTTATTTACCCTGGTACATCTTGTCTCTGCTGTGTTTTGCTGCTAACCAGGTTTCAAATCATTAGAAATGTGAGAAAACATGTTTTTAAAGATCAATCTTCAATTTAAGAATGGTAAAACAGGAGTACTGTTTTTTAAATAATGCCATGACAGAAACGGAAGTGAATGAATCAGCAAAGAGTAGCAGAAGTTATGATGCAGAACTCTGGATGCTCAGAACTATAAATGCTATTGCTCATTTCAAGAAGAGCCGTGAATTACAAATAAGGAAATAACATTTCAGCTCAGAGAGAATTTGGGAAAAGATAACTCAAGTTTATTGAGCCAGGTATAATGACAAAAGATGAGTGGAGCTGCAGCATCATTTGCAATTTTTCTTGTTATCACTTGGGAAATTATAAAAATTGAGAGTTCACGGGATTAAGTGAGCTCATAGTAGCAGTCCACTTTAAGAGGAAACAGGCAAAATCTCTCAGTGGTATTTGGTGTAACTGAATGGAATTTTATGCACTGTTAAACATTGCAGAATGTTTTTAGAAAGCTATGAAAGTAATTTATCCACCATAAGTGACACTTTAAACATCTGTAGGTAGCTTTAGTGGTCTGCTTCTAAAGCCTGAAGAGTGAGGGCTCAAAAACATTGGTCTGGGGGACTGAGTAGTAACACAGTGGAAAACATGTTGAACATGTTGAAATATATATATATCTAATTTCAATATGAAAGTCTGAAAAGGAGATATGGCTTAGCCCTGTCTTTTCACACTTATTCTGCCTTTTCTTCAGGTTGGGCTTTTAGACATGACAGAATTACAAGGGGTTACTGTTAAGCCTTCTTGTTTCTTCAAATCTGTATGAAAGTATTCCCAAATGTTCCACCTTCTAGGAATATGAAGACTGGCAGCTAGAGCAAAGTGCTAGTCACATAATCACAATTAAGACATCTTCCTTATTCCATTTGCACCTACAAATCGGAAAAATAACTGCTTCAAGTTTACGGCTGTACTTAAAGTCTCTACATTCCCCACAATTTCCTATAGCTCCCATCCTCTCAGATTTGTACTTTACATGGCATAATGTGATTCCTACACAAAGGATTCCTAATTTGCCCTAAGGAACAAAGCTTGAAAAGAAAATAATCTTCTGCAGAACGTTTTCCATAACATCCACCCATTTCTCCTTTATTTTCATACATGTGCACACACAAATAAAAATAACTGCTTTTTTTTTTTTTGGTATATGGACATCTACTCTGGAATAAATTCAGAAGGAGAGAACATGGTTTTATCTGGATCCTACAGAGAGATCTTCCAAAAAGAAAAAAATCCAGCAAAGATAATTAGTCCATTTTACATTCTTTGAGCTTCTATCACTGCTAAACACTTATGAAAATCCATGTTTACTGTCATAGCCTCAGGAGATGTACATTTTGTTTCCAAGAGTGTCCTGAGGGACAACTACCATATAAGCCCATATAAGCGTCCTTCAGTGCAGTGTAAACAATGTAATGTAAGAGTTTTATTACAGAATAGCAACACTAACCTGTTGTGGTTTGAATCTTTTAAACAATTCTGAGGTTTCTCAAGGCCACATGTCACACGATGTTTAATGTTGCTTGCAATAAAATGTAGAGCCAGGGACTACCCAAATCACACTACTGTTTTCTGTATATAAAAATGCCAGTGCTTTTGAACGGATACTGCTCTCAAATGAAGTGTTTTTAAAATGTGAGCGTGGAATCAAAAAGTTTTCTTCTAGGTAGGCAGTGGTAGTTGCTGAAGTCAGAGGGACCGTCCTTGCGTGGCATTATAAACACACGCTGGTGGGAAGTAGCTGTGCTCCTGCAGTCAGTGCAGCAGGCACGTATGCGGGGCTTATTTGTGGAAAAGGTGGGACACATTTTAGCATCTACCCCTTCTTATTTACTGATATTATTGGGGACCAATTTTTGAAATTCAAAGTGCTATGTCTGTGGTTAATCTGTCTCTTTGTCTTTTATATGTAACTCCGAGAAAGAAATTATAACAAAAAAGAGAAACAAAACGTGTTTTTTTCCTTCTCCTTGAGCAAGTGATTAATATGTTCATACTTCGCAGAGGACCTCTCACCTTCAGCCCACAGATATGAACAACTTCAGAGTCAAATGTCCCTGTCTGGAGATGCTTTATAATAGTCTGCTTACTTCTATTCTCTGCTCTACTTAACAGTCCATAGAGAACTTGAGAATCTGTGAAAGCTGTGTCCTTCTGAAGCCTCTTTCTCCCTGTGGCATGGGTTGCTCTGATGCTCCAACCCTTTACTCTGTCGCTTATGCACAGAAGATAATAAAAAATCAAGTTGCCTTTCTAGAAAAGTCATGGCTCACTGATCTCCTTAGGAACATATCCTATTCTTTCTCAGCAGATCCTTTGGCTCTGACATTTGAAGTTGTTTGAAATTCTCTGGCAGCTCAGGAGGGAGGCTGAATAGCGCGATATTTGTTCGCTCCTCATTGCCAGTCTGACAAGTGAACAGCAGTTCACCAGAGTTCAAACATCTGGCAAACAGCTCGCTGCAGCTCTAAGCTGTCACACATTAATAAAGACCAATTGTTCCGTCAAGACCATGTTGAGAAGTTTAAAGGAGAAGAGACAAGGGGAAACGTGCTAATTAAAAGTATCTATATGGAGTTGTAATGAATAATAGATGATTAATTTAACTTTCTTAAAGGTAAATCTTTGTTACAGGATCAGACAGGAACTTTGTTTATCCTAATTGAAGAGAAGAGGTGTCTGCCACCCTTAAACGACACCTTATTTGCTGGATACTTCCATTGGATACTGCTGAACTCTGAGATGTACGTCTGCAGCTGATGGAAAGGCACATTTTCATATCAATTCCTCTTATAATTTTAAAATACACCAGAGCACTTCTGAAAGAGGACAGAAATGTATTGATTCTCTTTATTCACATGTTCAAACTCTTGTTGATCATTATCTGTCAGTGCAACGTACATTCTATATTATACAGAGTATTGGTTTTAAAATATGCCATGAAAACAGGAGTGGAGAAGATAATGAGAAAAATGTTATTTATATTTCATGGACCATTCATACATTTTCTATGTCAGGAGATCTAACATTTGCCCCGCAACTTTACAAATGTCAGTTTCAGCTATTTTCAAATATATAGTTCTTGTATGCATTGCAACATTAATTTTTAAAGAAAAATCCATAGCTTTTATAGAAGCAGACACAATATTTTAGCTTTTAATTCCATGTCTCTAAGCACTTCTCTCCATAATAGCTTGTAAAAGAAGAAAAATCTCCAAAAGAAATATTCTTCTGTCTTTCCTTCAAAGAGGATGAATTCAGAAACATCTTTTCATTCTGAATGATTTGTAGAACGTGCTGATCTCTTAGGAACAATACTAGGCATAGTCCACTCAAAAGCTCCCTTGAATGTTGCCTGTTGAGAATGAGGGGTAGTATCTCTTACCCAGAGTGTGCTTGGACAGGAGGGAGAAGAGCTTGTTTTTCCTGCTTCTGTGGAAAAGATGTGAGAAGCAGAGAAATGGCTGCAGCTGCAGTGTGGGCAACCCTAATGCTCCCCAACAGGTCCAAAGTTATGTTTTATCAGAAGTAGCTGCTGGCAGGGATCTGGCAAGGGACAATGGGATCAGGATCATTTTGCAGCCTGTTGGGCTGGGTGAATGCCTGTGGTTCTGCACAAAGAGCTAGTATTGGTTTTGAGCAACTAGAAACAACTCTCACTCAACACGACTGAATAGTATGAAGATTTCGTGTGGAAAATGAATGCCTTTTGGATACCAGAAATGTGCAAAATATCTCTAATCCTTTGGATCATGATCTGAAACTATGTTTTGTAGCAATTGAAAGGAATTAATATTTTTACAGTTAATGATGTATCTGCAAGCAGTTTTGTTGAGAACAATTTGCTCATCTTACAAGTATCATCAGAAGTCAGTGCTACAGCCAAGTTGAAAAGGCTAGAAAAACATGCATTAATGAATGATTTAGAAATTTCTTATGAAGCATAATATGGAAACTTACATAGAATGGCTTAGGTTAGAGGGGACCTCAAAGACGATCTAGTTCCAACCCCCCTGTTGTGGGCAGGGTTGCCATCACCACATCAGGCAGCCCAGGGCATCAACCAACCCAGCCTTGAATACATTTAGGGATGGGGCATCCACAGCTCCTCTGGGCAGCTGTGCCAGGGCCTCACCATCCTTCCGGTGCATATTAGATGTTCTCTTAAATATCATTTCCAAAGATTTCTTAAAACAGTAGTTTAATATAAATATGCAGAATAACTTTTACAATACTTCTATTCAAGTTTATTTTTCTCTGTCATTAATATGAGCCATCCCATTCTGCCTTATGAGTGATTTTTAAAATCGTTATCCAGATTCCTTTATGCTCTGTGAGTCATAAAATTCCCAGGTGACACCTTCTGAGAATGCTTTTCTACAGCTAGCAGTAGCAGGCTATGCTTGTGGAACAGGGAAAAATGCATATTTTTTTTATTTTTAGGCACAATATGAGAAAAAAAATTAGGAACTCTTCATGTTATTTTATATAATATTTTTACCTATAAAATACCAAGTAATTGTTATTCAGTTAAAAATGATTACCAAATTAAAAAATAATGTCATTGATAGGTTTGACACGCTGAAATATTTTCTTTTGTAGTGTACTTGAATATACATCATCAGGATGCATTGGCGAAAGCAAGTAATTCACAAGAGAGCAAATAACCATCAGGACTACTAGTTCTTGGGCAGACAAAACCATATTTTCCTGCTCCCCTGTAATGAGCTGTTCAAGGACTAGTCTATCCTTAGATGACCATAATTATACCTCCCATCTTATGAGCCTCTGTGACTCACACTAACATAACAGCTCACAGAATCATGTCTTGTAAGTGTAAGGGCAGTACAAATATAAGGAGTCTGCCTTTAAAACTGCCAGCCAAATAGATACATGTAAGGTCTAAATGCTCAGCAGAGTTCTGCCAGCCTTTTAGCATTTTTTTTTTTTAACCTTTGTGCCTTTATTAAGGCTGGTGAAATTTGTTAGGAGAAGCCTTAGTGCTAAAACAATATAGGATATGGACACAAGAAGTAGTTTGTGTTGTTGTGGACCATGTTGGACTGGGCTCCCTTTTTCAGACCTATAACAACTCAAAGGTACCAGGAGCTCTGTGCTGGCTAGAAGTGAGCATGGAAAGCTGTATCAAGACAGAGCACTGACACTGCAGAGTTGCACTGCAGCTTCTATTCTTGAATCTTAATTATGGGCTAATTTTAATTGGACTAGACTTTATGCTGCCACTGACATGCATGATCATTGGCAATGCACAATTATTGTGCACCTTCATAGCTGAATGGTGCCTTTGCCTTCTGAGAAAAGTCTTTTGACAAAGCAGGAGAACTGTGATGTCCCAGCCCCAGTTATGCCTGGTTCTGTAGAGCATAACACAGTGTGGTCATTCATTCCAAAATTTGGTGATGTTGATTAGGTCAGTCAGAGCCCAGACACTGCTGTGGACAGCTGCCAGACAGAAGCTCTTACACTGACAATTCTGGGTTCTGTTGGGCTGAAAATGCAGTGTAGGAGGCATGGAAACATATGCAGTGCTTAGAATTGGAGAGGACAGAAACCTGGTGGAGTGACCATGTAAGTGGTGGGAAGCCTAATTCTCATCACTAATATACGTAGATTTCAGAGGCCTTGAGAACCACAGGCTTGTTTGTGATAAGATCTAATCTCCTCCAACATTGTGGACAGTCACACATTTTACAGCTGTTCACCTGCCAAGAAATTACTGCAGCCAAGACTCAATGGGGCTGACTTTTGGCACTGTGTTTGTCATCCTTGGCCTTGTGGTAATTAATCCACCTGGTGATTTCTGCAGCTGACCCTTTACATCCATTTAACGGATCTTTGCTGAATTCTTCGTTGAAGATGAAGTGCTGACATGCAGAAAGAAGGATGCAGCACTTATTGGAGATGATTTCTGTCAGCCTTTTGATGACTAATACCATGTATCTGCATTAGCATCTAAGACAGACATATATAGATTCTTAACCATGAGCCTTTGAAGGTGTTTGAGAGGGTGTTGGGTTGAGATGGTGCACAGTTGTTTCAAGCCCATTGGGAGATAGAAACTGCTTGTTTCTGGTAGGGAGAGTCCAAAACCTGAAGAACCCATGCTGCTTGTGAGTGTCTTGCTGAGGTACTGCTATGAGGCTTCCAGAGCAAGACAGTGTGAATGTTTGGTCAGTTCATTCCTGTGGTCATCTCGAAAGACTCTGTTACAGAACAGCGTACTTACAATCTTTGGTCTCTGTCTCTCAAATGGGAGAGGCATAAACTTCCCAACATTGTGAGAGGAAGTAGCTAAATATGTCAATTAATACTAAAAACTCCACTATGAAAATGGTTGTCATCTTTGTACATAATCTTCATAAAAATTTGCCACAGAGTAGCCCAGATATTTATAATAGTGCTGCCATTTCACTTCAGAATAGAAGAATTATTTTATAACAGTACCTAAATGTGAAATATCTTTTAAAAATGGGAACTGGAATTATTACAAATTGCAATTTACTGTGAAAGACATCAGATTTATTCTTTCTGAGTGATCTATTTCTCCTCATTTAAAGTTGTAAATTTGTTATCTTGAGCTTCATTTTCCCCTCAGCAGTTGTAGTGTGGGTGCTGTGATCTTTGTTGTATGTAAATGCATTAAAGAAGGTGGATCAAATCATTTTTAATATGGCAGATTGACCAAAATTGGCACGAAAGTAATGACGTATTCAAAAGCAATACTGTTAAGGAGATCAATGGCAGATGTTTCTTTTCTCCAAGATTTTTCTATAGTAGCTGTTCTGGTACAACTGAAATTCTCTGGTAAATTACAATTCATCATGGTTTCATGGAACTATTTTCCCTCTGGGTATCCTTGAGTTCTTATGGAGTCTCACTAAGCATCTCAGTTATTTACAGTGTTCATCAACGCAAGTGATAGCAAAATAGCCTTCCAACACATGATTCACAATGTTATTGCTCTTAAAATAATGTTTTTGCAGTTTCTGATGAGCTGATTTTCCTCTGTACATCAAAATGAAGGTGTAGAATCAAAATATTGCAGGTGAAAGTTACTCAACAACTGTGTTCTTTGGAAATCTTAGCAGCCCATTTCTTTCTCTAGCAATAAGAATGCTGTTGATGTTGTAAAATTCTTCTGCTGTATTTATAAGGTGATTATAATCAAGTTTCTCAACAAATCTTTAGCATACTATGCATTTAGCTATGCTAATCCACAGCTTTTGGAGTGTTAGAAAATATATTTAAGAAAGCAGTAACAAAAGTTAATACTTATGTCATAAAGTGACTATAATAAAAAACCGGGACAATAAAGCACGTGAAAAGATGAAATATGCTATCTATTATAAATAAGTGAGCCTACAGAGCAACTTCTAAGAAATCAGTACTGTGGAGGCAGCCTCATGGTTTTATTATGAAATTATTCATATCTCCATCCTTGAGACTTAATTTTGCCATACACTTTAAGGTTATACTATCCATCATGAATTATTTTAATGCAGGTCTTCGCTCTATAAATTTAGAAGACAAAAAAAAAAAAGAAAAATATTGTGTGTTCTACATTATATGTTTGATTCCACCTTGAAATTTATAGGTGAAACATGGGAAGCGATTAGTAACTGGTAATAAATTTCAAGGATTACAATAGTTTTAAAGAATCCAGACTTGGCAGAATGTGTATTATCACTGTCACAAAGTTAAAAGGAAAATCTGTGACCTGAAAACTCAAAGGATCAAAACTTTTTTGTGTGTCAGGGTTTAAAAACTGCATCTGCAGTCTGGGGGAGGATGAGCATTTCGTTCAAGATTTCCAGTGTGTAGCTCCTTATTTCTCTGATATATCACTCTACAGAAAGACATGTCTCCATAGATTTGGGATTGCATAGAGAGAGATGTCCTGTTAGTAACTGAAATCAGGGAGTCAGATCTTTGTCTAGTAAATTGGTGCACCTCTGCTGATTTCAGTCTGAGTCTTTTGCAGCCTAAGAAAGTAGTAGGAAAATAAAAGGTTAAAACTTTTGGATTTGAAGTTACCCTTCTAATTCTTGGTGATTTCGTCTGGCAGTACAGAAATATTTATAAGTGTACTAAAATACTTGGCCATTCTTTCTCAGATAAGGGAAGCTGATAACAGTTTTTTTGGGTGTTTCTAAATCAAAGGTATCAAAAAGAACATCAGGTAAAAAGAAAATAGAATATGAAGCAGAGATAAGAAACTAAATAATTTCAGATCTACACTCTAGTATTATGTTCTGGATCTAGTAAGACAAACTCTGCTGATAAAAAGTAAATTAGGAATAAATTTGGAATGCTAAATCCAAGATGAAACTTGGGATGACTGTTTTGTTGGAAATACATGTGTGCATATATAACTGTCCCTCCTGCCCTCACTCACAGGTATCCTGTAAGATTCAGCACCTTTTCTGTAGAAATCTACTATAAAGCAGCATCTGGGTAAATAAAAATTCTGCAAGTAGGGACTTAGGTATGCAGCTATGCTCCAAGTTAATCATAGAATCATAGAACCAATCACAGAATCATAGAATGCTTTGGGCAGGAAGAAACCTTAAATACCTTAAATACTGTCCAATTCCAAGCCCCCTACCTGGCCTCCTCTTCCCTCTCATTTCCACCTGTTCAATCTTTCTTTTCCACCTATATAGTTTTCTGACCATCTCATAGAGTCAAATTATAAACTGACTGTGTATGTCATCCTCTTTTAACCACCTGATGAAGACAGGAGGAGAATATGAACTGCTGACCATTACTTTTTGTAAGATTTTCCTGGCTCTACTCGCAGTAAACATCAACCAGATTTTGTACCCATCATTTTGGTGAATACATGCATAATGCTTCTCTTCAATGAAATTGTGTGAACTATTCTTCTAGAAAAGATGATCTGGCACTCAGCTCTTGCCAGCAGTCATTGCCAGGAGCTTAGTGTCTTCTTCAGTCCCTGGGGGAGGAGCTACAGAAGCAACTGTGTTGTGACTCCAGCTGAATGGGTTGATGGCCACTGATGTTTTCTACTATGCCTTGAAAAGGGAGATTTTAGGCACCTAATGGTCAGTTAGTGCAATAAAAATAGCACAAGATTAAAACATGCTTCTCTTGTAGTGTAAAAAAAATGAATATTTTAAACTGAGTGTTCAGTGTCACAAATATAAACCATTAGGGGGACCCCCAGTGATATAGAAATAGTTATAAACAGAAATGCTGCAGTATTCTTATATTACTTTTGATATAACTATAACCAGAGCAGTATATCTTACATTTTTAATCAATTTTCCATTTCACAGCCTTATTTTTGGAAGCAGAGCTGGAGTCCTGTGGAGCTATCACTCCTGTGCTGTTGAATGACCTCTTGGATTTTCTTTGTTGTAACAAAAATCATAAAAAGTAAATGTGTCATATTATTTGCTACTGACTGATATGTATCTGTTAAGTACGTTTTTATATAGATGAAAATCTTGATATTGTATCACACCGTAAGCAGGAAGAGAAATAGCTCCCCTTGCCTGAGTAGCGTGTGTTGTTTGCAGGAGAAGAGGCAAACATTCTGCAGTGCCACTATGGCCCCTTGGCTTGCACCAAGACAGCATGCTCAGCCCAGCAAAGGCTGGCACCAGGGCCAGGAATTGGCATCAGTGATGCACCAGAGCTAAGAATTAGCAAGACTGAGGATTAAATTCCATACATACTGGGAAAAGGGAACTGAGACCAAAGAAGTTCTAACTTCATGGAAAGTAAAGCTACTTGAAAGGTTGAGGATGCAGTCTAGGTAATATTCCCACAAGAACGTGCAAGAAGATAGCTCTCTGAAGTACACAAACGTTTCTACTGCTTGCCAGCTGCTTTCTTTTCTCCTAGTAGGTGCAAAACCAATACTTGTCACAGCTCCTGTTAAGACTAGGCATGCTAGCCACCTTTCAGTAGAGCTTATAACATATTATATTGTCAATTCTAGTTATATGGTTAAACTATTATTTGGATATTCACCTTTTGTTGATGATTTAAATATCCTCTGGTGCTTCTTCTGGATATTCTGAGCTAAACCTAGTTATCCACTTCATTAGATCAATTCTTCGTAGACAGAAATTCACAGAAATTGGTGGCATCCCACTGACTTGATGGACGTGGATTATCACTTCCCACCCATCCTTTTCGTTTTGATGTCACTTAAACTATTAATGAGCCACTAAAAAATTGTAGTGTCTCCATAACTTTGTCAATACTTCAAGTTTTATTAGATATTCTTACTGTAATTCACTACTAGAGAGAGGCGTCAAACCTTCATGCATGTCTTTAGTGGCATTATAACCTCAGAGATCAAAACATCAGACAGAATTCCAGTTACTAAAACCACAAGATGTTCAGTAGGAAAGGAGATCATGAATGGGAGACTAACTCAAAGTTTTTCTATATGCAGAGTGTATTGTAATAAATTTTCACCATCAGCAAGAAGAGGAGTAGCTAAATTTACTAATACTGATAATTAAACATAATAATAATTTCTTTTTGTTGTTGTGGTATATTTTCAAGATGTAACTCGCTACAAACCCCTCTGAAAATGTCTACATTCACTTTAAATGTTGAGATAGTTTGGCAGAAGATATTTTATATACATATATAATAAAAGTAATAGAAATGCTTTCATTCCAAAAATGCTCAGCAGCTCTTCATCTTTAGTAAGGCAAGAAACTTACAGATTTGACTTGTATAACATCACAAAATGAATGAACATGAGATGTAGGTATTAGCTACAACTGCATTTGTAGGGGGAAAACACTGTAGCAGGGAAAGTACTGTCTAAGCTAAAAAATGATGCTGGTAGAGGAAAAAGTGATTATGAAACTAGGTATGATAAACTTTGGATGTGATAAAGTTTCTAACCATTAAAGTAATGATCCTTCCTAGTAG
The DNA here is from genome assembly GCA_024606505.1 of Aquila spilogaster. Lineage (NCBI taxonomy): Eukaryota > Metazoa > Chordata > Aves > Accipitriformes > Accipitridae > Aquila > Aquila spilogaster. Next base: position 63,295,349 of record JANHGO010000042.1, on the reverse strand, counting down.
AGTAGAAAAGGAAAAAAATCAGAACTGATTCAAGGAGGAGCATGAACATCAAGGATTCCTAGAGAGCTTTGCCCAACCATAGCTAAATTGACACAGCCAGGCTAGGGCTTGCCAGACCAGTGGTAGCTGCAAGCAGCTGGAGGAGGCTAGGAAAGGACCATGTCCTTCCTCTTGCTCCCAAGGGACCCACTTTAATCAGTCCTCTCCTTTCTCAAGTTATTACCCTTTATATGACAAGGTTACCCTCAAGAGTGGTGATGGCAGGCAAAGACAAAAGGTGTCTCCCTCAACCATGTGTTCTGAGGAGCAGTCATTCTCTTTCAGGTCTTAGAGGACTTTTGAGTATTCACAATAATTCTGGGTCTTTGGGAATGTTCTCAAAGTCTTCAGTAGAAGTCAGGTACCTAATGAAAATTACAATGGAAAGACAATGAGCGCTCCAGAGCACATTTTCATAGAATCATAGAATCATAGAACGGTTTATGTTGGAAGGGACCTTTAAGTTCATCTAGTTCCAACCCCCCTGCTATAAGCAGGGACACCTATAGGCAGGGACATCCTGTCCCTTAAGTTACCTTCCCCCCTTAGGTTATTCCTAGCTGTGAGGAGTTTGAGAGCATGATTTCATGTTGTAGTGGTTGCATTTTACATCCATTTTACATACACTGAGATGACTCTGCTGCATACTACCTTCTCTCTGTACTCATTTAGACTACTACATTTTGAAGCTTATTTCTTTTCCTCTTTCCTGCCTCCCTAGGGGAATATATTTGGATTGCTTATTATTAAAAACAAAAGTTTAGTTTGACTATATTTTGAAAAAAAAATTGGGACAAATAAGCTCTTCAAAACACAGTGATGGTTATTATTTGTGTTGTAAATCCATTTCCCAACTGTTTTGAAATTATGTAACCACTGCCAGTGGCAGTGAAAGGAGTCACTTGAAGGTGTGAGATATCGATGCACCGCCAGTGGATTTTTTTCATATTGCTGTGCTGGCGTGGACTCAGCAGGTACATAAAATACAATGTTCCAACCCATTTCACCCTCCATGCTGGAGTGAGGTATGTACATTTTCACTCTCTACACTTGCTGCCTGTTCTCAGTGAGAGAGTCAGAGCTCATGTTGCTGTGCAATCTTGAGCTTCTTTTATGAGCTTAGCTGGAACGCTGCTGGGTATCTTTCTTCATTGCAGCTGTTTGAATCTTGGCTTGCAAAATCAGAAGCTCTTTCCTGGCTGCGCAGATGATTACCTTACTTTAGGTAAAGCCTCAAATACCCTGAAGTATCTCGCATAGGTTCTCACAATATCCCTTATTTTATTACCACATTTGCCCTGTTAGTTCTGCACATTGACTAATGGTGGATTAATCTGTATGACTGAATAGTGACTAGTCTGTCTTTGATTCTGTTTCTTTTTGTATTTGTCTTTGCTGCGGCTAAAGAACCACAAGAAAAGAGATGAAGATACTTGCACCCTTCAGATCCTGAGAAAAGACTGTGCTGTCAAGAGAGAAAAATAGAGAACAAATTCCAAGAAATATAACAGCAAATATAAATTATGGATGAAGGAGCAGTTTGCTTTGCTGCACTGAGCCATGATGGTTTGTTGGAAAATCTAGTAAAGTTTTTAGAAGACTGCAATATCTTCTCCCTCTTGTTTTTACCCCTTAAAAACAGAAATTAGAAGCAGACCATAACTTCAGATTCAATCCTGAATGGAGCAGAAAACCTAAATTTTGTTATGGACTTATACACTGACTGTTGATCTAAACAAAGTCTCAAATTTAAACTGCTTAACTTTCATTGAATGAAATTTTGAGTGTGCCTTTTGATTGATTCTTCTTTAACTGTATTTTGTATCTCTCTGCTCTTTTTAGAAGACATTAGTTTTGATGGATACCAGCCTACTAAATGGCCCGTGTTGTTATAGAAACTGAATGCCTTGAAGACATGAATAAATTTGTTCTTCATGGGCTTCTTCCACTCTTATCTTACATGTATGAAAAAGAAGTACAGAAAGATTGAACAAATTTCTCAAGGTCACATGGAATTTTGGTGGTAGAAATTGAGCTGGTTTTCTTAATCTCATTTCAGATTTTTGATTACATTATTGATCTTTCTGTTTGTTTTCATCTGGTGAGATACTTAGAAACAATCTTTTTAAAAAGCTAGGATGAAATTTTAAATAACAATTTTCATATTGCTTTCAAAGGTTTTGTTTTTATTAAGTGTCATTGGGATGTTCTGCTTCCTCAGCAGCCCAAAACAGTTTATCATGTTATTGCAGCCTGATCAATAGTCCACTACAAAACAAACACTACTTGTAATTAGCAGGAAATGAGGGATTTGATACCTGTCTTACAAGAACAGACATAAGATTTTTATGTTTCTGATGGTTTTGACTGGCATTTTTAATGAAGAAGCTACATTGACCTCACATATATTTGGTGTTTCAAACACAAGTAATCGCCAAGATATATTATTATTATGCATTTATTTATTAGTAGATTTTTGGTTTTAATACTCTTTTCACTGACTTTTAAAGCTTACAGATATACATTACTGATAATGAATTTTTATTCCTGATTAGAGTATTGTTCAGTTTGGTTTAGGAATTCAGAATTTTTGGGTCCAGTACTAACTGATACTAAAAAATTGGATTTTGCTGTTTTCCTAAATGAACCAGATCCTCATCTGAGTTTCTTTCATGTGACTAGCTAATAAATGGTCTCTTCTATTTGTGTTAATTGAGAGAAGAGGCAGGGATAGTGCAAAAATTACTGCAAAGAGCATTTCAGATACGTCATGGTAAAAGATGACAAGCATTACATTGACATTTAGAGAAGAAGTAAGATATGACACAAATGACCTAAAGAAAGTTAAGTTACTGAAGCTCATTTGTTGCTTATTGCTTTACAACAACAGACTAGAGTTTGGTACAAGTCACTTAAATAAAGTGAAGTCAGTTTCCTTTTGAGTTCAGTGATTTCTGGATCATGTCCTGAAATGTTTTGTTTGCTGAACTACAAGCTCAAGATTTCCAGCTCTGTGCTGGAAATTCCTGTACTGCACTGATGATGTTGATAAATCATTTGTCAAAATAATATGAGGTAAAGTTTCCAAGACTCATAAGAGCATTTCAGCCAAAAAGTCTATTGAGATAGGCTGTCAATGTTGATCCAGCCAACTTCCATGTACAATCCTCAACTTCTGCGTCTGAGGGAAGGGGAATTGCAACAATCTTTTCACTGTCCCTTACGCCATTGTGGTGTGAGCTGTTCATTCATCTACTTGTGATGTCTGAGGCTATATTAATCTTCAGAACTTATCCCACATCGTGGTGTGTTGTCCCTGGCCATCAGCCAGACATCCACCCAGACTCACTCACTCCCCACTCCTGAAGGATGGGTGGGGACAACAAATAAAGTATATGAGAAGACCAGTGAATCAAGATACTGGCAGCTTGATGAGGAAAGCAAAGGCAGTGCCTACAAATGAAGTAACAAGATGAATTCATTCACTGCTTCCCATCTGCAGGCAGATGTCCAGCCACTACCTGGAAAGCAAGGCCTCAGCATACTTAACAATTGCTTGTGAAGACAAATGCTGTTATCATCACTGTTCAAATTTCCTCCTCTTTTCAGTCTCATTGCTGAGCACGGCATCGAACAACACGGAATATTTCTTCGAACAATATGAAATATATTTTTTAAATGAATACACTCACACACACAAATACCCACAAAAACAATCCAGACTCATGAGGTTAGTGATCCTGCCCAACCCCACCCAAAATGGTGCTCTGCATAGTAGATCTCATTGTGCTCACATGACAAATAAACCACTGGGACCAAAAAGAAACATCCTGAAGGAACTGGGAAGGCAGAAAGCCTGCCCCTTACCATTACATTATTTTTTTCCTTTTCATCTTCTAAATACTATACATTTGTGCAGAGCCAGTATTCACTATTCCAGGTCTCCAGGAGCTTGCTGCCTTAGGGTGGTGAATGATCTTTTGCTTTAGAAGGCCCTTCTTTTATACAGCAGAGAAGAGGGGGAGTACTCATCCCAGTTTCCCAATCCTTTGATTACTCCCAGTATACTTCCAGTGGAGGGACGGAGGACAGGACATGGAATAGCCATGGTGCTGTGTTAGTACTGTTCAGTCATGGCCAAAATGAGGGAGCACTGGGGAGCCCTCAATGTGCTTTAGTTACAGATGCACAGCACAACATCATACAGGCTGCTAGGAAGAAAGTTAACTCCAGTCCAGCTAGAACTAGCACACACATTTATCACATCCAGAAGCATGCTAATGACTTTTCTGAATATCTTCCGTAAAACCTTTTTTCTGCCAAATTTCGGTTTTATATTGATCACCTGACAATAGACCTAAAGATTTTGAATTCTTAGGATGAGAGGTAGTGGCCTTAAGTTGACAGGAAAGGTTCTGTTTGGATATTAAGAAAATTTCTTCTCAGAAGGAGTGATAATGCATTGGAACAGGCTACCCAGGGAGGTGAGGGAATCACCATTCCTGGAGGTTTTCAGGAGGCGTGGAGATGTGGCACTGAGTGACATGGTCTAGTGGGTATGGTGGTGCTGGGTTAATGGTTGGACTATATGACCTTAGAAGTCTTTTCCAACCTTAATGAATCTATGATTCTATGATTTTATATTCAGTATCATTGGCAAATGCCAACTAATCTTGTACAATGATTTCCTAGTTCCTAGCTTAAAACTACTCTTCCTTGAATATCATTATTGCTTAATAAATTGCATACTTTCCTTTTGAACAATATTAAATAATTACCTTTCAGATTTGCAAGAGAAGGACTGTTCGCATTATGTGTAATGCCTCATGAAATACTAATTGATGGTTTTGTGCAGTGTCTCAGTGGAATAATTGCTTGCTTAGTGCAACACTTTCACTGAACAAACGCTTATTCTTTACATTTTTTCTTTGGAAAATAATTTTCCTTCCGCAGTGATATTTTCAGAAAGATTTCTGTTTAGGAGTAATTGGACTATGATCTATAAGATCATTTATTTGATGAACCATGAGCTGTACGGCCACAGTTTCTATTTTTGGGGGTTTTGTGCAAGCCACTTTTTTGAATTTCCCTTTTAGATGCTTCATGCTTGCTTTTTTTCCTTTGTTACTCCAGGGTTTGGAGGAAGACAGAATAAGGCCATGGAGAAAATAAGGAAAAACTGTTTTCATATTTTATTATCATAAAGAACTGTGATAGAATTGTTTCTAGTTGGAAGAAGTCAACTTGAAACTTAAGTAGTGCCTACATGCATAGAAAATCTACATCGATTTGTGCTCCTGTAGAGACGTTACTGTCGAACAGTTTGTGTTATAGTGGGATTTTTGTCAGCATGCCAGGGTGAGTACCATGTTTGTCAGACAAGACCTTCTGTTGGTAAAACTCCAAGATTCCTTTGTAAGCCTAATGCAGGATTTCAAATGTGAAGGAGTGGCATATTCCCTGTGTGTCTGCACTGAGATATTGCTGGGAAGTCCTAGTGGGACCCATCAGAGGCACATCTGGATTGAGGATATTGAAGTTATTTCCAGGTCCCATACTGCAAATCAGTACTCCGAACACATTTTGGAGCACCAACATGAAAACAGACACGCACAGAAACCTGAGGTTGAATCTGTCAATCAGAGACTATCTGGATAGTTTCTGGTAAAAATAGTATGCCTGATATTTTTCTCTGGCCTACACACAGGCTATTGAGACTGCAGAGATGAACTACTAGATTGTGCTACAACTGTATTTTTATATTAAGGAAGCAGTATTTTCAAATTTCCATAAATACTTTTTTTACTTAATTACATATTTTTTAAGATTGCTCTGAAATGAAGGGTTCACAATAGGGTTTCCCTTTGCCCAAAGCTAAAATTCCTTCCTTTTCTGGACTGTAAATGAGCTGTTTGGAACTATGTCCTCAGTGAGCTGATTATGATGCATATCATTAAATCCCTAAAGACTGACAGTTCAACAATTGTTTATCAAATGAAAATGCAGTTTTGTTTATCCTCAGGAAAGATTAAACAAGAGAAAGCAAGCCTTATTTGTGAATGGTAAGGTGGTAGTTTTGCTTTGCTTGAAACTTCAACTATAATCTTGTTTACTCTTTTTTTTTTCCTCTTTATTAATTATCATTGTCCCCAAAAAACTGTTCTTCACAATGAAGATAGTGAAGTAATCTGTACCGAACTGAACATATTCTGACAGTACAATTTCTGTTTGCATTCACACACTGACAACAAAAAAAGAAAATAAAAAAAAAGAGGTGAAAATTTCCTACTGGAATTAGGTTATAGCAGATGCATTTAGTGACACACAGGATGCAAAATGTTGAAGAGTTCATTCTCAGTTTAGCTGTCTCACCCATAAGAAATCACTCAAGTTTAACTTTGAATTAAAGAGTGGCTATATTCTTATTTCAGTGACATGAATGTGATTTTACTTAGTTTCTCTGTAGATCAATATATTCTGATTACTTTGGCAAAATCAATATTAAGTAAGTGAAAAAGCATCAATGACTAAATGATAATAGTAAAGAAAATAAAGATGATTTGGTACCCAATGCTTTAATTCACAAATCTTTCATTTTAGTCACGTATTGCCTTGTCTGTATTACAGTATGAAAACAACTATCATTATCTTATACCTTGCATGTTGATACAGAAGAAAAAAAAATATTTTTTTTTCACTGTTCTATGGGTGCAAAAGGATATTTTTAGGTTTTAGAATGGGAAGATCGCAAAATCGTTCTCTGAAAGAAGGACAATAGAAATACATTGGCTACTAAGAAAATAATCTAATATTTCAGCTGTGTTCTCAGAATTGTCAGAATACCACAAGCAAAAAAGCCCAAAAATAAATCACTGAATGCATCTGATGTGAATCTGATCTGGCTTTTTTTTTTTTTTTCCCATTACATGACATCATGCTCTTTAGTTAGAATACCAATTTTGGACATATTATGCTATCACACAATACAAAACAAATCTTTCCGTAGAATGGCAAGGAGCACTGAAACAGGATTTGCAGAACCTGAATAGTTTATGACATTTTTATGAAGAAATCCTTCCACCATACAAATTAAAAAACCTCATCTTCAAGCCACAGAATTTAGCTTAAGGATATCTTTATGACCCTACAAGACAGAGAGGAAGCACAGATATTCTTTTATGCACGCTCCTGAAATTTAGGCACATCTAAAAGCTGAAAGTAGAGGGCTCTCTAAAAGTAATGCCTCCTACTTTATGATCTTGCCCACAGTGTCAGAGGTGGATGTTGGCATGGCAGTAGAGGTTGAACCTTCCCATCCACATTCCATTCCATTTTGTTGCGATGTGACAGATGGCAGCAGAGGGGCAGTCTGACAAAATGGCGTCTGACATGAAAGTGCGTGTGGAGCAAAGGTGTGGCACTGAATTTCTCCATGAAGAAAAAATGGCACCCACTTATGCTATTGACACTTGCTGAATGTTTATGGAGACTGAATAGTGGGTGTCACATTCCAGATGGCCATGCAGATTTTTATGAGCCCAGTATTTAGGCTCTCATTCATTGCTGGCAAAAAACATATAGCTAATGGTGGTGGCTATGTTGAAAGACAATGTTTTATAGCTGAGAATTTGCTCTAACAAATAGTGATATTGTGCTCTTTTTGTGTCCGTTATAGTTTCCATGGAAATAAATAGGTGGTGTTACTTGTAGAGCCACCTATGTACTTACAGAAGCTTAAACGCTAGCATTTTGTATCACTGTTTTGCGCATGAATGGAGCATACAATCAGACTTCCATTCTGTTGTTTTGGTAGGCTGTTGCTTATACAACGGTATGAATTTGTTACCATTTCAGAACAGATCTGAAATGGGGCTGCCCCTCTACAAATACTTTTGAGCCCTCCAGATCTAACAGAATGATTCATTCTTTCTCCCCAGTAAAGCTACTAACTCAGAATTTACCCAGATCCCATTGCCAATCCATCTTAACTGATGTGAGTCATTTAGCACGCATCTAAAATCAAATTTAATTATTCTGAATGTCTTTATTGTGACAGCTCTTTTTTTTATTGTTCAGAATTATTGAAATTTTTTAATCACATTATCAACCAACAGATGGTATTCTGTGCTCAAAGCCATAGTGTTATTTTTAAAAATACTATTATTAATATTTTTATTATTATTTCAATGTTCTTTCTTTGCCCATCATTTCTTTATCCATAAATCAGGCTTGACAAAGTTTTTGTCTGATTAAAATTTAAACAAGGGTTTCAAATAGGAAGATAAATTAGTGCAGCAAATGCCAGATTTGTGCAGACACCATGAAAGTACACTTTGCAGCTAATTACTTCAGCTCTCTTCCATGCAGGTGCTTAGCCCTGGGAAGCACTAAAGGGTGAATGAACCCTGAAAACAGGGCATTGTCAGATGGGAGAGCACAATGTAAAAATGTCTGAAACCTTTTAAAGAACTCCAGCACGGATTTGCTCAAACAAATGGGAATGTAAACTTTCAAGAGTAGGAAGCAAGACACCCACTGCTTGAAAACATATTATACGGGAGACTATGTGACGGTGTTTGTCCTTGCCTTCAGGGGAAATGGCAAACCACAGAACTTTCTGAAAAAGACTTCAATGGTTCTCAGCATTTTTGCATTATTTGTACTCTCATTTATCTGGATCTGGTGCTTCAGGTCATGAAAGAATAAGAAACATTTACTATTGTCCCAGTGAATTTGCTGGTGTGGCTCTGTAATGAGTTATGGCCCAGCTCAGCTGCCATCAGAGTCACTGGTAAGAGTTTTGTTGCCTTGATAGCAAGTTAATCAAGCTCTGAGCGCTTGGGGAAGTGGAACAGAATAGACCTGAACAGACTATTCTTTCTTATAATGTGACATTTTTGTTCCAAGAGAAAGAAAAATTGTGTAGGGAAGATCAGGGGCAGATTACATTTTAGGATAAAGAGATAAAATATGAAAGATGGCCAAAACAACAATAATCCTGAGCACTTTCCAGCCTGGAAAAAGGATGTGGCATGTGGCATTTTCTTGAGGTATACACATGGCTTGGAAAATGTCATTAGAAATTGCTATTTTCTGTCTTACAAACTCCATCATCTAAAGAGGATTATGAGATTACAATTTTAAAACAACTGGAAGAATGGGTTAAGTCTTAGCCTGTTCCTGTTCTCATTACTAGCATTGTCACAAGGCAAGATTAAAGTTGTGCCATTTGCTGTTTCCATTAACCCCTTAGTCTGAGAATTGAGTGCCGAGTGAATGTCCCAGGGACAGGCTTGGTCACTGACCTCTGAGTTCTTTGTCCTTTCTCATACAAATTAGATTGTTTTGCCATTTTCTGCCCTCTTCCATGTACCTAGATGCGCATCTTTGGAATATGGTGTCTCTACCAACATTCAATGTTCATGTTTTTTAAAGTCTACACAGGCCTTGAGTGGCAGACAAAAGAGTGACTATTCTCATAGTGATGACATGGGGTCATCACTAAGAACAAGACTTTCCCATGGGTGGCTGGCAGCAGACGATCATTCTGCTGTCATCAAACACTTACGAGTCACAGTGCTATTCTGACAACGTGAAATTCTGTATGCTTCAGAGGCTGACTTCTGCCTATAACAAACATATCATAGATAATAATGAAAGGAGAGGAAAATAAAATTTATTGCAACACATTTCCTGCAATAGGCAAAGGTGCTTTCCTTCCATTCACAAGGGTTGCAAGGGGAACTCAAATTCTGCCTCTACCCCTCAACCCAATTACTCCATCTTTAGGAAGAATAGAATATAACATCATTTTCTACAACACTCATTCCAGACTGTAATCTGATGGCCCTCCTTGTCTGCAGTGAGTACTTGCTGTGGAGTGGAACTGAAAATCTTGGCAGAAACTGAAGGATAAATGTATTCAGAAGGCCAGGTGGAAACAGTTTCTCATGCAAAAGTATAATATAAATGTGGTGCAGTTTAATAAGTTACTGAGACAAAACCTCTGGAGGGAATTCAAATAACCAGCAAGGTGACATCCTAAGGGAAAGAAAGGATTTAAAAGAGTGATGGGAGGAAAATGTTTTACAAATTCCTTTTAAAAAATCTTGCTATTAAAAGAGAGCAATACTTCCCTTACAAATCAATCAAAATTTTCTGGAGTCAGACTTGAGGATATACTGTGGAAAAATGTGTGGTGTAGCAGAAAAGAGCTTTATGTATTACAGAAAAAGCTTCTTCTTCTTCTTTTTTTTTTTTTTACATCAAGAGTTCTTTCTCTGCTTTTCCAGAACAATATGAAGTATTTTATCTGAGAATGCAGAAATAGTAACAGCACCAGCAACACCATTTTTGTCTCTTACTAAAGAAAGCAAAATGGAGGGGACATCAGCCTTTCATTTGGGGAAATAAAAGGATGAGGATGGTGCTCAGGTTGGCTTGAGGTGCACCTATGGCTGCTGAGGGGTTACAGGTGCATGCAGTCGACCTTTGCATCTTCTGACACTTGAGCCAACATTTTTTGTTTCCTAGTTCTGTGTAAGCTACTAGAAACTGCTTTATTCACTCCAGTCACTGGAGAACGATGGAGCTTATTTCAAGTTATTTTCTCAGCTTGACACAATGTACTGACCCATGATTCCCACAGCTGATTCAGCAAAATGCTTTCATCTGCATTGATATAAACTCTGAAAATATACAGCTGCTGCAACATGAAAGTAATTTTAAGTGATGGGCAGAAATGCCAGAAGGTTGAAAAGGTTTTTGTTGCTCTTGTGAGAGTGAATGAGGAGCCAGAGAGGATGTCGCAACATTGCAAGAATGAACGGCAACTGAAGTCACAGAGGATACTGAAAGAGCTGAGGCATTAAATGAATACTTTACAAGCAAGAACACTAAAAGATGCGCCAGCTGAAACTGGCTGTTGTATCCACTATCACGGTTGACTTCAGAGCTAGTGAGGCACAGATATTGAATAAGTTAAGAGAAGTCGAAATCAACAAATCATCCATGCTACGTGCAACCTTGAGGCTGTAAAAGGAGATTGGAATAGTACACTGCTCAGGTATGCTGGTCTTTACTTTGCAGCTACAAATGCCAAATTCACAAATAGTACAGAAAGATGCTACTGGCTGAATACCATAAAATCTTAATGACATCCTCATCACTACAGGAAGTACTCAATTGAACCAGATTTGAAATGTATGTTCCATTAGTAAATAGAGGATTTTATTTATGTATTTAGTTCAGCATGTTTCACTCGCATGAAATGTGTGTGTATATTCATACACATTTTAAAACTTAAACAAGCCTTTAAGTAGCAAAAGCATCAGATGTGCTTTGTGACACCTGCTGTTTGATATCTGTTGGGTCAGCTGTATCACTACTAATTTACAGAAGAAGAAACTGAATGAAGCAATGGGAAAATGACACTTTTATTCTCTTGCTGTGTTTTCTTCCTTTTTTTTTTTTTTAATTTATTTTTCTTGGGTGAGAAGGGAGAGAGGAGGAAATAAAGCAGGCAGCCTGAGAAGTGTGCAGGCCACCTCTTTGGAAGGAGAAGTACACTTCCTGGGAATGATCCTTGTCACCCAAGCACATATTTTCCTGTGTGGTTCTCTATTTCCCTAGTGTCTTGCTTAGCAGAAAGAAGCAACAACTGTGTAAGGCACATGACTCCATCCTGTTGTAGCTGGCCACGGTGGCCTAGCAGATTAATCTCTTGTTCCTTTTTCTGTTTCATCCGCCTGCATGCAGTAATAAAATAAATCATCCTTCATTCAAATGCCCAAAGTAAAATAAGATGTCAGCTAAGGGGTTTATATTTTAATATATCTTGAAAGATCACTTCCCTGGTTGGTTTAATCTACACTAAGAAGAGTACAAATGAATATGTAGCCATATAAGTAGCAGATGCTGACTGAAATACAAACAACAGTAGGAATTAGGGGATTGGGTAATACTAAAGAAGGAGAACTATATGCAGCATGTCTTAATCCCAATCCTTATTTGCATCATTGGGATTACTCTTGTGAATATGAGCTACAAGATAAGATCTGTAGTGATTGGTGTTTCAGGTTCAAGCTCATACATGTGAGCGAAGGATGATTCCTTTTGATTTCAAATTTGCATATAAAAATAGGCAATTTTCACACAATAAACCAGTTTAATAAATCATCTCTTAGCTTCTTTGGCAGATGATATCCATTATACAGTTCCTTTTAGGATAGACACTGAAAAAGTAGAATACTGATTTAGTACCAGAATGAACTCTAAAACAACCAGGGATATCATAGTGAAATTTGAACATAACTTCTGTTTGAAATGGTTACCATTTACTGCATAAAATGTAGATCCTCTTATTTTAAAAAATGTTGGTGAAATTATATATTTTTCATCTAGTAATGCACATATCCAATCCAAACTGAAATTTCCACAGGAAATGTGTTTTCATTTCAAAAAGCTGTCATTCTTTTCCTAAACACGTTAATATGAAAATACGTTAACTTATCTTCTCAGCTCTAATAATGGAAAGCTTGTGAGTGCTATTCTGAAATATTTCTGCCTATTTTTCTTACCTTTGCAAATTTAGAGGAGAAAAATTCAAAATAAAAGCACATATATATGATATTTTTGTATATAGTTACATATATCGGTAGGTAGGATAAAAATACAAGTTTGATAAAAAAAAAAAAGGGAAATTTGTCAGTTTTTCTAATCCCCTGCCCCCTCTTCAAAATATACTCTTTAAAATTTGATGCATAAACTGAATGAGGAACATAAGAGATTGTGATATATGTAAGCTTTGGATATTCACATTATTCTTCAGGTCTCTTGACAACACAATAAATCTGTTGCATCTTGTATTACATAGGCCAGTAATAGAAACACAAGACCTCCTGCAGAAATATGTGCATCTTGATTAAGTTTAAGGCACAAAATTCACTACTATAATATTCAATATTTTCATAAAGTAAGGATTTTTGGTTGGAGTAAGTCAGATTTTATTTAGGTTCTATAATGATAATCTTAATTTTCAGCAATTTAGGCAGGGATTAGCCAGCTGCAGAGTTCATAGGCCCGGGACTTCATTTTCTTTTAGCAAAATCTGAGACCATTTTCTTCCTGCTCACCAAGGAATAATAAGTAATATTTTAAAAAATCATTTTAATAGAGAAGTTCTCCCTCTCTTATTTTTCCAGAGCATTTCTGAGCTCTCCAACTTGCTGTTCTCATGACTCAGAATATTGTTCCACTTTCTTATGTGGGATAAACCAAAAACATACAATAAAGTGATTATGCTGCTTGCTTTATAATTCAGTGGAATAATTCTTGGTCCCTCGTAAGTTCTTTTCTGCATCCGATCATCTTGCAGAGAAGTCTTGAAGAGAACAAATTGATCCTGGATGTGTTGTACCAAGCCAACTCCATCATCTAATGCTGTTGCCTTCAAATGCACCCTTGCAATGGTACCAGTACTGCATGTTTCTGCATAGCGGTATTTAGCAATCAAAATCCATCACAGAGAATTTGTATGGGCAGAATGAAGTTTCATCCAGAAGGAATTATGCTAGCCTTAATCTGGTTTGCTCTCCAGATTTAACGAAATTGCACATGTAGAGACTAACTCAATCCATTTATAGTATATCCAAAGCAGCACAGGCCTTTTTTGCTGCTCTCAGCTCTCATTTGGCTGTAGGCTCAGCTGCTGAATCCTATAAGTCTGTAAAATGCCAGCTGCCTGGCCCTTTACAGCCCACTTCCCAGAAAAGGATTTCATACAACATAGGATTTAGCTCACAAACTATCTTGTAAAGCTCTGGAAACAATAGCATTTTCCACTATCTCTTTAAAACATATGACCATATGAAGACTGATAGAGAGGTTTTATCTATATAATTCTGGGGTGAATCACTTTTAGAGGTGTTACTGGCATGATAAGCATATAATAATCTACATTACTTGTAACAGTGTTACAATGAAGATGTGCATTTTTCCACCCAAACTAGTGATAAGCCTATTATACGCTCTCTGAATATTATTGTTCATTGGAAATGTGGCAGACCCTATAGATCTCAGTAGAGATGGCCATGTAGAACAAGCACAAATTAAGGGATAGTCTAGACAGACCTTATTTTCTAAATTAGTGAGGCTCAGAATGAGAAAAGGAGGATTATCATCTTCATTTTAAAGACTGAGCAGACCAAGACTGTAAGAGACAAAGTGCCTTCTCCAGCCTTTGCACAGTGCAAATGTCAGAGCCACAGTCATGTCCAGCAACTTGCAATGCACAATAGGCACAAAGCTTCTAAACAAAATGTGAGAGTCTTTGGTTAGTTTCACATTTATATGCATGAAGAAAAGCAGTGATTTGCCAGCACAGCATAGCAATCAAAATAAAGAGACAATATGAGTGAAGATGTAAAATCTGCTAATGAAATCCCCAAGTGTCTATTCATACAGTATCCTGAGCTGGAAGGGCTTCAAAACGGCCATCGAGTCCAACTCCCACACAGGACCACCCAGAATTCAACCCCTATGTCTGAGAGCAGTGTCGAAACACTCCTTGAACTTCTGCAGCTTTGACATCGTGACCTCTAATGTCTTCAGAAATGCATGCTGCCCATTCTTCTGCTCAGAGAATTAACTGATTGCTTATTCCAGAGTAATGACTGAAAAGAGAAAAATTAAAGTTTATGGGAAAAGCAGACGGGATACAAAACATGGATTTTCAAAAATGGTGTAGGGGAATTGCAAGTTTTCCAGACATATGGAACATGACATCTTGTCTTGTCACACGTGGACTAACAGAAAAAGTTCATAAGTACATAGAAAGCAATCAGAAGTCTATGGAAAATATTCTTATTTGTTTTGCATATATAAATGTGCTTGCTCATGTAAAATGTAATGCACAAAACAGCCATTCATTTTTTTTCCCACAAAAATAGTAGATGTGATCGTTTTGCACTGCTAAGTTTAATACCAGCTGGGACTGAATTCTCCACCTGAGAATTACACAGTGATGTAAATCACTTTGGAAGTAAGATGCTGCAGCAGTTAAAGATGTCATTTCCTCTTATCACCGTATGTTAAGAGACACTGCGTCTATTTTGGTGCTGAAGAGTTTTTCCTAATTCACTACATCACATAATCAAAATGATGAAGTTAAAACACTATCAAACAAAGTAACCTAAATAGCTGTTTTTGTAAAGAAACAAAGAAGGAGTGTGCACACACACTATCATTCCCAGGACTGAACTATGGAAACCAAAGCTGAGAGCAGAAGTGGCTGCAGGAGCAGCTGCTAAGCTTAGCTCTGGAGAGACCTGGGCTTTCTCTAGATCCCATTATACAGCTCCTTTCTGAGAACAATGAAAAAATAATGCAACTACTTGATTACAATAATATTTTTAATTTGAAGGATAATCTTGCTTAAAAAATAAGAATAGATTCCTTAGATCTAGTTTAAGAAATTGAGCTGAGTTTTGGAGTGTAGGGTTGGAGTTTGTTTACTTTAGGTGCTAAATTAAAAATAAGAATATTATGGCAACAGACTTTAGGAAAGAAACAAAATGCTGACTAATCATAGTTAATTTTAAAATCGATGGCAAAGTGTTATGAATGCCTGAAAGAATAGAAATGTCTTTTCTTTGCATACACAATAACAGACTTTGGGGTCAAGAAATGATATATTACTATAATGTCTTCTGCCTTTTAAAATGACATTTGAAATAAATGGCATATATTCCTCTTATAATTTCCTTATTAGTAACATGAATTTCACCATCTGTGATTATCATCATAGATGACAGATGAAAAATTCCCATCTGCCAATGAACACACCAGTTGAGTTACACCATGGAGGCACGTGCCCTTTGTACATATAAAGAGCTCAGCCAGTGGTTCCTTTATTGTCATACAACAGCAGTTATAAGCCTCTTTGCTTGACAGGTGGCCTCTAACTTTCCTGGGTTGCTCTGAGCAGAGTATCACGTTTCACAGGTGACGGAATATGTCAGAAATAAGGAACATTCACTTTCTGCATGCATTTGGCATAGTCCTGAGGACTGGCAATGTACCTTATCCCACGGTTTATTTCGTTTCCATCTTGATTGAAGGAAATGTATGACTTAGCTGCAAGCTCTGTTGAATTCCCTATCATGATCTCTGTAGATATGCAAATGAACATTAGCTGCAGAATATCAGATTATGGAAATTCTTAAAGAACATTACGGCTTCAGGAAGAGAAAAAATAGTCTCTTGCCAGCAAGACATTTTCTCTTTGAAGGAAACACTTGAGTGACATGGAGTTGAGGCTAAAATATAAATTAAATATGAAAAGCTGAGTGAGAGGTAATTATTAAAATGATTTGGATTAGATAGAGAAATTCAAGGACTGTTTCAAGAGAAAGCTTGCATGCCTGCATAAAGAAATATGTGAATTCATTGTCAGGCAGTGACTTTCAATGAATTGCTACAAAAAAAAAAAAAAAAATACTTTCTACAAACGGAGCATGGAAAGACAGGAATTCAAATGAACATAAGGAATTCACTGCTGTATAAGTGAGCTGATATCCAGTGGTGGATGGATGAAGGGTGTGAATCGCGTGTTATTGTCCCAGGGTTGTGGAGTTTGATACTAGCTGACCGAACAAAAGTACCTACTGCTGCCTGAATTGCCTTGGGATGTCCAGGGTCACCTCTCCATGTCACGTCCATGCAAATTCAGTGGGCATCCCAGTTGTAGTAGGGCACTCCCAATGTCTTATAGGTACCCCTACTGGACTGAACACCAGATGACACATCTGAAGTACCAGAAATCATTTAGCTTCCAAAGACTTAGTGTTTTATAGCAGAAAAATCATTTACTGCTCTGTAATTATGTGTTTATTGTGACGTCAGCTGAATCAAAACCACAAAACAGTAGCTGGTTTCAAGTATTCTACATTACTCACTGAAGTTCTCTTCTCACTAATTTTACCCAGTAGTTCTTTCTGCAAAAGGCTATCTCTTTGTTCCTATATATGTGCAGATTTCAAGTTTTCTTCCGTCATCTAGATGCGGTGTGCTTTTTATTCAGAGAACATTCCATTTTTTTTTCAACCTCATATTTCATCACTGCACAAAAGTAATCAAAAGAAGAACTAAAAGCCAAGTAGAGATGGGTTGAAAGGACATATTCAATAAATTTCATTCACTGTTTCTTCATTTAGGCTCAAAATGATGGTGACACATTGAGTTTCAGCACTAAAAACAGAAGACAACAACCTGGATCACTATCAAAATCTATCTATATATTTTGATAGACTCTGCCAAGGAACTGTAAGTTTATGTTTGCACTTTTATGAACGTGACCAGATTCTGGATCTAGAAGTCTGTACAAAGACATCTGTGCATTCTAATAGGGATCATGATTCTACCGCACATACGGCCGCGTGGAAGTAAATATAAGGAGAATTATTTTCCTATTCCCCACTGGAATCCCATCTGGCACCACTAATGGACCAATTACCTTCAACAGCTAATGGATAAAACGATAAAGAAACCGTGCTGAAGGATTATATATTAGATTACTAATCTTGAACAGAAAAATTGTCAACTACAGTTTCTGTCTGGGAAATAAACCCTGTTATGGATAAGTTTCAGTAATTAGCTTTCCTAACTGAAAGGAAAGGAAATTTTAAATTCTAGCGGGCTGCCTAACTTGGCTTCTTCCTTTGGTTCTGATCTTATTTTAATTACTTTGCCACCCTCTCTTGTCTGCTAATGAATCTGTCCTTAATGGTCCAAGGCTCTCCACACTGAAGGCATATGCTCTCCCAGTCGTGATTCATTGAGCCAATAGATGTCTAAATCCAGTCTTCTCTTGTTTTAAATGTTACAATACATTCAGGAAATGAATCAACAGAGACATTCAGGATACCTATCTCTGCTTTTTATAAACTATAACACACATTTTCTAGACACAATTCCTTTTTGTTCCCTTGATTGTTCTGAATAAGCTATATTCACCCATAATTTAAATGCTGTGATCTATCCTGTGAGTTTCCATAAAGCCCATTAAGTGCCACAGTCTTGGCTGTATTCTGAAACCGAAAAGGACTCTTACTTTAAATTATTCATGTCATTGTATTTGAAATAGACACATGAAAAGAACATACCTTCGAGCAAACATTATGAACAATATATTTTAAAATGCTGTTTGATCAACTTGAATAAGATGTAAGAAAATATTTGCTTCTAACTTTTGAAATAAGCATCCAGTTCACAACTCCTCATAAGCAAACGTTTCAAAGTTTTTTTATTGTCTATTTTTTTGGGTCTTTAGGGAGAGTTTTTTTTTTTCTTTGAGTAAATGGATGTTGATGCTGTTGAAAAGAAGGTATTCAGCAGTTTTTTCTCTTTAGTTACTCTGATCTAGGTGTATGAACAGATAAAAATCTACTCAGTTTAATCCCTCAGAGTAACACCAGTGGTTGAATGGTACAAGCCTTTAAATCTGAGTTTGTGTTAGCCTGCTTACATCTTTTGCACCTTAACCAAAGCACCTCCCTCATTTCAGAGTGGGGTGTCAGGTCGGTAGCAGGACTGGCACACTGTTGTGCGTTTTCTGAACAGAAATGCAACATTGGTCTGAATATTTAACAATTTTGGTTAAAAGATTACCACCTTCTTCACTTGGTTTTGCATGATTCTGGGAATAGAAGATTTCTGTATTGACAAGTCAGGAATACACCCTGCTTGATGTGTGGAACTGTGAGCAGTGTTATTCTTCATCAAATTAGCTCATGTTTTTGAAAATGTTGTGATTCTTTCCTATTTTTCCAATGATATCGATCAAACAGCTCTCAACTTACAATTTCCCATACATATTTCTGAACGTCCTATATTAACTATATATTCACTAAAGAGCATTAACCAATCACATATTCTGACACAAAGGAGATGATAATTAGTACTGAAGGAAAAAATGCACTGTAATTACAGATGAATAAAGCATCCTTAAAATTTCGTATTCCCAGAAAAATGGAGAGGAAGCAGCAGAGGCTTAGAAGCACCATGACTAACAGAGTGAGAAGTGATACTTGTACTTGTTTCTTGCTGCCTTTTCTCTATCAGAAAAGCCTCAGCAGTGCTGGCTTTTCTCTCTCTGTGAAAAGATCAGCCTATGAGCTGGCACTTGGCTGATCTTCTGGGCATTCCCATCGGTTATAACCTGAATAAGACTACACACAGTTATTTGTTTCATTAAGTCTCCTGTAACTGATTGATTCAGCCCTTCTTCCAAAGGTGAAGATGAATCTCCTATTTTTCATTGTGCGACTAAAAGCACATTTCAGTTCTGAATACTTCCAGACATTTTTCTGTGGGATTAATTCTGGAAAGGAGATGTAGGAAGGTAGAGGATTTATGAAAGAGGAGGAGACTATTTTACCTTCCCCTGAGCAATTTCAGACCTCTTTGCCATGGAGAGGTAGTTCACTGTAACAGACCTTACAGCAGAAGGAAAATAATACCATGCATACTTAATTCTTCAAAACAAACTGTAAAATTTTGTCTGATAGAATTTAATTTAATTTTGGAAATAGTGTAGAATGTATATGTAGATTACTAGGTCGGAAAGAATTTAAGTCTGAGTGGCATAAATAGAGACTAGTGAGCAATACAATAAAGCATTTCTTCTCACAGAGGATTTTTACATCTTACCTACCAGTTATGTTGAACAGCAGTAAGAACTGTTTGAAGCATTCAAGGCCAGCCTGGATGGGGCTTTGAGCAACCTGACCTAGAGAGAGGTGTTCCTGCCTATAGCAGGGGGTTTGGAACTAGATGATCTCAAAGGTCTCTTCTAACCAAACCCAAACCATGGTTCTATGATGACAGAAAATTGCTATATTCCTGAAGTACTGGAAAATATTAATTAAACATTCAGAGGTTGTTAGCCACAACTAGCTGAAACTCTACAGTCACAGCCTGACAAAAATTCTTTTCCGATGGGTTATCTCACTTGTTTAGTACTAGTTAGTGGTTCAGGACTAATGACACAACACAGAGCAGTTTATTTCTATCCAGAGCAAGGTACTGCTAGCTCATGAGCATTGTATTATTTGAATACTGAATGTCTGGAATTGCCTCTGAATTTCATTCTCTTTGAATATTATCAGAAATGAGGCTTAATTCTGGATCACATTTAATTTCAAACTGACAGTATCCTCAATTTTAATGTGGACACATTTGTAGTCTTCTGAGGATATGGTACAAGAAACCGCTGCTATTAAGCCAGAATGGGAATCATAAAATTTAAGCTTCTCTCTGAAATTATAGTTTGCGTACAATCCACATCAAACCAGAACAGCTCTTCAGCTGCCCTACCTGTTGTATTATGTATGGAAAAGACACGTATGTGCATATATCTGAATTCTTGCAACTCCCTATAATGTTTTTGCTTCCACTGAGTGGCAAAAGAGTGGGAAAGCTTCCACAGCATTCACAAAGCTTTCAATTAAGCTGATACTAAATCAAAAATTGTTTTTTATTGACCACTGGAGTAGGGAAAATGCGCCAGAAATTTCTTTCTAGCCTCAGCTGTTCAGTGCTTATTGGTTACAAATCTCAAAAGAGAGTGCAGAGGAAATTACTTTCTTGATTCTCCAACTGAGGATACAAATACATGGCATGAGTGGCATAGAGCATCTCACATTTTATTGGCTTTGGATGTAAAAGACCTTTAGGGGTGTCACAAGCTATAAAGTTATTCTGTTTGTTCTCCAGAACCTTGCTTGCATAGGACACAAAAAGCAGACCATGTATTAAGAGCTTATATGTATTGCAGAGCTTAGCCTAGAGATGAAAATCTGAGAACAGCCTATGGGCATGGAAATGTAGTGAGAGGAAATGCAGTGAAATCCTACTCTCTGTAAGTATCGCACATGCTGTTTTTCTAGCTCACCTGCAACACCAGGCCAAAAAGCTAAAAGTCATATGTGCCAAGTACAAATATTTCATACCCTTTTTTGGCACGTAGCTGATTGCGTTTTTTGTCTGAATGTAAAGTGTTTCCCTAATACCTCTACTTCAAAGAAAAGAATTTCAATGCACAAATCTGCTACTTTCCATCCACAGTAGAAATTGGGCATATTATAATGATTAAAAAGAAAAAAAAAAGCTTTCAAAAGAAATGCTGGAGGATTTGAAAACCAAAATGTGACAAACTCTGGCTAGCAAGGAGTGAATGGCATGTACTTTGTGGAGGGGGACCACAAGAGGAGGCAGAATGGTTCCAGAAGCGTAACATAGCTCTAAATTTCTGCATCTATCATAGATTGAAGCAAAACTATCAGCCTGTACATTTTAATTTAAGCTAGAGGTCTAAAATTTTCCTGTTCAGATCCACCTCTTCTTCAGTGATGAATTATACTCTGATTTTATTAGGTTGAGGATGCAATAAACACCTGAAAAGGGGGAGCTGGAAATCTATGAGAGAAGCACTAAGAGCCCCTTATCTACAGTGACAAAATTGCCACCACCATCATCTCTATTAAGTGCAACAAAATTACAGTGTAACAGCTCTGAAATTACATGTGACATCTGCATGAATACCAAATCGATTCATAACGTTCAGCCCTATTACAAAAAGCACTTACTGAATTTGTACTGATTACAACTCTTACAAATTAACAGTTACCCAAGCAAACTTACTTCCGAGTGCACATGTATTATTTAAAGATCACAATTCAGTCAAATGGAGGTAGCAGTGCAAATAATACTACCACTTAGAATGGCATATCATATCTGAGTAAAATACACCAATATTTTAAACTCTTCTACAGCACATGATTTTTAGAAAAGACCATTTTTTTTCTCCTGTCTTTCTCTTTTTTAATTTATTTTATTTTTGATTACGAATGCCATGCCATTCCTCCCTCCAGTCTCTCAAAAATGAAGTCTAAAGAAGGAATAATCAAGAAAGAATATGATAAATGTTCACATTATGCAGAATTTGCCTTTTTCAAATCCCATTCCCCATTGTGCAAGCCAGAATTTTATAGAGATATAAATCACAAAGAAATAAGAAGCCAGTAATGAGATAGAAGTATATTTGAAATATGGATGCAAATCCTCACCACCTGCTGAGCAAAAGTAGTCTGCTGAGACTGTCCTGAAAACTGAACTGCCATTAACATCTTGTAAGCACTAAATTTGTAGCAGAAGAATGTTGGAATTATATGTCTGTGAAATGCCAAAGGCTTCTTTGATTTATCTCTAAGCAGAATGTTTCGGCAACATGTACATAAATATTTTAACAGGAATTTAATTTTTATTATAGTCACACAATAAATCTTTTTATTGCACAACATCATCTCATCCCTAAATAAGTTACTATTTTCATATGAGCATGAAGACTGTTGTGTTCATTCCTCTTTCTGGTTTGATGAATACTATTTGAATATACAATATATCAGTGCGCTTATTTACATAAAAACCTTGCCACAGGCTGTTTAATTTCCTCTGGAGCATCTATTCATTTAGACATAATTTATCCAGCGACTACCAATTGACTTACATTTAACTCCACCTCTGGACCTCTCAAGGGTACACCAGAAGAAAGCAACAGTTAAAAATAACTAAAGGAAACCTATCTGGAAGCTGTGAGTAGGTGTGCTGGCTGCCATGCATCCACTGGCAAAGGAAAAATATCAGAGGCTTACTGTTTATTTTCTTTTTGGTGCATTTTATAAACAGCAGTATGAACTCCAACAGCTCCTGTCTGACTGAATCTTACTTACTGTGCATTTCGGATGTCACTGCTGTTAAAGTTTGATTGCGTAGTGTTAGATGTGGCAGAAATGTTTATCCTGTAACTTATAACGTCTCCAGCGGACAATAAAATGGGCATGGATTATTTTTTCTGCTTGACAGGATGCTGAAAATATGCTCCTGTAGTGGAAAGTTTGCTGTGAGCAGGGCAGGCTGGTGCAGAGCTACTTGCTGTTCCCAGTCAGTTTGGCAACGTGGAGCATAAGCTGCAGAACAGGGAGAGCTGACAGTGTGGATGGAGGGGTGCATTGGTACATAGCCGTTATGCTGTTCTCTTTGCAAGCTCTTTACTTGCTTTCTTGTCAAAAGAAAATTGCGATAGAGCTACAATAAACCTCTCTTCAGGCATGTGAGTTCATTCTGCACAAATCATACTGCCCTGCCTGCAAATTGATTATCATATCTGATTTATTTAATCTCAAATTCATAGCATAGAACATTTGCTCTAGCATTCAGAAGGGAACAGGCACAAGTGTAAATAACAACTGGCAGTTGGAATGAGGCTATTAAGAAAGAGATTTTCAAAGGCTTAAATAGAAGCTGATATCAAGCAGCTCTCTCACTGTGTGCTAGATACCTGTCACTCATTTCTGCCTCTAAAGATCTTCCCAGAAACCCTTTATATTGAATAAAAGTTCAGAATCAGAGCATAAGTATATGCGCTTACAAATCTGTTGGCTTATTTCTTGAAAATGTGACTCTGAATGGTTCTCTGCAGAAGTGTTAGACTGCAAGCCAAATTGACATAAACAAGTTCTGATACATTATTATAGCTTTCCTCAAGGCAGTAGTCTGCTTTACAGAGAATTAAGGGGACAGCAGACTTTAAAGTTGTCTAATCAGTCCCACTTAGCATAGCTAAGCTGATGATAAAAAAAATTTAGAAGAGGGCAACTGGACATTATGCCAAAAAAAAAAAAGTTTTCTTTAGGCCTCAGATGGCTGTACTGCTCATAGCACATATCCACATAGCACAAGCTTAGGAAGCGTGGGATACACATGTGGACAGTGAGGTGGATTGAGAACTGGCCGACTGTCAGAAGTCAGAGGGTTGCGATCAGCGGCACAGAGTCTAGCTGGAGGCCTGTAGCTAGCAGTGTTCCCCAGTCTATAGAAGACAACATGTTTCTGCTTGGGCAGGATTTTAAAGGAGTGTTGCGGCAGAGTCCAGGGACAGAGCTTCCTTTCAGCTATCATGATTATCCCGAACCTCCTCTTTTCCTTCTAAAGTGAACAATGGAGAAAGGAGAAACGCAGCAAATGCACTGTTGTACTTCACACACCTTAGCAAGAAATTAATTGACCCACTTAGAAAAATGACATGCTCTCCCAGACTTTGTGCTGAATTAATACAGTCAATGAATACCTGGTTGAATGAGATCTTTGGAGGTCATCTGGTCTGAACTCCTGTTGAACATGGCTATGAACCAGATCAGAAGAGCCTGATCTGCTATAGTGCTACACAAATGTCTCCCCAAAGCTATCTGGTGCTATGCATTCTTAGCGACAGGCCACCAGCTCATCAAACCTTCATATGTTGGAATGGGCTGCCCAGGGAGGTGGTTGATTCACCATCCCTGGAAGCATTCAAGAAATGTTTAGATGTTATACTAAGGGATATGGCTTAGTGGGGAAATATTGGTGGTAGGAGGATGGTTGGACTGGATGATCTTGGAGGTCTTTTCCTTGGTGATTCTATGATTCTATTATTTCAGATAGACAATACTTAGCTCTACTTTTTTTCCCAAGTTCATCTATCTTCTGTGAATTTACAACCCCCCCTTAAACTAAAGAGCCTTCTCACCACTGAGTTGATAATACACACTCTAAGAGATCGTGCAAATGCTACACATTTTCCTCTTGAATCCATTTACAGTTTAGTGCAGGTATTTCTATAACCATAGAACAATGGGAAAGTTCAATGCTCAATGGTCCTTATGCTTGGTGTTCATTTTATATGGTGTAGTTAGCTACAATAGACTCTATCACAAAGCCTGTGAGAGTACAGGCTAATTCCAGGCCCTGCAAAGGACTCTCATTCTCTTTGTTCTCCTTCAGTCACGTGTATGAGACTGTTCATTTTCTCCCTCTAAAATTCACTCCCAGCCACCTGACGTGTAATGACTCTTCCACACTGCCAAGGTACAGCAAAAATTCTGAACAGATTCATCATGGAGAAGGTAGAGAATTAAATCCACATTTCCTCCAGCCCAAGGGAGAAGTAGTGTGGAATAAAAATGTTCACTTAGCTGTAAACTTGTAATTGGGTGACTGCTGATTGCCAGTACTCAGGAGCCAAGTAACTGAAATTTTCAAAAGAGAGGGCAGTGCCTCCTAGAAAACAATACAATATTTTAGTGCTATATGAAATTTCTCCCACGTGGAAATTTTTCCATTTTGTTCACAGCTTAGTTAAGGGATCTACAAGAAAGAGCTCACACAGTTAATTTGTGGACCAGGCTGCTTTGTTTGCTGGTTATCAGCTAAGCCTTCCATATTATCATAAATAGACCATTCCTGAGAATCAACAAGTAGGTATGATACTATTTTCTGTGAGATTGCAAAGGAATCCAATGAATACATATACATACAATAAGACTACAAAAAGATTGTGTTTTAACTTACCAAGAGATATGACTTTTTTTAACTGGGACCTGGAACCAGTTTCACTTGCAGTGTAGATGGTGTACTAGTTTTGAGCTAGCTTGGCTCTCATGGTTAAAGCATGCCACCAACTTCATCTCACTGCTCTCTTGTCATGATTTCTTTCAGTTATTGTGTAGCTTTGTCTTCAACTTAAACCTCAAAGGTCACTTTTCTGTCTGTACTTCTTGTACTTTTTATACTTCATGGCTTATTACTATTGTGTTTTTGATAATACATGATCTAAGAGTCAGAATAAAATAAGTTTCAGTCTTAATTGCACTGTCCCCATGCAGTTTTCTGTCCTTTGATAGAACCCATAAGACCGAATCCATAAATTGGATCCAAAGCAACCCCACAGAGACAGGGCACATGGAACACCTGTACTACCAGCTTCATAGAAAAGATGGACCAAATGAAAATGGAGCTTTTTCTGATCAATAGAAATAGCAGAGCAAATAGTGGATCCATTTAAAAAATAGCAAAATCACCAAACTTCAGAAGTAGTAGGAAAGATAAGCAAAATAATATTTTCTGTGACACAAAGGAATACTTGTTTAATATCCTATCTTTTCACACCCTGGATACTGTAATAGGAAAACACTTTTGCCTAAACAGCACGATGGAGATATCGGGTAAAGTGCAAGGTCATCACTGGCAAAATGACTGGCTGCCTTCCTCAATATACTTTAAATTCTACTCGCTTTTGTTTTGGCTTCCAGACTTAGGAAGATAAAACAATAACTTGCTATTCCTTTTGCAAACCACATGCCTGATATCCTTTTTGGAGACCTTCCATAATTCAGTTCCCACAAGAAGACTGTGGGACCCTTAGAGTAACAAAAGTGCAGAAGCGTAATGTTTTCTTCAAGGTCAAAATAATGAGGTTTATACATTTCCTGCACAACTCTCCAGTAGAAACAAATAGTGTGAAAGGCAGGAGGGAGAGTAAAAAATATCCCTGGGATATATTTCATATGCTAAAGCTATTAAGGAAATATAGGTGCCTGTGTAGCTCAGGATCTCTGCTCACCAGAACAATTGTACAAATTGTCCCTGACTAATGACAATAAAAGGCCTGAATCTCTGTATTCCCTGAGCAATATAAAATTTGAGTTTAATATATTGCAGTTTCATTTCTGAACTAATGCAATTGTATAAAAGACACTTTGTTTAAAAGAAGACTTTGCTGTGGAGAGCGAAGTACAGGGGTATGGCTCAGAATGCTCCCCATCACAGAAGATCTTATAAGTGTATAAAGAAGAATTTTGAAAGCTGCCTGTTTATCACAGCAGCAATAACCATTTTTAATTGTTATTATTATCCAGTGGAGCCATATGGTCTGATAAGACTTGAAATCCCACTGAGTAATTTTTCAGGTAACTTCCCTTAGTCTTCTTTCATTTAGAAAAATATTCAAACAAAGCTCAGTAGTCTTAAATAGCTCCCACTAGTTCAGATACCACCATGTTTACTGTTGTGGTGGTTTTTGTGTGAAGAAATTTTTGGCTTTCTCATGGTCACATTTATACCTTTTTTAAGTCTGTAACACATACAATCTCTTTGCTCCTGCAAGTGAAGCACAGCAAACCTTTCAGAGCATAGGGCTCAGATCTGACCCTTCAGGTCTTGGGTAGTATCTGCATCAACTATGCACGTATTTATTACACAAAAGAGTCTGCGTGCTCCTTCTGCAGATTTCACAGAAGGAAGAGGCCTGTTGCTGGTTTCAGATCCCACACTGACCTTGCAGCCAATATAATCTCTGAAGAAAATGTTGTATCACTGAATATTTATACTCAGCTACAGCCCAGAGGCCCTGATCAGGCTCTGTTCTGCAGATATTTTAAAGAAGTTCCCATTCCTATCTCAGACATTTTTGAATCTGAGGCTGAAAGGCATATATAAAGGAAAGAAGAAAGGAGAAAACAGAGGTGCTTTTCATGTATGAATACCCTGATACAAAAACCTCCTCCTCAGAAATTTTCTTAAGAGATAGATTTCATGTAGGTATCACTGCCTTGAGAAGCTAAACTACTTCAATGAAGAGCTAAGGATTAATTTCTGAAAGATTTGGGGTTTAACGTGATTAAGAAAAACTCCAAAGAAATGAAGAGATGCTGGAAAGGCAACTGTAAAGGTTCTAAATGCAGTGGGAACAGAACACCCGCTGAAGACAGCCTGCTGCACAGCATCACCACCCTTTCTGTAAAACAGGGCACAAAAACTTCTACAACAAAGAAAACACAGTTGGGCAAGAACATATTTTCTATTCTGTGGATCATACACGACATGGTTACTAGTATTTCAAAATGGAAATACTTCTGTTGCCATAAAACACTCTGAAGTACTTCACAGAGACCACCTAAATACTCAACTAATTCATAATCTAGTCTGTATTTCACAGTCAGTGCTATGTAAGACTGTGTTATTTCCTGTGTCCTTTGGTCTCTCACAATTCTTCACAGAATCTGCTTAAAAAGCAGTGTCAAAGTGTCAATGTGTTTTCTAAGGAGGACATGGATATCCGTATCCTGCAAAAAAATCAGGGCTCTCCTTCTCAGGTCAGTCTATTAAAGCCAAAGGATTTGGCATCAACCAAGAAGCCTCAGCAGCAATATAATCACATGTATTATATTAAACCAGACCAGTAGAAGGATTAACTGAAGCCCCATAAAATGAGTGGATGCTGCTGAACTTCAGTATTCACATAAGAGAAATGTACAGTGAACTAATTATAATTTCTGTTCTGTGTTCTGTCATTCATATTACAGCTTCCCTGAGTAGCATTCCCTCCATGATCGTGCAGCAGCAAACTGTTCCCAAAGGTCATGTGTAGAGCCATTATACAGAACCTGATGAGCATTGTTTCTGGTCTCTAATTGCAAACTACATCATTCTGACCTGTCACAGCCTGTGCGTGTGCATGCACCTATCAGTTGTTCCACTCATCTATTAAGACTCTCTGTCTTAAAGTCCTTACAGTGCTGAAGGAGCTTGCTGAATCAGGACATTTCACACTGGATGGTCATTCACTTGTTGGTAATGAGGAAAAAACACCAAATAAATCCAATGGATGAGAACTTATTCTATCATTTATCCAACAGTGCCAAAGCTATTTAGAAACTAACTTTAAGTAGTACCCCATAGTTAAAACAAACATAATTATCCTCATTTTACCAAATGATAAAAATAAGATTAAAGATCTGCTCCAGTGTCATAGTGAATCAATGAAAGGAGCTTCTGGGAACACAATGTTCATTCAGGCTATATACAGTGCCAGGCTTTGGCAGAATGCAGCAATAGCTTTATCTGATAGGATTTGCCCAATACTTCTGCTTTTGAGCCTCAGAAGAACATAACCTTTTACTTCATAAAAGTGTTTGATGGAAGTTTATGCAGAGCACTAAGAGGCTGGTCTTGCTGGACAGTAACGACTTGAGTATTACGTTATCCAGCCATCTCTCGAATGCAGGCTCCCCTGGTGGATGAGAGGCTGCAGCGTAGACAGTGCTAGTAATGATGCCTTGTGCAGGCACCTCATGTTCTAGGATTGCCATTATGAAAGAAAAAGTACATCACCACCTCTTGCTGCAGCGATATTTCCTTTTGGTCCCTCCACTGAGGCACCAAACAAGCACTTAACTTGGATCTGAGTTAATTTCATTTGAAGAACTCCAATGGTTATTTCTTCCCCTTTTTTGTCCACTGTATCTTATAGCCAATGATCCCAAAGACATTTGTTACGAAAAGGTCTTTTTTTGTGTGAAGATTTCAGGAATACCCACCTGTCAAGGAAGGTACTTCTGAAAAATGTGTGCAGAAAGCAGCTCCTTCTGAAGCTTTTAAAATAACCCTTAAAGTCTAAGCTCATAGAAGATACTCAGATCTCTGCTGTTAGTAAAGAGGAATGAGGAAAAAGGAATAAAAGAGGAAAAAGACCATCTCTGCAATATGACAAACTCAGGGAATGTATCAAAGGGACATGCATGCAGATGGCTCAACAGTGATTTGAAAAAGGCTTCAAATGCTTATACCTCAGGATGTCATTATCTGCTAGATATCTAACAGAACTGAAGTTTGTATTAAATCAGCCGGCTTCAGTACATGCCTAGTATATAGTAAATCTTTGTACAACGTTCAGCAGAGCTATTATATCACAGTTTCACAGCCTTCCTCCTAGCTGCTCAGCATTCTTTTCTCTGTGCCAGATCCCTAACACCAGTTCCTCCCTGCTTCACCAGAGGATGCTGTTTAGCCCTTTCTGTGGCAGAGTACTTTTTACCAATCTGTGAATTTCTCAGCATGGCCAATGCACTGGCCTTCCCCCCTTGGCACCACAGTCCAGCCACCCACTCACTCAAACAAGATTTAATTTCTTCCAACGGATATTAACTCTAAATCCCACCTGTGTGCTTATCCACTCTGCCTGTTATTTCAGCCCAGCTCTCACTTGTACTGTGGCTTTAATTATCAGGCCAGGCAAAGCCAGGGCTGCACGCCTCCATTTGAATGGGAACAGCCAGCAAAGGACACAGAGCCCCTGTGCCAGCACCATACACATCATACCCTACCCAAAAGGACAGGGGCTGAAAAGCAGGGGGGTGGGGGGTAAGAGAGAAAGAGGATATCTCAGTCTGGCTTTTTACCATAGCTGAGTCTGAGCTTTTATTTACTGAGTCTCTTTAATGGGTTCTGCTGTAGAAAAGGTGAGAGTTTTCTGATTACAAAACAGAGGCAGGTGGGTGAAAGAGGCAGCAAGCGGAGTAGCTCTGGATGTGGCTGAAGCTGTGAGCTACCAGGCAACTGTTGCCAGTACTGGTGGCACCAGTGCCAGCGGCACCAGTACCAGCACCACCATTGGCACTGGTAGCACAGAATCGGCTCCTATGGTAGAGTTCCAGAATTTCTGCTTCTCTCCCATTTAGCATTTGGGCAAAGGGGTGAAGTGGTGCGGTGGGAGGTTCTGCTTTCATTTTCCACTGACTGTGAATGCCAGGCCATGGTGAGCAGTGGTACCCAAACTATTAATGAAGCAGCAAGGGGGTTTGCTGCATTAATGATTTTGACATTTTTTACCATGTCTCACAGTCAGGGAATGATCCTGTTTCTGTACCCTTCAGAAAAGCTAAAGAGCAGTTCTGGCTACAATAAGATGATGCACACTCATGAAGAGATGTGCTTGCTCTTCAGTTAGATTTCCTTTATTAGACCTGATGTTGGTCCAACACAGGTGAAATTATTTCAGTATTTGTTCGAGGACAGGTATAAAACCTGGTGTTGGGGGCAGAATAGTGCATGTATGCATCAGTATATTTTCCAATACAGGAGTTTGGCTTGTGTAGAATCACAGATGTCACCAGAGGCAATGGTTTGGGATCCTCCTGCAGACATTTGGGCTCCTGAACATAGTCCAAGCCTAGCTCAACAGCTGTGCACCATCTGTGTTTGCCTGTAGAAGGGTAGCAGTGGTGGAGAAAGTGTGGATACAAATTTGCAAATAAATGAGGTGGTGGGCGGATTTTCTGTTTCAGTGGAGATTTTTGGAAAATACTGAATAGCCAGCACCTAAAAATACAGCAGTAGTGTGCTTGATTTGGTAATAGGTTCAAAAAGTAAAATCTCTCTGAAGAGATTTTTGTCAAGAGACAAGACTGAGGCTCAGGAACAGTTAACACAGCTGTCCCATATGGTACTGCTGAGTTCCTCAGCTGGTAGTGGATGAGCTGTTCTTAATAGGATCTCGCTCTTCTCTTGGGTTGGGTCTATTCTGTTCCGTGCAAATCAGCTGGTATAGGCACTAAACCAGGTATGTGCGTCTTGTGTCCCAAATGATGTCTGAGCACAAAGACCAGTGGTATTATCTCTCCCTGCACCTCCAGCACCTGAGCAGTCAAGTGGAAACATGTCTTCCACCTCCCTTTGGCAGCTGTACAGTACAGGCAGCAAACACCTTGGTCCTGGTATGCACCAGGGCCGTGCTGTAATCACCAGCTGACTGAGAAAGTGCTGGTGTCCCCTTTGCTGCTGCCTGAGTATTGCTTACATAAATTGCTAGACATGTAAATAGTGGTTTGCACAGGGGAGGAGTGGAGCTTGCTGCTCTTGTGTGCAGGATTCTGCTGGCTAGCAGAGCATGCTGCTACGTCATGTAATCATCTTGTTCAACTGGAGCTCCATGTAAAGCTCATTCATTCATAGAATCATAGAGTCACAGAATTGTCTGAGTTGAATAAATAGTACCATTTAAATATGACAAGATTTACCAGTTACTTCCTGAATTTTCAAGGTGCATTTTGGTGTTAACATTCACCAAAGAAAAGAAATGATGTTTACAGAACTATATTTTTAAAATTTCATTCATCATCTTTTTTTCTTGTCTCAGATAATTGCTCACAAAGTTCTCACAGATTTAGACCACTGGGTATGCTTTGTTCAGCTGTACAATTTATATCACGTAGAGACAGGGCTTTCCTTCAGGTATTCAACAAAGCAATTAAAATCCCTCTGTACGCAAACAACAGCCTTATGTGATGGATGTTCACATTTGTATCTCCTCTCATTCTGTCACCATTCTGAATCCCGTATATTCATTTTCCTTTACACTCTTCTGACAGAGATTTGTTTTGTAGCACTGTCTTCCGAGCACAAACCAGGTGGCTGTAGCAGGGAACACAGGAAGAGCAGGAGAGTGCCTGTTGTACTGCAAGGAGCCATCCTAAACACTATAATTCAACTTCAGGTCCACGAAGATATCCTCTAATATCACATTCTGGTCTCCTCTGCGTAACAACCTTTTCCATGATGGCTTAGGTACTTGAGACAATTGCTATAGAAGACTGAATACAACATATTGGCTTCTGCAGGAAAAGAGGTGCTTAGTCTCGGTTCAGTAGGAGAAAGGGCCATTTTCTATCCCTCCTTTCAGCTGTTTGAGACTTTGCAAAACCTTTAGGAGGGATTAGTTGTCCCCTACCTTTGCGGACAGGCAGATCTATGGAGGGCTTCAAGTCTGACAAAAAAGATGCACTATCAGTGCAACTGACAGAGAAGAAATCAATAGCCAAATAGGAGGAATTGACTGTGGGCTGTTGGATATTGCCTCTTCTAGACCCCAGTGCTTATCATAATCTGGTTACAGTCAGTCTTAAAGCGTTAGCAAAGCTTCAAAGTGGGACGAAGGAGTTAATATATATATATATATATATATATATAGCTCCTGAAATACCACATCTAATGACAGCAAATGAAAAGGCGGTCTGTGGTGTGGCTGACCTGGGGCCATGCCAGCTGGCTGAGTTCTGAAACAATAGAAAGGAAATAGGTCACTTCTCTTCTTATTGTTTCCTTGTCTTCTTAAACCTCCAGCAGATTGGCCTGCCCTAATGCAGCCCCCAAAGCTAGCTCACACCACCGTCACAATCTTAATAAGATAAGAATTTAGTAATTCAGATCAGTTTTGAGACAACAACGTACATTGAAAATCTGGCAGAAAAGTCCATTTCCATGAGATTTTTCAGTACCTCTCGGTTTGCAATTGGAAACACTGAGGGAACTCTCATAATTTTACGTGCCAATTTTTTTTCTTGAGAAAAGGTTTTGAAATGGTTACTCTCCTATTAGAACTGAGAATTTTCAGTCTATATAGTTTTGCTTTCTTAGAGCTGGTCTATGATCTCAAAAATCTAGGAACTCCCATATGAGTCAAATCTGACATTTGTTTTCTTTCATCACATCTCTAAAAAATGATATAAAAAAAAAAAAAGCAAAAGAGAGAAGGAAAGGAAAGGAGGAACGATGGAAAAAGGGAAGAAAAGCAAAAGAAAAGAATCACCTTACAATAGAAACATGGGACATTTCATCCCTAAAAAAAGCGTATGTCTAGAGTCAGTCTCTGCAGAATTCATGGCTCTTTTCATGGGAAGCAATATATAATCTCCAAGTTTGGTGATAGTTAATGATTTAGAAACAGTGTTTTCTCTTCGATCATTTCCAGTGTAGATACTTGGGCCTTTTTTCTCATGTCATTATTCAATGAGTATCCTACCTTATTTAATATATTGTGCTCTTGTAAGCCAAGAAAAGATTTGGGAAAAAAAGACACCTGAAAGAATTATCTGCATAGTTTTAGGGCATGCAGATTAAAATATGGAGGGTAAAAAAGAAGAGGGATATTCAAGATGACTATATTACAAAATGAATTTTTGACAGGCCAAATAATTAAAATGAAAAGCAGTCTCTTAGAGAATGAGACAAAACTTTTAGTTTCCTGATAAGCGAAGTTTCAAGTATTACATAAAAAGAAACAACAGCAAACAACCAGCTTCTCCATAGTACAAGGAAAGGTGTATATGCCAAAATTTTTCTGCATCTCTATTTCCATTCTTAATTATGTATATTTTTAGAGACTAATCCTGTGCATATCTAACATTCTGTCTTTTCCCCCAGAAAACATTCCACTCTAGCTTTAGCTCTCTGCCTAAAGCACAAGCTAGAAGCAATGAGAAAAAAAATAGTAATTGCTAAATGAAAGAACAAAGAATATGAACTGCCTGCTTCCCCCCAGCTCTCCAGTATTGCTAATGTCTTTACCAGCAGTTTTTCCCATCTTCTTTCCTTCCTTCCTTCCTTCCTTCCTTCTTTCCTTCCTGTAAAGCACTTGCAGTTTAAAATTAGACTTAAAAAACAGCATTCTTACCACCCTTAGAAAATATTAATGGCAGAGTCTTGCTGCTACTTGTTCAACCTGAAGAAAAAAATTAATTCACTTAGTTTTCAATATCTTTTTGGCAAATGGAACGTAAAGCCCTGTTTTGTTATACGGAACTATATTCTCCTTTATTATCCAACTTATGGAAAAAATAAAAGTTCCCATTACCTACTATAATAAGGAAAGCTTTTTTCTTTTTTTTGTTCTCTCTTGTATAAAAAGATAGAGAAATAAAAGAGCAAATGTAGATTCAATTTAACATATTCTCCATGATCTCAGCAGGTCAGGGAACTCATTCAAAGAAATAAATCACTAATGGTTACTATTGCAATATCTCCATAGAAGTGCCATATGTTATGAGCCATAGGCAGCGCTCCTGTACCTCTTGTGGGAGTTACTTATACGACATTTGCAGAATGGCAACAGCTTCAGACACAGAACTGCAATGGGTGCCAGCAGATAAAGCCTGAGATTAGAGCATTTTAGTGAGAGCAACAGGACTGAGCTTTACGTTAGTAGTTCAGCCCACGCAAGACAAGACTAAGGACAGTTGCTCAGTGAATTCGTTGGTACTGGAACACACAGAAGACTATCTGCCACAACCTTATTAGTGTGAGGATTTTGCTGTTCTTTGGACAGCTCTGGATGGGCTGACAAAAGTGAAGATGATATAGCTGTTAAGCCTCACCTTTCACCTTGGCTAGGGAACTTTCTAAAGGAGCAGATGGTCCTGAGTTTCAAACCATGAATCACTGTCACAAAGTGTATGCTATGCAGGGCTGACAAAGCTCAGGAGGTAACATTTTCATTACTACCCGTGTCACTCTGATCAAGCACCTTTGCTGCTGTGATGATCTTTATAACTGCAGCACTAACGCACAAAAAGTAAATACCAGGAGTCAGAAAATCACACTGATTCAATGCCTCTAAGTGATGGAGGAAGACCAGAAGCCCTTGAATTCAACTGTATTAACATACTATGTCAGCCCTTTTGCTTGCATTTGGAGGAAGTGTATCAATGCAATGTGAAATGCAATTGCTCTTGTATTTCATAGAGAACTCCTCCATCTTTGACCTCATTTTCTCTATTAGAGGACACACTCAAACAAGAGTCATTAAATCTGGTTTGAAAAAAAATAAGTGAATGCAAGATGAATAAAAAGGAGAGGGGAAAATGAAAACTTGGTGAATTTCATGATAGCCTTCAAATATAGCAGAAAAATGGTCTTGGAAAGTTCAAGGAAAATACAATATTTGAGATCACTATTAGGCACAGAACTAGATGAAAGTCCACATTAGGAACCCCAGTAATTATATGAACTGAAAAGTCTTGAAGTGTTTAAAAATATTTCCTATTTATAACAATTATAACTCTTGAAAAGACATTTCAACTTCATCTATCTTTTTATTGATAGGTATGAATCACAGCTATAGTTACATGATAGAGCAGAGGTCCCTAAAAGCTGAAGAATTCACTCATCTGCCTTGCTATTCCCTTAATTCCTTTCCTTCCCTACTATACTCCTACACACTTCTGCAATAATTAACACTGATTAACCTATCTCGTTACTGACTCTGACAATTACGTATTTCTTCTACTGAGGAGGATAGCTGCTTTGGCTGTATGGTAAATTTTAGGGACCCTGCTGCTGGAAGCAGTATCTTCCTGAGCTGGGCACGTGCTCCTGCCTGCTCCCATCCTTTCTACCTCCAGGGCTAGTGTAAGTACCTCAAGCTCTGTGTAGGACAATGTTGTGACCACTCCCTGTACGTCTTTGTCCTAGGTTACACCTCTCAAGCTGGTCTGATCATTGATCTGCCCCTATATTTTTAGTGAAAGCAGATACTTTAAGCCATAGAAAAAGGTCTGGCTCAGGCCAGTGGCTAGTCTGTTATTTCACCTATCCCAGGATCTGATTCCTGTCAAGATACTTTTTCTGTTGAACTTCTCCAAAGAATTCAGAGGCAAAACACACCATAGCCTAAGAGAAAAATAAAACAACTTTCAATTTTTGCATGACATAAAAAAACAAACGAATTTAATTTCACTAAGGAAATATGATCTGCAAAGATATTGAGAAGGGCTGGACTGTATATTACAAATCAAATCAGAAAACATGAAACTTCAAGTTAGTAGAAGTAAGGCAAAGTTTCTGAATAAACTCTGCTCAGGCTAGTTGTGAAACTACATCTGCTAATGCAGCACTGCGGCTGCACACTTGCATGCTCAGTGCTGTTTGGCATAGGGTACAGCACAAGGAAATTGCACCTTCAGGCAGAACAGAAGAACAGCTGGCTAAAAACAAATTCCCTAACATGAGTCTGTTTCAGCTACTTGAGAATAAGTCGTGTGGGGAAAGGGGTGCCAGTTCAGGTGGAGAATGTTAAGAAGATGCTGGAAAAACAGACTCTCAGGTATGATGAGAAGTACAGTATTATATGTGCACGATCCTTTTCTTTCTTGATAAAAGTGTCTATATCAAGTTCTCTGAGGCATTATATATTTAGTAGAAATGTGCCTTATTCACATGAATATACCCAGAGGGCTAGGCAGCAGATACACTTCTCTACAACTAGGCTTTAGAAGAAAATCATAAAATAAATCTACTGTTATTACATTACCACTGGAAATGGAATATATTTTTCTCTTCCAGGATACTGAAAAGAATAGTAAAAAGCGTCTTGTCATGTCTGAATAGACTATTGTTTCAAATTAGTAAAACAGCCTTCATATAAAAAAAAGAATTTCTACCATAACATCTATTTTCTTCTTAAAAAAAAGTCTGTTTTGTCTCAATTAAATATCTTTCCCTTCCAGTACATATCATAATGGCAGTTTGTAACATGTTTATATACAGGCACCTGGGCCTCTGCACACAGGGGCTTTCACTTGCAACATTATTTTCTGGGAAGTAGAAAAAAGCTTTGGCCTTACAGCACATCTGAAACTGCA
The DNA here is from genome assembly GCA_024606505.1 of Aquila spilogaster. Classification (NCBI taxonomy): domain Eukaryota; kingdom Metazoa; phylum Chordata; class Aves; order Accipitriformes; family Accipitridae; genus Aquila; species Aquila spilogaster. The sequence continues at coordinate 63,258,186 of JANHGO010000042.1, read as the reverse complement.
TTATAAATGTATGAAACAAGGCACTGAAAATCAAAGAGCTAGATTTTCAAAGTTCCTTTTGATAATCTAGAGTGGAAACAATTCACCTAATTGCTTCTTCTTGTGTTTTAAATTCTGTTAATTGTTTTCCACTGCATCTTTTCTCTAGTGTGACATAGATTACTCTTAACATGAAGCGGTAGCAGAAGATGAAAGGAAGAAAAGACAGATGAACATAATACTAGCCTTGCAAATGACTACATCTGCAAGCAGAGTCACAGTGTATGAAGGAACACGAGCAGATTTCTTTTGTACACTCTGTCCATTTCCAGCTGCATAATGCATTTTTCAATGGGTTAAATTAACCCCTGTACAGAAGGCCAGCCTTAGACCAATGTTCCATTTAAATGCCTCTTAAACCATTTCCACCTCTGCCCTTTCCTACAGCCTGCTGTGTAAGTATTAGTCTAGCTCAAGAGGGAACAGCAAGCCTCATTATTTGGAGAAACAAACAGAAAGGACAAAATAAGGTTGGGAATGAATAACTACGGACTGAAATCTGACTGTGCAATTTGAAAAGGGATCTTGATTTTTTTTTATCAGTAAAAGAAATCCTTAACTTGGAGTGACTGAGTTTCTTCTGCTTTAACAATGTAAAAATGTTTTCAGGTAATGACAATTTAATTCAAAGATTTTGATGTAGCTGTAACTTCTTTTCCATAAAGGATAAATGAAAACAAGACAAGTACAGATAACTGTGTGTAATGGTCCCTTTAAATAATTGACATGTTTTCATGATTTTTTCTTGGTGATAATTCAAGAGGTCTATCAGATAATTACTTAAATATATGAGATGTGCTGTTCATCTAAGGAAAAGGTTAGTGCCATCATAGGCCATGTAAATCTTATTTTATGAAAAGGAACGCAAATGAAATGATCACCTAAGTCAAGGTTTTATAAAATATTGACTAGGATTATGTTTGCT
>JANHGO010000042.1:63217050-63247309 GCA_024606505.1 Aquila spilogaster | reverse complement strand
AAGGAAGGGGAATAATGGAGATAGGCATCCATCTGGTATTCACCATGTATTGCTTCTTGTTGCCCATTTTTTTCTCCTCCTGTCAGAAGGAAGACTCTGTCTTGTGAGAAGAGAAATCTACTGCCAAATACAGGGACAGTGTTGCAGTGAGGATGAAAAATGGCTAATGGTAAACTGGGAGATGAAAAAGAAGAAAGAACTGTATGGCCTTGAGAAGTGCAATAATGCAAATGGGATCAAATGTAATGTTACAAAAATAAAAAATCATGTACTGAGGAGGAAGGGAATTTCTGCTCTAAGCTGGGAGCTGATCAGCCAGGAGTGACAGAGTGGAGGAAAGATGTGGGTGTATGAATCAATCACGGAATGACTCTGAGCAACCAGCATGATGTGGCTGTAGGAAAAGATTAATTCCATGCTTGGGAATACCAGAAAGGATGTGTCTGGCACAGAACTGTGTACTACATATTTTGTGCCTTACCAAAGGACTTGTGTATATAATTCTGGCTGCCTTTTTTCAGGAAAAGTGAGGGAGGAAGAAGGGATTTAAACTAAAGGACACTAGCAGTATCATGAGGGGTGTAGCTTTGGTCTCTTCTAACCTATGCTTCTGAACGAAGGGGAGATGAACAGCTTTGCTGTGTTAGCAAATATCATTTTTTTTTTTTGTGAAGCCATGTATAAAGCATGGACTTTCAAGCATTTATATAGTATTTTCACTGGATTAATTTTATACGTCTTACTAAAGCCTTATAATGCAAAAATGTTACAACTGAATTTTAGGTAATACAGATAAAACAAAGTAAACTCCAGTCAACCTCTCTTTCTCACTAGTCGATGATATTGTTCAGACAGTGTCTCATTTCCTTGGGAAGAAAGCAGGTGCAGTCATTAAACACCCTCTGGTTTAAGAGTGTGTATTCTTCCTTGGACAACTTCTGCTTGGAATAAATACCATTTATTTAGCTCCCACCTTTCTTTCCCCGTTGTGGTTAGTTTTTGAATCAAGAAGTTTCAAAAAAATCTAGACAAGAGTTAACCTCAAAATATGTACCCATAAAGCCATTTACAGCAAAGTCACTAATTCAATCTTGCCAAGCTATTTAAACAAATTCCTGTAGTTAACATGATTTCAACAAATCCTGAGGATAAGGCAATTTCATCTGTCTTTGATATTTACCAGCCCTTTTTTTTCCCCTGCAGATCTGTCAGTCCATGACCTTGAAATCATTATTACTCAGACTCAAGCAAACTCTTGCTCATTACGGCTTCTTTTCTCCACAGGCAGCAGATAGGGTTTTTTAAGTTTTAAATGTTGAAGTTTATAATTAATGTAATTTAAATTACAAGGCACCTAATTTTAGTACAGTAAATAGAAGAAAATTTTAAATCTTTTTTGTGCCCTGGAGCTGGGAGTGTCTAGGTTTCAGAAAAGACTTGGTTTTCTAATCATCTAACTCTAGTGGTAGAATAATTTAACTTGCATGGACACACACTAATCAGTGAAAGCTGGATTGTTAAATAAATGACCTGTTACAGAAGAAACTTAGAGATCTTCATTGTTTAAGATGGAAATCCAAGCTTATGGCTTTGGAAAAAAGTCACAATCAAATGATCTAAAAAAATTTCTTGCAGTCACATTGTTTAGCATGGCTAAAAGCATGGTCAGAATAAGTTGCCTTGCTGGTATTTTAACCCAGGCTAAATGAAAGGTCATTAGGAAAGAGGATGTAGGGTGTTGTCACCTAATGTCTCACAATCTTTGTGACTGATAGGGTCAAGTGTGGTCTTAGAATAGTGGGATGATGATCTAATTTTTTTTTTTTATTATTATTATTTTTTTTTGGTCTTGGTTCATAGACATAAAGTACACAACAGGAATGTGATTCTGCAGAGATGAAGAGAAAAAGATTTCTGCACCAGTACAGAACAATAAGATCCTATTTGATAGTGAGACTTGCCCTGCAGAGCCTCAGTATATGTTGGCAATTGCATGCAGTACAGCCCTGATAGAAGGTTGTGTTATTCACTCAGTGCAGATGGTACCCTAGCAGGCAAAATCAAAATCAAAGAGAACTTATCTTACTCCAGAGGATCCATTATTTTTGACAATTCAGAAGGAAAAAAACTTGAAGATTTCTTCTAATGCTTGCTGTGGATAAGGGACAGTGTTCAGAGAGCTTGACAGTATGGAAGAGAATTCAATGGGAATTTTTATTTTCACCTTGAATCAACGAACTCTGTATTGCCGTATTCTTCCCAGAAAAAGATTGCATGTTCTGTTTTGCTTTTTAATGGATGAATTTCAATAAAAAATTATGAGGATACATTCTGGAATTTGTGTTTAGAAATGCCCTTGGATAGTAATATACCTCCTATGTTTTCACCTCTGTGTTCTAACAACCAGATGGTCAGGGCTATGGCTTTGAAAAAGTTGCTGAATAATGCATTTGTCTGATAATATTCAGTTCAGTCTTTTCATTGACTGTTCAATTGTCTATTCTGAGCTTGTCGTCTCACTGTGATACATAACCATACATTTCACTTCTTAGCCACGTCTGCCATATTGCCCAACATGGGCCTGCTTTTTTCAGTGTTTTTAATTTTGATGTATAAAATGTTTATGAATTTGGATGATAAAAATGTTTATGAGTAATTTACCATGCGTGCTGGAGTATTTAAAATGTCTTATTGTGTCTGGCTGTACCATCTGCAAAGAAAGTCACTAGACTTTTCAATGGTTCTCATGGGAAAGGAATTTTTTAAGCCTTTAGTTTGTTCTAATCAATGCATTTGCCAATGCCACATAAGCTGCATACTGAAAATGCATTAAAAAAATGTTTGTAAATATATTCACTTCTACTACAGCTAAGGAGTTAAGCATTCAGATTAATGATGCACTAATTAATAATGAAATTCCATGCCCTTCTTTAGGAAGTACAATGTTAATGACATCAGCTCTGGCCCAAAGGGAATCTTCCCATTCAGTCAGAATAAGCACAAAAACCTGCTAGCAGCTCTTCCCTTAGATTTCAGTTATGTGAAAGCATCTTGTTAGTGTGTTTGATTGTAAGATAAGTGACTATGCAAGATGGCCTTATGTGGCTTTTCGTATGTGTTGCTGTTCTCCATGGGTTACATATGATCTCTGATCAGTTTACACTTCAAAAGCTGTTTTTCCCTGCCATGTCCTCACAGGACAGGATTCCGAGCTTCCAGCTGCAAAAATGGAGTGTTCTGATGCAATGAGACCTACCCAAATCCTGCAGAAAACCAATGTGGGAAGCACATCTTTCTTTTTTTGTTTCTAGTTAGCAATACATCATATTTTGAAAACATTAATATCATCACAAAGAAGTGACTACAATTATGATCATTGTAATAACCAAGAGATATGACCTCTCTTGGTTTTTTTTTTCTGTCTCCAAAATGAAAGTCTTACTGTTTCTTTTGCATGCCTTCTCCGAGAAAGGGAGAGTAAGAGTTCTAATTAAGCAAAATTTCTGTAACACTACTCTAATACATCTAATAATAATAAAGGAGCACAGATTTTAATTCTATAGAGGACACATTTACAAATCCTGGAGTGGTTATTTTATCACTAACTCTGTAAGATGAGTATTCCCTCTGCAACAGCTGTATCACCTACAGTGTTCCTATGAGCTGTTTTTTATTGCCCCCAGTTTTACTAAAGAAAAAAATAAAATGAGCATTTCAGGCAGTCAGACAGGTTAGAATAAACACCATATGAAAGTGGTTTGGGCTAACTTGAGTGACTGTGCCTGCAGGACAGAATCAATTTATAGAGAGTGATGAATACATTGGGGTGGGGGAAAGTGTATAATACCTCCAGCTGGCACAGCACAAGTCAGAAAAGAAAGTATGCCTACAGCCCAAGTCAGACAAGCTTCAACAAAAGGATGCTGGGATGGAATCTTTCTCACCTTCACTAGCGTATACATTATATCTATGCAAGGGGGTATAAAAATACAAGCAAACAAGACTTCCCTACTGATATTTATGATAATAAGTAAACCCTTATCTGAAATTATGTATTAAAAGTTTCCAAATAAGGGAGAATTAGGCCCACCTTTCCACTCTTTTAATATAACGGGCGAGTTACTTTGGAGATTATACAGAATGTTTCCAATCTCAGCTAAACTGTTTAATATGCTGAATGATAAGAAATACAGTGCCTTGTTTACAAAGTATATTTAGGTCATGCTCTGCATTAGGACTAATCTCATAGAACAGCTAATGTCTGATGTGCTTCTCTTCTCTTCTTCCAGTGATTTTAGAAACAAAAAAAAAAATACAGGAGCAAATGAGGGATGAAAATGCATCCAAACAATGAAATGCAGTGTTATTAAAATGACATTAATTTATGTAAAAAAGTTGGAAGAAAAGAAAGATGTTTTTCATATTCCTTGCAGAGTGTGCATATATTGAATGTGCTGTATAAACTATTTCATACAGAAGGCATATAAAAAGGTTAGACTTAAAAAATTTTGATATGCATATAATGTAATTGTATCTGATTCAGTTCTGACCATATCAGTTCTATTCATATGATTTTCTTCAGATGTAAGAAGGAAAAAGAAAATTTCTTTTGCATGGCTGAACATCTGCCATATTGTACAAATTTTGACAAATTGACACATGTTGGTTTGTGATATTTTGTGGAAAAGAAAAAAAATCCTCCTGGGTATTAAATATTTCATGCAACAGCTGAAAAGAAACATGTTGAAAGTAAGTTGTACTTATTCTCAATTCGGAGCTAGCATCCAAGGAGTTTAGGAATTGGTGAAAAGGATCAGCAGAGTTAATTGTTTGTATTTAAAGTTTACTTTAAGGGTTCAAACAATAGGTTTCTTTTAGAGAACTGATATGGAAGCAGCAGCAGCATAACTTTAAATGGGACTGTGTCTGGGCTGGGAAGCATAGAATGGAGGAAAATCATGCAAGGAACTGTGCCTGGCTCCTTGAAGTTCTTTGGGGCAATTACTGCATTTCTAGTTCCTGGGCAAAATAATTTCCTTTTGCCTGACAGCTTTCCATCAAGTTAAATGGATTTAGTGATGTTAAGGGACTCTAGAAGTCTCTAATATAAATGCTGCAGGAATATTTAAATTACATAAGGTATTCAAGGCCTTTCCAAAGCCTGGAACAGCTTAAAGCCATCCTAGACCATCTTTCCTGCTGAGATACCATTTCAAATAATTGGATCTTCTGCTACATGCAGAAGTTAGATGCAGATGACACCTAGCTTCATGTCTCCAGAAGTAAGAAATCTTCTGTTGTGCAGATGTCAAATTGGTTTAAAAAAAAGAAGCATAGAAAGAAAAGACCAGATGACTTGGGATTTCCACACACAGAGAAAACTGAAATAGCTTTTCTTAAAAGAAGAAAACACTGCAAGGATATTCTGTTATAACTTCACCTGCCAGCTCGCAATCACAGGGTCATGTTAGATTCGTCACTGTTCTAAGACAGATAAAAATAGTAGGAAGAAATGTTTTCTGTCATCACTGGCTTGCCAGGGTACATTACCTTTCTCAACTGGACCAAGCCCTAGTAACTATGTTTCATGTCACGTTTCAGAAAGGTTACTCAGTACTAAACTAATGCTGAAAATGGTGGAGGAAAAGGCAATGGTCTCTAGGCATTAACATATGCATCCTTTTAAAAGTGAAAATAAAATATGTGGGAGTGGGTTGTATAGACAAAGGTCATCTTGATAGAGTGATGGCAAGGGATTATTACACATTTTGGCTACTGTAGACTGTTGACCTATAAATGCCATATATGAGGAAAAGAACCAACCTTTACTCCTTACTTTTTAGATATCTGCACTAAACTTTTGCCTAAGTGGCAGTTTATCATTCTGGCTGTAGAGCCTGCTAGATTATGAAGTACCAAATGTTCTTGAGGTCTGTCTGTTCTTGGAATGTAAAATGAAAATGGCACCAATTCTTCTCTCACTGTATTAAGTGCAGTGAGTCCTTGAAGGTGCTAATTAGCCAAATGTCACAATAAGCAGTTTTATGTTTTGCACTTAAACTTGCCAGTCACTTAAGCTAAGATATAAAAAATGGTGAAACAACCCTAGAACTTTATTTCAGGAAAATGGAAACCCCTCTTCAGAGGAAGATATGTGCCTTTTGCAACACTGATGTCCTATGTCAAACATACAAGCCAACTACGACAAAAACTGGTTAGGTGTTGTTCTGAACATCTCCGAGGCCTGAATTTCTCCTCACACCATGTATACATGTGAATATCACTGACTTTGTGCGTACACATGTACATCATTCAAGGAATCTATATTTGATGGAGAAAAGAGCAAGGGGCATCACAGTAAGCAAAATACATTAGATTAAGGAATGAAGTTGTGCAGCAGATATTCATATCATCAATACTATGAAAAGTATTGTAGGTGTACACTCAGATATGGAAATGATCTTCAAGCCAGTCTGAGTTTTCTCTGTCTGTTTTTCATATAATCTTAGTAAATCATTAGAAATATATTCTAACCTCCTCCTTCTCTTTGCTGTCCAAGAGTGCCTTTATTTTGATCTAAGGTATTTGCTGCCAGTAGTTGTACAAACAGTACCTGAGTGTAACTAATTATCTGGAGTCTTGCTGGGGCTTTGTGAAGTTCCATGAAGTTTAAGAAGCTCCCATTCCTCAGCCACTTGGTATTCCTTTTCCACTGAAATATAATGATTTCAAGAAGTGACTGGGTAAATTAATGGAAAAGAAATGCATCAACAGCTATTAAAACAAACAAAAAGAAAACACCTCTGGCTTGGGCAGTCTTTGAGTCTAGCTCTAGGATGCGATTCTAAGCGATAACATAGCATGTATTTGGGCTTATAACATGGGTTATGTAAAACACTCTCCAGAGGCATCTAATTCTTTCTAATTTAAGAGCTTAAAGTTAAGAAGCTTGAAAATTCCCGTGTGCCTAGAACAACCTTTAGGTGTCTTTCAGCTTTTCAAGAGAAAGTGTTGTCTCTGTGATAAAACAAGGAGCTAAAATAGATTAATCTTTTGCTATTGTCATAGATCTAACAGATCACAGGATATTTATTTGTCAATATGACACACGGCTAGTGAGATTTATTTACTTTAGATTATTTTACCTAGCTTCATTAATTAATGTATGCAAATACTTAGAAATCAGTGAATGAAAAAAGGCTGCCACATCAAAATAAGGCAGCATTATTAATGTTGTTATTTTATTTGTGTGGCATTTGGGTATGTCTTATCATTCTCTTCTACACAGAGGAATAACTTTCTCCCTGCTGCTCTTTGCTGCTTGATCTTACAACCTCATTGTGAGACAATGAAGAATTTAGGAGTATGGTTTTTGTGAAGGGCGCCATTTCAGAATCAGGGTTCTTTTCAGATTTTTTTTTTTTTCTGCATCACATGAACGAACAATCAATAAATCAGAGTCTAGTTCTGAAATCTGGAAACAAAATAGTTGCTCTGAAATTGCCTTTTCTTTAAAAGACTCCATCACAAAGGAGAACATTCTTCACTGTTAATGCTTAGTGAGTTGCTAATTTGTTTTTTCTTTAATAAAAGAATGAGTGGCATCTGAGGTTTCATTTTGACCAGAGATGGAACCCAGTCAGAACATGACAAGTAACATTAACAGAACATAGTAATTTCTCATCTATCAATGACCTTTAAAGAGAACTGTAGTTATTACCTTAGAATATTCTCTCATTTATTACCTGTCTCATCACTGAATTCCAATGCCTTTATGTAGCAGAAATACAGATGCTTGGCTTCAAAACAGAGAAATATGATTTAACTATTATAATGGCTGCAGGCGCTGAAGTCTAATTCATTTTTTTCACATTATATGGGATTTTTGAAGATGATGGTGGTTACTAGACCAGGCAGTTCACTGGAGAGAGTAGAATGAGTTTATATCTTATCTTAGGGCTAAATTAGTTATAAAAGGGTATTTCTCAGATCTGGTAGAAGTTCATTAAACTGACTAGATGTGCTTCTTGGATAGCAATCTAAGCTATTATTATTACTGAAGTCCTTTACATTGTAAGCAAAAATATGGATATTGAGATGTGAAAAATTATTTGAACACTCACCCTTTCACAGAAGTAAAAGTCAACCAGGTCCATCCTTGGTGGAGCAAAAATCAGTGGCAGAATTAGTTTTGTAATTTTTTGAACACAGGCACTTTCAAATGTCTTTTATTTCACCTTCTTGGTCCCAGTGCTCTTGCAGTAGGCACACAAGTTCAGAATTCTTTCTGACAATACAAGCTGGAAGGTTTTACATTGTAGTTAACTCCTTGATGGCTTTCCTATGCTTCAGCATTTTCTATAGTTAAGCATTTTCCTGAGCTGTCAAACAAATGTTGACCTACCTGTTCTTCAACTAAACTTTGACATAATGGCAGGTGTTGCTGTTCCTAAATGAGTAAAACTAGGAACACTTAGCAATAATTAAAATGGAAAGATGTAATCCTCTGAAGAAAAAGTTTTTGCAGGCAGTAACTTCTTGAAGGATACTTAGATTATCTTGTTCATCATAAAAATTTTATCATTACTATAATCTCTTTTACTGAACCTTGTGAGAAAAGACAGAGATACAGAAACCAACAAATATTTATACCACTGATAAATGCAGCTCTGTGATGCCAGTCTTCAAACTGACAGTTACAAGTTAGAAGATTTTGTAATCATCACTGATAGTTTATTAAAACTATTGGCTCAGTGGGCAGCAATGGTTCAAAAACGGTGGATATCATCCACATATCGAGAACAAGGCAGAGGATGTAATTTTTCCTCCATATAAAACTTTAATGTGGCTACACTTTGAGTGTTGTATTCAGTTCTACTTTCCACATTTTAAGAAGTATGTAGTGGGTTCAGAGACTACAGTGAAGAGAAATGAAAATAACCAGAGGAATGAAGCAGTTGCCCTACAAAGAGAGCCTAAAAAGGCTGGGATTCTTCAAAAGTGTGGAGAGGAGAAGGGTAGGAAGGATACAACTGAGTTTACAAAGTCACGAAGGTCTGGCTGTGCTGAATGCAGAATGGTGAGTCACCAAGTGCCACCATCCTGCAACTAAGGGACACTTGTCCAAACTAGATGGAGATTTATTTAAAACAGATAAAATGTAGTAACAGGTAGAAGGTATCTTCCTATCTTTCTGCTTCTATCCATCCATTTCTAACTACTGGCTTTTTTCATAGTGGCTAATGAGCTGATGGAATTTTCAGGCACAGAAGCTTGTGGAGGCAGATAGTATCAGGAGGTTCAGAAAAAGGATCAGATCAATTTATGCAATGGGTGAATAAAAGGGAATAAGCAGGATATATCCTTTAGGGCCAGGTTTGTGTGCCCTGCCTCAGTAGCAGCTTCAGTGGCTATAGTCAGACCAGAATCATTGGCCAGGTTGAGCTGACCCATTTCTTAAACTCTTACAAGCATTATTCTGCTCATGTTGCTCATTTGTTTGTTTGTTAAAGGGTTTCCTCTTCTAATTCTCAATTAGCTCATAAAACTTACTTATCTGGGCTATCTCTTACTATGTTTTATCATAGCTCCTAAGGGAATGGGACCCCAGTTACCCAGAAACCTCTAGACTTAATTGTAATATTCCCACTAATTATTATATTCCTGAAAATATTATTAAAATATTATTATTTTAAATATTCAAACATACGTACCTTGGATTACTCACAGAAATGGTATAGGCAATTTAATTATATATACCAGGAAAACATGTACCTCATGCTTCTTTGAGAAAAATTGTTGCTACATGGTTGTTGCCATAGTGTTCTCTGGAATAAATGGTGAGGGCAGACTAGTTTAGTACAGAGGCTTTTCATGAGATCATCGTGGTCTTTCAAAGGCACCTCCTTGCTGCAAACCTGGTTTCTCAAATAAAGAGTAGCACGTACATTGAAAATGATTTTCCAGAGGTTGAACTGAGTGATTTAAATTTCAGGCTCCTGGTTAAACTTGATCAGCACTATTTAAAACAACCCAAAAGCTAATCTGCCCAAGACATTATAACCTCATAGTTAATGAGGCTTGTTTTGATTCTGACTAGAATTTTCTTTTCAGGGCCAGCCTAAGTTCAACAAATCATGGTAAAAACTATTTCAAACAGCACACTTACGGGTCTTTGCCTTTTCTCCTTTAATCAAGCTTTGCAGACCAACGCAATTGAAGTATGGTCCAGCATTGTTGTTTTGGTTATTACTTTGGCAATAGTCCACATTTCTTTAGCAATTTGGAACACACTAGAACCATCCTGCTGATAGTAGACCCAGGCTAGTCTTTAAAGCTTCACACATATGGACCACAGCAAAAAGACAAAGCATGTCATGCTCAGGGTAAGGTTGCTGCAGAGTAAAAAGGTCATTTTCACCCCAAATCTTGTGTGCTGAAGGGGAGAAGTAAAGTTATGGGAGGTCTCACCCTCAAATACCATGTATCATTGCTGTTAGAGGAGCACAGTAATGGGGACAGGTCCCATCCGATGCTCCAGGGCACAAAGGAGGGAATGTGCTTTGTATTTTTCTTGTGACCTCAGGTACCCGTGCTGGAGTTGGCATGACTCACAGGAAACCACGCAGAAATGTGCTGACCACCCTGCCTCATGGCATATGAGATTTCCTTCAGATACATTCACATCATCTCAACATAATTTGCTTCCTCAGCGCTTAATTGCTTTCCTAAACTGTTGTATATTGATGAAAGCGCTTGTTAAGTAACTCTTCTTATTCATATACCAGAGAGAAAAGAAATTACTTATATACAACACATAAAGTTAGTGGATTCCTCTGGACTGTAAAGAGACTATTTCTCTACTCTGCAAATACTGGTGTATGATAGGCAGCAAGGCCTGCAGTTCTGATACTTCACATTATAAAACATTACTTTCAAAACCACAGTAACTGGGCAACTTGATAACTTAATAACTTGATCAAGTTTAAAAAGAATCTGGGCTGAAATGCTGCATGCTGGGAAGTTTTGTTGGGAACGTTTCAGCACTAATAGATATGTTGTTTTTGAACATTTTTGGGAAAATACTTAAAGCTGTTTCTTTAAGAAACCATGTTATCTCCTGAAACTTGGAACAAATATTTGACATTTGACCTGGCATGTGACAAAAATCCTCTCGTGAGGAAGCCTGTTGCCTTCTGCATGAAAATACAGTCAAGCTCATTCTTTGAAAAGTTACTGGTTTTCACAGTGGAGAATAGTGAAGAGTTTTACAGCTTAATTCTCCATGACTTCTTGCTTGTCTCAAGCTCATTCTTTTCTTAGAGCTTCTCTGTGCCAACAAAACTGGGATAATTCACAGAGCCATTATACTTCCCATTTGACAGTCAGTCATTGACCAAAGCATAATCCATCCATCTGTAAATCTTTCCAAAGATTTCACAGATAATAATAGCAAAAATTATAGCAACATTAAAGTTACATCAAAGTTGTTAACTCAAATGCTTCAAAGGTTCTAGCATTTGAGCACTTTACTTTCCAAAAAGAATACTGTCTTTTCCTTTCTTACTGGAAACAGAACATAGATCCAGTTCTCTTCGTGCACTTGCACAAATGCACACACACGTGGTGGATGACATAAAAGATATAGAGAATGTGCTTCATTAATTAAAAGAACTTAGTTGACACAAAAATCCCATAAATTTCCCTGACTAAAGATGGTCTGCGAGGTGTGAAAATTACTTAATAGCATGTAGTAAGCATTATACCATATTGTAGGGCAGTATCTGAAAAGTTGTTTTCTTCCAGGTTTGTTGCATTGGATGAAGTACACTAAGATACCACAAAGGCAAATGTAACATTTAAGAATATCTGACAAACACAGTTAAAAGATGATTCTAAGAAGTTATTATTCCTTTTTCGTCTCTTTTTGCTCTACAGCTTCCTGGTACTGAAAAAATGGGGCTGTTGCTTTGCAGACTTCCCTTCAGCAGGCACAGACAGCGTTACTTAGGCATGTATCAAAGTAGCTGCCTACACTTGTTCTTATGATATCCCTAGAGATATGTTTACTAGTTTGATTCTGAAGTCATTGCTAGTCTTGCAGAAGACATTTGCATTTCCTTTTCTACTCTGACAGCAAATGTCTGTATCTGAAAATCACAGATGACTTACATGGGCTGGTTTATCATGGCAGCAACTTAAAAGCATTGACTCAGTTTACCATAAAAGCCATATCTGGCTTTAAATGGTTTTGCTATCCACAAGAAGCATTTGGGGAAAAAAATTATTCCCATAGTTATGACATATACATATGATATACATACATGTGTCATAACGTATCACATGTATACGTCATATGCTCTACTGTATAACCATGCTGTTAGCATGCCTTTGTATAATTACACAGCAGCATCACAAAGATTTGAAGATGTCATAGATAGCAGATATATTCGTGTATAAATGGCACATCAATTATTTGATATTTATATAGCAAAAATCTATTCACAGTCATCACTTTTATAGTAGTGTAAGGTTTGATTATCTTCCCAGAGGAAAGACTGAAATGAATTGGAAATAGGACTCAACTCACAGCCCTTCCATATCAGTGAACCTTTTAGCCCCCAACCTCTTTAACAGAAAGAAGATAAATATTTTCATCAGTTATTGCATCTAAGTTAAATAAGAATTGATTTTCTAAAACAAATCTTTTGTCACTTATCGGGCACATAATTAATAGATATTTTTACACAGCTATAATTTAGAAAGCACTCAATTACGTTTCACACAATGCAAAGCCTATTACATCTATATTGAATCTTTTTGTGAGACACTTCATTTTAAATGTCACTGCATTTCTTTCTATAGAAACTGATTTTATGCATTCTGTATAGAAGATTTGAAATAGGAGGCCCTATATGTACAGCTCACAGAAGAAATATCCAGAGGGAAATGTATTGCATAGCTGGCTTTCCCCTAAACCTCACCTGAATTTTGTAAAATATTTATGATGACATGTCTTCCTTTTGATTTTTCTCATAACTAGAATCTGAAGCCTTATCTCAGACCTGGACGCAGCACATAAGTTAAAGGGTACTTGTTGGGGCTTGCGTATGTGCAGGTGACTGTCTAAGCCTCCAAGATTTACTACGGTGAACTAAAAATAGGATTGTCTTTGTAGAGAGGAAAACCATTTGGAAATAGTATTTTAGTTTTCTTGTCAAACCATTATTTTAAAATTCTGTTATGGAGCTCTTGGCAGGAGACAAAGTATTAAGTTACGTGCCACTAATACATGATGGTGGGGCTGAACCTGCTGCCCAAGAAGTTCAAGGAGGTCAAGTCCTACATGGCGATTTTCCCAGCACGTTTTGCATTTCCAGAATCTTCCCATTGTGTGATCAATGGAGCTGGAAGACACGTGTTCTAGGCGACTGCATCTTTACATCTAAACCTTTATCTGAGTTTATATTCAACTACCTAGTATATCAGTCTAACATACATACCAACAGAGTTTCAAATGAATAAATACTTCTTGATATGAATATGGCGGAAGAAATCTTTTCACACAGAATGTGTCAACATGTTGTTGGAGATTGTACATGGTTCCTAGGCGTACTGCCCAGATACAAAAGTACATTGAGATGCCTAAACACCTGTTCCTTCCAATGAGGAGTTTTTTGCCCAAATAAGATTAGGTCCCTACATTTTGGATCTCTTCCCTTCTGTTGTTAAATAGTACTTTAAATATTTGTTTCATCTACATTTGGAACTTTGTGCTGTGTCACATGTTTTTGCTTATTTCTATTTCAAAACCAAAAAAACTTCATTAATGTTTCCACACAGAGCATTTCTCTACTGTTTCTTATAACGCCTTTTCATTGAACATGTTCTGCCTGATGTCAATACTTTAAAGATGCAGTAGGAACAGCTGGTACAGGATAAAACCCACAATTCTTATGTTTTCAGGGAAGTACCAGGAATTCTACACCACTTGGATTAAGTTCACAAGTACTCAAACTTTTCTTAGTTTTTCTATTCGTTGACAACTTTTAAATGCTTGGAGTCATACATTTAAAAGTTCTTCAAGGCATTTTGATTTTGACCAATCTGTATTCTGAAAGGGAGCAAGAGGTGACAAGCCGGGAAAATATGTCTAAATATTATACTTACTGTGTCTTTTGAATGAAGGGAAGGAAGAACATCAGACGTTTGTGGTCTGAGTAGATTACTCATTAAACTTGACAGAAGCAAAGAGGTCGAGGCATCAAAGAATGGCATTGCTACAGGGAACTTAAAATCTTAGAGAACCAATTTGCTCATTCTGATCTGGGATGAGCCACTGAAAGTTTTGCTGCCTCAGTAGTTTCAGGTGACTCCACTTTCTGTCTGACCATGGCATTGAACATTACATGTCAGCTCTTGTGTTCCAGACCGTCACCTTCTACTGTGTTTCTTGAATTATTCTGGCTGGTTTCATAAATCAGTAAAGACTGCGTATTCCACTGATTTCCTAATATCTTTGCCACTGAGATCTCACAGGTCAGAAGGAGCCATGAGGTCTGAATGGAGCCGGCGAGAATGATAACAGAAATGGTCAGAGGCCTTCAAAAGCTCTTTATGTGGAAAGATTATACTTAGGTTAATGTATGCTTGAGCAAAGACAGATAACATTTGTAATGTTTTAAAGATGAAAGATCCAGGAGTATTGGGAATTACTAAGTGTGATGTAAAGGAATAGGGAAGAGAATAAAAGCAAGCTGATTAAAAAGATCTGGGAAAACTTAAAATTCTCCTGATTTTGAAATGATCACTTGATGTTATGCCTACCCAGAGCTTATTGCAGAATTACAGTGACTGAAACATGGTATGACTTGGATGGTGACAGAAAGAGAGTTGTTTGGAGTTTTTGGAGCTAGTCTGTAGTCTGAAGACTCCCTTCACATGCAGTAAGCTGAATGTCATCACCAGCAATCTGTGCACTGATACACATCCAGACTACATCTCAAAATCATGAGATATTTACTACTTTAAAGAAGAGATCTTTTTAATTAGAATTTTGGCTACATCTTTTCATTATTAGATGACTTGAGCATTATAAAAATAAAATATATTTATTACTAACAGTAAAAGTAATCCAAGAGTGCTGTGGCTGACACGATAATAAAAGCCAGCAATAGTGTACATTTTTCTAGGGACTTTCATCCCAGGATTCCAAAGCACTTTTGTACATAAACATACTACTGAGACAACACAGAAGTTATTCTGGGCCAGCAGTATTGCTAACAGTTTTTAGGAGGGGAAGTAATTAATAACTTCTTTAATTGAAACTGCAGGAAACATTAGGGAGAGAGAATATAATTAGCCAACTTGGAATTTAGCCAATGAGCTAGCATTAATACATCCTCACTGTTATGAAAAGTGCCATGGGATTGTCTATAACTTCCCTCCAGTTTCATTTCTTATGGAAAGACAAAACTCACAGTGTCCTCCTGTGACTTCTAGGAAAATGTTGGGAGACTTTAAATTCAGGACAGGCCAGAAACTCAGCTGCTATGGTGGTAAGACTGTTCCTAAGACATGTTTAATAATCTCTAAAAGACAAAAAACATTGGATCAAGTGAAAAGAAACTTGCCAGATGCATTCATCGTCTTTGTCTGTAATTCAGTTTAGTATCTGTCAACACCAGTAATTGTCCCTCTCAAAACCCACTCAAATGAGAAAGATTTCTTTTTATTTCTTCTAGAGGTCTTAATGCATACCAAGACATTAAATAAAAGTCATGATTGTGATAAATTCTTTTTTGTTGTCTTTCACTGTCTAGTTTAGAGCCTTCTGTCACTGTGTCTTGAAGAACATTTTTGATACTGTGGTTGTCTCAGAAATGCTGTGTTGCACGTCGTCTCCTGGCATCAGACCCCGTGTTGTTTGCCTGCCAGTTGACTTTTTAATGTAACAATCTGAATCTGAACTGTTTTGCTTTTCAGAAGACCAAAATGTGAGGTGTTTGGCTGGCTGTGAAAGGCACATCTTTCCCAAACTGGTGAGACAGATGTTTTCACAGGTTGTCATGTTTTGCGTTTTTTGCTCCTCTGTCAGTAATGTTGTGATCTCTGATCCCATCCATATGGATGGTGGAGAAGCTTGCTCCCAATGCCTGTGGCAGATTGCATGTACACCATCAAAATGAGGCTAAAAACAAGAACTCCAGGTCCTCATACCAAATTGTAAATTAAGAAAACAGATGAAGAACTGTTTATGGATGAGACAAGTCTGGGCTTTTTGTAAGGGAGAAGGATGGCAACAGGGCTGAGGGATCCTCCATGCCAGTGCATGTCCTCAGGGCAAAGGAGTGTAAAAACCAGGAGCTGAAATCTCCTACAGGTGCCTGGGATATGCCTTTTCCTTGCTCAGTTGTGGTGGATGTGGGGAAGGGTCACACTGCATCTTAGTAAGCAGCTCGGCTCCTCTTGCCTGGTGGTCCTAGAGGGTAATCCAGAAGAGATGCAGCTTGAGCCCTGCCCTTTGGCTGAACAAGGCAAACAACACGTGAATGTGGTCAAGTCCTGCCGCTTAGCTGGGGCACAGGCCTCTGGCCAAACCTCCCAACTTAATCCACTCATGGATTGGAGCTGCGGGGAGCATTTGGGCTGCCACAGCCGAGAGGCAGAGCAGATGGTGGCTGCTCACAGGAGCTCCTCGCTTGTCGCAGGAGCTCCTCGCTTGTTATTCTTCATCCCTCCAGAGGTTTTCTCTAACTCGTTTGATGAAGTAGAGCAGAGCGAAGCACCTCTCCCAAGACATGTATAGGTCTCAGCTGGCACCACCCCTGTTAGTACCAATGTCTAGGAGAGCACAAGATGAGATCTTTTCGTTGTCCTGATTCCTGGAAAGAAGCAGATGAGCTACCATCTCCTACATCACAAAAAAGAGGAATACTCTTACTACAGTGCTTTTTTAGTCTTGGCAGAAAAGTTTGTGACTGAATCCATTCTTTCTCAACTGAGATCAATTCCCATTATCTTCTGAGGATGGGAAATGATGAGAGCAGATGCATTTGTGCAGTTCAGTCCCATTCACAGCTGGAAGCAAATGCTGTTATTTGCCATGTCCTAGCTGAGCTGGGAGACAATTTTTTCCAGTGTTCCTTCTCTGCTCCTTGGAGGCTACAGAGGTGGTTAACAGAAACAGCATATTAAACAAGCGCAGTTTTGTTTGTTTGTCTGTTTGTTTGTTTGTTTTTCTCAGTTGCTATTCTACTCTCATTAGGAGCAGGGAGGGCGGGGAGAGGGAGTGGGGGGAGTTGTGGTCTGGACCGTCAAGCCCAGGATAGCAGGCGAGCAGTTGGGAATAACATGAGCACTCCATTGTGGTAGATATGTAGATAGTTACATACATGGATAGATACAGAGATAGATACATGTAGGCAGATAGCTATTTAACTACCTTGTTAGATGGATGGGTGAATGGATGGGTGCATGGATGGATAGACAGACGGAGGAAGGCACTTAGAATGAATGATGGTATCACAAACTATACATTTTCTGGTAATGATGTATGCATAATATATCTATTTTCAAGTGTTTTTTGTTTGGTTTGGTTTGGGTTTTTTGTTTGTTTGTTTTGTTTTGTCAGAGAACTCTGGCTACGGGAATGGAAGCTACTAATTTTCTCTGGTATTGAAAGGAGTTGTCCTGACAGAGTATTTGATCCAACATCAAGGTCTAGAGGGATCTGTAACATTCATCTTAAGTTTTAGAATAATTCGTCACTGAGAGAATGAAGAGCATCATTTCCTTATTACTCTCTCACCAACTGTATCTATCTCACCACAGTGGACAGCAATTCCATTTTCAGTCCTGTGTAATAATATCAGTGACCTCTGAAGCACATATCTGTGGATGGGTTCTTGTATGTGGATGAATTCTTGTTCATAAGAAAGGCAGAACTCCCACCAATTTCCATAAATCAGTTATGTTACTTATAGAAGCACAAGTCAATCTGTAAGCTCAAACCAACCAGTTTCGGTTTTTCAGTAGGTCTTCCTAGATTCCTCATTTTTCATGTGCTTTTTGTGAGGTTGCGTAAGATTTATGCACATATGGTTGTACCAGAGGTATGATTCTTAACTAGCACAGATAGAACAGTTGAACATATCTTTACCAGTTTTGCCAATATCATTATCTTTCTTTTTCCTCTGGTTCAGAGTTGCTTTACAGTTCTGTTATAAAGATTAGGCTTACTTATATTCTCTTTGACTAATAAAGGAGCTTGATAGAGGTTCAAACAAGAATTCAATGCTGCTGAACTTCATGAATGTTTTGTTTGTGTCAGGGCTATATGGTTGCAATCATAGCATAATTTTCAAGGAGAAAATACAACATGGTGTGAATCAGTGTAGTTCTGTGTAAATTCCAAACCATGGGTAGAAATGGGCTAAGATGGAGCAGATTTCTGGAGAATAAATCTTCTTTCAATTGTCCCTGGGTGTGGGATATGTATGTGCTTTCATCAGCCTAGACTGTAGAGCATCTAAACACCAATTTAAGAAATTAAAGTTTTCAGTATGTTCCTAGAAAGAGCATTCCTTTCCTTTTACAGAGTACTTCAAAAAGAGTATCTGCTGAAAGCCTTACTTCACTAATATATTGCTGGTTATGTACAGGAAAGGTTATTGCAGAAAGATCTGTCTTACCAAGGTCTGCAAGGTCCCAAGTGGATGAGACTTTTCCTACTAATGTCAAGGAGTGCATAGTCAAATCCCAAGCAGGTCAAACCCCATGATAATTTCCCAGGGAGTCTACATCTGCATTTATATTTTTAGAGGATTACCTCGATATCAACAGCACCTAGCTCCATTATATTCATCAGCATAGTCTCTGCTGACCACTCTATTCCCAAAATAATGTAGGAGAGGTAAACCCTCACACCAAAGCTGTTAATGGATTTCAGTAACAGTGATAATATTTTGAATTAGAATGAAAGCTTTTTATCTTTTTTAAAGAAAACATTTTACAAGAAAATGTCTCGTAAATATTGATCTAAATCCATCATTAGGATAACTCTGTTGAAGTTGGTGAAGTTATACTCTGAATGAATTTGACTTCAGTGTTTGGAAAAATGTTTCCTTTAATTTTACTGCTAAACGGGATTTAGCAATGATCTACATGCTTGCAACACACATAATTTTTCCAAGGGATTCTAAGAGCTATTCATTTTCAGCCCTAAGGGGTCTTCAACATGTTAACATAATTGCCACTGCAAGCATATGTCCAGTTAATTTAAATCACATTGAAGTGCATTATTTTTTCTTCAGGTCTCACTGAAATCATGTTGCAAGGTTTTAGATTGTGCCAATGTTACTCCTATCAGTTGGTCTTTCTGATGGGTATCTGGGCACATTCCCTGCTTCCGAACTTGAAAGCAGCATCTAGTCTCATCATTTGACATGCAATAAGATTACTGCCTTTTTATAATTTCATCTGAATCACAAAAAAAAGAATCTAAAATTTTAGGAGGATGGCTTGTAGGCCAACCCAAGATATATTTAAAATATTTATATCAAAGAAAGAAGCTATGGTAAATACTAGTCATTTTACATGACATAGTATGTAGAGGCAAAATAATACTTGCATGTAAGCCTCAGGTACAAAATTAAGACGAAGGAATAAAAAATCATTAAATGTGCTTGCATGCCCTTCAAGCAAATATCTGTAAGATGACAGTTAGCGTAATATATCCATTTGACAGGGACATAGAAAACCAGACCACTTTTTCTGCAGTCCCCAAACTGGCTGTCAGTCAAATCCATGAAATAAATGAACAGATTTTCAACCAGCCACTATGTACACACACACACAAACACATGGAGACAGACAGTATTATTCCCTTTCACAGGAGATGTCTGGTCCTTTCTTTGTGGATGTAATAACAACTCGAAGAAATTGTGTAAAACTGTGAAACAAAAGCTTTGTGCTGGTAGAAGAAGCTTACTGTGTATTACTGGAGCTTCTGCTAGCCATGATTTTGGTGCCAGGAACGAGTAAAGGTCAAGGCTTTCAGCCTCCTGGTACTTCTGCCCTTCAAAGCTATCACAGGAGGAGAGGTCGTGGTCACAGCACCTGCCATGGTCTTCCTGGCACAGACATGCAGCTCACCCCTGGGGCATCCTCCAGATGCAGCAATGACCATTGCAGGACAGTATTCAGCGACCTCAAACACCAGACTCCTTATTTTGTGAACTCACGTGAATGAGAAGGAAAAACAAATCCTGGTGTTTCAGATTGTCTCTGAGGACTTGTCCTGTGGCTAAAACTTGTGCCTGGAGGTCAAGGTGCCTTTGTGGGTCAATTCTAGTCCACATTTGACTCTCTACAATTTAGCAAAAAATACTTTTTCATTTTCCAACCTCTGTGTTGGAACTTCTCACTTGTATCAGAGGGATGCAATTGTAAAAATGAATTAATGCTTACAATTTTGAAAACCTTAAATGAACAATGCTGGAATTAGAAACTAATATAAAAAGCAAAGGAGCTAATTATGAGTTACAGTGTCACAAATCCGGATTTAGGATCCTGCTGACTATGCCAATTTTTCGTGAATGGGCGATTTAGACTGCTTAAAGAACCACTGTCAAAGGTATCAGCAAAAGTGGTTTTATTGCAATATGATGTTGTAAAAGTGCAACTTAACAAAGCTCAATGGCAAGGTTCACTCTATTCCTGTACTGCACAAAGGATGTAACAACAATTCAAAACCACCAAGACAGAATCAAAGTTACCAAGACAGAATCAAAGTTGCCAAGATAAAAACTTAGTGTACTATAATACAAGGTTATGTGCGATATCGGTCACTTACCAAAGGCCTGCAGTCTGTAAGAAGTCTCTCTGCCTTGAGGAGCACCCCTGAAAGGCGTCCCAGCTCAAGGGGATCACTGCCATGCTGCCAGTTGCTTGGTAGGGAGAGCCCAAAGAAGGCTCACTTAGGCTGTCACATTTATGGAATAAAGTGGTTGGCTTGTAGTCAAATTACGCGCAGTGGAAAAGGTATGTATGAGACTCCTTGTACCCACAACTTACTTTGTTCATTGATAAATGAGTCTTGGAAAAGCTACCTGCTATTCATGTGTTAATCACATGATGGGTGTTCCAAGCTCATATGCATCGATGCTCACTGTCACCCAGTTGCTTTGTGGGTTTTCAGAGAACAGATTGGAACTAGAGAAGTTCTCAGCCCCGTTATGGCTTAGGCCTTTACCTCCTTTGGAAGCTGTACCAAACTACTGCTAGTTTGGTTAAGGAGTTGAGTGTATCCATCACACCTTCAGATGATCTGATTTGCAAGGGAACCTCCTTAAAAGCAAAGAGACCCAACCAGGGTACAACACTTGTGAATAAGCTGTGCTACAAATTATCAATTTATTTGCAAAAATTTTTATAAACCCTTGTGACTTTGTTCTAAGAAAGCCTCTTAAAACTACCCCAAGAACATTATCTGGAACAAAGCTTTTATTTATTTTGCAGTATAACCAGCCAGATGGAAACTATATTTGTTTCTTTTCTGTTTATTCCTGTTCTCTTTAAATCTTTTGGGGCCCATCATCTCTGTCCTTTCAGCAAATCTCTGTCTGAGAAGTGCTATTCTTTTTTGAAATATGCAGCCCAAGGCTTTGATATAGTGAGTTATAGAAAGGCTCAGGTTTGACGGTCCTGTTAGGCATTTAGCCCCTAAACTAACCACGTCAAGTGGAAAATTCTCAGAGCTTCCTCAGGAAACATGCAAGACATAAGCTGAGGGCCTTCAATTTCTTTCTCAATACACGGGTATTTGAAACTGAATTTAAGCATGATCATTCATAAGACTCTTTCCTCCCATACCTTCTAATCATCTATATGGAGATAATTACCTGCCTGCCTGAGTGCCCTGTTATCATTACTGTTGTTGCCTTAGCTGTATCATTTGAAAGACAACCTGCTATTGTCTGGTAATTATAAACGTTGAACCCACAAAGTGCTGCAGTAGTTGTATATACTTGGTTTTCATGCTGTTATATGTACAATGTCCTATTATTTCAAAAAAGATAAGAAGAGATCAAATAGCTATTTCCTCTAACCCACCCCTTATCTCTGGGGCATTTGAAGAGTTATTGGATTTTGAGGAGCAGGATGATCAGCCTTTATATCACCTTTTGACAATATACTGAGAAAGAATAACCTTTTTATCATCTGCAATCAACAAATCCTTCCCATTAGTGTGGCCATGGAAAGACTGCTAAATGGGTTGTCATTGGAGATGTTCGAAATTCCACACACAACATTTTCTGTGTGTTTTCTCGGCTATATCATTTGAGGAAACAAATGGCTCACGTAGCATGTTTTACAAGGAATGATGATCTAACACTGTGGAGTTTGTAGACACCTTTCAAATCTTGTTTTAAATGTCAGGCCAGATAGTAGCTTTTCATAGGAAAGAACACAATATTGGTTTCCTTATCCACTTTTTCCATTTTCTCTAAAATGTGTTTTGAAAAACAGTAAGAAAGAAGCTGACCTTCATATATACAAGTTTATATCTTATTGGATCAATGTTAGTGGATGTTAGGTTCCTCATTGCATTCTGGAAGGTGGGGTGGCAAAATAGTCTTTGGATATGATCTTAACTTGTTAGAGGTCCTTCAAAATATATAGGACAAATGGTTTTTCAGGAATTAATGTTCTCTGCCTATTCTTGGTTATATGTAGGCTCACAGTGTCCCAGAGAAAAATAACTGTGAACGTTAGCATAGGCAATAGAGCAGAGTGGAGAGTGAAAACACTATCACTAAAAACTAATTCTGCTATGAAATAAGTTAATGCTTTCTAGATAATGGAAACAACCAACCAAGCCTCCCCCTAAAACATTTCTGAAAACAGGTCAAAATTTTAAAACAGCACTGAAGTCAATAATATTTGCTGCAGGGTCTCTGGTTAAACTTTTCTCAGGTTCGAAGACCAGATATACTATATAATGCTTGGAAATTAATCATGCAGACCTAAAAATGCTGAACACCTGTGCAGATCCATGTTTTGGGATATTGTGAGTGGTCACTGTTAGCAGAACCTTAGCACTGAATACTTGAAGATCTTGACATATCCAACTCCAACAGAGTTAGGCACTTAAAAAAAATCTCTTTGTCTAGTTAATTGAAAATGTACTGTTCTATTTTTTAAATCTGCCCTGTGGTAATCCTAATGAAAATTTGTGATTGAGAGAAAGAGCTGGCCCAAGCATGGCTTTGGGATTGAAAAAAATTCACTGTGAGTCCAGACTGAGGTACACCAGCAGAACTGCTTGGGATACGTAAAGAACAGAAGAGCAAAGCTTATTCGCCTTTGTGCTTTTAAGTACATTTTCATCAGTAGTACGTTCACTAACCTATATGTATATGACATATACATGTCTTAAAAATCCATACATTTTCTCTTTTCTCATTCAAGAACTGAAATTAGTCAAAGAACTCCCATCCAAGACTCAAACTAATCATTGCCTGTTAAAAAAAGAGAATGATTTACACGGTACTACAGCCTTATAGAAAGTCTTAGTTCAGGCAGCCGCACTAGGAGGCAGAATCACAAGAGGGGGACCTTGTCCTTTGCTACTGGGTAAGGCTGGGTTATTGATTCACTCCATATATTCCTAATAAAACACTCTCTACTCTTCACATGCTGAAGTAAATAACACAGTAACATTTGACTCCCCCCACCCCCCCCGAGATGAAAACTCATTACGTCCTATTGCAGCTATTTCATTCTGAAGGAATTGAGAAAAGCCTGAACAATCCAGACTTTTTCCAAGCGTGATTCTTACTGCTTTTTGCACAGATGCGGTTTACCTTTTACTAGCAAAATAAATAAATAAAGCTACACACTGTAAAATACTTAGAGAAAATACTCCTTGAAGGGGAAAACTGTGTATGCAAGTTGGTTGCTTAGATGAGGCTTGCAAATTGCCTCTGTTGGAATGGGAGTTGCCTCTGTGTCAGCTTCAGAAGCCAATATAGCAATAACACTTTGTGCTTGCACAAAAGAGTACCTTTCATTAGGCAGTCTTCAGAGCCTGAGAAACCTCGTGTAACAAAATCTCCCACCAGCCTTGTGAGGTACGTAAGTAGCAATATTAAATACATTTTTAGTACTAATTGGAACTCCATGTTTTTGTTCCTGTAATTTGTGATTTTTCTCTTCATCCCACATTGGAAAGAGAAGTCAACATTTTAAAATTGTCTGCAAGAAAGTTTACAAGAAAAAGTTGTTCCGGAAATGTTGAGAAGACCTTCCTGACACATTTAATTGGATGCTTTTAGTTTTTTCTGTCTTTACACAATACAATTAGATAAAGTATGAACAATCAAAGCAACTGAATTAAAATACTTCCTTTTTTTCTTTTTTGAAAAAAGATAGTGTTCTTATGAGATTGAAACAAAATATATAGCCCTTATAAAAAAATTTCCTCCCTCCAAATCTACAGATGTAAAAAGTTCTGATAAAACATTTAAATTCCAGATTGCCATGTATGTATACCTACATCTATATAATCTATATCTACACCTATACCTATACCTATACCTATATAGTCTATATCTGTATGGCAATATATGTATTTGGCATGCACTTTTCAAGAGGATGACCTTTGTGCTATGGGCAACCATCTGCCCACAGCACTGCAGTCTTAGTAACATGGAACCCGCTGGCAACTCTACACTGACTTTGTTGGGTTTAGGTTATGTCATTTGGGGAAAACAGGCTAACATTTAAATCCTTACCAAGCACATTTACCATACCCTTCTCCTACCCCTCTTCAACCCATCTTCTGGACCATACTGGGCCAGGGGTCCAAAGTAGGGGTTAAACACCAAAAGATAGAAGTATACTCCAACCCAGCAACATTTTCCCTTGCTCTGTGGTTTTTACCATAGGTTAAAACCTGAAGACTAATGAAAGTCATTCATATTTGTCACATCTCCTTCAGGGCAAAAGCTTCCTTTGAAGGATATTTCCTTTGCCTGTTGATCTCATTTAGTTTAGTCCTGTGTATTTCTTTTTTTTATGTCCCACTTTTTCACCACTATTTGACTAATAGCCAGCCAGTGCCATGCCATTAGAGCTCCACTTGTTTGTTCATCTGGCAAGTGTGATCCATAGATATTTAAGTGTACAGTATGAGGAAAGAGAACAGTTATCACATGTTCCCTGGGAAATGTTATATGGTTCTTTTTAAGGACAGCACTTACAAAACAGTGCTTGCCAGGTAACTGTAGAAAGGTAATCAAACATTTTAATATTTCATTATTTTATACTTTTTAGCTATATTTCTCATATCAATTGGATTTTTATTGCTGGTACTCTGATTTTTTTCCAGCTGCCATTCATCTAATTCACAGCAGTGGCCACTCAAATTGCTGTAGTCAATATGAGAGCCAAATTACTTTACCTGTCGACATTCTGCTTTTGTCTTCATTCTAAATATCATTCAACCCTGAGAATATTGTCTCTGCAGGTGCAGAAGTGAGTAGGAATGCCAGCAGAAATTAAATGACATTTTATCACTTTTGAGATAGGATGTGATTTGTTTTTAAGAGGTGATTGAATTTTCTACACATATCCTATCAACCAGCATCTCTATTGCTTCTTGATCCAACTTCCCCTGAAGTCAATGATAATTTTTCAGAGACTTCATATGGAGCTGGATTAGGCTCAATATGACTGATAGAAAGACATTCATGAAATACAATAAATTTAACAATTAGGTTGGCAATCATATTGCCTCAGTAGATCTTAGATGCTTAAGGAAATAATAAGTACCTAAATAGATGAAAGTACTGATCCTTCTATTCTAGTACCCTGTTCCTGGCAATGAGCATTTTCAGGATTCTACCTGTTGATTAGGAGTATAGCTGTTTAATTCCTGACTCTTTCAAGTCTTTGCATATGTAACCCATGGAGAACAGAGGTTGAATGTTTCTGTTCTCACTATAACTTTTATAGTCACCATTTTTACTAAAGATCAAGAAAACAGCCAGAATCATCAGTCTAAGAGTAATTAAATGTGGTGAGGTGCACAGAGTGAGTAGATTGCATATAGAGAGGAACTGTCTTTCATTCACTTGTAAATTTTCTGCATTCTGGATATGCCTTTTCTCAGCCCTTGTCCTCTTCCATACAGAGTCAGTATTGTCACTTTACTCATGACATGTCAAGGCAGTTGCCAGGTGATGAATCACCAAACTTTTGTTTCAGTAGTGACAAGAGCTTTTAAAATCTCACTGCGTCTCTTAGCTGAAGGGCTAAGCCAATGCAGCCATAGCTTGTCAAGATCACACTGTAAAAAAATCATCCTCAGTGCATGTTTATTGATGCCTGTTTAAAAATAACTGGAGAGCAGTTGTTAATAAAACTCAGTACATGAATGCTTGCTGAAAGTAATCATACAAAGCATTCAAAAGAGTATTGTGTGAATTCATGTAGATGTTGAAACAAATATCCATTGAAAAATGGTTTTGGTATTATCTCAGCTCTTGCCTGAACTTCTGAGATGGCTTGTGAGCAAAAACATAGAAAGGAATAATCTAAAATACGTTTACTGGTAACCAACACACCTTTGAAAGGCTACTTTTAAGTGAAGTAGAAATATATGCAGAAGTAGAAATACAGTTCTGATAGTGTCGCGTTTTTAATGGTCTACTCATAAAAATGTAGTGGTGCTGGTGAAATGTGCTGCATGACTTTCTGCTATTTTTTTAAAGTGGAGGGTTTCTTTCTGCTATTTTTTTTAAAGTGGAGGGTTTCTTACTCCTCTGATCATTCCATTTATTTCAATGGGAATAGGAAGTTGCTTGAAGAGTAAACATTATTCAGCATGAATAAAGTTGGCAGGTTATATTTTGTTTTAGGACGGGGAAGACCATCTGTCAGGTAATCAGAACCTTTCAATCCACAGTATGATTCACTCCAACTCTTGCACAACTCTGAGTACCTTTAAAGCTTAGATGTTTCACCGCACATGGCACAAATCCATGGGCAAAACTCAAGAGAGCAGAAAGCCTGCAGAAAAAAGCCCCAAATGACAAACTACTTATTTTGAAATTAGATGCTCAGCTTCTAGGAAATAGTTGACCAGATAAAAAGTAGATTTATGGAAAAGCAAGGAGGTGACTCACTGATGGTCATTGTTAAGAAAAAAGATAACAGTTTTGCATATTAGTTGTAAAATATTTATATGAAATTTCAAGTCACCTACTCAATTAACTGGTAGCTGAATTCATTACAAATATTAACTTATTGTCCAAAGGACTCAAGTAATCAATAATTTACATGAAAATCTTGTTTGGTGGAACTAGAGTTTTTTACCAACAGCTATTTTGAATAATATCCTTGCAAATAACTCTGATAAATATTTACCTTGCCTGGTGAGGATGCTTGATGTCACAAAGCCATCACTTTATACAGGGCCCAGAATTACTGGATTTGGGAAATTCCAGGTTTGGATTTTTTTTTTTTTTGTCTGAACATGAACAGCACCAAAAGCTTAAAATTTCCAGTGTTAAAATATATTAAAAACCCCATACTTTTTATCAAGCAAACCATTCACTTAAACAGAATTGGATTATAACTGAGTTCTCAGTTACATAAAGCTGTCTCAAAACAATACAAAACCCAAATAGCTCTATTTCAAAAAGATTGCAGTTGAGACATTCCTTTGACATAAAAAATAATTTCCAAATTTTTTAGACAGAGAATTTAATTTAAAACATCACATTAGTGTGCAACATTCTTAGGTTCAACAAATTTCATATTCTTGGAGAATAACATTCCACTGATTTTCTTTTTAAACCAGCTGCACACTTCAGCTTTAGTCTTGGGCATATTAATCCATAAAAAGGTACAGCATGGTGGTAAAACAAGTTTTATGTCATCCGTAGAGGAAAAAAAAAGAGGGAATACAGACACCTAAAGTAATAAAAACCCTTAGTCAGTCTTACAGAGAAAAGTAGAGGGCAAAATCCCCAGCAGATGTTAAAATCAGTGTGGCTAACCTCAATCCAATTAGTCTATGCTGATTTACACTAGCTGAGGTTCAGGAGGTGAATGCCTGAGGTACAGACGTGAACTACATAAGCTACTCCAACATTTGAGGACACTTCTGTCTTCAAGTCAGTAATGTGTTACTTAGGCACCTTGATTATATTCATATTTGTCTCTTGCCATTTACATGAGTTAGGTTGTCATGATTAGTTTCTGGAGTTTTTTACATTAGTTTGTTTTATCCCAATGTATGCGTATCTACTGTGACTTTTTAGTGCCTTTCTAGATTTAACTAGCGTCGGAAATGTGTCTTCTTCAAATCTGTGCCGCATATTCCAAAGGTCATAGCTAAACTGAAGCGTTCAGATTTATGCATTATAATTCTTCTGCTTTTGCACTTACTGCACTGAATCCTTGTGAAATATTGTATTGATTTTTATAATTCTAATGTGGCTATTTTCAGAATCTTTCCAGTGTCTCTTACCTTAACTGACCAGTTAAATGACTGAGTTAGACACATCTTTCTTTTAGTTTATCCAATCAAAATATGCTTCTGCATTTAGCATGTTTTAAAATGGCTTTCTGTGCTTTGATTTCTAACCTATGGAATACCCTTTCAAGGGCAAGTGAGCCTGAAAACCTCATCGCTACTTGCACGTTTCAAGGCCTTTCTGGTCGCAGTGCTGTCTTTTGTTACTGAACCGTTGCCGTTGGCTTAGCCCTATCAAATAGATTGAAATTTACTTTGTGTAGCTTGCTGTCTATAAACTTACCTATATAAAAATAGGAAGGGGGATACTCACTGTTATTGTATGAGTACCTACTATGATATGAGGCTGTCTGGAAATCACAGGGAAACCTTTTGTATCTATTTTAAAGAGCAGGTACTATATCAAATATAAACAGCTGCTGCAATTACATAAGGTGGAATTCAGTTTGCAAGAGCTGTTGAGCTTTGGAGCACAAGCCAATTACCAGCAGGAGACAGAAATTGTTCCACCTGGAAAAATTATCTGAACTATATGGGAGGTAACAGGGATTTCCATCCTGAAACATTTTATATTCTCTCAGTTTTGAGGGAAACAGTTTCTTACCTAGCAATTGCAATCATTCCAAGGCACTTATCTAGCCAGGGCTATACAGCTATGGACTGCATCCCACAGTCATTGAAAAAATAATCAACCAGTGGTGGTATTACACATCCCACAAAAACTTGGAATAAATTCTACCATGTGAAGAGAGCTCAGGGGTTATCTCCCTTTGGCTCCGTGGTTTCCAATTAAGCAACTTCTCTTTGCATGTAGTGGTGGTACTGGCCTTTTTTCCTAGATCCAAGCTGTGGTCTTAAATTCAGCCTTGGCTTTATTTCTTGTGTTCCTACAGCAAAGCATGGGTGCTTTTTAACATTATTTTTCCCCTGCACTGAAAGAGACCAAACACCAACTCACAGCATGGCAGAGCTGAGCCAGAGTCTAGGTGTGTGCAGAGGCCCGGACCTTCTTCTCCCAATTCCTGTCCTCCACGGTACTCAACAAGGTGCATCGGTGTTATTTCTTCACAAGACAAAGATTCTGTACGCATTAGTACTGTATGGGGGCAACATGTCCAGGAAGAAAAGGGTCCATTTGCATCACAAGCCCCCCGGCTATTAGTGGAAACTCACTTTTCTGGCAGGCCATGGAGGAGCACACCTGCCTTTTTCATCCCCTGTAGGGACGTCTTTGCCACAGCATTTATGCACATATATAGATAGCCTTGCCGAGACTTCTCTTCTTCCCTGGGCACTTCGTCAAGTCCGGCATCCAGCCGTACCTCCTGCACTACAGCTGCAGAGTTCCTGTGGTTTTGCTGTGGCAGCCTAACCTGCAAGGCTTAATCTGGCAATCCTGCGGCATGGCTTCTTCTGTAACTGCCCTATGGAGCCTAATATCAATGGTAGTAATACATTACTTGCTGTTTGAAAAATGCAGGTGGTGGCAGTCACCACAGGGTAATTGAAAACAAAGTACATCAAATGCTGGCAGAGCTCAGAAGAATCAGTTTAAGGAGGGCTGTAGAGCTGTACATGGGGATTGCACAATTCAACACTTTGGCTATTGTTATGGGTTTGTGTGGCACAGGTTTTTTTTTGGTAGCGGGGCAGGGTGCGCAGGGCCGGCTCCTGCTGGAAGCTGCTGGAAGCTCCCCCGGCCCCGAGCCGGAC
>JANHGO010000042.1:63188869-63216709 GCA_024606505.1 Aquila spilogaster | reverse complement strand
ACTGAAGGACTGCAGCCCGCGGAAAGGTCCCACGCCAGGAAGTTTGTGAGGAACTGCAGCCCGTGGGAGGGACTCACGCTGGAGAAGTCCGTGGAGGACTGTCTCCTGTGGGAGGGACCCCATGCTGGAGCAGGAGAAGAGTGAGGAGGAAGGAGCGGCAGAGACAACGTGTGATGAACTGACCCCAACCCCCATTCCCCGTCCCCCTGAGCTGCTGGATGGGAGGAGGGGGAGAGAACCGGGAGTGGGGCTGAGGCGGGAAGGCGGGAGGGCGCGGGGGAAGCTGTTCTCAGGTTGGGGTTTACTTCCCAATATCCTCGTTTTGATTGGATTGGTAGTCAATGAAATTAATTTTGTTTCTTCCCCAAGCTGAGCCTGTCTTTTGCCCGTGCCCATAAGTGGGGAGTGATCCCTCCCTGCCCTTGTCTCGACACACGAGGTTTTCTTTATATTTTCTCCTCATCCCACTGTGGCTGGGGGAGGTGGGGGGGAATGAGCGAGCGGCTGCATGGTGCTTTGTTACTGACTGGGCTGAAACCACAACAGCTATAGAGATCTATTTCAGTGATTTTCAATTATTTCCTTTTCTTAGTGAATTTATGACTTTTGAAAGGCTCCATGCTGATGGCCACAGAGATGGAAATCCTTTATTCGTAAAACAAGTAGTGGTAGTACCAGCTTTCTAACACTAATATGCCTCAAGTGCAACTCTGTCCTAAAGAAATTATTGCAACTTTTACCTTCTTTCATGACTTTGCTGGGAGATTAGTGGGCATGTTGATAAGAGCCAGATGAGTGTTTTCTTTTCATTAGGTGAATAGATATTCAATGTGGGTGAGATTTAGATCACATGCATTCATACAGTTGGCTACAACCATCATATGATGGAAATTTCTAGCCAATATGGACTTGAATGAAAAGTTAAACAGTAACTTACACCTGAAAGTGCTACCCTTTGTGTCTTGGGAAATCTCCTATAAGTGTTCCAAGACAGATGTGATGCTTGTGAGTCCAAGAAAGAGTTGAGCCCTGTACTAAAGGCACGGTTAGACTTAAGAACAGTAACAAAGATGAAAAAAGAGGAAATGTGACATCTCAAATACTGATTACATCTTTCTTAACATTTCCATTAACAAGACTTCCAGTGGGAAAAAAAGTATGTTTACAACAGGAAATCTGTAAAGAATTTGAAATTCACAGTTTGTGTGATCTTTACCTAGGTATTATGACAGCATCTATACATAATACATGGTATATGGTACATTCTGTAGAGAAAAAAAATTCAAATGCACACAGAGCAATGAATAGGACTTTAGATAGTGTGTGTATCTACCTATATGTATACCTATATATATACACATAGCTATAGTATGCTTAGTTCATCCAAGAAGTTACTATTCAAAACCTCCTCAGAGAAATTAGTTACCTCCCACTGTGATAAATTAATGTGGGTGCAGGGAGGTCATTCTACACCTGGTGGCACTAACAGCAGTGTTTCCTTTGTGTTTTTTTTTCTCTGAACTATCTGCCTGCATAAACACCCACAGTATAGCCAAATATCTAGGTCACCTTTAAATCTTTAAACAATGAGAATCCCTAAAGAGGAGCAGTTATCAAGCTTTGAAAGCAAAAATTGTTCTGTCCAATCTTGTCTAAGGAAGTGCCTGAAGTTTATAGCAGCAGACACTCCCTATCCTGCACTGTTTTCCAGGCAGTTAGGTTGATGCCATCCCTATTTGATTTTCAAGCAGACTCTAAACACGGTTCAGAGATTATTATGGTGGCCCAGAGGTCCTCAGCTTACAACTCTTAGGTTACATGCAGCTTTTCCAAGAGGTTCCCCGGAAGTTTCTAACTGAAGATTACAACACAATTATTTTGTTTTCTCCTGCAAGGTGACTTTTCAAGCTTAGGAAAATGAAATGAAATGAAATGAAATGAAAGGAAATGAAAGAGAGTTAGTCCCTTGTGAAGCTATATGAAATGTTTTGTTCTGTTGTGTTGTATAATACTCTCCATCCAAAAAAAACCCAACCTATATGGATGAAAGTTTTCCCACTGTAAAAAAAAATCATGTGAAAACTTGTAAAAATATGTAACTTTAACTATCTGTGCAAATCATAATAGTAACTTTGGACCCATTGTTCACAGTAAAAATCAGCTACAGTCAACAATGGCACTGTTGACCTTGACCTGGAGTTCTGGTCATATTTAAATAGCAATCTTTCTAATTACATCTCCATACATATGGATTTCTGTTTTCCTCTGACTACAGACTGCAGTCCTACCTGTCCATTATTATGTGCTGATTCCATCCCTCCTTCTCCCCCGGATGGGATAACAAATGTGTAATTGGAAAATAATGACAGCAGTACTGTGAATAACCCCAACACAGGCAGAGAAGCCAAGTCAGATGTAGCTGACTACTTAATGAACATGCTACTGCATGCTACAAAACACGTGTGTGCGCGTGCACACACACACATAATGCAGAGTTTCCCACGTTAATTTCTTTTTCCCAAGGTGAGTCATCATGGGGCTAAGAGTCTCGTCTCCTCCTGGTCTGATCCTGGAGAGAGGAGCCATGACAACTTTCTACTGTGGCACTTTCCAGGTGCAGGACTTACCCCGTAGGGCTGTAGACAGCTGAGCGTAATTTAAGGAGCCCCAAGGCTTTTCTAAATTGCACTGGAGACTGAAGAACAACAAATATGATTTATAGCCACCTTGTTTTTCCCTCCTTTCCTCAGCCATGCCAAGCTTATACTGGCTTCAGTTTAAGCATCTAAATTAGTTCTTTTTATACTTTATTCACACAATTCATGATAGGCATAAATGGTGATGCCTTCATGAGGTCCTTTTGGCCTTGTAAATCTCCACAAGAAAGATAAAACTGTGTTATGTAAGTTTTATGATATTACCAATCCATTTCTCAAAAATGCAGCTGATTGTAACTGCATTCTTTGCAATGGATCTGCAGCAATGACAATCACACACTCTCTGTTTTGAATAACCAGGTTTTTAAATCATTAAAATCATTAAGGATTCTTAGAGGCTTTGTAAAGAAAAAGGATTGCAGTAATAAGAATAATGTATAATATAGATTTCTTATATATCAGAAATAAGGTTTAATTAGCTGAAATCGTGTGACATGGTGCTAAATGGGGCATGTCACAAGTTACCCTACAAGAATTTAATGCAAGATCAACATTTATTGCATACAAACTGATGCTATTAAACTAGGTAGCTCTACCTAGTCTGTGATACTCCGAAATAACTCTATGGATACATCTATAGGATTGCTGTAAAGATAGAAAAGTGATATGTATTCTGTGAGTAAAAAAAAAGTGAGAATTAATGCTAAGCAATGAAGAATCTTAAGAATCTGCTAAATATCCTATTTTAGTCCAGTTTTTCATTCACTTTTCTTTCTCTGGTCTTGTGTTCTGAGCACTTACCGATGTAAATAGCTTTCTTGGTTATTACATTTGCCTGCTGCAGTCCATGGGTTAAGGCTCAGCTTAGAAGTGACTGGAAGAGGACCCATCTCTGCTCCCATTGAAACTGGCTGACTTCAGCAGGAATGGAACTGGTCGTGGTACAGCTGTAGGAGAACAGATACCCTCAACTTACTAGCATCAGCTGTAACATCCAGCGGGATAAAGCTCCACTGGCAAAAGTCCGTGGAATATCTGTGGGTTCTGGTGACTGCAGCCTACTTCATCACCTTGTTACCCAATTTAATAGCTATACTTTTTGCCTAAGAAGGAGAAGAATTTCCTTCTTTGTACTGAGGGAAACCAGTCTGCAAGTAAATTGCACTTTGAACCCAAACCAAATTTTCTGAAGACTTTTTCAGTGGTGAAGACTTAGCTTGGCAGGCGGTTGGGTTTATTTCCTTTCTAAATTCCTGCCTAGTCTAAATCATCCTGTAGTGATCATCATTTAAGCGATCATCTCAGTTGTGCCATCAGACATTAAAATAACCTTACCTAAAAGACCAAGGTAACATGAAATGCTAAATCTTTCACATCTCTAGTCATTAAGAAGAAACAATAAAGCCATAGGTTTGCAAAAGTCTTACTAAGAAATACAATGTCATTGTAGACTTTCAAGAAACAGAAATCCATGAGGCATAGTAAGAAATCTGAGTGTTGGTCTCCCACCCACTTTGGTAGTGTGAAAGGGTTATAGAATTTCCCAAATGCTACAGATTTATTTTCTACAAATTGCTTGATGATGGAAGGATGTAGCTCATTCTATGCTGTACTTTCCAAGCACTCTGGCAAAGGCAAATGTCACAGAGAAATCAGTATGAGTGGTTCAGATTATTTGCTACCACAGAGTTGAGGAGGTCCCTTTGGGATAACTGCAATGCCCAGAATTGCCAGAAGAGCCCTGAAAGACATCTCTATGACAGAGACAATTAATGCACAACACAATCATTGGCCTCGTACAGTCAATGCTTCTCAGAAAACTATAAAATATACTCTGCTTAAAATTATATAAATCCATCCAAATAATGACTATTTCTACAGCAACCCTTTTCTTGCAATTTGTCTGAATGGTCTCTGAACCCGGTCATTGCCTCATCCATTTCAAGGAATTTTGGCCTTGTGAAATAATAGCATGTCACATTCAGGGACAGAATATCCTCTGAAAAGCAGCTGGTCTATTCATTCGGCTCTCAATCCATATTATTATACATTATTCATATATTTTCAGTGTGCTGAGAATACTTCCTGGTAAAGGCGTATTTGTTATCTCACCCCATTTAATGAAAGTCTAAATGTGTTGACTTCATGAGCTTTACTTCTTATTTATATCAGTGTCTTAGGCTCATAATTTACTCTCTGCTTGAGTTTAATCTTATTGTCCTAGCTGGAGACAACGGAAACAAGGAAAGAAGCGGTCTTAACACTGTTGTAACCAAATGAAGTCATTGACCTCTGTGAAAGCACATTTTCTGGCAAAGGACAGAAGATCTTAGTTCTTCAAACCGTGGACATCTCCTTCATTTTTTGTGCAGTGTTTTCATGGTCTCAGGACACAAGTTGTATGAGTCTGAACTTCATGAACTAAATTAGGCTTAAATATGTGAAAAAGCCATTTGCGTGAAAAAAGTATGGAAGACTGTGAGAGAAAAAAAAGTATGAAGAATGTGCTCCAGAGTTTGAATAGTGCAACAAGAGGAGAACTCAATGAAACATGCAAGAGCAGTAGCATTGTTTGTGCTGAATAGTGGCAGCAGGACTTTATATGCCTTGTATTTTGGGATACTGGATAGAAAGAAGCCTGTGACCCCAATAGCTACTCTGTTTTTTTCTTTGCCTTTGTTCCAGATTTACCTTTTTATTGAGAGTCTATTTATGGAGACGGTCTGCAGCAGAGCTACGCTTTCATGCAAGAAGGTGGTATGTCATGCTGTGGTTTCTTTTTGGACCAAGATCTTCCCCTGTAAGGAGGAACATTGATAGTTCTTGCATGTCATAGATGGCAGGGAAAGGAACTGAGTGGATTACTCACTCTCCTGATGGAAAAGGGTGTTTTATTTTACCTATTCGGAAGCAAGAAATTATGGGAACCCAGGACATAAATATCCTTTGCCTTATTTCTCCCTCACTTTAAACAGACAAAGAAACTACACAAAATTCTTTTCAGTCATGTCTTCCGATTTATACCTTACAAACAGATTTGTGTTTGTTAAGGATTAGGATAAGTCATAAAGCCTTGAAAAGAGCCTCCAAAGAAGCAGAAGTAGGAACTTTGAAAGAAAGAAATTTAAAAGAACTACCATTCCATATAAGTGATACCATTTCAGCAATCCCAGACTAAGATGTACTGGGTGACACTGGCTTGGAGAAGTGGCTCCACTCTGTAACTAGAACTGCCCTAGGGCTGTAAGTCAGTGAAGCAATTCAAAGTCAGTGGATCTGCAT
The DNA here is from genome assembly GCA_024606505.1 of Aquila spilogaster. Classification (NCBI taxonomy): domain Eukaryota; kingdom Metazoa; phylum Chordata; class Aves; order Accipitriformes; family Accipitridae; genus Aquila; species Aquila spilogaster. The sequence continues at coordinate 63,210,770 of JANHGO010000042.1, read as the reverse complement.
GAATTTTATGATTCAATCTTAGTGTGAAATAACAGGGATACTCTTAAATGAATGCACGGAATGAAAGCTAAAAGCAAATTAACTAAAACTGACACAAGAAATAAAAGATTAAAGATGGTGCTTGGCTGCCGAGGCTTCTTCTGGCAGTAGAAGAAAATAAAGTATATAGACTTTTGCTTTCTTCCTCAGCCCACAAAAGCCTTGCAGCCAAAACATTACTCCTAATCTTAGTTTCTGTTTTGGTAAGTATGTTTCACTAACCTATTATATTACTGATTAATAATTAGTCAGTTGATTTTAGACGCTGTTTCAGGTTAATTACTTTCTTAAAAATAATGACAAAATTTAATCTAGTTGGAAGTCAATAATTATTTTTGGTATTTAAAATATACACAGCACAAGTAAGTGTGCTGAAAAAAGCCTGTCTTCATCATAGTTTAATTAAGCTGTTGAGAAGTAGCTAGTTGCTATAATCCCCAATTTTTATCTCTTTTAAGGAATATTCGTTATTTATTAAATTAACTGTTCTCCAGTTTTGAATTTGCTGATACTAACCTGGTAATTCCTTTCATTCCCTTATTAGGATTTTTTTTTACTGAAACATTAATGTATTAAAACATTCTCATGTAATTCTAATTCTCCAATCTAAAATCCCAGCTCTGTGCAAGATAACTGAAAAGGTCTCATCTATTTTGGTGGGATCAAGATTTCATTCTAGCATAGAAAATAACAAGCTTCGTAAATGAATGCATGAGTATTCATATTTGTGAAAAACTGCCTGTCTAACCTTTATGATTTTTAAGTGCAAACCTGTCTGAATGCACTGCATTGTTAATGGAAACTGGTGTCTTTTTTTTCTTTCTAGGTTCAGTATTAGCACACAGCATCGAGGATTCAAGGAAAACCTCCTGCACCAGCCATCAAAGGAGTTATGAGAGCAGTAGCTGTGTTATTAATTGAAAGGAGAAGGTGCCTATCTGCTTTTGTCTGGGCTCGGTGGTTTTCCTTTCTCAAAGAGTAAGGTATGTGCCAAAGGAGGGCCGTGGGCTTCCAGCGCCCAGACAAAGAGGAGACAGTGGAGAGGAACTGACAGGGAAGTTACAGACAGAAGTCTGTACAGAAGTCAAGCTGCTTCATTGCAGAAGATAGCTTAGCTGAGGGAAAGAATACCCTGAATGTAAGTCGTTTACCATGTTTATGCATTAATCTGAACGTGTTGTGCCTTTGAGGAATGGATAAACCACAGTAAGTTTTTGAGGGAGATGCTTAGGCATCACTTTAGTCAACTTCTGTCATGTGTCCCCAGCTGGAGATATTTGCAGGATCTAACCTGGCTGGATCTGCTGAAGTAGTAGTAGCTGGTACCCATGTGACCAGCTGTGGTCTGAGAGAAGATTAATGACAGATTTCTATTTTGGTTAGAGGCTTGAGATCTGACAGCAGGAAGGGAAGAGGAAAGGGGTTGGACGTGACCTCAAGTCAGCCACAGCTGTGCAGGGAACTTAGACCCTTGCAGTGAGTTCCCTAAACAATACCCAAAAGCTTTTATACAAACAAAAAAAAAAAATCCCAGTTTTAGTAGACTATAAAATAGGTTAATTAACTTTTTAAATATAGAAAACTAAGATGGAATAGTAACAGAAAGGGGTTCTAAACCAACTTCTCCTCGTCCACTGTATCCTTGCAGGCAGACTGTTGTCTCAGCCAGCTCAGTGGCTTTCTGAAGTACAGCAAACTCTGCATGACCCCTCTGGACACCTTTTTGCAGTGCCTTGGGCCCAGCAATGTCACCAGTTCCTGTTCCTCTGAGCAATATCTTGGTTGCTTTCGGAGCTGCATGCTCTCTTCTCCTTGATGCCCTTGTAGCCCTTCTTCCTTGTAACTCTAATGCCTAAAAATCTCTGCGTCTGTGCAATTCCTACCAAAGAACATTATCCCTCCTCCTCCAGAGTGTTATATATGATCTCTAACTCCCTTTTTAAGGAGCATAGTGCCTACACTAAAAAAAAACAAAGAAAGGGTACAGTTTGTCATACGGCTGCTCTTGCTAAAATCCTCAAAAAGGAAAATGGTCCTTCTACTTCTGTTGCCATGACAATGACCATTTTTACAGAAAGCCACAGTGCGGTTAAGAAACATATTATCTAGCAGTTCGAACAAAGCATCAGCATCATAACAATGACCTTACTGAATTGAACTAACAGGCTGCCAAGCCCAATATCCCTTTTCTGACAGTGACTAGTACCAGATGCTTCAGAGGAAGATGACAAAACATATTTTTAAACAATTATGGCATAAACTGTCCATAGAGGATGTTTCTAACTGCTTTTAGTTAGAGATTAGTTCATGGCATAAGTCAAGGGTTTAAATTTTTTTCTGATTACATAGCCTTCCTATGCAATGTAACTGCACATGTTCTCACTGGGCATATAAATGCTCAATTTTCTTTAACCATCTTCTAAAATCTTATTTCCAAAGTTGCCTGTGGCTATGAGTTAGAGTCAATAGTTTTACATTGTTTGAAAAGGTATTTATTTTTTTATCAGTTTCTTATACATCAACTACTTTTTTAATGAGAGCTCTTACATTATGAGGAAGAGCAAACAGAATCCACTACAGTCACTTTGTCGTTTGGCATGTCTCTACTTTATCTCACCTTACTTGCTTTTCTCACAAAACCAAACAGACTATACATTTTTACATTCACCTTGTCCATACGTTGGTCCCTGTCTGTATAAACTGACCATCTCCTCTAAGTGCAGCCATGTCTTTTTGGAATGAGATCGGAACATGATCTGAACTCTAGGCTAGGGTGTACTCATCGTCATGATAATGACATCACACCAGCTTCAGTATTTATTTCTAACTTATCTACATAAAACAAGACAAGAGAGGTGAGGGTGTGGAAAATATGCAAGGAGTGAAGAGGTAAAAAGTACAATGGTAAAAAGGAAATAAAATGCCAACAATTATAGCAGAACATTATGTTTTAAAAAATGGAGAAGAAAGTCCCTTAGCTGGCTCATCATAAGAGAATAGCACTAAAACAAACAAGAAAAATCCACTGACTACACACGTGCTCAGGAACCACTTAGATCACTCAGTGGTTGGAGAGTGACACAGATCTTCAAACAGACCTTGACAGTCAACTTGAGAAGTCATGTAGGAGTTTTGAGTTTTGGCCCTTTTTGGATCCTGCTAAACTAATGGTGTCTTTTGTGAGCAGCTGACCTACTTATTTAAAGGACTAAGTGTATTTGTTTCTTTTCTGAGTTAAAGACTAGATCATTAAGGTAGTAGCAAGAACAGATTTGGGGGCACTTGAGGCGAAATAATGAAATACTTCTTGCCAGGGAGTTAGTTATCCCAAGTTTCAACTTGATAACAAGATAAGATGCAATAATAATGATTTTCCCCCCTTCTAATAGAAATTGCTGTCACAGTATTAATTATCCTCTTGTACATGAAACAACAGTGTTTGAAATAAAAAGGCTTTGAATCAAGAATATTACTCACAAGTCAGCTGTAATTCCATTTCACACAGAGAATAGTAAAATTTCAAGGAAAGCCTGAACTCAAGCTTTGGTGAATATAGGATGGTTAAAAACTAAGAAGTGAAAAGATGCTGTGGGCTTGATAGTTAGATCATGACATCAGTGGAATTTAATGTATTTACACAGCTGAGTTATGGAGCATTCACTTTTTTCAGTACTTTAAAGATGTACATTCTTGGCAAGTATGAATACATTAAATTATAAATCCAATAAAATACAATGCATATGATTAAGTTAAATGGACAAGCACACAACAAAACCACAAAATCTATTTTTTTTCAGGATTTTAAATAAGTCCATCTTTATTTTACTTATATTAACTTAAAACAAATATTTAATGAGCAAATTTCTGGGCAGCAGTGCATTCTGGAACAGACAGATATAAAATAAATATATCAGGAAATTTGTTGTAAGATGATTTACAGCTTGTAATTGTTAGTATTTACCCTAAAAAATTAAGCTTGGATAGGTAAGATGTGAAAGTAAACGTGACAGGTAAAGGCAAAAGAATATGATCAGTACTATGTCCATTTGAAAGAGTGCAAGTTTGTAAATAAGATATTAAACGCTTGGTCAATGACCAAGACCAAAGCGATGCATGAAAATAGACATATTCCATTGACATATTTCTTGAGTCCTAATTCCACATCTTAGCTGGGAAGAATATGCCCCTCCCACTCAGAGAGGGGATCTTGGGAAAGGGAAGAAAAATGGCATTTGAACCCCTTTTTCTGTTCATTCCATAAAGGTAATTATAAGCTCGTTCAAACCAAACTATCTCTGCCTGCTACTGTTTGCTATCCAAATTACTAGGGAGTAAAGTCCAGAGAAATGGGCAGGGTTCTATTTTCACCAAAAATGATATGTTACTAATATGTCTGCCAAACAGCCAAAATTATCTCTTCAGTTTGCTAAAGAATAATCTACAGAAAATGTCTAAGACACTTAGGTATTTAAAAAGAATCAAATTAAATGGGAGTGGAGGGTGAGGGGAGCAGATAATTTTCACAGGGGCTGGTTTAAAGGGGAAAAATGGACCTGCAAGTGATCTTGCTAAAATCTAATACATATTAGAGACCCAATCTCCAATCTCATTGCACAGTGCTTGTAAGGGGTAACGTAATAGCAGAGCCATGGTGCAGCCTGCATTTAAAATGCTCCATAATTGAGTCTTTATTCATTTCTTTGTAGGATTACTTGTAATTACAGTGGGGCCCTTGGTCGTCTGATGGCAGCCTGCTACAGAGAGATTGAGCGTCCAATTGAATTAAGGCAAATATGCTCCAGTGAGGGAATTAGGAAGGAGAAATTGAACAGAAAATAGATGGAATATTGTTTTAATCAGGGGCATGACTTTTCTGTGGAGGTCACTGTACATAATTCAGATCTACTGATTAACAACATACAGACTGGGGTGAATACAATAAATTGATGTGGGTGGTGCAATAATTGCAGGCTCAGAACAGCATACTCTGCCAGAGGGGTCTTTGCAGGGTAGAGGATCAAACAGGGGTTAAGTTTAGGATTTACACTGCGTGGGTTCATGTGATCTTGGTGTTATCTGTGGTAGCAAGAGCACGTCTGTGAACCCAAATAGGTGGCTAAAGCAAAAAGAGTTCCACAATAGAAATTCATCTTGAAAACAACATCAGAAGAACTTAAATTGTTTTGGTTTTGATAAATACAGTGAAACTTCAAATTAAGAATCCTCCTCCCTTTTGTACTTAGCCTATTAGGGCTAGGGCCACTGCACTCTATGATGATACACTCAGTTTCATCAGTGAGCAATGATTATTGCTCCTACTTGCATGGGAGACCTCCAAGACCACCCCAGGTCATTCTCGAGAAATGCTGTGGTCGATTAAGCACTGTAAGGGTCATTCTTCCTTCAGAATGAGCACTGACTTAAGATCCTAGCCTGGAACAGGCACTGATGCTGTTTTCAGCTGAGACATAAAGCCAGAATCCAAGAGGTACAAAAGCACTTGAATGAAGAGTGAAAGTGTTACTCTAAGCATCTCAATTAAATCTCATTTTTTCCATTAAATCTGCCCCCAAATTCTGCCTGCTTAGCCATTACAGTGTTTGTCAATACAGTCTGCTGTGTGCTGTCATTTTACAGGAGCCTTTCACCTTATAGAGCTAGGTCAGACACCAGTAAAACACAAATTTTAAAAACATTCATTATTATTTTTCTACTACCAAAAAGAAGCTTTGCCTAATTTTGCCTGACATAGCTCTAATGAACTTAAGTCAATGGATTTAAGTGGGTTTCAAACTCAGTACCAACTGAGAATCACCCTCATATTGTGGTAAAAAAAATGACCACTCTAAATCATTTATTTTGATTCATTAATTTCAAATTTTATTTTCATTCATTAACTTAATACCACTTATCAGGCTGTCAAAAATATTCACGTCATAAATATTTTTGTTAAATATATTTAATGTAACCTAGAAAATTCTCAGCAACTGAGTAGCCTAAGTGACAAGCCTAGTTTATTTCCACTCCTTTCTGTCAGAGATTCTAGTTCCTCTGACACTAACAATTCAGAATAAGAAAAGCTTTTGCACTGCTCTGCTGTATGAATCTCCCACTCACAACCACAGGCAGCTTGCATAGATGCTAAAGGTATTTCAGGAGTCATTAATTAACAGTCCTAGCTTTACATAATTTGAAATAGCATTTAAAACCAAATGCATTGTAAACCAAATATATCCTCCTCTCTGTGATTTCCATTTTCACTCGATCATAACAATCAACTCATATTACTCACCTGAATCTTATATCTTAGATATGAAATTCACAACATTTCCACAAGTATTTTACAGCAAACACAGCAGTCAGTCCCTTAAGCCAAAATAAAGTCTCTCATGAGAGAAGAAATGAGCCAGTCAATTAACGTGTGTGCATAGCAGGATAATTTGGAATGTGAAATGATTATTGCAAAGCATTTTTGGAGAACAGCACAAAATACAAAAAATATTACTTTATTAGAACCTTTCTGTTAGTAATGTGATCTTAAACCTGTGATTACATGGGGAAAATATTTTAGAATGGTCTAGTTTTTATAATATATGTGTGTATCACAGTGGACTGTAAACATGACATGGATAATTAGAGGAAGAGAGGGAAACAAATTGACTAAGTAGTGAACCATGACACAGCTCAGTGTTAGAAGCTGTTCTCTGTCTGCAGCAAAACCGATTTACTGCAGGTCCAATACTGTATTCAATTTCTGTACATTTTATGCTATAGAGGTAGGCAGACTAAAGGAGTTAAGGGTGAGTTATAAAAGCCAACATGGTGAAGAAGGCAATGGTCTGTAACCATACGCAGAGAAAACACTGTGGGCAATGTTAAAAGCCAAATTGTTAACATGTAAGTGGAAGCATAATTGGCATAGTTAAAAATAGGTGAATAGAGATAATAGATTGAAATTAAGACAAGAAAAATATAGACTTTGCTAAAAATCTTCTCATAGCAGTTATATAAACCTTTAGAATAATCTCCCGTAAGAAATACCAGAAAACCCATAACTTGGGCTAGCCAAAACAATAGGAAGCATGTGACAATAAATGGCTGTACAAGAGGAGTGACAAATTAGATGTCCTACTATCACCAGGGCCTCTTTTCCCTTCCAATTTCCATGAGCTGACCCCCCTGCAGACGCATCTGTAAAAACAGAAGGAAATGAAAGATAGTTGAGCTCAAATATTTGGTATAATTTTTTTTCCCTGCTCTTCTGTTTCTGTGTCTTTGAGTAAACATACAGCAGGATAATTAAAAATCACTGAAAGCACAGTGACTACTAATACAATCAGACTGAATAGGTCTGACTTGAAGTTATATTAGGCTAAGACAGTAGTAGGAGTTGTGAGGAGCTGATCTTGACGAGTCCTTCAGGCAGGCCGTCTCTGTAGCTGTAGCCAGCTGTGCTACCTTCGGTAGCTGTGCTTACGCTCACCTCCTCTGGGCTGACTTGCATTTGCACCGCTGGCCCTAATTTGCTCGTGGCTCTTGCACTTCAGTTCACTAGAGACAAATTCAGGGCCACTGCCTATCTCGTATGGGTCTCCCTGGTGACTGATGGGTTCCCCTGAAACCTGCTCGTCTGTAGTGTGCACGGCCCATGATCGATCTGCTGGTACAGCCTGTACTGGTGCAGACAAGGTGCTCCCCCTGCTAGTGAGATCCCTGATGGCGAAGGGGTTTGTTTCAGGTTTAGCTTTTTTGGAGAGTCCAGATGCAGGAGGAGGTGAAGGCTCTTAAATCATTGCTGATGTCCCAGCAGACAGAGTTACAGATGGAGTTTGTCCAGTCTGTCTTACCTGGAATGATTCTTTTGCAGAGGGAAGTCAATGGACAGAAAATATTTGTATGAAAATGACTCCCCTCTGGTGCTTTGTCTTGATGTCTGCTCCAACAGCCCACACACAGCCTTGAAGACAATTGCCCAATGCCCAAAGAATTCCGTAGCTTCTGGATTGCAGCTATTTGTATGTGGACAATCATATTGAGACAGCAAAATTCATCATTAAAGTTATCATAACAAAGTTGTGAAGTCTTAACAGATGTTTTTTCTACACTGATGTGGCAAACATGAAAATTATTGCTAAACATGGATCAATGTGCCTTCAAAACATGGATTCACATATTTAGTCTGCTGCCCACTCCTGGGAAATATAACTGTAAACAGAAACGGGTATTATTTCCTTATAGCATAAGGCCTGTTAACATTCACAGCCATCTCACAGATTGTGAATACATAGCCTATAGCAGATTAATGAAAGTTCTTGTGCTTTCAAAAAAATAGTCATTTTTGCTTTTAACCTGTTCAGTCTCAGATACTGCAAAAGCCCTGGCTATAGGGGATAAAGGCTGATGTCATGGGCATTGCTCCAAACTTTCTGCTGCTCTTGGTCATTTTCTTGGACAAAACTGGGTAAAGCTCTTCAAGCAAACTCATTTCCTGCAAGGCAGCTGTGGAGTCTGCATTCAGATAATTAACTACAAATGGAGGATTTTGTATAATTTCCTGGACTTCATTGCCTTAAATTTCCTCTAATTATTATAACATCCTCTGTACTTCATAACTTCTTTGATGTCCTCATGAAATTGTTCTAACAGGAGTCTTCTCTGATGTCACCATGCAATTGTTCTAACAGGAGTGGGCTTAATAAGTCAGGACAGCTGGATAACCATGTACTTGCATATCCCAAGAGGAAGAAATAGTTTGGAAAGCCTTTCCCGAAGGCTGTGTTCCCAGTCACTTTAGCAAATAACTCCTTTGCACATCCTTATGCCTTTAGACATCACTGGATTTGCAATATCCTGAATCAATCCCTCCTTTCTGCAATGTTTTGCTTAAGTATCGATTCCCTCATCTCTTGTCCTAATTGCAGACTCTGAACTGACAGAGTTTGTTAGATTGCCTATCTAATGCTCTGTGTGATATGAACGTTGCAGCTGCATATGGCCCCTCTTTGCAGGGCCAGTGACACTAACACAAGATCTGGTCAAAGAGAATGAACATGCAATATCTCCAGAAAAGCACAAACTGGGGAAAGCTCATAATCTGTTATACTCACTCCTTCAGGAGAGTGACAAAATGTCTTGCCATAGTTCTTTTTTAGCCTATAGTGAGGGTATGAGCAGTAAGAAAACCCAAAGCTCACAGGCATTTTAAATACTGCAATGGAAAATGTGACTGCAAAGTAGCATCAACATTCTCCACCTGAATTCCAAATAAAGTCAGGATATGTTTGGTCCCAAACTAGGATAATATACATTTTCTCAAGAAATAACTTTGGTATCATCTGGGACAACACATAGTACTACACTCTATTCCACTAAGAAAACAATTCAACAATATAGGTGTAAGATAAAGGTCATCATTCCCTTAAAAGTACAGTAGCAAAGGAAAAGGTTGAAGGTTCCTCCTCCTACCCAGAAGGTAAGAATGAAGAAAGGTCTTCTGGAGCTTGAGAACTTTAAATAAATAAGGAAGAGGTCCATTTTTATCTCCCCCAAGAATGCAAGGTGGAATTCAAAATTCAATCAAACCAAAAATAATTAAAAGAGGTCCTGTTAGAAAAATTTTCCCAGCAAATCAGTGAGAAAGTAGATGTTCCCAAATTTGTGTTTGCATCCCTGCTCAGATAAATTTTGCACTCTCATCCTCTGCTCCCACTGTCTGAATGACACCTGCCACACATAGCAGAGGTAGAGGAACCCCAGTTGCCCACCCGGCAGTGGCCAGGAAAAAATACAACAACTTAATTTGGTTCTTTCTAGGGTTTTCTGAGGTGTTCATCATTCCCCAAGCACTTTCCTTCAGAATACAACTGATTAGGTCCTGGTAATCATCCCTTAGAGATGTTTTTAATGAAATCCTAGTCCTCACACCCGTTGGAAAAATTAAGCCACACTCAAAGTTTTTTAAAATCTTCTTCTGGTGATTGATGTAAGCAATACTTTAAAATCTCACTCTAACTCTGCTCTAATAGTGGGGTGTTTGCGCAGGGGACTGTTTCACGCAGCATACAATAGGAGTACCAAAGAAGTTACACACATGAGCTCTTCTGGAAATTGTCAGTAGCAACCTAACAAGAAATAGTACCAGCACATTTCCTATTATTTCATTCCAGCAGTAAGGATGTAAACTGGCTGCCCAGCTTTAGCTGTGAGCTAAAAAAGGAAAGTTTTATAAACATCCATTTACAGGATTTTTCCTTACCCTAATGATGAGTTTGACGTGGCTGTTCCTTACATCCTAACACACTGCTGAATGGGGAAGTAATCTTTTCCAAAGCACATTAGTAAAATCTTTTGAAGGTACATAAGCAGTATGACACGCAAACCTGTATCTCCTGCAGATGATATAAGGCATAGTTTAAAACCTGACTGGAAACCAGACGCTGCTACTTTGTAGTTTGTCCTAAAGTTTAATTAAAGTCTAACATTTGAAGTTAATACCTTTCTGGACAGACTGCTTTTCTACAAAGAGAATATCAGTGTTTCAAAAGAAGATGCTACATGGTACAGTTGAAATCCTGGACACATTTACTCCCATTTAGGAAGGACGTTGGTGCAGCATGCTGCCTACACCAAAATAAAAGCAGCCTAAAAAACAGTCTGAGTGCATAATTCTTTAGCATGGTATTTAAATCAGTGACATTTGATGTATGCAATACAGATAGAAATCACAGGATTGTACTTGTAGAGAGCAGCTCGTTTCCTTCTTCTTTTATTAGATGGGCAATTTTTTTTTTTTTTTTTTTGAAATTGCAAATTAATAGCTGACATTCCTCTTCCCTAACATTTCTTAAGCTGATTAATTCTGAGAACTAATTCCAGTAAAGGTATCAAGTCAGGCTACATTAAGTGATAAGGATTACACTAATTCATCTGCAGCATCTTGATAAACAATCTTTCAGTGACGGATGAGAGGAATTTAATTTCTACCAACTATGGCCTGAATTCCTTCAGAGTTTTATGACCTGCTGAAAAAGGTCTTGAATACGGACATATAAACTGACTCCAGTGACTGAAGCAATGAAAGTAACTTCTGCTTGATTACCAACTGCAAATCTGCAAGCAGTAGTTTGTGCATTGGTGATATTGTTTCAACAAACAATAGATTTATTGGGACACTTCAGAGGAATCTTGATACTCCTTTTTCAGGGATGTGGTCTCCAGTCCCATTCTCATAGTGCTTAACATCTTACAGGTTCTGCATCTTTATTAAGCCATGATTCATGCTGAATTCTGTCTAACTGGGAAAAATTACATGGAACAAGTTTCATATAGAAGGAAATATGATTTTTCCTAACGGATAGGCAAGCCTAAGCAAGACCATCTCAGTCAGCATAAAACTTGATTTTACAAAAATATTGCACTCCAATTATGATCAATTATCCAGCTGGAAAAAGGACAGCAAAAAAATCAGACCAGCTAATCTGGCCCCATAAATTTCACTATAATAGTAACTACAAAGTAGCATTTAATATGAATGTGTTTCATTTCTCTGTAATACATAGTGTCTTACTACTTTCACTGATTTATCTTCAAGTATTTCTCTGCCTTATGAAGTCCACTATATATAGAGAGTAATGTCTTCATATGTAGAAGACACTTTGTAGTCATGGGCTACACAATATATGTGCATTTACCTTCTGCAGTCCAGTACTTTAAAACACATTTTTCTGCATGACTGATATATACATGAGGCATTTCAGACTAACCTCACTAATCCTCTTATCCATTGTCATTCCTAACAGGTGGATCTTCAAATCCCTTGGAAGGGCAATATCAAAATTTCTTCTATTATACTACCCATTTTTATTTGAAATCAAACAGTTTGGAGATGCTTCTCTCTTCGGGAATAAAAACTAGGAATGCTGTTTTGCATTTTGCTACTGAAAATAGAATGATAATGAAAAATACAGAGGAAAGATATGGCGAGACATAATAAGTTAAAGACTAGAAGCATGTACACAGATTTCAGCTAAGGAGCCAAACACTGTGCTACCACAAACTGTTTTCTACATCATAAAAAAGAAGTAAAAAATTAGTGGTTAGGAAATTCATCTAAATACCTAGTTGCATGTAATCCTTCATTGTTTGCTTTTATTCCTTTTCCAACCAATCTTGTGTCTTTTAATATTTATATTAGAAAATTGGCTTAAATACATTAGCTGTTACGGAGTGACTTTTCATCCTCTGTAATAGAATATGAATGGCTGTACTTCCACTTGCAAAGTTACTTGTAGTATTCATCGCCTTGTACTCTCAGTTCTGACTCTGAATGTATTCAGGCCTTTCTTTCATTCGTTTCAAACCTGAATCATAATATTATACCTTTTCCTTCTTCCCACCCTGCCCCCCTCAGTTGTCTGGAGTGTCTTTTCTAGAGGAATTATGGCATTACTTAGATGTATTAAAATGTATTACTGAATTACCTTTATGATAATTATTATGAAAATACATAGGCTGAAAATAACAAAGTTAACACTGACTTCAGGAGGCTGTCAGGGTTCAACAAGGCTAGATCACTCCTAAAAACTATCTATTAAATGAAAACTATTTCTCTAGCTAATATTCAATAATTTTTTTCTTTGATGTCAGTAGTACTCTGTGAAGTAGTTTCCATAGCTTCTTATCTAATGAGCACAAAAGAGAGTCATGCATTCAAACTAGGGCTTAAATAAATGCAATCCTGCATGAAATCTCAGCTATGACACAGTGTAAAGAGTCAATGACATTAAAGCAGAGCTGGCGACTCCTCTCCTTTGCAAATATTGCTGAACCAGCAGTTTTGCACAATGGGTTTTATCTAAATTAACTTTGTTTCACACTCAATTTGTTGTGCATAGTTTACCCTGCCTTTCATGCCAATTAACTTCCAGAAATGCTTGGTGTGCAAAATGAGGAAGATCTAAATGAATTAAATAGGAACTTAATTGTACTATGTGATAATAGCAGCTTTGCAGTTTACAGAGCAGTCTCTATTAATGTGTGTGTGTTTTAATAAGTTGCATTTTTAATGTATTCACCTCAAAACCACCTGGGAAGTCAAAGTAGGTAGCTGTTTCAAAAGCCTGAAATCTCTTGTGTTGTTATATTAAAGAGAAAAAAAAAATTACTTGATAAACCAGCAAAGATGCTAAACATATCACTTTGAGAAGAAGTTACGTGATGCCAAATGGGAACAAAATCTCTTGTGATAGTCAATTGTCTTGTCTGTTCATCATTAGCAAATGCCAATTAGTTAGCAGAATGTCCATTCCCTTTAGGTGCATTATGAACACAATTGAGTATCATTAACTTGCCATGACTGTAATAATCTCAGAGGTAAACAGATATATTTTTCAAATGCTGACCTAAATATAAGCAGGCACTTTCCACTGGCCAGAACACCAGTCTAGCAGCCAGCAATAATGGATGTTTATGACTGGCCCCTCCACAAACTTAATCTGGTTATTTCTGAAATTCGCCACCATTAATACAGGAAATACAAATATACATATAATTACATATATATATATGTATTTTCACAGAAATTAGTTAATTGTGAAAGTTCTTTAAGATCTGTGGGTGGAAATTTTTGTATAGGTCTTGAGAAAGAGCTAAAGCATCTGCAGAAATATTAAATAAACTTCTGTGAATCTGTGATGTTTATGAATACTATAAATTTATCTGACCTAGAATAACGGTATTTATCCAGATGTGAGCTCTTTGCTTACATTTGGATACGAATATCGTTCGCTCCCATAAGCACTATTCTCACTGTCTGCAATGCGCGATTGTTACACCCAATATGGACATCACCTGTGAGACCGTATACATTAGCTGTGAATCGCCATGCTGGAGAGAGCTCCCTGCCCATTGGTCTCAAGCCCTGGTAGCATAGGAGAGCTCAGGAGCAATACGAATTCCTCCCTGTGAGGAAGCAAAGTCTTCTGTCCTGTCAAAAAGGGACTAGCCATCTGGTCCTGAGAATACAGAATTTCCAAGATTGGTTATCAGTCATCTGTTGTGGTAGTTATTTGTGAGCATTTTGCATGTCTTTAAATAAGTTGAAGTAGATCTCATAACATTCAGGTGTTAATGTATTTTATGAAGTTTGCAATAGGATAACATATGATGTTGCTTTGTTCAACTGACAAAGCTGAGATACTATTTCAGTTACTATTCCTAGGTGATGAGGATGTATGTGTACTGTAATGGTGATGAATGTGGCATAAGCATTAAAAAGAGAAACAAAAAAAACCAGAATCAGACAGACAGATGTTTTCTTCCTAGTCCATATTGTAGCCAGTCTTGAACACTAGTAAGCAACAGAAAAACCTGACAGAAGTTGTTGAAGTGAGAATATAACACAAGTCATGTTTTTGTCTCTTCTTTTAAAAAATTGAATGCAGTGCTCTAAATTTACCTGAATTTTGAAATGTACCATCTGTGAATGTAACCTGCAGAAAGATCTCAAATATGTATTGATATGCAGTTATGCAGTACATAAAGTGTGTGTGTGACACAGATCGTGTAGACATGACTGTATATTCGTCCATTGTAGAGCACTTGTGGAGGTGCAGCCCCCCCGGGCCACGTTGTGATGTCGGGACCAGCCGACATTGTGTTCTCACCCAGTGACTTGGGACAAACCAATACTTTCTTATCCTGGCTATGGTATGGTGAGTCAGGACGATTAGGCACTCCCTAACTGTACCTGAAACTTCTGCTGCCTGGATCATGGCTCACTTTTGTGGTGGCTTGACAGGAATTATGGCTGGAATGAAATTACGCTGACCAAAGTCAATCATCTCATGAACCTATAAACAGCGGTACTAGTTGAGGCCCTTTGAGGTCTCCTGGACTGCAGCGGGCTGCAATCAGCATCTCCCTCTGAGGGGGACACCTCTCAGAGCTTGCAAACTCTCCAGTTTGTGAAAATCGGAGGACCGTTGCTGAAAGCTGACAATGGGACCTGGGCTGATACCCTTCGCTCCTTGAAGCTCAACCCTTTGCCTATTGAGAAACGCCGAGACATTTGACATGAATATGTCACTGAACTTGAGGAGAACTTTTAACAGGTATACCTTTTGTTTATATATATACATGTCTCTGTGTCTGTATGCGTGTGTGTGTGAATTCACCTAGGCATCCGACAGAAAATACAGTATAAATATAGCCCTTTGGAATCCATAATTAAGTTGCTGTTGCCATTGTAGTAAATTCTATTGAATCACTTGGTAAATGTTAAATTAGTCAGTGATTAAGTTCTGCTAAATCTTGTGGTTTACCTCAAATGGTCAATGAACCTCAGACTGCTGCTACACACATAATCCCTTTAGACACAAACCGTTGCCCAAGTCTGGGACTAGGAGTAGACCCAGCCACACCCAAGCTCCATCAGGAGTTTAGAAAGCAAGGGGGTCTTCTCTGAACCTCGTGACTCAATGGGAGGGTGTCCCTTACCTTTATACATCTCTTATCTTTGTACTAATCATGAAAAATCAATTCTAACTCAATTTTCCTTTGTATGTTTCTCCCTTATCCTTTTCCGTCTTTGGTCTCTGTATATATCATTCTAGTTTGATTCTAACTTAATTTTTCTTTGTACACTTCATCCATGTATTAAGTAATAGAGTGAACCTCGCCATCGAACTTTGTGAAGTTGTGCTTTTATAAATTCCTATTAAATCACTTTTGCTAATACCTTTGATGCTGATTCTTTAAGTGGCCTGACCCACTCATTTGTGACAGCACTCTGAGAAGCATACCCCCTGGCCACATGTGGACCTCAAAGCTCTGGAAGATGGCCATTGTAGACATCTCTTCTAAAAGATTGTGACTACAGAATGAAAATAGGCAGTCTTAGGTTTTTCTGGAAATTCTTCAACAGAGGTTTTGAATGCTCTGTGGAGAGGTATCCCATGCTTTCCCCTGGAGCCAGAAGAATGACTTTGGGGTGAATCAGAAGTGCTGGGAACACATATGGCATCCCCCTTGCTGCTGTACCTTTTTTTTGTCTGCCTTCTCTACCGCTTGGAAGGGAGGGCTGGCCGCTCCCTTTCCCCCTTTGCTTGACAGCTTTTACCAGTAGCAGGTAAACATTCCTTGCCAGCTGAACACCTGAGGAAGCCCAGATCCCTTCATCCTCAGAGGCATCCAGAAACCATCGGGGCAGCAGTGAAATAAAGTGCTCTATGTATTTGCGCAAGTGTTTTGCAGTGTCTATGCTCCTGCTGGTAGAAATGAACCAACAACGAACCAAGAACTGCAAATCTCCTCCTTCTAGCTTCCACCCTGGGTGGCCAATATTCAGAATTGAGAAGCCACACAGACACCACTAAATTTAAAACAATGTAATTGTAAAAATGGTCTTGAGAATGTGACATATGAGAGATCATTTTTACCGTTTGTAACCTGTTTTTTACCCTCCATTTTCATACCACACAATTCTGAAGTGCTGAACAAGGCAGGATTTAGCCCAGATGATACAAGAGAACAACCTTCCGGGATGATTTCTTAGAGACGTGGTAAACTGTCTAAAAATTCAATTAAATGCTATGTGAAATGTAGGAAAGCTCTTGCGTTAACATTCTTGGAAAATAAGCCTACTTTTCACTTCATGCAAAAGGAAACAACCTTGTGAAGCACTTCACAATGCAAGATAAAACTGAGAAGGGCTGTTTCCTAATGAAATCCAGAGAAGCCAAATTAGAAACCTCTGTACAATTTCACAGGACTCGCAGGGGTGCCCAGCATGATGTATCCACTCAGATATCTACACTCTTGTGAAGAATAGTTGATGGAGTGTAATATGTTTGCCTGGAGGCACGACCCATATCAGTGCTAATTTTGCAGACTGAGGAACCAAGGAGTAATTAGACAAGCAGGGGCATCATTAGAAGGTGGCATGTTTTCCTTTTCTTCTCATAAATTTCAGATGCAATTGGGTTGTTTATAGAGGAGAGAGGAGTCAGTGCTTGCTGCATTATTAAAATTCTGAATTATGTTTTGAATCTTAGTGCATACCATCTTTCTCAAGACAAATGACTATAGCTAAGCACTAGCTTCAACCACTCTACGAGATAAACAAGGTAACTAGTTATATTCACTTTTCAGCAGAGGCAGAGGTTTATCTGTGCTCCTTTAAGGATTTGCTGAAACAAGTGTATCTCATTTGCAGCCACAGTAATCAGCTTACCTTTAATCTTTTGTTTTCTTTATTAATAACAGAGATTTATTCGCTTTGAGCTGTCTAAAACCAGAGCTACCACAGATCATCCAAGAGCATTAATCTTTGTTCTCTTCAACCTGATTTCTGAAAACTGGAGACAAAGAAAAGAAGCAAAGAGGTTTTCAAGTGCTTACAGAAAGTCGAATAAACACATTTCTTTCCAGATTCTGGGGCTGTTGTCACTGAGTTAAGGTGTGAGCAAAAGCATTTTTCTCCCAGCAAGCTGCAGTATTTCAGTTCAAGAACAGTTTTGAAGTAAGTCTTTATTGATTCAGATTTTTTTTTTTAAATCCATCTCCACAAAATTTCTTGGCAAGTTGCTGTCCTTTATTAAAACGTCTCCTCCCAGAATACTAAACAGCAAGCAAAGATTAAAACAGCCAATCAGCAGAGTCATTCATCATGCTGATGAGTGTCAGAATTTGGCAACGCTGGTGGAATTAGGGCTTAAGCTTCAAACTGAACCAAACCAGATATTAGCGACACAGTTGGTATGTTACAAACCTTAATTAATCTTATTAGTTTCTTGCTTGCTCTGGTTGGAATGATAATTAATGTAGTTATGATTAATAACGGGATGTCTAATTGCTATTTTTCCTCACTTCTCTATAAATGTGTGTCCTTTTTTTATTTAAAGACAGTATTTTGTGTAAATTGTATTGCATGTTTCTGAAGCCCTGATTTATTCTTTCCCCCAAGTAGCTTATTACAAATGTATGACAAAGCGGTAATTACTGTCAGATCTGGGCAAAGCATGTCACATGTTCCAAAGTATTATTTAAATCTATTACTGCATATGTCAACTTATTTTGTGCAAATGGGAAATTTCAGGAAGAGACAAAAATAATGTCAATACAAATGACAAAAAAATGAAAATTATGAATACTGTAGAAAAGTCCTAAGCCAGGCCATGTGACAAGGGAAATAACCTTTACAACTAAGACTAGGTTACCTACCAGAAGGCAATAATTAATTTCAGTTGTCTTAAACCAACACATCTGAGCATCACAAATTTACTACAGCAGTAAACTAACCAGAAAGCCAGGTGCTACACGCCTTCTGTTAACTCTTCCAGTGAACTTAACAGAAGCTTTAGAGGCTTAGAATCAGCTGAAAGGAGCACACAAGACATCAGCTTTATTCTCTCTTCTGGAGTGGTAGGTGTATTTCTGTCCCTTAGGAATGATGTTGGTTTAGTAAAACTGATCAGTGCGTTCTGAAGTTTCATCTTTCAGTACCTTTTAGTGTAAGCATGTTGACTATTGATAAGAGCTTTTTTTCTTATTATATTGAGATCTAATGGAACTTTTTAAACATCCAAGGTTGGGTTTTTTTTTGTGGGAGGTAAAACTATTTCCTTTGACCTTTTCCAGACCACTTTGCTGTTTGGCTTACTGGATCATGAAGCTATCTGAAAACCAGCTGATGTTGTGGATCCTCCCCACGCTATGATGGATCATTAAGGGGGAAAAGCATTAGTATCATTTTTGATGATGTCAAAGCTGCATCATGTGATGCTGTTCCTGAGTATGATTATAGTATGAATAGATCTTTGCTCATAAAGTTCTGACAGTTGTCCTTCATCATGCACCAGTGACAACAGCTGGTCCGTTCCACAGATGTTATTCATGTCCTTTAAAACAATACGAACAAATGAAAGGTGATCTCAGGATCATCCAGTAGTTCTGAGCCTTTCTTCCAGTGGATTTCTAAAATGTTCTTCAATCTCTCAAGATAACATAATGCATTTTCTGATGCTTTTAAGGGGTCTTTTCAAGACAATTGTTCTTTCTGAAACTCGCTTAAGCAGTTGATTGTATAAATATACATTTAACATTTTTACAAGATCCAATATGTTTTTCCTGACAATACCTTAAACTAATTTTTAATAAACTTCCTTCATCTTAGCAAACTTAGTTCTTTTACTGGAAGACACCTGATGGTTCCAGTCAGTTTGGCAGCTGGGCTATGATGGACAATGATCTTACCAGATCTTATTCTATGAAGGATTTGACCTGTCCCTGCTTGGAAGGAAAACTTTAGGGGGTGTGGGGTGTGTGTGACTTATTAAGGTTACTGTATTAATGCTATTCAGATTAGAATCAATGTTTTAATACGCAATGAAAATGAGTATTTGTGCTCTTGTAATTGACGTTTGCCAAATTACTTTTAAAACAAAAGCCTTGACCACTTGTCAATATGGAAGATGAGTTATCACTTTTCATATACAAGACAGTGGTGACTCTCAATGTAGTGGTCTTGTTCCAACACAGACAATCATTTTCCATTTTCTTCCAATTTAATATATGTTTTCCAATGGTTGTGGTGTTTTTTCAAATATCGTCTAAGCTGTTGACTAGTGTTTCTGCGTACTATGGAATAACTAATGCATTCTACCTCAAACAGGGCTACATTTCAGTTATAGAAAATTGACCTGTTAAACACCCACAGAAAAAGAAGGTATCATTAAAAGCACACTATTCTCTGCTCTAGGTAGCTGCAGTAACCATGGTACTGTTGTACACATAACACTAAAGGTACAGAGAAACAATCCCCATGGAATGGCAAATGTTGAATTTTAATGATTCCTGCTTTATTTAGGTTGTAAAGTGCTTTGGGATAGGTATCCTTCAAGATGAAAGGTAGTACAGAAATATAAGCTATTGCTATTATGCTTTGAATTAATCACTTGCTTTCCCCTCCAGAGTGATGCTGAAAAACATCTTAACATCTATTTTACTTGCAGCCTGAAAAAAGAAAGAAACCTTCCCCTCATAAAATAGAATAAAGGAAAGCAAAATAAAAAGCTCTTTCAAATCTGAGAGAAAAAAAATCAGTTTCATGTTGATATATATAGCTTTCATCCTGCATTTCTCAAAATCGATATTCATCTGAAGGAAAGAGAATGAGCTACGGAAACAGGATCGAGTCCTTGGTTATTAAATATCTGCTAGGAACTATTCTGACTGAGTAATGTCTGTGAGCCCCTAAAGTAGGAGAACTGAGGAGAGAAACCCTACCAGCCACTTAACACTGCTAGTGTGAACAAGCTGCTATCATAATGCATAGTAATTATGGTAATCAAGATGCAGACCCTTACTTAATTAAAATTCACTGCAGTGTGTGAGGAGCAATAAATTTATACAAAATAAAAGCAGAAATGATTTAAAACTAGGCTGGATAGCATATTCATGCAAGTGATAATAAAATTTATGTATATGGACACATTGATAATTAATGCTTGTAAATCACTCAAAGGGGACCCTGTTTCAAATGTGCACCGGCAACATACATAAGGTTACATGTGTGTACCGGTGACTAATGGGATGTAAAGCAGCCTCTGTTTATTTGATTTCTGTCTCAGAGAAGAAAATTAGAATTACAGAAACTAGAGAATTAACATTGAGGCAGGGACATCATGTTATTATTACATCTTGTGAAAGAGCACAGAATAAACAAGAAATACCCTTGTATTGTACAAATACCCAAGAAAATAATTGTTGCCATCCCATTGAATTTATAATCTGAATGTGTGTAGGTGCAGATGAGGAGTACAAGAAGCAATGAAGTAAGTGTCGAGGAAAGGCTTGCTGTTCTGAGGACTTTGCCAGCAAAATTGTTATTAGAGAGACTAGCCATATAATTATGTAGTTGGTATAATTTATTACAGTTCCCCTAAAGCAAACAAATGGTAACTTCATAAGGGCTTTTTCAAATCTATAATTGGCTCTGCTGTTCAGTTTTAGCCACAGAGCTAAATCAGTGTTGGCCTGGAATTTTTTCATACTCCTGATTGACAAATCCTTATGAAGAAAATTTTAAGAATAAAATCATTGCTTCTGAGCATGACAGAGAATGAGTTCAGTCTCCTGTTATAATCTCCTTGTTTCTAGTAATTTATTAATTATCAGCGTGTCCATATACTTCATGTTGGCACTGGTCAAATGGGATGGCACCTGAAGCTAGAAAACAGAAGAACAATATTTTTCCACCCAAATACATGTAGAGGTTCAATTATAGACTAAGCCTCTGATGTGCATCTCTGGCCATGAATTCCCCAAATCAGCCTTTTCTCGGCTCCTGTGCTCCTGGAGGCAATGTTCAGGCATAGCCTGTTCAGACAGGCAACAATGTTCAGACAACAGAAATTATATCTAATTCAGTTTTAGAAAAATCTGTCAGAAAAAAAAAAAAAAAAAAATCTTTTGAAGGGCCAGAATGCTGATGAACTGGAGGCTTCTGTGTGTGAAATCCTCTGGATGTGGGATGTCCTCTGAAGAGCAACCTGTATTACATGCTGAGGGCTAGAATGTTATTGTCACGCTGAAGATCTAGCTAGTGATTTTCAACAAGATATATCTGGTAGGCAAGCACTCCTCCTGCTTAAAGTTGTCTGTATGGCTACTGCAGGCACAAACCAGGTTATAGCCTTGTGTACAGTATTCTGCTTCTCCCTTATTGCAGAGAGCCCCATATAATTTGCGTTCTGCACAGGTGGGATAGTCTAAGCACAGATTCATACAGTGGTTTGGGTTGGAAGGGACCTTAAAGATCATCTAGTTCCAACCCCCCTGCCATGGGCAGGGACACCTTCCACTA
>JANHGO010000042.1:63176982-63188769 GCA_024606505.1 Aquila spilogaster | reverse complement strand
GGTTTTGGACAAATCCCTGCAGCAGACCAGTTAGGTATCTTCTCATTAGAGCTCCTGAGATTTCTGTGCAACCCCTGGATATTAGAAAACTTGCTTAAATACATTAGCAGTTATGGAGTGAGTTTTCATACTCTGTACTAGATTTACTTCCACTTTCAAAGCTACTTGTAGCATTTTTTGACTCATACTTTCATCTCTAATGCTGACTGCATTTAGTCTAGTAAGAATCACAATCTCATACCTTTTTCCTTTCCCAGTTCCCTGACATCCCCAGTTCTCTGGAGTGTCTTTTCTATAGAAATTATGACATTACTTAGATATATTAAAACACATTAATGAATTACTTTTATGATAATGATTATGAAAATATGTAGACTGAAAATGACACAGTTAACATTGATCTCAGAAGACTGTCAGGATTTGACAAGGCTAGATCACTCCTACAAACTACCCATTAAACTGGAACTATTTCTATACCTAATTTTCTTTTTTTTTCTTTTTCTTTTTGTGAATGTCAGTAGTATTTATTTGAAGTAGTTACTGTATCTTCTTATATAATGAGCATAAAAGAGAATCTTGCACTCAGACTAGGGCTTAAATAAATGCAGATTTCAAATGCGCTCCTGTATGAAATCTCAGCCATGCCACAGTGCGAAGAGTCAATGACATTAAAACAGAGCTGGCCGCTCCTCTCCTTTGCATTTTGCAAATATTGTTGAACCAGCAATTTTGCACAATGGGTTTTATCTAAATTAACATTGTTTCACACTCAATTTGTTGTGCTTAGTTTACCCTGCCTTTCATGCCAATTAACTTCCAGAAATGCTTGGTGTGCAAAATGAGGATGATTTAAATGAACTAAATAGGAACTTAATTGTACTGTGCAATAATGGCTGCTTTTCAGTTTACACAGCAGACTCCATTAATGCATATGTGTTCTAATAAGTTGCATTTTTTAAGTATTCACCTCAAAACCATTTGGGAAGTCAAAGTAGGTACCTACTCAAAAGCTTGAAATCTGTTTTATCATTATATTAAAGAGAAAAATAAAGATTTACTTGATAAGGCAAGAAAGATACTAAACAGCACCCTTAAAAAAAGAAATCCCATAATGTCAATTGGGAACAAAATCTCTTGTGATAGTCAATTGTCTTTTCTGATCATCTCTAGTACATTCCAATTGGTTAGCAGAAAGTTGATTCCCTTTAGGTGCATTATAAGAACAAAATAGGGTAACATTAATGTGCCATGACCAAAGTAACCTCAGAGGTAAACAAATAAATTTTTCAGATGCTTACTTAAATACTAGAAAGTATTTTCCACTGGTCAGAGCACTAGTCTTGCAGACAGAAATGATGGGTGATTATGTCCGAATCCTCCACATAATTGGTCTCATTATTTCTGAAATTCCCCACCATCAGCAGAGAAAATAAATACACATATACAAAAACAATTAATTAAATAAATATGTATTTATGCATATTTTCACAGAAGATAGTTAATGATTTGCAAAAGTTTTTTAAGAGCTTGCGGATATAATTTTTTTTATAAGTTCCGAAAAAGAAGAAAATCATCTGCAGCAATGTTGAATAAACAGATGTGAATCACGGATCTTAATGAAGGGTTTATGAATACTATGAATTTATCTGACCTGGGACAGTGGTATTTACACAGATGCAAGCTCTCTGTCTGCATTTAAATGTGAGTGTCATTCATTCCCACAAGCACTATTTTTAATGTCTGCAACTAAAATGCCTCACTTGTACACCCAATCTGAACATCACCTGTCAGAGTGTGTACACCAGCTGCCAGTGGCCATGCTGGTGCATACTCCCTTCCCACTGGTCTCAGGCCCTAATGGTAGAGGACAGCTCAGGAGTAGTATGAATTCCTGCCAGCAGGGAAGCTAAGTTTGCTGTCATGTCAAAAAGGGACTAACCATCTGGTTCTGAGATTACAGACTTTCCAAGAGCAGTTATCAGTCATTTGCTGCAGCAGTTATTTGCTAGCATTTTGCATGTCTTTAAATAAGTAACAGTAGATCTCATATGTTCAGCTGTTAATGTATTTTATGAAGTTTACAGCAAGATGACATACGATGTTCCTTTGTTCAACTGTCAAAGCTGAGATTCTATCTCACTGTTTCTAGGTGATGAGGATGCATGAGTACTGTAATGGTGATGAATGTGGCAGAAACATTAAAGAGAGAATCATAAAATGTCAGGATCAGACAGGCAGATGTTTTCTTCCTAGTCCATACTGTAATCATTCCTGAAGGTTAGCAACAGAAAAAAACTGACAGAAGTTGTTCAAGTAAGAGTATAACAGAAGTGATGTTTTTGTTTCTCCTTTTAAAAAATTGAAGGCAGCACTCTACCTGAATTCAGGAAGGTTACATCTGTGAAAGTAACCTGCAAAGAGGTTTCATGTATATGCTGACATGTAATAAAGTTGTATATAGAGTGTATGTGTAATATAGCTCACGCAGTTCTGACTGTGGAGCACTCTAAGAAGCATCCCTTCCTGTTGGTAGAAAAGAGCCAACATCTACCCAGAACAGCAAATCTCCTCCTTCCAGCTCCCATCCCTGATAGCCAGTGATCAAAAGTGAAAAGATGCATGGCCACCAGCCACCACTGAATTTAAAACAATAATAAAGATGGTCTTTACAATATGACGTGTGAGAAATCATGTTAACTATCCGTAGCCAAGTTCTACCCTTCATTTCATAAGACACAATTTTGAAACGTTAAACAGAACGGGATTTAGCCCAGATGATGCATCAGAACAACTTCATAGGATGATTTCTGACAGATGTGATAAACTGTCTTTAAATTCAGTGAAATGCTAAATAAAATGTAGACAACCTCCTGAGTTGACATTATTGAAAATAAGCCTATTCTCACTTCATACAGAAGGAAACAACCTTGTGAAGCACTTCACAACACAAATGAAACTCGGAGGCCTGTTTAATAATGAAATCCAGAGAAGCCAAATTAGAAACCTCTGTACAATTTCACAGGACTCAGAGGGGTGCCCAGCATGATGCATCCACTCATATGTCTACGTTCTTGTGAAGAATAGTTGATGGAGTGGACTGTGTTTGCCTAAAGGCACAACCCATATCAGTGTTAATTTTGCAGACTGGGGGACCAAAGAGTAATTAGACAAACAGGCATAATTAAAGGATGTCACGTTTTCCTTCTCATAAATTTCAGGTGCATCTGGGTTATTTATAGATGAGAGAGGAGTCAGCGCTTGCTGCATTATTAAAATTCTGAGTTATGTTAGCACATACCAGCTTTCTCAAGACAAATGACAATAGACAAGCACTGGCTTCAGCAACTCTGTGAAGTAAACAAGGTATATTCACTTTCCAGCAGATGCAGAGGTTTATCTGTGCTCCTTTAAGGATCTGGTGAAAGCAAAAGTGTATCTCATTTGTGGCCAACATAATCAGCTTACCTTTAATCTTTTGTTTTCTTTATTAATAATGAACATTTATTCAGTTTGAGCTGTCTGAAACCAGAGCTACCAAAGATCATCCAAGAACATTAATCTGTGTCCTCTGCAACATAATTTCTGAAAACTGGAGGCAAAGCAAAGGAGGAATGAGGCTTACAAGTGCTTTCAAAAAGTCAAATAAATACATTTCTTTCCAGACTCTGGGGCTGTTTTCACTGAGCTAAGATATGAGCAAAAGCATTTTTCTCCCAGGAAACTGCAGTATTTCAGTTCAAGTATACTTTTGAAGAAAGTCTGTATTGATTCAAGTTCTTTTTTAAATCCATCTCCACAAAAATTGTTGGCAAGTTGCCGCCCTTTATTAAAACGCCTCCTCCCAGAATACTAAACACCAAGCACGGATTAAAAGAGCCAGTCAGCAGAGTCATTCATCATGCTGATGAATGTCAGAATTTGGCAACGGTAGTGGAATTAGGGCTTAAGCTTCAAACTGAATCAAACCAGATATTAGCGACACAGTTGATACGTTACAAACCTTAATTAATCTTATTAATTTCTTGCTTGCTCTAGTTGGAATGATAATTAATGTAGTTATGATTAATAACAGGATGGCTAATTGCTATTTTTCCTCTATTCTCTGTAAGTGCCTGTTCTTTTTTATTTTTAATTTAAAGACAGTATTTTGTGTAAATTGTATTGCATGTTTCTGAAGCATTGATCTATTCTTACCCCCTAGTAGCTTATTACAAATGTGTGATGAGGTGATAATTACTGTCAGAGCTAAGCAAAGCATGTCACATGTTCTGAAGTATTATTCAAATAACGTACTGTATTTGTCAACTTTGTGCCCAATGAGAAATAGCAGGAAGAGGTAAAGTTAATGTGAACATAAAGGAATAAGTGATAAATATCATAGAAAAGCCATATCTTAAACCAGGTCATGGGTAGTAACCTATACAACTAAGACTAGGTTACCTACAGGAGGTCAGAAATTAATTTTGATTGCCATAAGCTAACATGTCTGAGCATCACAAATTTACTACAGCTGTAAACTAACTACAAAGCCAGATCCTACACATCTTATCTTAATTCTTCCACTGAATAAACAGAAAAAAGCTTTAGATTCAGTCAGAGGATTGCACCTTCATCAGCATCATCCTCTTTCAGGGAGCTGGTACGGGAATTTCTGTACCTTAGGAACGATGTTGGTTTTGTTAAGCTAGTTTGAAATTTTATCCTTCAGTACCTCTTAATGTAAAGATTTTGAAAGTAAATATATTGATATGAAGCTTTGTTTCTTATTCCATTAAAACTAATGGAACGTTTTTAAACAGCCAAATAAAGCAAGACTTATTTATAAATATATATTTAAGTAGGAGGTGAAACTATTCTTTTCAAACTTTTTGAGACCACTGCATTTTTTGGCTAATTGAATCAGAAAAATATTGGAAAATCAGCTGACAATGACGATCTCTGTGGAGAAGGACCTGAGTGTTCTTGTGTACTACAGGTTGGTCATGAGCCAGAAACGTGCCCTTGTGGCCAAGAAGGCCAATGGTATCCTGGGGCACATTAGAAAGAGCATGGCCAGCAGGTTGAGGGAGGTGATCCTCACCTTCTACTCTGCCCTGGTGAGTCTACATTTAGAATACT
Source organism: Aquila spilogaster (assembly GCA_024606505.1). Lineage (NCBI taxonomy): Eukaryota > Metazoa > Chordata > Aves > Accipitriformes > Accipitridae > Aquila > Aquila spilogaster. The sequence continues at coordinate 63,183,651 of JANHGO010000042.1, read as the reverse complement.
GTGACCAGTTCTGGTCTCCCCAGTTCATAAAAGACAGGGATCACCTAGGAGTCCATTGGAGGGCCAGAAAAATTATAAATGTCCTCAAGCATCTCCCATATGAGGAAAAGCTGAGTAACCTGGGTCTGTTCAGCCTTGGGAAAAGAAGACTGAGAGGGGATCTGATAAATGTTTATAAATTTCTAAAGGGAGGTGGTAGGCAAATGGATGAGGGCAGACTCTTCTCAGTGGTGTGTAGTGATAGGACAAGGAACAATGGCCTAAAACTTGAACATAGGAAGTTTCATACTAACATGTGGAAGAACTTTTCGGTAAGGGTGATGGAGCACTGGAACAGGTTACCCAGAGAGGTTGTAGAGTTTCCTATGGAGATATTCAAGACATATCTGGATGCCTTCCTGTGTGACCTGCTATAGGAAGTCTTCTTTAGCTGGACTTGATGATCTCCTGAGGTCCCTTCCAATACCTGTGATTCTGTGATTTTGTGATTCTGTGATATTGTGATATATTATTACGCATTATTTTGATTATTTCAGAGCAGCATAATGTGATGCAGTTTTTGTGTACAATTATAAAAGGACTGGATCTCTGCTCAGCTCTGCTAAAAATACAGTTGTCTTTTGTCACTCACCACTGACAATAGCTGATCAGATCCACAAGTGTTATTAATGTCCTTTAAAATAATACCAAAAAATGAAAAGTAATCTCAGGATGGGCCAATTGTTCTTTTCCTCCAGTGGATTTCTAAAATGTTCTTCAATCTCTCAAGATAACATTATGCATTCTTTGACAATTTTAGAGGCTCTTTTCAAGAAAATTATTCTTCATGTGATTACTGTATACAGTTCTAAATTGTCTAAATACTCATTTAACATTATTGTAAGAACCAACAATTCTTTCCTGACAAGAGATTAAAACTAATTTCCAAGAAACTTCTTTTTTCTTAGCAAAATATTTTCTTTGGGAAACAGCTGATGGCTCCAGTCAGTTCAGCAGCTAGGCTTTCACGGACAATGACATCATGATCTGTGAAGGACTTTACCTGTCAGGCTTGGAAGAAAAAGTTTGGGGTTGGATATGTGTGCATGTGTGTGTAAATTAGGTTCAGTAGCAGTAACTTCTTAAGATTATTCTGTTACTGTTATTCAGATTAGAAACAAAGTTTTAGTATTTGTGTTGTGGATGACATTTGCTAAATTATATTTACAACAGAAGCTTTGGCCACTTGTCAGTATGGAAGAGGAATTGTCTCTTTTCACGTACAAGAAATTGTTAACTCTAGATGTAGTGGTCGTGCTCCAACAAGCGATCATTTTCCGTTTACTTCAGTCTTAATATATTGTTTCCAACTGTTGTGGTGTTTTTTTAAATCTCTGCTTAGCTGTTGACTGTTGGCATGCTATGGAATAAGTAATGTGTTCTACCTCAAACAGGGCTGAATTTCAGGTATAGAAAACTGACCTGCTAAACACCCACAGGAAAAAAAGTATCATTAAAAGCTCACTATTTTCTGCTCTAAGTAGCTGCAGTAACCATGGTACTGTTGTATACATAACACTAAAGGTACAGTATAACAATCCCTGTGGAATGGAAAATGTTGAATTTTAATGAATTTAGGTTGTAAAGTGCTTTGGGATAGGTATCCTTCAAGATGAAAGGTAGTTCAGAAATGTAAGCTATTGCTATTATGCTTTGAATTAATCACTTGCTTTCCCTTCCAGAGTGATGCAGAAAAACATCTTAACATCTATTTTACTTGCAGCCTGAACAAAAAGAGAGTCCTACTCTTCATAAAATAGAATAAAGAAAGGAAAAATAAAAAGCTCCTTCAAATCAAATAGAAAAAAATCAGTCTCATGTTGATATATATAGCTTTCATCCTGCATTTCTTGAAATCAATACTCATTTGAAGGAAAGAGAATGAGCTACAGAAACAGGATTGAGTCTTTGGTTATTAAATATCTGCCAGGAACAGATTCTGACTTGGTAATGTCTGTGAACCTCTAAAGTAAAGTAACTGAGAAGAGAAACCCTACCACCCACTTAACACCTCTACTGTGAATGAGCCACTATCATAATGCATAGTATTTAGGGCAAACAAGATGGAGACCCTTACTTAATTAAACTTCACTGCAGTGTGTGAGGCACAGTAAATTTATACAAAATGAAAGTAGAAATGATTTAAAACAAAGGTGGACAGAATATTCACGCAAGTGATAATAAAATTTACGTACAGGGACAGACAGATAATTAACACTTGTGAATTACTCAAAGGGGATTCTGTTTCATATGTGCCCTGGCACACAAACAAAAGTTGCATGTATGTATGAGTGATTAACGGGATATAAAGCAAATCCTTTAATTTGATTTCTGAAAAAAAAATCACAAAAACTCGAGAATTATTATCAAGGCAGGAACATCGTGTTATTATCATATTTTGTGAAAGAACAACGAATAAAGACTCTTGCATTGTGCAAATATCTAAGAAAATTATTGCTGCCATCACACTGAATTTATAATCTGAAAGCTTGTAAGTGCAAGTGAGGAGCACAAAAAGCAAGGAAGTCAACGTGAGAAAAGGTTTGTTGTTCTGAGGATTTTGTCAGCATAATTGTTACTAAAGAGATGAAACATATAATTATGAAGTCGGTATAATTTATTACAGTCCCCTAGAGCAAACAAACAGTATCTTCACAAAGACTTTTTCAAATGTATAACCTCCTTTGCTTCTGAACTTTAGCCACAGAGTTAAATCAATGATGGTTTGGAATATTTTCATATACCTAATGATAAAGCTCTATAAAGAAAATTTCAAGAATAAAAAGACCTATTTTGAGCATGACACAGAATAATTTCAGACACCTGCTTTACTGTCCTTGTGACTAGATCATACTTTACACTGGCAGTGGTCAGAAAGTGATGGCAGCAGAAGCTACAGAACAAAAGAACTATATTTTACCACACATGTGATTAAAGATGTCTGATTATAGACTTTGATATGCGTATCTGGCCACAAATTCCAAAAATGAACCTTTTCTTATCTCCCATGTTCTTTTCAGAGGAAACTACTGTCGATAGAAATGATATTAGATCTAATTTTAGAAAAAAAATGTTAAAAAATAAAAGAAAATATGTATGTTTAAGGACCAGAATGTATCGGAACTGGAAAACTCCTATCTGCATGAAATCCTTTGGACATGGGATATCCTCTGATGAGATACCTGTATTGTATGCTCAGGACTAGAAAAATATTGGCAAAACAGAGATAGAGAGAGGAAACTTATGAGGTTCAACAAGGGCAAGTGCAGAGTCCTACACCTGGGGAGGAATGGCCGCATGCATCAGTACAGGTTAGGGTCTGACCTGCTGGAAAGGAACCGGGTGTCCTGATGGACAACAGTTTGGCCATGAGTCAGCAGTATGCCCTTGTGGCTAAGAAGGCCAATGGTATCCTGGGGAACATTAAAAAGAGCGTGGTCTGCAGGTTGAGGGAGATGATCCTCCCCCTCTACTCAGCCCTGGCGAGGCCACATCTAGAGTTCTGTGTTCAGTTTTGGGCTCCCAAATTCAAGAAAATAGGCAACTTCTAGAGAGTGTTCAGTGGAGGCTACAGAGATTGAGACCTGGAGCACCTCCCTTATGAGGAAAAGTTCAGAGACCTGGGACTATTCAGCCTGGAGAAGAGAAGATTGAGGGGGGATAATATCTAAAGAGTGGCTGCCAAGTGGATGGGTCCAGGCTCTTTTTGGTGGTGCCCAGTGAGGACAGAGGGCAATAGGCACAAACTGTAACGCAGAAAGCTGCTCAGGGAGATGGTGGAGTCTTCTTCACTGGAGACATAGCCAAAACCCACCTGGAGGCTTTCCTAGGTAACCTATTCTACGGAACTTTCTTTAGCAGGGAAGTTTGGACTAGATGATCTCCAGAGGTCCCTTCTAACCCCTATGATTCTGTGATTCTATGGTTCTGTGGAAATACAGCAGTAGAATCTAATTGGCTATAGCTACATCAGTGAAAAATACCTGAAGTGTAGCTCCATCCTATGACATAAGCATATATTTTGTAATTCTTGCCCAGTTATAACAGAATCAGAGTTTCTGCCTGGCTTTCTAAATGGACTTCAGTCACACCTATACTTGACTCTTCTTAATACTCCTTTAATAGTTGCTTTGAGTAGGCAGCTTTGTACTATGCATCTAGTGCAAGTATGCATCAAAGTTATCAGTTCAGCATTCACTCCTAGCTTGCTGTAATTTTTCAAATGTTTTGCCAATTACACTGTCGAAGTGCTTGCTAATGTGTTCTTCATCCCTTCTTGAGAGTTCAAACATGTTAATGAGTATATTATTTACTGTAATAAAGACAGAACCTGCTATTAAATTAATAGGGCAACCCAATCAAGAATCCCATAAAAGCTGTTTATTCCTGCTCACCATCCAACTGAGCTCCAGTTATGGTGGCACTGGCCATTTGAATTCCACACTGTCCTATTGACAATGCATAAATTACAGAGGGTTATCATAATAAGTTAATTTGATTTTTCCTCCTCCTCAGCCAATTATTTTAAGCAGCAGTTGGTAATTGAATCTCTATGTTGATTTTGCTATTTGTCTTTTCCTTTATATTACCACTTTCCATTTCTTCCTACTGATGCAAGATATGTCAGTGTGTCTTGAGTAATAGTCTGTATCACCTTATTACGAAGCTAAATCATTTTCCCAGTGCTAAACAAGTTTAAAACTGGGTTTTCCTAGATTGAGGGAAGAATCAAGCACCCATAGGTGCTTTCTCCAAAACTGCAGTTACATCTGAAGGCTGGGAGATTTTCAAACTCCCATCTCTCTTTTCCATGCTACATCCCCTGCTATTTTTATTTTTCCTCTCGGGAAAAGAGGTATAAGAAAGGCATTTTAGTCACAGAGGCTTTGTTTGTAGAAGTAGAAAAGAAGGGTTCTCACTGTCCTCACTGTATTGGCAGCCACAGTTTGATCACAAAACACACTTCTGTCAGAGGGGACATCTAAATACAGATTCAGGTATGAATGACTAAGCAATTTTATTCTCAGAAGTGCCCAGTATTGCCTCTAGATTGACTATTAATGATTTCAGTCTTCTGGGCTAAATGCTCAGGTGTTATAAATTGACGTTATGTTATTGAATGTAATGGAATCAAACCAACTTACATGAGTTGTGTATCTGAATGTCTGTCACAGTTTGCTGAACCAGGTTCTATGTCCTAAAAATTGCCTCTTTATTTTCAGCTTTTACTTTCCAAATAAAGATGTCACGTCTAGCAGGAAATCTGAATTCTTGTGCCAGAGACTGTGAGAGAGTTTCTCAGGTATCTCCTGTCTTGCTGGGCTTGGCTGATTCTTTGTTAAACAGTGCATGAAACGGGTTGGACATGTGAACACAGTGAGCTCTGGGGAGAATTTTCATTTGTCAGATGGTCACAGCTTGCTTGCTTTCCAACACAATAAACCCCACATATCCTAGACCAGCTTCCTGAGAGAACTGTGCATCCAAAAGCCTTTGGATGCTATTTACTCTTAGAAATGATCAGCCCAATAGAGTTACTCCCAAGGATTTGTATCTCCATCTACTGAAGAATGAAGCAGCTGATATATCAGTGCATGGGTGTGTAGTCCACCTCTCTCTGAGACTGTCATATTACTGTTATGTTGAGGAAAGTCTTTAAAGATTCTGCTGGTCATTGAGACAGAATGCAAAGATGTCTGAATGACCCCAAGCAGAGAACATTCATTTTCCTGTGGCCAAACGAGCTGAACAATAGTTTAAGTGGAACAGGAAGAAAAACATTACCAGCTTTTGCTATTTCATAATAAATCTCATAAACTTTAGTTTCACCAAAAGATACAAATCTAGCAATTACTTGAGACTATCATGTCTTTTTTATCTTCATCTTTTTTATTTTCATTTCCTTCTCTTTGCAGACAAAAAATCTGGAAAAAAAATGATATCAAAATGAACTTACAGTCTCAAAAAACATAATCTAAAGAGAATCATAAAAACATTATTATTTTAAATCTCTTTTTAAAACTTAACCTCTCTTCCATTCCCCCTCAAATAACAATATAAAAAAAACCTAACGATTAAGAAGGCTTAACTTTTGACATTTGAATGCTTGTTTTTGGTCATTCTTTTCATCTCAGATTAAAGGGTATTTCTTCAGTGCTGTATAATGATCGGGCTTTTATGCCTCTCCCAGAGTTTCTAGGGCAAAGTTTTTAAAAATGCTCCACCGCAAAAATGCATTTGCACTATTCTGATTGTTCAGTGTGTTTTGATTTCTTGTGACACTTCATAGTTATTAATAGTTATTAGAATTCATCAGCTAAACCTGGAGCAAGGAGGGAGGGCGGTGGGTCAGCTTTTAGAATAACAGACTGCAAAAATGCAGACATAGTCCAGTTCTGCTTATATCATACATATCCTAGAAACTGAGCTATAAATCTAGTAGACCATGAAAATGCTATTGAAATCTATTTGTTGTGGTTTCCAGTGTGAAAACAGAATCTTTTTATCAGGAAAAAATAAAAACAATGTGACTTGATATTTCTTTTTTTTTTTCTTTTTTCCTCTCCTCTCCTCTCCTCTCCTCTCCTCTCCTCTCCTCTCCTCTCCTCTCCTCTCCTCTCCTCTCCTCTC
>JANHGO010000042.1:63141913-63168578 GCA_024606505.1 Aquila spilogaster | reverse complement strand
CTCTCCTCTCCTCTCCTCTCCTCTCCTCTCTTCTCCTCTCCTCTCCTTCTTTAATGACAGATTCCTAGGAATTGCATCAGATTTAGTTTTACAGTTCACCATGCGAACTTTGTTTTTGACAGCTCAGCTTGGCCTAAGCAGTGCTCTTACTATAGTTACCTGTCATTTACAGGTAGCAAGTCTCTGCTGACTTCCTGAGAAGATGTTAGCCATCAATCATGGCTGGGAATAAAACTAACAAGTTTTCAAATAGAAAAAGAAAAGAGAAAAAGAAAATATGTGTGAACATTTCTAATTTTCCAGCCAGTGGGTCTCTCATATGAAATCTTAAATCCTAGTTTCTTGGAAGCATCCTTCCTCTACCCCCAGCCACCACAACTTTTAGAGAAGTCTTGGCCATAATGCTGGTGTACTGTCAGGTATAAAAGACAGACAGATGGGAAGGGTCTGTTCTCTTTTTCCCTTGTCAAAAGTCATGAAACCTAACAGATTGGTTTTATAATCCACTCACTGCAACTATCTCTTATCTCATTTTTTAAAAGATGTGTGTGAGTTCGGCTGCTGAACTCTTATCAGGTGCTGTAACCCTCATGGCAGGATAATTGCTTGTTGTTATGTGAGCATTGTGAGTCAGGTTGCATGGATGGGGTTCTGATCTTCCTGCAAGAGAAGAGCTGACCTTTGTTACTGTGTAATGAAGACCATATCAGCTTTTAGTAACATAGAGACAATTAAAAACAAAGCTGTTCTTAATTTTTCCAGGAGGATGTAACAATCATAAGCTAATAACGACAGTATTTATGTTCCCTTTTTGTATATAGAAGTATTTACTGAAACTGGCAATTATTTTTAATATTAAAGAACTCAACTAACTCTAAAGGATGAGTTTGAGGCGGCAAGCCCGAAGGAACTAGAAGGCTGCATCTGGAACAGAAGTAGGGAGATGCTTTTCTTGCTTTATGAAAAGTTTAACAGTCCAATAATTCATTGCTTGACACTATTTCATAGAATCATAGACTGGCCTGCGTTGAAAAGAACCTCAAAGTTCATCTAGTTTCAACTCCCCTGCCATGGGCAAGGTCACCAACCACTAGACCAGGCTGCCCAGAGCCACTTCAGAAGACTGAACTGTAGTGGAGTGGCTAGATGTTACTTTCATCTGTCAGCAAGAACGTCTTAGAGAAAAAGTACTTTTGTCAGGCACACAAGACAAGACTATTTTACATAAATGTTCTGAAAACTGTTAAGATGTGAAGAGTATATTTGTGCTTTATTATCAACCATTTGTGTTTCTCATTATTTGTTCATTAGCCTAACTTTTCAGATGTTTGTGTCTGAATGCAGATCAGAAATGGCATTTTGAGTTAATGGCCAGTCCCCTAATTCAGACTGTGGTAGATGAACTTCAAGAGCCTGACAAAGTGAAAATTATTTACCCAGTATCTTTTATTGCCTTTTAAATCCTCCTGGTCATTAAGAAAGAATCACAGAAACCAAAGTCGGTCTGCACTACAGAACAGAAAGGGGTAATTTGGTAGCTTTCAATATACAAAAAAAAAAAAATCTGTTACAGAGAAATGGAGAGGTGGGAGGGACACCAAATAAGAGTAAACATACTAATATACTTAGAAGACCAGTAGACCTATCAGAATTAAAGGAATTCAAGAGAATACTGAAGAAATTTGAAGAAATAGAGCAAAAGAGATGTTATATTCACTCATAACAGTGATTCTTCCTTTAAGAAATATGATACACAACTTTTTTACCCACTTCTCTTGAACAGAGTAATTTACTTCAAGTCTCTGTTGTTTACTCAGACCTGTACTGAAGTGCCTCTAGACAGAGTCATTTAGAAGGGTAAATATATGGGTCACTCTGAAAGTAATGATTCCTATTTTCTTTCATGGAAACAACAGAGAAGAAGAGCACAGTAACACTATTTGGTAGAGCAAATTCCCAGCTACAAAACACTACTTTTAAACAGAGTCACCACCACCACCTATGCTTTTTCACCAGTGATGAACAAGCCTGCATGACTGTCCGGAGTATGACTTGTCACTGCCACCACTGCTGAAATATATCACCCACCAGCTCACTGTGCTCACATCCAGTGTTTAGACTCCATAAACATTCAGCAAGCACTGAATGAAAATCAATGGGTGAAATTTTTTCCTTATGAAGGAATCCACTTATACACCTTTGCTTCATATTCACTTCCATGTCAGATGCCATTTTGTCAGATTGTCCCTCTGCTGCCACCTGTCACATGGCAACAAAATGTAATGGAACATTGGCGGGAAGGTTCAACCTCTTCTGTCATCCCACCAGGATCCACCTCTGATGCCGTGGGCCAACATCATAAAATAAGAGTCGTTACTTTCAGGGCAGCCCTCGTACACTTTCTATCCATTTTGGCTATATAATTTGAATGAACAGTTCTCTGGTAAAGACCTCGTAATCAACACCTTTATAAAACTAATCTTAACACCTTGGAATAAAATTGCAGTCACATTATTTAAGTGAGCGCTTGATGACATATGAAATAAACTCCACAACTGACACCACTTTTGCAGGCACTTAATGACTTATCTGCTAGTATCCTGAAGACCAGTGGTTATTTATTCTAGGAACTAATATAGATTTCTATCTTCTATGCTGAGAATAATTCAATATTGTTGAAAGTATCAAAACAGAAATTCAGTTAAAGAAGAAACATGATTCTATACACTGTCTTTCAACACAGCTCTCAGTTACAGGTCTGATTCAAAGTTACCAGGATCAGTGGTAGCTGGTCCATTGGCCTTGTGCTCCATGGGAACAGGCAGGGGACAATGCAGACACTTTATCTCTTTCCTGCATGTTTCCTTTCTTGCAGTTTGTCATTTTTGGCACTGTTTATGGTAACAAAGGTGGGTTTTACTGTCAATCCTTATTTTCTTCCTTTCTTTGAGATCAGCAGTCCATGAAGTACAGTTGCTATGTTCCTGACCACCTAGGGCTGTATCTATCACTTGCTGAAGTTAGGGTTGATTTTCCCATTACAGTTCCTTACCCACCAACAGAAAGACAGAAAATAGTCTTCCCTGTAACTGTGTATACAGTGCATGCAATAAGCTGTTAAACAGGGACCGTACTTGGAAAATGATTGCTGGATGGCCTGGGAAGTGATGCTCTTAAAGCTTCTTTGACAGACAGATACCTATAAGCCCTGAATTGTCACAGCTGGAGGGCACTCAGTGTCCTCCTCACAGCACTTCATAGGAACATATCATGTGTAAGCAAAACAAATTTGCTCAAAAATATCTTTTTTTCTCTTTGCAAACTATATTAAGAGATCTATTATTTTCTAAATACATTCTGCAAAAGCATGCCTGTTTACAGGTCATTTCCAATCAACTGAGTGTGAATGCCTGATATGCAAGAGCAGTGTCACTGGCACAGGATTCACATAACTCAGTGGTACAGTCTTTATGAGTCAGGTTCATATGCAAATGGTCACATTAATAATGATTTTAAAATGAAGTTTCTGAAAAGATTCTTCAGCTTTATCTTTTCTAATGCTCGTGGAAGCTACTAGATTTACAAAAAGCAGCATTACTGGTTAAATACTGGAAGAAATAAAAATAAGCAAAAATGAAGACAGAAAAATATTTGTAGCATTATCCATCATTGATTTTCAGTGATAAACAGAAGCCTACCAGGGTCAACCTGAATTTCTCATGAATTTATTAGACTTCTGCTGCTTATTTTTTTATTTCACTAACACACTGTTTAATTTCTGGTCAGTATGGAGAATTCAGGGCAAACCCCGAGGCTCTCTTTTCATTCATATGAAATCATGGCCTCAGTTTGCGTCTTCTGCTGTGAATCTTACTGCTTTTGTGAAATGTTGGGTTTTTTGAACATCAAACAACACAGAAACAAAAGCTAGAATTGACACACGTGGATCTCAGATTAACCATAGCATTTATCAACCTAGTTGTCAAGAAATCCATCTCAGAGGTCACTATAGCCACTGCAGGGATAACTTCACTGTTTGTGGAGGCCACCAGACCCCTTACACACTCCCTGCTAGCTGATTGCAGTAACACAGCACATGCCTCTGTTTTCCTCAATGTGTAATTTGCAGCAGCTTATTTGTTGTGGTTTGCAGCAGTTTTACAGCCTGGCAGCTGAGCAATCCAGTATATTGTGGGTGAATAGCTGATGGCTGGATCTACAACCAAGAAGCTGTTTTCTCCCATCAGATCCCTCTGATTCACAAAACTGACTAGAAACAAAGCAACAGTAATTTTAAATAGAAAACAAATCCGTGTTTCCAGCGATGCTGTGCTTAAAAGAAAAAATGCTTCTCCTTTGTTTATGATTATAGTATAACACACCACTGTTGGACTGAGAAAGCTGTCTATTTTACTTATCACTCAATGAGAAACAGAACCAGAAGTCCCAAAAACGTGTGCATTTTGTTTTAGTTTTTGCACCACTCTTGGTAATTTTGGGCATTCTTCTATGCTGAGTCAAGCTATTAAAATAGGATCCTAATGAATGGGCTCTGTCCACATAAGAATATAATAAAATTATATTATTTTAGCTATTTGGAAGTAGTAACCAAACGAGAGAACATAGCAGTGAGGATGTTTTCTTACGCATTATCATAGCCACTACCTGCAGGAGACAGTTATGACAATGTACAGACACATTTCATTTACAAAGGTTTAATTATACCCAGATCAGCTAATTTAGCTTACAAGTTACCACCAACCAGCTGATGGAATATTAATTAAGAAAGGCTTTCAATGAAGTCAGGATCATATTCAGAGAAAGTATTTCTTCCTGACTTTTAATTCTAATGGCTTTCAACTCAAACATTCAAGTGCTTAGCATTGCCTAATAAGTGAAGACTCACATGTGAATACATGCATTTCAGTAACATCATTTACTAAACCTATTTTTTTTCTGTTTATATAAATAAACAGTAGGAAGAAAAAATATACTGAAGATATCTCATTACTCTCAGATAAAATGTAAATCAGAGAACATAATACAATCGTTTTAGGTGTGATGAACTGAGCAGTAAGATGTTTCTCTTCTTGCTTTTTACAGATGTCTAAATTATATGCTATGCATTCCTAATTCTATCATTTAAAATAATTTTATTTTACCACTGATGGAAGAAATTATGACTTTCAGAGCTGGCTAGGGAAAAATTCTATGTACAAGAAAAGTATTTGCAGGTGAGATATATACTGCAAAAATGTTACGTTCCTGGAAGAAGGAAAAGATAAAAAATCTTACTATTTTTCAAACTATAAGACAATATTTGTCCTAAACATTGTTCAAGGTAAGAGAATTATTAATTTTAAAAGTTTAGAAGCTAAAAGGCAGATACTGAGAAAGCAAGATGTAACAGGATTCCTGCAAACTGAAGTTATTGGCATTTAAGAAAAACTGATGTTAATGTGTTTCATGATGGTTTCAGGAGAGACGTATTTAGCAAGAAGTCTGCATAGGAAAGATGCCTTTCAGAGATGATGGGAGTACTACACCAAGCAAAGTCATGGGCTCATTGACACACAGGTTTTTGGTGTGGCAAGGTACTTCAGAAAGCAGTGCGTCTTCTTACAGCTCAGCTCTCAAGCCTGCCCTTGGTCTGTATTACCTACTGAATATCTGGAAACCATATTAAAGCTTATTGCCTCCATTGCCTTCTGATTATGTCTTTGTATTTTGTCTCACAGATACAATCATACCCTGTACACCTTCATTCAGAGTGCTGATGCTATAAGAATTATCCTTATGTTCCATCCCTTTGATGATGCCTTGCCTCTTTTTGTACTTTCCCTTCTAGTTTCCCTGTCTGTGTTGCCATGCACATGGCTCCTTGTCAGCATCTTCCCCATGCAGCACCAGCACAGTGGCACCACACTTTAGAATCAGTCAGGCCCCCAGAGAAGAGCTCCATTTCTTGATTTGTGGTCAAGGTTAGGACTCCCAGGTACCATGGTCGTAACATGAATGACCAGGAATAGCTCTGCAGACAGTGTGTGCAATCTCCCCCTTTCACAGTCCCAGCTTTTCTAACATACTAACATATCTTTGTAGCAATCTTATTTCTGCAGATTCTCACTGATATCCACCAGGTAAAGTAAGCTATCTCCGACATCATTCCAACTAGTTACTTCCATTGCTAGTATAGGCATTTTGTCAGATACTTAAAGCTCTGCAACTGGATTACTTACACTTTTAAATTAGTACTGTGACTGAGAAAAAATGGTGAACAACAGAAAATGTTTTTGAATAATTGATAATAATAAATATGCTCATAAATAAGAAGCATATTTCTAGCTGACATAATATGAGGGAACCCAGCATCTTCAGTAATGCTTTTTACTGGGCTAGGATCTGATATACTGTATGGAGTATCTAATTAAAGCATTGAAAGTAATGAAATATTTGTATTTGAAATGTTCAGTATGGGAGAAGGACAAATTTCCAAATCTTACCATCTCAAAAATAATCAGCATTAATTTTGTCACCTTGTTTCTACCCATAGAAGAAACAAATGCAATTTTACACTAGTCACAGACAGTTATCCTCTATTTTATTTCAGCTGCTTTTTTAGAACCAGTCAGATCTCTCACATGTCAAAACTAATCAGTAGTGAATGAACTACAAATATGGATTTAGTAATTGCTTCTTTGCTGGAATTTAATATTTGCCTTCCAGTAATCTAGCAAGGGATTTAGTGCTGTTCAGCGCAGTTCCAAGAGATTCAGAAGAGTTTCCTAACTACTGTATTTTTAGTCTTTCAGATAACTTGTAATTAACTGAAGCATATCATAAGAACATTTATTTGGTAAAAAACATTTCATTATCTTACCCTGGGTGAGCCTACTCAGAATTTTAATGTGGATGTAATATCTCCCTCATTCTGCCAATGTTTGTCTGTTTTTGAACACTGCTACAGACTCTGTAGTTTTATTATATTTGCCCATGACATCAGATGCATATTGGTGGTATGGCAGTAGAGGTTGAACCTTCTCACCAATATTTCACTACTTTTTGTTGTGTGTGACAGATGGCAGCAGAGGGGCAGTCAGACATGGAAGTGCGTGACAAGCACAGGTGTGTCATGGACTTTCTCCACGAGGAAAAAAATGAACGCATTGACATTCACAGATGTTTGCTGAATGTTTGTGAAGACCAAACAGTGGATGTGAGCACAGTGAGGTGCTGGATGGTGCGTTTCAGCAGTGACAACAGTGACAGTGGGTCACCTGTGCTGGTGCAGATTTTTATGACTGTGGCATAGAATCATAGTATGGCTAAGGTTGGAGGGGACCTTAAAGATCGTCTGGTCCCACTTGTTCAGCGCTGATGAAAATGCACAGCTAATGGTGGTGACTATGTTGAAAATTAGTGTTTTCTAGCTGAGAATTTGCTCTATCAAATAGTATTATTGTGCTCTTTGCGTCTGTTGCAGTTTCCATGAAAATAAATAGGAGACATTACTTTCAGAGGAAGCTACATATTAGGCCAGTCATGGTACATTACTCTGCATGGAAAAAATAAAAGATCATGCTGAAGTAGAGGGATTAGCAACATCCAATCTCTAAAGTGTCAAATTTGACAGTGAGTTCTCTCATGTACCAATGTTTCCCTAATCAAATCCACTAACTATCTTAATTTAATACCCATAACCAAAAAGGTATTTTAGAGATAAATCATTGGTCCACTGGGAATGTTTTTTTTTAATTCCGTTACTGACAGGTTGTTTTCTCTCCTGATTTTTTTACACAGCTGAATCACATGTTTTTGTGCATTTTTGTATATTTTGATCTAATTTCTTAAGGAAGAAAAAGTAGGGATATTAGAACCAAGAAGAACCAAATCCAGAAACTAACTATCATATCAGAAAGCTATCCACTTGCTTTTGCAATTGAATCTATAGCAAAAACAAAGCAAAACAAAACAAAGAAACTCAAAACATTGAGAATAGTTTGATCTTCCATAGTTAAGAAACAAAGAAAAGAACAATGAAAGTTATAATTCCTACTATTCACGGTACTTGGCAGCCATAATACTTACTTATGGATGGTATTAAAAATGTCTGTTTGGCCATGCATAATTTTGGTCAAAAGTATCATGGTTGATTGAACAAAAACAGTCAAAATACAAATTGGGCCAGCACTTCAGGCAGCTGTAACAGTAACACGTAACACCTGAATGTTTTGCCTAGTATCTTCATCTGATTGTAATCAAATAAGATCTCTAATTTAATTTTAATATGGGTCCTTTCCTTTTTTATATGAATGTAACCAGACAGATCAAGTAAAGATGGAAGATTTTCTTCTTAAGAATAGTGGAAATCTACATGCTATAGCATTACTTAGCAGAAAGATCTTCCTATTTTATGTGCATGTTTCTGACATAGGGAAGTTCTGGACAATTAAAGTAAGCTACTCATCATACCAGTTTAATGATTTTAAATAAAAATGGAGTGTATTCAAATACTTGATCTGGATGGTTCCCAATGGGCTGCCCAAGAAAAGAAGCTGAAAGAGATGCTTAATTTTAGATGGCTAAGCATAGTGTATACATTCTAACTCGAATGTGTATGTTTTAGGTCCAACATTTGATATTTTTTAATTTCTTGATTAAAAAAAATATATATATATATATTGAAATTTCCTACTACTGTGATTCTTAACAGTGAAACAGACCAAAATAGAAATGACTGAGAAGATGTTTGTATTTGGTTTAAAATTCTGAAATACAGCTCAACAGTATAGCTTGTATTCACGCAATCATTGCATGAAGTTCACGTTTGAAATCTCATGATGTGGGTTTTTCTTGGCAGTTTGGCCCAAACTTTTAGTTTGGAGATGAAAATGATTTAATTGCTATTTTCATGATCTTTCCCCATATTTAATTGCTATTTACTATTTTTCACACCAGAAGATCAGCAGGAGTCACAGAATAATGTGAAATACAGTCTCATGTATGAAAATCAATTATAATGTCCTATTAAGTAGTTTAAATTAAATATTTTCAGTAAGGTAAATTAAGAAAGAAACTTTTCACAGTTGTGAAGACAGGACCCACTGCAGCTCTGAAGCCCACAAAGATATATGACTGGAGCTTTTATTCACAGGTGAAAAGATGTTGTTCTTCCAGAGGAACATCAAGACAGCAGACTTCTTTCTGACTGATTATCCTGCCTTAATCATTTATAGCAGTTGCTATTGTCTGTGGCTTGTAAGGAGTTTAGGAGTATTTCTATGCTCCATTGTTGATGCGACCAAATGATTTTGAATCATGGTAGTCTATATCTAATACGACAGCTACTGTGCCATTGTGGCTGGAAAATTGTTGCTACATTACCCGATCTTCAACATTCTTTCAGGAGGATGATAAATTTCACTTTCTTGAAAATGGGCTTTCTTTTCTTTTCTGTCTCCATTATTGAACTATTCAGGACCTCCTCTATAAGTAGAAATTGTGACAAAAATCTCTTCTATCTTTTTTCTCTCCCTGCAAGATCTTGGCTTGACTTTTTGTTTGTTTGATCTGACCTTATGAAACATCATTTTAATCATGAAAATAAAGGCATTGCTGCTGGCTGATACTATGGAAGGCACAATTAAGTCCTGATTTAAATATTAACCATTTCAGGTATTTTCCTGACACTTCAGGTAACTGTTTAGCTCTGGCATGATCATTAGTGGCTTTTCACCTATTTTGTGCTTACCGATGACTCCTAGCTCTTATTCCTGGCATTACAAAGTAGTATTTCACACTTAGTTGCTGTCATGTAAGGACTTCAAAGCGCTTTAGAAAATAATAAGTATTACACACATTTTGTTGGCAGGAAAACAGAAGGAGAGAGAGAATGGATGATTGGACCAAGGTCTCCAAACAATTCAGTAGCCAAGTTGAAGGGCCAATTCAAGAAACCTGCTCCTGCTGTATTTAAAAGGTATAAAACAAGGGACTGTGAGGAAGCTCGGAACAATAAATATATGGCAGGCAACAGTAAATTAAAGCACAAGAGCTGCAGCTATTCCCTGAAATCTATGGTTTTGAATGTAACAAATTAATTATAAAAGATATTGAAATATTCTGATCAAAGTCAGAAATCTTTGTTTGGAGGTTTTTGGAATGGCATGCTTTGTTTTGTTTGGAATTTCACATCTGATGCAACAAAGAAACAGGATTATTATGTTGATTTATCTGATCTCTGATGATTTTCTCACAACGTTTAAATCAGATAACATCTCTAATCCCATTTTGAAGTTCCTTGATCTCTACCTACTGTGCTAATCACTTTGTTTCTTCCATTTGCTCTACTTGTTCAGCCTGCCATCCGGTTTCTCAATCTGTCTGTTGTCCCAAGGTTGATGCAGGCATGTTGGTGTGTCTCGGAATCCTCCAGGACACCTGATGGCAGCTGGCAGATGCTGTGGAGCACCAGCAGAGCTGGGAGTGACGCAGGCAGGGCTGCTGGCCTGCTTCTGCTGAGCTAGGGCAGCGGGGGATAATCATGTGTGGGTAAATGACATCTGCTGCAAAATGACAGCTTTACCCCAGACATCCATTAGCTGCCACCAGTACATTTCTGCTGTGCAAGGCTGGCACTTCATATAGCAGCAGGAATTTCAGGTGATAACATAATAAGAGAAACAATTAATCAGCCACATAATAAGTAAAATCGTGTGCTGTGAAATTTTGCTGTGTGAAATACACTTGTGCCTCTCTGT
The DNA here is from genome assembly GCA_024606505.1 of Aquila spilogaster. Taxonomy (NCBI): domain Eukaryota; kingdom Metazoa; phylum Chordata; class Aves; order Accipitriformes; family Accipitridae; genus Aquila; species Aquila spilogaster. The sequence continues at coordinate 63,157,818 of JANHGO010000042.1, read as the reverse complement.
TGACAGCAGCTTCTTCCAGCCAATGCTCAGGTCCTGGTATGCACTGTCTTTATGATTCCAACACTAGGTTAGATTATCTTCTTTTAAAAATGTTGGAATATGTATATATTTGCTGTTAGAAATGTTCATAGCCCAGTGGATATTAGAAGACACCTTCACTTCCTCTAGCTTATCTCTTTTATTCCAGCCCTTGACTCACTGAAAACACATTAATGAATTTCTTAAAGTGTAATTACCATTTAATGTCTATTAATCAATCTGCCCAGGAAAATGGACCCTTCCTTGTTCAGTTTTCATAATCCATGGAAGCTGCTCTTGTAAAAACATTCCCGAAACATTGCCATGTGCTAGAACAGTGCTGTGAGTCTCAAGCAGCTAAGGACTATGGATGGCCCAAATCCTGTTCCTTCTGGCACCAGTGACATCCTCTCCATCCTCTCCAGAAGTCTGCTATAGAAATGCTGCAGGTCAAATATTCTTTGGAGCTAGTTCAGCAGGCACTAGGTGCCATCCCATGGATACCAATGCAGACTCATTGGTGGCATTCAAAAGGAGAGGTAGTACAGCAAAGGTAAATGTGAGACACTAAAACTCATACCTGCTTCTCCTTAAAATAAATAAATAAATAATTATGTATACACAATTACAGTAACAATTTATGTTCTGCAGGAAAGCCTTTCTATGAAGTCTGAAGTGTCATTATGATGAGGGGAATATGATTCATTTATTGTTTTACACCATTTTAAGTTTGTTGGCTTCAATAAGGTTGCTTATGTGAGCATATATTTCTGTCTTCATATATAAAGTCCTAATCACTACAATTTATTTGTTCTTTTAAAACAGTAATGGAGAATCAAGGCACAGAAAGATTAAGAGAGTTGAGTGCAACATATATCTCCAAAAAAAAAATTCCTTTACTTATAATTTTGACTCTATTTCTACCTTTTTCCTACTACATGAAATATTTGAGCTTACCAGAAGATAGGCATATTCTTTAATTTGTTCACATTCAAAACACTGGGAGGAAACACAGTTTTACTGCTATTCATATGTGCCCTCCAATCAAAATATCCATTGCCATGCTTGATTAGCAGTATCCAAGAGTCTTGGCATGCACACTGCCATCCAGCCTCATGTCTGATTGCCAGTATCTATGACTCCTGGCTTGCACACTGTGGATCTCCAAAACAGATGCTAAGCCCTCTTCCTTTGTGTGAGCTGAGATGTGCTGATGATATCCCATGATAGTTCTCTGGGAATGCTTTTATACCCTAAGAACTCTCTTATGTTTTCCCAGCAGTCTGAGAAAAATAAAAAGATACTGTACACTAACTCCTGCCAGCTGCTTCCTTTTGCCTCAAGAAATAACCTTGTAGGCAGACTCCAAAATGGCCTCATCAAACAGAAGGTTGCTCTTCTGGTGTCAGTGTTTCATCCTGAAATGACTTAAAAAGCATCTCCCCTATCAGGCATAACTATACAGCAGTTTGTAGAGGTTGTACTTTTAAAAACTGTAAATAACAGCCAAAAGCCTATGGGATCCTGGTGGCCACTAAGCATGGAGCTTTGTTCTCATCTTGCATCTGCATATACAGCACAGGAATTAACAACAGACTTACACTGGGAGCGCAGCTGAGTGCCTGGGGCCAGAGATGACCACTGCAACCATTCTGTTTGATCTCTTACTCTACATCAGCCACCACATTCCCTGCAACAACTCTTGTATAAATACAAAATCTTGCTTTGACTTTTTTCCCTCTTAGTGCTTCTGAAAGAAAATGGGAAGTTAAAATTGAAAGGAATGCGATCGGCATATGGAAAGATGTGCATAATGAAAAGAGACTTAAGGTAGTACATATGCACAAAATCATGTCTGAGTTCAAATCAAAATGTCAGAAGCTCTTACAATTTCTACAGTACTGTAACTTCATTTTGCTTAGAACACAAGTACATCTGATGTACATGAGCAGGAAAAGCTCATGTCTGAATTGCAAAGGAGCTTGTACACTTAAAATGCTCAACTTGTTTTGGAAGGATCACACCAGCAATGTGCTTAAACTGGAATTTAAGGAATTTATGATCTGCATATTACAAGTAAGCTTTAGTTTTGCTCCAATTGAGCTGAAATAGTAGGCAAGATGCTCCATTTCTCTGACTGCCAACCCCCACTCCCTTCTGACTTATCAGCTGAGTAAAACAGTCTCCACATTTCCACAGGATCTTGTGGGTTTGCAGACTCATGAGGTTTGGATCTCAATATTTTTTTGCAATTACTTACACAAGAAGCTATTTCCCTCAAACCTCAGCAGCTGACCTCAAGCATTTCCACAACTCAACAGAGTACAGAAACATCTGGAGTCTTCTATAGTGTATGCTCACTTTGTGTTCCCATCCAGTGTGACTGGAAATCTACTTTTAATCTCCTTCAGTAAGGGGAATCACCATCATTATGGATACAACCAAGAAGCTGAGCCTGGGCAGCTGCCCTGATGTGCTTCCTATGATGAGCTGGGAGCTTGGAGAAGTGACAAAAACCTGAGCAACATGGGATAGTAGGTACATGCATAGGTGGTGGAGAGTATGTGCCCATGGATGGTATTAATCAGAATCACTTGCAGTGAGTAACTTCTGCCTTAATGTGCTGTCATCAGCCAGCATCCTGAGAAATCGGACAGTTTAATTGGATAGCTGCTAATGAAGGTGCAGTTCTTTATGTTCACTCAGGTTTAATTCTGGATTCCATCAAATAAGAATGTTGCCATGGAATTAGCAATTTGAAAGTTCTTGTCACATAAAGAACAAAGATACTGTTAAGCTAATATTATCCTGAACTTCAAATACAGTACCCCGAACACAAGCCTTATTTCACTACCTTTAGTACTCTAATGCAATTTGGTTTAAATTAAGAAAAAAATAAAATACACACAATTAAAGCTAGCCTAGTTAACTTTTTTATCATTTAATTTGAGACAGAATTTGTTATTCATGCCAGTCTGAAAATTATCACTATTACAATTTTTCTAAAGAATTTACTTGCACTAACTTGAAAAATGAGATTAATATAGGTATATAATCACGTTATTGGAACATTCAATTTTTAAGGTAACATTGTTCAGTATGATTTTTTGAATTTAGAGATCATAAATAATTTCAAAAATGTGTTTCTAAACATAAAGTGCTTAAAAGCCAAAGGGCATTTTTATCCTGATTCTGTATAAATAGTACGTTTAACTCTTAAGTACCAAAGCAATCCAGTGAAACCACTGGAACATTGTTCACACACGCAGTCAAGATATTACTAAGGTTAGTAAAACATTCTAAAACCAGTTTTTAATTTCAGGAAAGTTCTTTTGCTAAACATAAGTGTTTGCAAACTGATTCATTTAAATTGTCTGGATTTATTTTTCACGTTCAGTGATTCACTGAACATATGATGTTAACATATTAATTCAACTACCTGCAATGTTGAAATAGCTAAATAGTGATAGTCACATTTAAAGGTATAGATGTATATCCATTTTATTTTACTCTCTCCCATTTCTCTGCTCTAGCATAGTATAGCCAGAATGAAAGGAAAAACAATCACAGCTAAATCTGCCAACAAACATGTTTTTCAGTTTGAGAAAAAAAACCACGAACATTGTTTTGATAGGCTACAGAGTGTGTAATCAAAGATATTTCAAAGCCACATAGACAAACATCGCTTTGTTGTCCTCTAACTACTAAAATCATTTGGAATGAATACAGTGATAGAATAATCAGTATATTTGAAAGCTAAATATCTAAAGACTGATATTTTTTCTTTCTCCAGCAATATTACTACTTCAACCAGACTACTGCAAGTCTATGGGTCTGAATGGGATCCACCTGAGGGAATTAAATGAGCTGGTGGAAGTGTTCACCAAGCCACTTTCCATCATTTATCAGCAGTCCTGATCAACCAGCAAGATCCCAAATGACCGGAGATTAGTCAATGTGACATCTACAAGACGGGTCAGAAGAAGGATCCAGGGAACTACATGTCTGTCAGCCTGACCTCAGCATCAGGGAAGGTCATTGTGCAGATCATCTTGACTAGGATCACACAGCACATGCGAGATATCCAGGGGATTAGGTCTAGCCAACATGGGTTCATGAAAGGTAGGTCCTGCTTAACCAACCTGATCTCATTCTGTGACCAGCTGACCTGCCTAGTGGATGAGGGAAAGGCTGTACATGTAGTCTACCTAGATTTTAGTAACTACCTGAAAGGAGGTTGCAGTGAGGTGGGGGTCAACCTCTTTTCCCAGGTAACCAGAGAAAGGATGAGCGGTATGGGCTTCAAACCATACCAGGGGAGGATCAGATTGGGTATTAGGAAAAATTTCTTCTCCAAAAGAATATTCAAGAAATGTGCATATGTGGCATTAGGAATGTGGTTTAGTGGGCATAGTGGTGTTCAGTTGATGGACTAAATGATCTAAGAGGGCTTTTCCAAGTTTAGTGGTTCTATGACTCTATTCATCAAGGACAGGATTGCTGAAATGTCTCTGTAGTGCTGCATCCAAGGAGGACTCTAAGGAGACATTCTTTAGTTTGTAGAGGAATAGGTTACATATGTTTACTGCATCATTTTTCATTTTTGCTGTGATAGTTGCCAAGGAACGGATTAATGTTGTTCCATTTCACAGTAGCAATGAAGCTGCAATGAAGCTGTAATTCACAAGTATAAAATGCATTCTCTTTGGATAACAGCTTTCTACTACATAGAGAGAAAAAAAGTGTTATATTAATAGAACAAAAACTTTGGGTGTGGTAATATATTTTTTTTTACCACTTTACAAAAGCATTATCACACAAGGTAAAGGCCAACAATAACAACAAAATCCAGTACAAAGATTGAAAAAATGTTTGTATCTGTTTCTTTGACCAATTTTGCACTAGCATCACTGAAACAAATGTGTCAGCAAAATAATGGAGCAAAAGACTCTCAAGACTAATTCCCCTAATGATGGTTTTCAGCTACTGCTTTTCTTTTATATTCACATCAATATAAGCTGATTTCAGTCTTCCCTGTGTATGTTTGTGGTTTATACATTACCAGCTATATATTAATTTAATTTTTAGGGACAGAAACAACCAAAAGGGAAAAAGGTGTATTGGTAGGCAACTAGTTTTACAGATCTTCCTTGGATGTTTTTGCATTTGCTAAGAGATTGTCAACCATCCACTTGATCCTGCACCTCTACACTTCTGATCTAACTCAAACTGGACCCAACTTTGCTGAAGGTATGGAAAAGCTCTCTAGTCTAAAATAAAAACTGAGAAGGTCATTTCTTTCCTAGGGCATAAAAGTAATCCTTCACTCTTTGCATTGCTCAGCTATGCTATTCTTAGGTTAGGAAAATGCTATGTAAGATCTATTCTCAATGATGTATGATTCATCATGCTCTTTCCAAATCATTTAGACAGCCACAGAAAAGTTAGGATAATTGTGCAAACCTGGATGAATGTGAATGTGCAGCACAGTGAGGCAGTGGATGGTTTCTTTCAGCAGTGGTGATGGGTCGCCTTCATCGGTACAGATTTTTATGAATGCAGGCTCTTGTTCATCACTGCTGAAAATGCAAAGTTAATAGTGGTTACTGCCGTAAAATAGAATTTTGTAGCTGAGAATTTGATCTAATCAATAGTGTTATTGTGCTCTTTATATTTGTTGTAATTTCTATAGAAATAAATAGGAGGCATTACATTTGAAGACACCCACGTATATGCATATGGCAGACTCCTTTAGAGAACCAGCTCAATGAAGGATGGCTGTGAAACTGTTTGGGCCATTTGGTTTCAGGAAATGTCTCATGGTCTCCTTTTTTTCTTAGCAGTATGAGTACAGACTCAGATGATTTAAATACATCTTCTGCTAGATTATTTCCAGCACTAGAAACAGGCAGTGATAAAGAAGTTGATCCTTGGAATCAGTGCAGAGATTCCCATTACATTTTGCAGACCTTAATAAAAGCCCAGATGACCTGTTTATCTGTGAAACTGCTGCTGTCACTAGATGGACGAATTCCTGTGCATGAAGGGAGATAATAAGGGCGATGAGTTTGATTTAGGACAGATACACAGCATCTGTCTGGCTCTGTGGAAAATCTAGCCTGAAAATATGGAAGTCTAGCCTCTACATTTCCTTGTACTGAATGAAATGAAATTGTTTTATGGCAGCTATGTATTTACCAGCTGTTGTTAAATTCTACTAGTGGCCTTGTACAATGCAAAGTAAAACAGAGGTATAAAGAAGGGTGTCTTTCTTTGCAAAGTGTTTGTCAACAGAGCAATAGCTGGAAATTTCCAGTTAGAACTCTGGAATTAAATTTGCATTTCTGAGATCAGAGCAAAGGCAGGAGAGCTGGACAGAACGTGCAACCTCCCATTCACTGCAAGTTTCACCTGCATTTCTAGGTCAGCTTCAAGGGTGGTGAGAAGGTAAGATGCTGCATCAATGCCATGGAAACAGCCCAGAGCCACACCCCATGGGAGGGACTCAGCCTGTAGCTGGGCCACAGACACGGGAAGAACAATTCTGCATGGTTAGAAACGCTGCTTTTAAAGCATTGTGCAGACAGGAAAAAAGAAAACATCTTGGTCTTTCCTCTGATAAAAAAAGATACAATTTTCCTCTTGCCTCAGAACTTTCTCCAGGTCCAGCTGCAGCCTGGGAACTGTCTGACAGCCTGGGCTGCCCAAGGCTGCCCAGAAATGGGCTCACTGTTATCTTCCTGAATGCAAACAAAAAAGGAATCAAACCTGACACCTGAAGAAATAAGTTTCTCCCACAGGTCCTTGCACAAGACACTAAAGTACTTCTACAGCTACAGAAAACTGTCTGGAAACCCTGGAACTTTAACTGGGTATGAATTGATCTAGAAGAGTTAGTTGATGCTACAGAATGTAGGAGGTAAACACACAGGTTTGTTTAGCATAAACAGTCTAATGACGAGCTAACAAGAATGGGAAAAAAATTTCCATATGGGTAAGCAAATAAATAGAACTAGCATATGGTACAACACTACTGCGAGCACAAAAGAGATATCCAGACTCTGCAAGGTCTAATTCCTGCTGGCAGGCCCTGACTCCATTATCTACTGCAGTATTTCAAATCTGCCCATAAATATGAAGGAGTTCATGCATACAAATCACCGAAAAGAAATTAACTTCTATTTAAAATGTAAATTTGTCAAGTGTATCACTCATTAATAATTATATTTTGCACATCAGTTGCACCTCCAAACTGCTAGAACCGGTGCCACCTTGTGTTCAGTCACTGCTCATGGCAGAACTGGACCTTCCTATGTAGTCCTGTTGGGATGAAATGCCTCCAGCAGTAGAACTAGGAAATCAAGTATTGTTTTTCTCAAGGCTATTTCTCTGCTACTATGGAAGAGATACTCACAGTAATGTATGTATTTTTTTAAGATTGTATGAAGTATGGTTTTAGGAAGTTCTCTACTATTAAATGATCACATTTGCCTAATGGATCTGTCAGTATCCTAAACAGCAGAATAGTGATGAGCTCTGAATTGGGGTGGCCAAAAATAAGTAGGTACTGTGGAAAAAGGCATTTATTCATCATTATGGAATGCTTTGCTGTTTGACATGGCTAAAGCTGCATTCTGTTTAGATCCGCTCTGAAATACATTACTAGGAATTATTATTATAATTTGTTATTTACATTTACAAACCTTGTGCCTATTGTATAAGCCACTGGGCATGTTTACAATTGTTTTAAAGATGCTTACTAATACTGAATTGTGAAGAACTGCTAGAAGGCAGACAACACCCATACGAAACTGATGAAGTTAGATATAGCACTTGACTATGAACAAAATGCTGCACATTTTGTTTATGAATAAGTACATTAGAACTCCTCAAACTGAGATTCATATAGCAGTTAGTTTCCTCACTCTGTTTTTCCATCATGCTCCTGATTATAAATCTTACAAGCTTTTTCATCACTACTGAAATTAATATTTACATATCATAAATGTCCTTTACTTCTATGTGATTGGCACCTTTCACTTTCTCCTCTGGGACATGAAAACACTGCCTAATGCAAAAGACATTCTCACATAAGGCCACCTTTAACAGAGATCTATGGTGTCCTTTCATGGCCTTATTTTATTGATGATTGCATGATTAGAGGGTGGCTTTCATTCAAAGAAATTCTGTAATAATTACTTTCTGTTGCCTGCCTGAAATGTATTTATTTTTGTGGAAGAAATAACTCTAGAAGTTCTGTATTTTTGCATTGTGCTAACCTTTATGATAACCTTTTCCTGATAAAGCATAAATAAAGCAGGTTTAAACTGTTTTGGAGCCATCATTCACATTGACTGCAAAAATCCACATTGATTCCAGTAGAGAGAAAGGAAGAACAGAAGAGAGACAGATCAGGATTTAAGTGCAGCATTATACGAAGAACTGGCAGAGTGCTTCTCATAAGAAATACACTTCTGAATTTGTATCTAAAGTGACTAGCAGCAAGTAAAAGGACACTTCAGTCTTGATAAACCCAAGAATTCAAAGACCAAAAGACAACCCCACAAATATGAGACTGATTTCAAGTCATGGCTTACTTTATTATAATCCTGTTTTATTGGCCTTTTGAGACTTCTGTTCCATTTAAATTGTGTTTCCAAGCTTTCCTCTGCAGCTAGATGCTCTGGAGAAAATACTTTAAAATATAGAAAAACACAGAGACACGTAACAGCTCTAGGATGTGGGAATGTAATGGCAATATCTACAAGCATGACAGCTGGTACGACCGGGATGCAGAGTGATGAATCTAGATGGCAAAGACCTTCCTTGTTTCTCTAGTAGTGGTAACAGTTATGAAAGTAAGAGATAGGGAAAACATATTAATGACTTATTTCTGTTCCCAGTAAAGGCTTGCTTCTTGGATTAAGTTTTTAGTGCTATGTTCCCTCTAGTTTTAAAAGTTTCAGGTGATGCCTCTTAGAAGCGGAGAACCATTCTATATCAACTGCACTCACTCGTGTACTCGCACACTATTTTTTCTGTATATGACTCTTATAACAGCACAGTTTCAGCTGTTTTCCTGCAGAAACGTAGATCATGACTGACACTTTCAAAAAAGATAAGTAAGGTTGTGAGCATGCCCCATATTTTGTGTTATACTCTAAAACTTCCATTTCTCAGAAGACTGTTCCTAAGCACTGTCTGAAAAGCAGATCTTTGAGAGATCTCACAGCTAATAGCCACATTTGAAAACATTGATCTCTGCTGTTAAAAATACCTTCTTTCTATTTAATATTCCAGGCTCTACTCTTTATTCTTACAAAGGGAAATGAACAGGTACTAAATGTAATAGAAAGGTTCATTCAGAGTATACTCATGTAAAGAAAATGCAAAGGTCTTAAGACTGTCTCTCTCATTCCATTGGGGACATAATTAAACTACAGCAATTCAATTAGTATCCTCTTTACTTAAACAAGAACTCATAAGCAGTTTAAATAGAAAATTTCTTCTGAAGAAATAGTGCAAGATATCCATTAATCAGCCCCATCAAAAAATAGCCTAATTCTCATTCAAGCTCATCTGGGAGCACAATGTATATTAATACCTGACTATAAAATCAACTGAAATTAGTAAAAATCAACTACAAAACTAGATTTTGGATTTCCTCTAGACTGTAGAATTAATCTATTTAGACCATATACTTCTTTCTAACAATCAGAACTAACTAATAGTGCAAAAGTTACACAGGCTGTAATATAGATTTTAAGATTTTTTCTCCTTACCATGGAGCGCATGACCAAGGCCAGTGGTATTAATTCTCTTCGGTTTTGAGAAACATATGCATACTTTGCTTGGTCTGACTCCGCTTCATCTTCTGTAATAAATAACTTCCAGCCGATGAAAAAAAATATTGCAAAGCAATAGTTGGCTTCAGTTGTTTAACTTAAATATTGCACCTGCTTTATCACTGTAATTTTCACACATAAATTTTCAATTCTCTTGTCAAACACAAGGTTGTGTTCATGGTTCCAACACTGCAAGGAAAAGTTTTACACTCACCTCCTCACGGTTATTATTCTAATGCAATTTAAAGCCATCTCATGAAAACATGATTCCTTATGTTTAATGAAATAGAAGAGTCAGCAAATTAATGTTATCATTGATGGCTCATGATAATAGTGAGAAATGTCTCAAGCTTTTTGCTTGGTTTCATAGCCTGCAGACTTTAACATTTCCAAGGAGCAGACAGATTTTACCTGCTTACCCACACCTCTACCCAAGCACAAGACTGAAGAGCACCCAATATGTACGGCTTTTTTTTTAGACCATTCATCCAACATACTGCACAGAACAGCTGATCTAGCACAAAGTAGAAGAATATCGTAATTTTTGGTTACTGACTACTACAGATTACCACCCAGATTAAAGGGGATAGGAGAAAAGCAACCATATGTTCCCTTAACTTTCTCAAACTGGTAGTACGTATTTTAAACTGATTATTTAAGTTGAATTTTTCTGTTTCCAGAGAATTCCAGCCACAGTTAAGAAAAGGGGATGGATGATAGAAGTGTAGTTATGCAAACTTATTATGCGTTAAGGTTAGCACACACAGGGAAGGAAGAAGGAAGGATGAGAGCAGGGAGCAGTCATAGTGGCTACCTAACTTACTGCCAGCACAGAGGCATTTGGTGAGGGATCCGTCATGTGAGGAGAGACAAGAGCTATTTAGTTCAGTTGGGTAACACCTAGGAACTATCCCTTTGTTTCCTAGATTGTAAATCCAAATTGCAATCTAGAGATACACAATATGACAGAGGTTAAAAATTGAATGCAGAGAAAGACCAACCCATTATTTTCATTCTCAGTCATGATCATTATAAACTTTACTTCAAACAGGCCCCAAAGCTCAATCAACTCAATCTTTGTTATTTCAGGTTAGTCACCTTCTTTTCTACTGAAGTGAATCACATGAATACAAACCAGTTTTGCTTTCCCTGTTTGGCTTGCTCACCGGTCAACTAATTGTTCCCTTACAGTGTTCCATGTTCTTCCAGTTTTAAAGACAACTCAAATGAGAAACATGGCTTAGTTCTTGAATGGCAGTAAAATTGAAGGTGAAAAGCCAAGATAATCAACTATATTCCAAGAAACTATATATTCTGAAAGAAAGGTGTATGGTGTCCATGCAAGTGTTATTGCTGTTCATGTTTAACTACTGGAAATCCATGAAAAATTAGAGAGACAAGGTAAATGTTGGACTTGTGGTATTGAGATAGTTGAAATATGATCTAAGTGGGGGGAAAATGACTCACAGAATACAGTATTGACGGCACAAGAGTTGAATGCTAAGTAATGAAGAGAAGAGGAAAAACAACCCTGTAAAAACAACATCTAAAATCCGCTCAAGACTTTCATTTGCACAGAAAAAAAAGCTGCTTACTTCCTATTAGCAGAGTCCCATGGAATACTCCAGGTACATTGCTGAAGTGCTGGCACACTGCAGTGACTCAGATAAACTACAGGGATCCAGCTTCCTCTGTTATGTGATAGAAACCATTGCTGTACCAGTAGATTTGTGTTTTTCCAAAGAAGGTGTGGAGTAACAGCCACATGAAACAGAGTTAATAAGAATAAGCATTAATTATACATGCACTGGAAGGCAGTTTTGCTGGTGCTGTTTGCCAGGCACCTTTTCAGAGTTTGCATCGCTGTAGGATTCCACTGATGAACCACTGATCTGACCTTTTTTGACTGAATAACCTACCATATCCACTTATGCCCTCCCTCCCAACATTTGAGCATTTAAGAACACTACTGGGTGTTTTTTAACCGAGGCAAATGTTTTATAATTCTGTTTTATAACTTAATCACACCAAATACGTAAGCTTCGTTACCATTTGTACCATTGCAATATTTAAGCTGTAAAAGACAAGTTGTTCTGTTCAAAACTTTATTGGAGTATATCTAGAATAAGGACACTGAAATTCGTGTTGCATTTTGGATAGAATGGGCCCAGACAAGGTACCTTGATTTATTTTGCTATTATTGGAAGCAGTATTTGGCTCAGCATCTCTGGACAGCAGTAACTTTAAGCATGAGAGCAGTGTGTATGTCATTACCAATGGCTACAGTCTCAGTAGACAAATTAATATCTAGAAAGTTAAATGACTAGGAAAAAACAGTGCACAGATCAAAATGCTTCATTTCCACTCTTTATTTCATTCTCACATCTTTCATCAGGGAAAAATAAGCTTACAGAGATTCAGGATGAACACTATCTTCATGGAAACCATCCATCATAAGTAAATCCCAGAGATGCAGTACGGTATAGGAGGCCAAATTCTATGTAATAACTTATTCGAAATGCTGTACATGTAATACAATCAATAGCCTATTACCTTTAGTCTTATCCACAAACCAAAGTAAAAAAATTAACAGATCACAATCTCCAAGCCAAGTCTGAAGCAAGCAAAACATGGACTATGAGTTACACAGCACGAGTAATGATCCAGAACTCTGTAAAGTTTTGGACTGCCTTGAAATCATCAGTACAATGAAATTAAAAAGTTTTGGTTTTAGTGGAATATATTCTTAAGAACTATCAGTGCTACACTGCTGAGTTATGGTTTACGATAGATAACTTACCAACATTAGATTTATTGCTCAGCTATAAGTAGCAAGGATAAAATATTTATTATTTGCAAATACATAGTTCTTGCAATTGCTGTAGCAAGCATGAATAACAGCAGTAATGGTACCTCACCAACATTTATTACATTTCATGTAACACTGGCCCTGAGGGTGGCTGGTTATCAGAATGAGATTTGGACAGAACTACTCCAAATTCCATCATTCTCAGCCTCTTGCCAATTAAATGGCAAGCTCCAGTTGACGCTTGTTGTTTCAAAAATTACTGCCCAAAGCACCAGCTTCCAAAATGATGTTTATTTTTTGTATTTGTGGCACACACCTGCATGGGTGATTTAAAAAAACAAAAACCCAAAACCCAACAAACCCCAAACATTTACGTTATGGTCTGAGGCAGCTGGGATTCTTATTACTGTGGTTATCATCAACTGAAGCATGGTCATTTCATTTTGTTACCCTTTATTCTTTCAGGACAGGCTTTCATGCCACATGTCAGATAAATACCATCAGAGACAGGATTCATTTTTTCTTTCCCTGAATGATATGGCTCATCGTCATATACCATCAAATGGTCCATGCACAAATATCAATCTCTCTCTCTTCTTTCATTTAGAAAGCATTGTTCACTCTGGAAACAGACAGGTCTCATTTATTGGCAGAAAGTGGGCAGTAATCATAACTGGAGTAAGGTCAAAGTGGTCCCTTGATGCTCCAAACAACATTGAGAACATAAGAAGACACCTGCAGGATTGGACTGATGATGTTTGCTTGATCTTTTAGAATCAACAAAATAATATAAAGGAAATCAGGATTATTTTTGGTCAAAGCAGAAATAGCTGACTGTGTTTTAGACAACCAGCATACCTGATTTATTTGTGTCCAATTAATTCATTTAATATTCAGCTAGTATATGGGTGAACCCACACTTACCAGAACTGATGGAATACTGTAAATAACTTAGCTGTTATGCCTATTTATAAAAATTAATGAGTGTACTCTGTCTCCAACTGTTATATACATTACCTATGAATACACTAATGAATATGTACCCTATTTGCTTCGGATATTGAAACAATTTTATGCAAACACTGTGAAGTACTTATAAGCTTTAAGGGAAATTTAGTATATACAGTTGTAAGTATTTGCTCCAGAAACTTAGTTCCAGTAATTATCCACCTTCAAACTGCAAACAGAAACACATGCTCTGACCTTCTAGTATAGGTCCAGCGAAGACTGCTTAAATTTCAAATGCCAAAATGTTTGACTGATCTCCCTACAGTTAGGAGTAGTAGTAGTAGTAGTTTCTCCCTACAGTAGGAGAAACTGCAGTACAAGAATTATCTGTATGAATTATTTTTTTCAACAAATTCTAAATGGAAGGAAGTCATGCTCTATTTCTTGAGAAATGCCAGGTAGGTACAAAGATCTGAAAGTAAAAAATAAGCATATTTGCTAATGATTGTTTCCTGAGATCAACCTCTTCTACTGACAAATCTCTTGCAGCTTTTTTGGAGGGGGTTCTAGCTGTCTACAGATGACAGGACTCAAAAAACAGATTTTATACATACAGATATACTTATGTTGATATTCTTTGGGTTTTAAATCTGACTATAAATTTAGACTGAGTGTGGATTTCTCCTAGAAGTATGTAACACAAGAAACTGTATTTGTTTAAGGTGGATTAGGTGTATGGAAACAGAGGGTATGGACTAGAAGACCAGCAAATATGAGGAGGGTATGGGAATTTTATCTGATGTATTTTGTAGAGTTCCTAATCATTTCTTTCCATCTGCTCTTTTTTTATACTAGCAAAACAAATAAAAGTGACTGCTACAACACTGCAAGACAGTGATGTTTTTTTACTGGTGCTACGACTGGTTATCTGGGAAAGAGTTGTATCGCCTGCCTTGCGCTAATCTACCTCCCTGAAGAATGTGGAGATTGAAGCGTACACACTGGCAGCAAACAGATTAAGGAAGAACGATCTTGTGATTTTGTTAGGGGTCAAATCGCTCAGCCCTGGTAAGCAGTGTAGTAGGAGATCCTAAGTAAAATGTAGGGGAAAGCTTTTGCTTCCCACATAGACTCTCTTGATCCTGAACAAATGCAACAATCTCTCTGGGCTAGGCTGAGTCAACAAATCAATCCACGTTTCCTCATGGGATGCTGTGTTTGAAACAGCTCCATTGTGCCTTTCTTCTCACCTGGGGAAGTTGCTCCTTGGATAACTGCTCTAAAGGGCCTGTGCTGCGGTACCTGGAAGGGGTAGAGACACGATCCTGCATATTTACTTCAACAATAAAGTGTTAAAGCAGCTTTACCTACATCCCAAATCCCAATCCAGACAACATTAGAGAATCTGTGCTGTTGCCTGGCTTTGTAGAGTAATAAGTTTAGTCACTTTTCTTTGAATTACCCATTTACAGCATGGAGTTAATAGCATCTATCCACTCCTTGAGAAGCTTTTTTTAAACTAAATTAACTGTTGGAAGACATCAAGCATTTTACAAGCCCGTACACATGGAGAGATGCAAAGTATCACTGTAAATACTTCTACCTCTATAACAAAGTCCAGAATCTTGAGATGAGACATGTGGGTGCCCTATAGTTGTGTACTGTTTCACTTAATCTTTCCTTTTAGCAGCTGTGATGCTGTAACCATGAAGCTCTAAGGTTTGTAGAGAGAGACACAACATCAGCTAGTCTAAGAAAAAATACTGCCTCTTCCTAAAGATGCTTTGTAGCTTATATAACTTCACTGCCTTTTAAAACAAATCTAAAAAAATGCCCGCTTATATTTCATGTATCTCCAAGAAAATATACCAGTGTTAGTTCAAGCTATTCAAATAGAAAAAAGTATCAGTCCATAATCTGGTCAGTATGCATGTTTATAACAAATGGAAAATTATTATTGGACTGACATCAGATTCAGGTTGAGATAATGTTTAAAGTTTTACATCTTATGGAATATTCCTGACAGCTTGTAGACATCTTCAAAACAAGCTTTAGGAGATAAACCCCTGGTTTTGCTAGTGGTTTATGCCAGTACATATCAGATGATTAGCTTGGCTACATCAGTGTAACTACAGCGTGACGACCTGACTGTAATTCAGCTGAAGTTCAGGGTCTGCTTTAACAACTAATAAGAATTATCAAATGTTGCCAAACTTGTTTTCTTTCCTTTTTTTTTTTTTTTTGGGGGGGGGGGGAGGGTGTGTAAAAAAAAATAACCAAAAAGA
>JANHGO010000042.1:63020247-63141813 GCA_024606505.1 Aquila spilogaster | reverse complement strand
CATTATACAGATGATACAGCAAAATTAAACAAAACCCACTGCTAAAGGTGTGCATGAAAATGGGACCTAACTACTTAATTTCTCACTTTGAGAACAAAAACCTCTTGAAAATATTTTGAAATGAAGAAAAAGACAGAGATACATAACAGCTCTATGAGGTGGGAATATAATGGCAATATCTACAAGCATGAAGCTGGTATGAGCAGGAGGCAGAGAGATGATTCTGGATGGCAAGACACTACTTATTTCTCTAGTAGTGGTATGAGTTATGGAAGTAAGAGATAAGAAAAAATTATTAATGACTTACTTCTGCTTCCAGTAAGAGGCCTGCTATTTGGATTAACTTTTTAGCAGAATGTTCAGTCTACTTTAAAGATTTCAAGTGATAGCTGTTAGAAGTGGAGAACCAATCTATATCAACTGCATACACTCATGTACTCACACAGCATTTTTCCTGCACAGGACTCTTATAACAGCACAATTTCAGCTGTTTTCCTGGAGATACATAGATCATGACTGACACTTTCAAAATAGATAAATAAGGTTGAGAGTATGTCTCATATTCTGTTTAGACTCCAAAGCTTTCGTTTATCAGAAGACCATTCCTAAATGTTGTCTGAAAATCAGGTCTCGGAGAAATCTCACAACAAATAGTCACTTTTGAAACTGTTGATCTCTGCTGCTGAAGATTCATTCTATTTAGTATTTTACTTTTTATTCTTATGAAGGGAAAAGACCAAGTACTCATAATAGAAATGTTCACTGAGGTTCTTTTGTGTAAGGAAAAAGCAAAGGTGTTAAGAATCTTTCATTCCATTGGGGGATGTAATTTATCTACAGCAATTCTATTAGTATACTCTTTACTTAAACAAGAACTCATGAATAGTTTAAAAAGAAAATGTCATCTGCAAAATAGTGCAAAACATCTGCTAATCATCTCCCTCAAAAAAAAAAAAAAACCAACAAAAAAAAACCAACCCAACTCAAATCCCACCTCTTTTTGTATATTAATATCTGGCTGTAAAACCAACTGAAATTGTTAATAATCAGCTCTAAAACTAGATTTTGCATTTCCTGCATAGTGAAGGATTCAGCTATTTAAGCCATATATTTCTGATAATGAGAGTTAACTGGTACAACAAGGGTTGCACAGGCTGTAACAAGGATTTCAAGAGCAGCTATTTCCTTACTCTAAGGGAAGCATAGAGACACTTCGCTTTGCTTCTTCTTCTGTAGGCTGATGTACAAATAAGTAACTTCCAGCAGGTGAAAAAAAACCATTGCAAACCATCAGTTAGCTTCAGTTGTTTAACTTAAACATTAAATATTTCACTTGCTTTATCACTGTAATTTTCACATCTAAATTTTCAATTCTCTTGTCAAGCACAAAGTTGTGTTCATGCCTCCAACACTGCAACAAAAAGTTTTACACCCACCTCCTCATGATTATTATTCCTAAAGCAATTTAAAACAATCTCACAAAAATATGATTTCTTATATTATACTTAGTGAAATAGTATACTCAGTAAATTAATGTAATCCTTATTGTCCCGGGAAAATGTTAAGAAATGTCTTAAGCATTTTTTTCTCATCTTTATAGCTCGTGAAACGTTGTGTGCCCTGCACAGACTATCATTTTCAAGGGGCAAACATTTTACATGCTTATCCATATCTCCACCAAAGCACGAGATTGAAAAGCACCCAATATGTTTGGCTTTTTTTTTTTTTTGTCCATTCATCAAATAGCTGCGAAGAACAGCTAGTCCAGCACAAGGTAAAAAGAATATCATCATCATTTGCTGTTACTGAATCCTGCAAATTACCACACAGATTTGAGAGTGTAGGACAAAAGCAATTGCAAATTCCTATCAGCTTTCCCAAACAGGTGATACATACTTTAAACTGATTCTCTAAGGTGCATTTCTCTGTTCCAAGAGAACTCTGCCTATATTTAAGGAAATGGTGGATAATGGAGGTGTAATTATGTAAACATGAGTTGAGGTTAGTACACATTGAGGAGGAAGAAGAGAGAGAAGGGAACAGTGACAGTGGCTACCTGACATACTGCAAGCATAGAGGCATTTGGTGAGGGATCTGTCATGTGAGGAGAGATAAGAATGATTTATTTCACTTTGGTAACACCCAGAAACTATAAATTTGTTTTCTAGGCTGAGAATCCAAATTGCAATCCAGAGATACACAATATGACAGAGGTTAAAAATTTAATATAGGGAAAGACTGACCCTTTATTTTTGTTCTCAGTCGTGATCATCATAAACACTGCTGCAAACAGGCCCCCAAGCACAATCAGCTCAATCTTTGTCGTTTCAGAATAGTCAGCTTCTTTTCTACTGAAGTGAATCACATAAATACAAACCAGTTCTGCTTATTTTACTCTCACATGTCAACTAACAGTTTGTGCAGAGTGTTCCTTGTATTTCCATTTTTTTTTAAATAATTCAAATAAGAGGTATGGCTTAGTTCTGGAATGGAAGTAAAATTGAAGGTGAAAAGCTGAAAAAATCAACAATTTTGCAAGAAACTATACATTATGAAAGAAAAGTGTGTGCTCTCCAGACACGTGTTATTGCTGTTCAGGTTTAACTAACGGAAATCCATGAAAAATGAGACAGAAGAGATAAATGCAGAACTTGTGGCAAAGAGATAGCTGAAATATGATCTAACTTGGGGGAAAATGACACGTGGAATACAGTGGCTGTGGCAGAAGATTTGAATTCTGCAACACAAAAAGGAGAAACAGTTCTGTAAAAACAGCATGCCGAAATCTGCTCAAGCTTTCATTCACATGGAGAGCAAAGCTGGTCACTTCCAGTCAGCAGGGTTGCTTGGGATACTCCAAGCACATTGCTGAAGTGCTGGCATACTGCAGTGATTCAAATGAAACTACCAGAGATCCAGTTTCCTCCAATGTGTGATTGAAATCATTGCTACATTGGCAGATTTGTGATTTTTTTTTCTTTTTCCCAGAGAAAGTATGGATTAACAGCCAAATGAAATAGAGTTGAATAGAATGAGCATGAATTACACCTACATAAAGGAAGGCGTAGTTTTGCACTCTTTATCAGACTTTACATCACTATAACATTCCACCGATGAACCACTGGTCTGACCTCTTTTTGACTGAATAATATTCCACAAACATTTATGCTCCCCCACAACCATTTGAGCATTTAAGTACACTACTGGGTGCTTTTTAACTGGACAAATGTTTTATAATTCTGTTTTATGACTTAATCACACCTAACATATAAGCTATGTTACTGTTTCTACCATTGCAGTATTTAAGCTATAAAAGACAAATTCTGCACAAAGCTTTATTGCAATTTATCTAGAATAAGTCCTCAGAAATTTGTATCATATTTTGGAAAGAATGTTCCCAGACAAAATAGGTTGATTTATATTGCTATTACTGGAAGCAGTATTTGGCTCAGCCTCTCTGGACAACAGTAACTCTAAACATCAGAGCGGTGTGTATGTCATTACCAATGGCTACGGCCTCAGTAGACAAATTAAAATCTGGAAAGTTAAATGACTAGGAGAAAAACAGTACACAGATAAGAATGTTTCATTTCCACTCTATTTCATTTTTACACCTTTCAACAGGGAAAAATGAGCCTACAAAGATTTAGGATGAATGCCATCTTCATGGGCACCACTGATCATAAGAAAATCTCAGAAATGCAGTAGCATATATGAGGCAGAATTTCGTGTGATAACCCATTCTAAATGTTGTATGTGTGTAATATAATCAATAGGCTATTACCTTAGTCTTATCCACAAACTAAAGTAACAAAATTAACAGATCACAATCTCCAAGCCAACTCTGAAGCAAGAAAATATAGGCTTTGAGTAGTCCGCCATGATTTATGATCCAGAACTCTGTTTCTCTGTAAAGTTTGATCTGCCTTTATCATCAATACAATGAAATTCAAAGCTTTGGGTTTTCTATGAAAAATATGCCCGAGAACTGTGAATAATACACTGCTGAGTTGTGGTTTATGATAGATAGCATTCTTGGGCTTATTGATCAACTGTAAGTAGCAAGGATAAAATATTTATTATTTGCAAATATATAGTTCTTGTAATTGATGTAGCAAGCATGAAGAACAGCAGTAATAGTACTTTACCAACATTTATTACATTCCATGTAACACTGGCCCTGAGGGTGGCTCAATACCAGAAAGAGATTTGGACAGAACTGCTCTAAATTCACTCTTTCTCAGTCTCTTGCCAATTAAATGGCAGGCTCCAGTTGATGTGCATTGTTTCAAAAGCTAACATCCAAAGCACTAGCTGCCAAAATAATGTTTATTTTTCATTTATGTAAGGCACATATGCATGAATGATTTAAAAAATGAAAAAGAAGAAGAAAAAAACCCTAAACATTTATATTATTTTCTGAGGCAACTGGGATTCTTATTACTGTTGTGATCCTCAGATTAAGTATGGTCATTTCATTCGATTACCCTTTATTCTTTCAGGACACTCTTTCATGCCACATGTCAAATAAATACAATCAGAGACAAGATTCAATTTTACTTTCCCTGAAAGGTATAGCTCATCATCATACACCATCAAATAGTCCATGCACAAATATCAATACCTCTTTCTTTTTTCATTTATAAAGCACTATCCACTCTGAAACTGACGAGTGTTATTTATTGACAGAAAATCTGCAGTAATCATAACAGGGGGAAGGTCAAAGTAGGGACTTCGTGCTCCCAACAATACAGAAAACATAAGGAATCACCTGTAGGACAAGACTGATGATACTTTGCTGATCTTTTAGCAAATATAAAGGAAATCAGGGTGATCTCTGTTCAAAGTAGAAATAATTGACCACCTGTTGTTTGGGCAACCAACATCAGCGTGATTGATTTATGTCCAACTAGTTCAGCTAATATTCAGCTAGTATATAGATGAAACCCTTCCTTACCAGAACAGAATACCATAAGTAACTTAGGCATCGTGCCTCCTCATTAAAATTAATGACTACCTTGTATCTCCAAATTTTATATAGTCTATGTATGACTACAATAATATGTACCCTGTTTACTATGGAAATTGAAACAATTTTACAAAAATGTTATGGAGTATTTAGAAATCTAAGGGAAGTGTAATAAATACAGTTATGAGTATTTGCTCCAGAAACCTAGTTCCAGTAATTATGCACATCCAAACTGCAAATAAACACATGCTGTGACCTTCAGGTAGAGATCCAGTGAACGCTCTTTAAATTTCAAATGCCAAGATGTTTGACTGATCTCTGTACAAACAAAATGTAGGAAAAGAATTATCTATATAAAATTATTTTTTCAAGAAATCATAAATGGAAAAAGGTCATGCTCTGTTTGTTAGCTAGAAATACTAGGTAGATATAATGGGCTGAAAGTCAAAAATAAACATATTTGCTAATGATTATTTTTTGAGGTCAATATCTTCTACTGATAAATCTCTTACAGGTGTTTCTTGGAGGGTATCGTAGGGTGGGATGAGGTTCTTAGCTATCTACAGATGGCAGGAATCAAAAATTAGATTCCTGATATGCTTATGTTGATATTCTTTGGTTGATGTAGCTGTATTATTCAATACCTTAAATTAGACTCAGTGCAGATTTCTCTTAGATGTGTATAACACAAGAAGCTGTATTTGTTTAAGATGGATTAGACATATGGAAACAGGGTCTGGTCTAGAATATCGGCAAATCTAAGGAAGGGTTGGGTATTTCATCTAGTATATTTTGTAGAGTTCCTGATCATTAGTTTCCATCTGATCGTAGCTCTAATCATTTGCCCTTTTTTTTTTTTTTTTTTTAAATGCCCTAGCCAAACAAACGAATACAATGGCTACTAAACTGCAGGCTAGCGATGGTTTTCACAAAAGGCATGACTAGCTGTCTGGGACAGAGTTACATCCCCTGCTGCGTGCTATTGAATGCCTCCCTGGGATATGGGGAGGTTGAAGCATATGCTGTCATGCAAATAGTCTAAGGAAGAACAATCTTGTGATTTTGTGAGGGGTGAGTGGTCAAATCGCTCAGCTACACCTTGGTAAGCAGTGTACTAGGAGATGCTAAATGAAACATAGGAGAGCGCTTTTGTTTCTGATGCAGATTCTCTTGGTCTTGAACTAATGTAATACTCTTTCTGGGCTAGGCCAAGTGAACAAATCAATCTATATTTTCTCAAGTTAGGTTGTGTTTGAAACAACTCCATTGTGTCTTTCTTCTTGATTAGGAAAGTTGCTCCTTGTCTAACTGCTCTAGAGGACATTTGACGTGCTACTTGGAAGGGCAGGGTCATAACTCTATGTATTTACTTCAATAACCAGGCACTAAAGCAGTTTTACCCACACCTCAAATCCTGAAAACAGAAGAGAATTGGTGCTACTGCATGCTACTGAATTTAGTCAGTTTTCTCTGAACTTCTCATTTATAGCACTTAATTAACAGAACCTATCCACTCTCTGAGAAGCTTTTTTAAAAACTGAATTAACTATATGGAGATATCAAGCATTGTACATACAGCTACACATAGAGAGATGCAGAGTATCACTGTCAATACTTTCACTTCTTTAACAAAAGCCAGGAACTTGAGATGAGCCATGTGGGAGCCCTACTGTTTAACTTAATCTCTTTTTTTTTTTTCCACAGCAGTGACTTTGTAACCACAAAGGTCTATGGCTTGTAGGAAACTGTACTGTTTGGGAGCCAAAGAAAAAATACTGCATCTTCCTAAAAATGATTTTCAGCTTATACAACTTAAGCGCCTTTCAAAACAAATCTGAAAATACCATCTTATATTTCATGTATCTTCAAAACAGAGATACTGATGTTAATTTAAGCTATTCACATAAAAAAAGTAGCATTCCATAAACTGGTCAGTGTTCGCATTTTTGACACCTCTCAGAAAACAACTACTGGGCTGATAAAAATTTCCTTTTGATGCAGTGTATAAATATTTATGCTGTACAGAAAATTCTTAACCGCTTGTAGACATCTTCAAAATATGTTTCAGGAAGTGAATCCCTGTTTTTTCTATAGATTTATGCCAGTACTTATCAGATGCTCAGCTGGCCTAAATCTGTGTAACTATAATGTGACAACCTGACTGTAACTCAGCTGAAGTTCAGGATCTGCCTTAATAACCATTAAAAATAATAAAATACTGCCTTTTCTTTTCTTTTTTTTTTTTTTTTTTGTCAAGGAAAGGAACAACAAAGCTATCAATCTGTGTCAATTAGCCCTATTAGAATGTATAACAATAATGAAAGAAAAAGCTGGTTATTTTTATTTTCCAAACACTATTGTCTTCTTATAAATCCTCTTATGAGAAAAACACTTTCAGTGTAAACATCACCAGTCTAGACATAATGTATTAACAAACAAAACTGATGCTGTTGTTTTGCTTTATACCCTCTGGAAGTAGCTCCAAATAGAAGCACAATATAGCTCAGCATGTTTTGTCACATTCTGTCTATTGTGGCTGAATACACCCTTCTTCTCATTGCAGCGAGAGGGAGTTTTCCCGTTATTTTTCACAGAGAATTCCAGGTTGCCATTTCTTGGCAATTTGACACGAATCAATGTAATTGCTACTTCTATCAAGTACAATAAACTAATTGGTCTCCATCTTACTGTGTTGTATTACTCAATGCATGAAAGGATGAAGATGGGGTATCATGTACTCACAGAAATGTGTGAAATTTCCACCAGTTTAGTGCTTTTAATGTAGACTTTTTTGTTGTTGTTTTCATTTTCACATTTGGATATGCAGTGTTTGCTGCTTTTTCTTCTTCACCTGTTTAAAATGTTTCTGTCATCCAGCCAGTTAGGCAAATTGACCAGTGGCATAGTAAACAATCAAAGTGAACAGTTCACCAATACTCCAACTGGCTGACATTTGCTCATGTAAGTTACTGAACAAATATTAAATGAGCAACAAACTTATTAGCAGAAACCTGAGCCCAATTATATATCTATCTTCACCAGCAAATATCACAAAACTCAGTCACCAGTTTGTTAGTTTTGGTATTGCTTCTCTGTGCTGCAGTAGCTAGCCACTTATGACTGAGCTGCTGATGTGTTTTAATGTCTGATTTTTCTAGCTGGAAAGAAAACCTTGTTTAACTGTGAACATACTCAGCTGACCAGCTGGACATAATGCTTCCACAAATACATGAAAGTTATCTTTAAAAAGGACTGCAATGAGCTTTAAAACAAATTCTGCATGTTGCATTATATTATTTCTGAGATAAAACAAAACCATTACTGCACTTACTATTATTCCTCCTTCTCCAAAAAAAAAAAAACCCCAAAACTGGTTTGGGCAATTTAAAAATACTAACATAGGTAACATTTAGGAAAATATAGAAGTTGGTTCACTGTCAAACAGGTAACAATACATTTATAGCAGAAATGTGAAGCCACACAAAATGTGACTACAATAACCTAGACCGCATATTACCTAGATTGTAGTAGTCATATTATGACTGGAGGATTCAAAAGCAAGACTGGCCATTTGCTTCTGCTAGGCCATAAATGGAACAGGATTTGATTCTAGAACATACAGTCCATATCGGAAAGCTTAGTGAATGCTCTGATCCACTTTGGATTTTCATCCTGGGAGTCTGTGTAACATCAGAATTCCATCTTTCTTGGCACAGGACTGGGCGACCAGCCATCAGAAAAGCCTAGTCCTAAACGTTTGCCTAATGCTTTGGCTGTGAGTTTTCCTTGCTTGTGCAGGGCTGCTGCTTTTTTTCTGCTCTCAGTTTGTAACTTTCAGAAATCTACCTAGCTGTACATTAGTGTGAAGATTGCTACTCCAAACCAAATGCTTCTGATCAGCACAAAGAGCTGATCAAAGAGCTACTACAACGCTCTTTGCATTGTAGTAACCTACATGTGAAGTTTTGTGCTTCACTCCATTAATGTAGAATCTGCTCCACATTTCACTCTGATTTTTTATTACTATTTTAGGATAGCAATTTATTTCATTTTGAAACTTTTTATGCTGCTTAATGAGCCTGTTCTCATCAGGCTAGAAAACTCAGGGAAAAGAATAGATCTTGCTTTGATTTGTCTTATTGAGAAAATGAGTGTTCTTCATAAAGGAAGGGTGTATCTCAGAGCTTAGGGATCTTGAAAACCCACAGAGTCCACAGTTGCTCAATGTCTACAGCCCTCCCCCCATGCAGCAGAACTCCATGTGAAGCCATACATGCAGTCTCCCATTACTGCCTCAATATGACTCATCTCTTCTCAGAGAATGATGAGATTTTACTGTTTAGGAACAGAGATAAAGATGTGAATAAAATATCTGTTTATCACTTGAAGAGTGTAGAATAGACACAGATTGAAATTACTCTGGTGTACATCTGAAATAACTATAGAAATTAGATCAGGATATGTGCTCAAATTCAAAATGAAACTTGTAGTCAAATAAATTATTTCATTGTTAATAAACAGAGAGAAATGGTAATGGTAGCCAGTATTTTGACAGAACCAATTCAAATTTGTTTCAGCTTTTTGAAATAGAGCATAATAATTGCATTCACAAGAGCTGGCTGAGACTGGGCAGTCAGTTCACAGGTGGAAGAAACATCTGACAAATCCCTTTTAGCAGGGAAGCCGTCAGTGCATGCACCTGGCTTTTTTTTGTTGGAGTCATTTCCATCTGCTTAAAGCACTGGTGCAAAATGATAGGAAAAAATAAGCAAGGTACAAAGCATGCTGGAATTTAAGCAAAAAACATCTTGCTTAGGTTTGATGAAGGTTAGGGGCTTAGCACTTTTACAGCAGTGAAATTGGTGAAAACGAAGAATTTGTGGGAAATTTATCTGCATTTCTCATGTTTTTCTAGTATTTGTTATTTGTTTTTCTGCAGTCCAGAGAACCACGCTGTTAGACAAAAGCTGTATTCTTTAGGGATTTTAAAAATGCAAACAGAATTCTGGGTCTTGTTCCAAGGAACTAATATACAGTGGCAAACATTTGCAAATTATGTCAAGCTCTTGGTAATGATACTTAAGAGCTGACAACTTCTGTTGCACAAGCCGTGCTCATAGGCAAGGTATATACTGCTGGATAAGCGTGGTATACCAGGAGCTGCTGGCCTTACTAACTGACATAATTAAATGCCCAGAATGCAACATAAGTACTCAGAAACAAAAGATTAGCGTGTATGATGAGGACAGATTAGTTGGAGAATACAAGAAAAAAAACAGTAATCCTTTGCACAATAAAGCTACGTCTCCTGCTACAATTGCTTCTTTAACCAGTTTTAATTAATCACTTTTTTCCTATGTAAAATGACAATAGAACTAACAAAAATTATAACTCAAACTGAGAATAAACCTGGGTTCTCCAGGGCTGATCCAAATTGAATCCACTAAAAATCTCACAAAATCTTTACTTAGAATGGGCAATGGAACTGGCTCACTGCCACTCAGAATGTTTCTGTATAGAGGGCATGCCAGGCAGATTCTTAGTTCTTGTCCTGTTGGGCCATTTTTCATGCTTCATGCATTTCTTACTGCTGAAATAGTCTGTTGACAGCCAGAAGCAGCCACTGTGCCTAATTCTTCAGTCCCTTTGCCAGACTCATCACTGGTGAGAGGTGAATCCAGCTCTGAGCCTATAAGCTGAAGCAAAACACTATAACTTACACCAATTTGCTGTCATGCTTGTCAGATTGCTCCAAGTTCTGCACTGTACATTTTATATTTCATCCTGTTCTGCCTTCTCTTTTTTTGTATTGTACTCTGTATGTGGAAGACAGTTAATTGCCACTGAAAAGAGACCTTCCAGGCAAGCTTTCCTACAGTTCCTCTTTCTGACCCTCTGCTCAGAAAGAAAAGAGAGAGCCCTCGAGCTTCTTGGATTTGAAGAAGACAATATTGTACATTTATAATAAGGAAAGGAAGAGGGAGTAGGAAGAGAGGAAGTCTAAGCTACTGACAGTTACTGCTTGCAGCAAATGCTTTCTCTTTCCTCTTATCTCCTCTCAGCAATATTTAGCAATACTTGGCTGCTAACTTGAAAATCCCCTCTTTTTTGGATGAAGTAGACTATAACCAGGCGTCCAAGCTCTTGACTTGAACAACATTGGGAAAGGAAGAGCAAAAATTATCCCACACTTCGCTACAATGTGGAATCAAGTAGATATTTCTAGGGACACCAACTGTAGTTCCCTGGAGGAGTGTTAGAGTACATGTGTTGCCTCTATTTTTTAACCAATACATACCCCACTTTTACATAAGGGAAAAGTAACTGCTTGTACAAGTATATCCCAGCTATGTTTTGACAGAAAGAGGCAGTTCTGGTTTTCTTATACTCCTGAGTAATTTGCAAATTAACTCTGTACTCCAATATGTTTCTGAAAACATTCTCCCCAATTTTCCTTCATTTTCTCTGTACAACAACAGTTTATTTAACGCATGTGGTGAGAAGAAAAAAATTCCCGATTTTACAAAATAAGACAAAGTTCGGGCATGTCACAGCCTGAAGCATTTCCTCACGGAATTCATAATGGATTGGCAGATACAAAGGTGGATATTTTTAAAACTTGCATTTCTGTTCAAGCTCCTCTGACCTATGATTGTGCTCTATACATATAGAAGGAGGATAACTAAATGGCTGAAGTTACTGAACACAGTTTGGAACACGACAAAAGAAATGCCTTTCATTCAACTCTGGCTTATGTATGTAGGTTGATCTGAAAGTAATGCCTCCAATTTATTTCTACGGAAATTACAGTACATAAAAAGAGCACAAATTCTCAGCTACAAAAAAAACTGTTTCTCAGCATAGTCACCACTATTAGCTATGCATTTTTGCCAGCGATGAACAGAAGTCTGCATACCACACTAAAAATAATCTGCACTAGCAGAGGTGGCCCGCTGTCATCACTGCTGAAACACACCATTCACCACGTCACTGTGCTCACATCCACTGTTTGGTCTCCATAAATGTACAGCAAGTGTCGATGAATATCAATGGGTGCAATTTTTCCACACAGAGGAATTCAGTACCACACCTTTGCTTCATGTGCACTTCCATGTCAGATGCCATTTTCTCAGACTCCCCTTCACTGCCATCTGTGTTGTGATCATGCAGCAACAAAATGTAACAGAATTTTGGCAGGGAAGTTCAACTTCTACTGCCACATCACCAACATCCACCTCTCATGTTGTGGGCCAATGTAATAAAATAAGAGGAATTACTCTCAGAGCCACCCTCACTCCATGTCTGAAGCCTTAAATGGTTATAGAAACTGGTGTCCTGAACCAACAAAAGATGTCTTTCAAGTGCTGGATATTCTCTGTCCCTTGTCAATGCTATGACAGGTGAATCAATATTTTAATTCCTTCCATATTAAAATCAGTAAGAGCCCTCAGATTACAATCATATCCCCTCTGATATCTTTAAAAAAGCAAAAGGAAAGGAAAATACACTTTGTGTTTCATGCAAAGATGACTTTTGTTTTGTAAGTGTTCATCTGTTCCAGCTGCTTATTCTTCATCTAGAACCATAATTCTGTTTTACACATCACAATTAGCAGTAGAGAAGTCTGAGATTCCCATTAAGAGGATGATGACTTTCAGAGAGGAGGAAGAAGAAAAAGTGCATGAAGTATAAGTCCTGTCTTCATGTGAATATATTTAGAAATAAAAGCAAAATTTCACACATATGCAATATAGGTATATTTTCAGTATTGTCTAAGACATCAAGAAAGCAGAGGGGGCCAGGTCCCACTCAGGCTCATCACTATCTTCAGATTTTTTTTGAAAAAAGAACAGAATATTATTCAAGTTTCAAAAGAGTTCTGTAACTTCTGACAAAACACAGTGAACTACTTTGTAAGTCAATGCCACACAAAGAGCCAACCACACACAACTGCAGGTGGCAAGGAGTATCCTGGTGTTTATTACCAGAACATATCAGTGAGAGCAGAATTAACTTTTTTACAGACAAACCACGACTGTTCTCTACTTCCGTGATATTTAGTGATAAATGATAGTGCCAAGGTAGAGTTTTTGCCAGCTGGATCAGTAACATAGATCTAAGTCTTGAGTAATGGCAGATCTAACCTGTCTGCAGTTTTGATGGTTTCTATTAGGAAACACGTTTCTACAGCCATACTCACAAGAATATTAAAAACAAAACACAAAAAAATCTCATCATGCAGTGTTAAATGTATTTAAGAAAAAATTGAATAGTGTACTGATCCTAAAGATTCTGAGAAAAGTCTGAAAGGTAGAAAAAAGTTTTTTCCTCTGACTCATTAAAAATATTTGTTGTAGGAGATCAAGGGTTTGGAACAAGAACAAGGCAACATTCTGATCCTTCTAAAGTACTATTCTTGTTCCTGAAAACTGTCTTCAAAATTTCCTGTAAAAATTGGCTTCTTACTTGAATTCCTGTTCCTGTGCTGAGGAAGTAGTTAACAGTTAATCTCTTGGTTTCAAAATCTCAGACTGTGGTTTTATCCCTCATCAGAATGTCAGGATGACAGAGGAACTAAATTGTGCAGTGCATTGCATGCACACATCTCACAGAAAAGTGGACCTCCTGCCCATTTACACTACTACTCTGTCCTCCGCCATGACTTTATGTCTTCTCCTCCTTAGCTTGTAACTGTAACTGAAAATATATTTCTACATGTAACCTCCACGTAATATGCAAGTTTAAAATGCTCAGCAGCAACTCATTAGACTGCTTCTGTTCCACACAGCCAGACAGGTCATTACAAGGCTTAACTATAATTTCTCTTACACAGTAAAGAGAGTATTTGATGATAGGTATACTTGTAATTAAGCCCAGAATTAAAAGCCAATGAGTTACATGTGCCCCTGTCTCTGTTCTCTGTTTCTTTTTTCCAGTGAGTTAGTGCAAGTTAATGTATAGTGATAAATCACAGTGTAGAACTCCAGCTAATGATCCTTCCATCTCTGCTATCATCTGCATTCACTGATGATACTGTTCCATTAAAAATATAGCTATTGTAGACTCTTCCACGATAGATAGCATCTGATTACAGTTTACAGGAAAACTTGCTCTGTATTTTTTCCTTACAAAGCATATAAACAAATTTATACTATTTAATGTAATTACCATGGCTGCTTTCAAATTATAAGGAAAAATAAATCAGATGAACAGGTTGAACAGAACTAATGTCACCTAATCCACAGTTTTGTTCTTAATGGCAACTAGCACTGCCACTTTGGAGTCTTCTCCCTCTATCACTGCTGAAAATCAAGTGGATTCACCTTTGAAACGCTTTACAATGATATTACTCAAATGTTACTCAATGATTAGGAACTACATGAGACAAATCATTACTTCATATTAGGTAAACCCATTACAAATTTGTAATTTTCTTAAATAAATTCACAGGTACATGGAGCCCTAGATCAGCAAAATACAGCCATGCTGTCATTAACAGCATAAAAATGAAATCTGAACTTTTCAAAATCACCTTACTTCTGTAAGCAAATAAAAAAGATTTGTATATATAGTTTGTATCTGTACATTACAGTATATATATTTATATATTTATTAAACAAAACTTCTCACACTTCACTGATGTGTTTATTGAGAAAGCTTATTTAGCATATACCCAGAAATGGATATTAACAACAAAATTAACAGATGAGGCAGATCATTAACTTGTTATATATATGCGTTAGGAATGAGCTTCATCCAATCACCTGCTTTATTCCTTCAAAACTCCAAGAGATCAGTTAGTGAGGTACTGTGCTCTCTATAGCTTAGAAGGACATGTGACTTCAAGTAGTTATTATTACCCTAAGACTTTTAAAAACAGACATCCAAACAGCAGAATTACTTCTGCTTACAAGTTGAAGATCACAATGTTTTTATGTTTTGAATCCAAAAAGAGAAACAGAATTTCAAAAGATATTTTAAGTCATGTTTGAATATCTTAATGACTGCTACACTCCAAATACCTTCTAATTTACTCATTAGAGCTGGTATTTACGTACAATGTAGGTATAACTGTCAAGCTCTCTAACTCTCTCATAGGTATCAGAAAGAACATGCTTTGGTGTCTTTCAGTGGAAAATATAACATGGATACTTAAGAAAAGATGATTGTTCATCACAACAACAAAACAGTATGCTATAAGGCCAACCCATATTAACAAGGCCTCTTTAGAAGTCTCAGTAGAGCAAGGAAACACTAGTTCTTTTAAAACTGGGATAAACTGAGAAAAACAAAGATGACCTATGTAATTAACCATGGCTAACCATACCACAAATTTTGAAACCACTCCAATTTCAAAAGAAAATTTCCACCTTTTAAATAGATATTTCAAATGGGAAATCACTTTTCTGAGTATGAAAGTTAAAAAGACAGTCAAAAGAAAACACAAAAATAGAGAAAAATATCAACAAAGGAACTGTATGTGTAATCTACTGGAAATAGTATCTGACTAAGCCAAATTAGGGCTTGCTATTTGCTATCTGAAGACAAGTGTGATCTCCAGAAATGCTAGGTTAGCAGCTTGAAAACTGTTCCAGTTGTCTGGTTGCTATTACACCTGTAAAGATGTTAGAGGAGTTGTCGCAGAAATGTAGACTGCTTTGAAAACTGCACTTAGTTTTCTGGGACAGACATAAAGTCTGTGAAGCTAACATTGCAATTAGAGTGAACACTTCCTTTTAGTTCTATATAATTTTTCCACAACTGAAACATGATTAGTGAACCACTAACACCTGGTGCTACATTAACCATCAACAACAAGGCTAGGCAAAACAACTGGTTTGCCTGAATGCATCCTTATCTTTTCTATTATTCCACATTCTAGCTTCTTGTCAATGCAAAGCACTATTTTCCTCATTTCTCAGCACCTATTATCATTCAGAAATGTTTATATGGGCTTTACAGAGAAGGAATCTGTTTCTATTTGTATGTCATATGCTCATAGAAGAAGGCAGCCTGAAGGATGAAGAATCAAGAGTTGCAGTCTTACCTTTGTCCTGTAAAGGCAGAATGGTTTTATTTTCCTGCAGATTACCTGAAGGAAAAAAAAAAAATACATTGATGAGTAATGATCCTTGAAAACAAAATTTACAAGCTTTTTTTTTCAGGACTAGCACACATTGGAAAGCAAGCTATTAGAAAGTAAGAAATTTATTTCATAGGTTTCCCCTAGTCCTATCATTTTCATGAGTCTGGTAGGGAGGTAATGGTACAGAACATTCATATTTAATAGTTTTTATCCTTTTTGTTTAACCCTTTCTTTTTGTCAAGGTATGAAAGCATTAATTCTCATTAATAGTCCTAATTTTTGTAAGATTAATAGGAAGAAAAGGCTAGCTTTTATTTTTTAATTACTGTCCCAAAGAGAGATAAGTTGCTACTCTAGGACGTTTCTTCCAGCTTAAGTTGGAGTTGCAGCAGCAAATCAAAACAAAAGAACTTTCTACCCTGTCATTGTATTTATGAATACGTCCCCCAGATTATACTTTCTACAAAGCTGATCTCCCTGATTCAGTTTATGGCAATTAGAATATGGAGTCTTTGTTCAGATAAATTGTCTGGATACTGCATTCAGGGACAACTGAAGCTGAATCTTTGATAAACTAAAACAATGCGATGAGTACATTAGCGTTTTAGTGAGGATCAAGGGTGTCGTCTTGAAACAAAACTGATTGTGTCCGGTCACAGAGCATCAGATTGCCTCAGAGAACAATCCCAGAGCATACAAATTTTATTTCTTTTGGGTGACACTATAGTGAAATATGTGATATCTGATGCACTTCAGTAATTAATCCACATAATCCCTGGTACTAGAACAAAGCTAGTCCAAAGCAGTTCCCCTCCTCCCCCATAAGGCCTATTACAGAGATCCACTCCTCCTTAAAAACACTCTACAGATCTTTTATGCCATACTAATATAGCCATATACAAGGATGACATAAAATGGTCTCTTGTTCACTGCAAACTTTTTTCCCCTGAATTTGCTCTAGAAATATCTAATTGTGTTGGAATATCAGTATTGGTATGAAATCTGTTATCAGAAAATGACCTATATCAGAATCTAAAGGATGGTGAGATAATTCAGCACTGTAAGCCTTGCAGCCTACAGAGTTATCAGAAATATTTTACAGTACAGAAAGAACTCAAATTCAAGGTTAGCTATATTTCTATCACCTTACGTATCAAAACAGAGAATACCCAATCTGTGCTGGTGAGAGGTTAAAACTTTCTCACTGAGGATTCAACATTTTCTGTATAGTTGCATGTAAAACATCATGGCTTGAGGAAAAGCTAATAAAAGAGTATCTTTTTATGTGATATATATACATTCTAGTTAAAAACTGCAGACAATATCAAATGTTTGGAGATAAACAGTTTCTTGTCATGTTTTCTCTTTTAAATCTAAGGATCCCATTTATGTTCCTTTCACACAGGAAACTGATTAAACACTTTTTGTTTGACTGACATTCTCTAAATTTGATAAAAAGCTCCGGCTTACCTAAGGATTCAAATCAACATGAAACAGAAAGGCAGAAATCAAACTGCTGGTAGTATATTCAATATAGACATCCTCTAACTTTGCCTTTAATAATCAATGAGCAGTTAGATAATTTCCACATATGTAGAAAACTATTTACCTGGGGACTTATGGAAGTACAGATGCAGTGCACAGGAAAGGCTCAAGGAATATCTCTGATGAATGTGCAACTGCAGTCTACATCCTATGTCCTGACAAGAGCACACACACCTGAGCAGAATCCTCATGGTCTTTTTTTCTTATGGGCTAGAGGTTTACTTTTCTTTTCCAGCTTCAGATCAAACCAAAAGCTTGCTTAAAACAGACTTGCTTACCAGCTGGATCACATCACACAAAAAAAACAAAAAAACAATTTTCAACCAGGCAACAGTAGACTATTCAGATACTCAAGAAAGACTTATTTTTTTATATACTTATTTACCCCTTCTTAAGTGTTTGTTAGTAAAAAAAAGAAATAACTTTACAGGTATAAAAATGATAGTTGCACACATCAAAAGCCCCTCAGCTCTCACAGTTCACACAGCATTACTTGGACTCCTCAAATTAAGAACTATCCTGACCAAGGGACCAACTCTGTTCCATTCCTGTAAGAACTTAAAGTTTCTGACCAACCCTAGCATCACAGGATGGAAAAGGAAGCAAGGTTCTCTCTTCTTCCCTCTAAACCAGGTTTATTGAATACATCTGAGATCTATTTTGAAGGTGTTATATTTTAATGATCCTGAGTGCAGTAGAGTGGAAATGATTAAATACAGATGAATATTAAGCAACAGCCTGACTCCTCAGCTGTTAATCACCATGTTTCCTAAGTGATCATTTCTCTGAGCAGCTAAAGTGATGTGTAGTATCAGAAATGGCTAATAAACTCATAACTGCTGCACCAACTCTTCCATATCCCCCAGAAACGTGCATCTCTGTAAGATCCTGTGGCAGAGAC
The DNA here is from genome assembly GCA_024606505.1 of Aquila spilogaster. Taxonomy (NCBI): domain Eukaryota; kingdom Metazoa; phylum Chordata; class Aves; order Accipitriformes; family Accipitridae; genus Aquila; species Aquila spilogaster. The sequence continues at coordinate 63,123,312 of JANHGO010000042.1, read as the reverse complement.
AAAGGTTGGAAGACATTCTAGCAAATAAACATTTTTGTCTCTAGGCCTTCAGTAAATGATTTTTCATAATGCAATTCTGGCTGCTAGATCTAAAATTATTTTCTAAAACAGTTCTGGAGCAAGGGCTATAGGACTGACTTTAGAATTGGCATTTAGGTAGCCAGTCACGACAGCTTAAGCAGTTTTATTTAGTTTATTTTAATTTTTTTTTCCCTCCACTAGCAGGCACTCCTGCACAGAGGAGACGTGTATTCTGAATGCATCTGAAATCATCCGAGATGAGGTAGTAAAACTCAACTATTTCCATGAGATCTGTGGTGTTAATATGGGAACATGAATAACATCTACTGCACTTTCAAAATTGCTTGCAGCTGGAATATGGAAGCTATAATCTACTTGGAAACCACTGAGAGAGGTTTTTCAAGCACGTTAGGTCTCATACTGAACAAATAAACCTATTTTGGTATTTGAATCTTGCAGTGGAACTCTGCAGAAAAAAAGAAGAAAAAGGTTCTCGTAGGTCTTAGTGAAAGGAAGTTTGACTCTCTTTTCTCATCGAGATGGATTTCACTGAGTGTGAGGTGAACTACAAAATTTGTAAAGCTGGGGAGAAGCTTCCTTGAGCAAGTGTAGACAAATGAGCCAAGGAAAGCACTCCCAGAAGAGCTGGAAGTGTTTCACTGGCAACTATGAAACTCAGTCTAACCTGTGTTCTACCCCTACATCATCAGGAGAGCACTTCAGAAAAGTTAACGATCTGTAGATGATACTGTTCAAAGAAATCCTCCTTTCCAAAAATGCCATCTTATTTCCAATTGATTTGAGATCAGTCCAATAGAATCATATTTAAAATACTTTTTTTTTTTTTAAACAGATCTCTGAGTGCATCACCAAAGGCAACACAAAGTTAGATCTGTTGGATACACAGATGCTTTGTGTCAACATAATCCTAAAATGGGAGAAATTATAGATTCAGTAGGTCAGATTTTCTATTCCTAATGAAAGTTCTACATGTGGGACAAAGCCTATAGTGTTTTTTGTTTCTATTTTTTATTTTCCTATCTATACTGTTACTACCACTTACGAAGACAAAGTATTTTGTTCACCAATTGCTTGTGTATTGTCAGTATTTTAGTCAGGATCATCAGCCATCATGAACTACTATTTTACAAACGCAGTGGCATTAAGGACAAGGGATCAGTATTGCAGTATTGATTCCTGTGTTGTACTGTTATTCAGTTCATTTACTAAGGGTAAAACATGTGGCTACTAGACTGGTAAAGGAGCTCAGCAGCTGTTCACAGATAACATGAATGTAGATGCCCACACAATAACTTTTCCTTATCAGCAGCAAATGTCTGTCCAATAGCAGTGTAGTTTTACAGCTGTGCAATCAAAAGATGTCTATAAAGCTTACACTTGAGAATTGCATGTATCAAGGTAGAAAGAATATTAGCTTGCCTTGAGCCCAAATAGAAGCATGCTAAGATACTGTACTGAGTGTATTTTGAAATAATGTGATTGGATGTCCAGGCACACTATATAAGCATTTTGCATAAGTATGTGAGCACTGTGACCTCCAAAGAAGGCAAACAAAAACTTGTATAGCTGCATTCAGTCAGCATAGGAAAACACATGCAACAACACAGCAATTTGCAAGATCAAGAATAAAGAGCACAATGAGAACAAGAGACCGCAAATGAGCAGGACACCTTGCTGAATGCACAAGAACAGCTCACAAAATTACACACAAGATAAGCTGCACTGGGAGTAGATAGTCTTCCATTTGGATGGGGTGCAAGAAATATAGAAACACCACACTTAAGTGAGGAGAGATGGAAACAAACAAACAGCTTGCTCCTCTTCCGAATATCCTCATGGAAGAGCTCTAAAGCCTAATCACCTTGACTTCTGTAACATCAAGGACCTCAGCTGTCAGTCCTCGCTACCCAGCATCATCTCTGTGGTACTATATCCTAAATTAGTGTAACTTTATATAGCAAAAGCTTAACACTTGTAAGAACTAACCATTGACACTAACAACACAAATAGAGCTCAAAGCCATTTTAAAGTTTAAAATCGGCTTAATCTATCAATGGTGGGAAGGTTCAATCTCTACTACCACACCACCTATATATGCCTCTGATGTCATGGACCAGCATCATGAAATAGGAGGCATTACTTCCATTGCAGCCCTTGCATGTAGACACATTTATTCACTTGCAACAGCTGTACTTTTGCTTTGGAGGAATCCAGAGGTACCAAAGAATATTATTTCCTTGAGAAAGAGAGAGGAAGAAGTATTGGTTTCCCACAAAACACAAGTAGATGTTAAAAGTGGTTTTCACAGGCAGTAAGTTCACCTTTTCAAAAGCAGAAACAGTGGTTCTTTGAATCCATAATCCCCATTATCCAGCAGCAGCATATGCATATTAAATGTCACTGAAAGCACAAATTCAGCACATAGAAATTCATTGCTTGCTTGGGACGTGAGCTACTAATAGTTTCTCTGTTTATGCATTGATCACATTAGAGAGGTTAATCACTTTATTTCAGCACGTTCACTTGCCTCTCAGCTGCAGACATACAGCGAGGCTCACTCAGGGCATAAGAGTTTTTGGCAAAGCCACTCCTGGTTCAGGCTAGCCCAGGCTGTGGGAAATATAGATCTCAGTTACCCTACAGCTATATCATCTTATAGAGCATAAATTTTCAAGACATTAACATTAAGCAAAGATCATATTATGTACATCCTTTATTTTTCCCTAGAATTGCTGCTAATGATACATAGTAACTGTTGTTGGTTTTGCTCTTCATTTAGAGGAAATAAATTATTTCAGTGAATTGAAATACTTTCTTTTTAATCTAAATTGTATCTTGGTTGCTCACAATCAAATCTTATACATTATACTCAAACCATTAGCTAGAAAACGGAATTCACTTGCTGAAAGTTATATATTCTTACTGACAAATTATGCAGCTGATATAAAATTTTGCAGTGCAACTGAAGACCTTTTTTTCCTCTTTGATGCTGAAATACAGTATTTAAGTATATACATATACATATTTAAAAGTTTGTAATGCTGGGATAATGCTTGCTCTTTTGCAGTTGAAATAGACCTACTATAAAGTCCTGATGCAAGCTGGTGTTTCTTTTTGTTTAGACTTCCAATATTGTTAATTCATAGTAATGTACTGGGATTAGAAAACAATATCATGATTCCCTCCATAAAACCAGACAGTGAGTGAGCACTACAGTAGATTTCTGGCTGAAATACTGCTGTGGGCAAACCTCAGTGCTTTTGTAATGCATGACTTGGTAGGTGGAGATTTCATTCCAAATTAAATGCCCTGGACTGACAGAAGGGAAGGTTATTTTGTTAAAAGGGGTGCCTGTCATTTGACTTCAAAACTCTTATGAGCTTCTGATTTCAGAAATCTGTTTCTCTACCTAAACTTCCTGTGTTTCAGTTGCACATGCAATACTTTTTTTTTGTTATTATTATTTGAAAAGCATCTGTGAGTAATATGTATCCTATCCTTTTTGCAGTTACCCAAGATGTGTCTAGTGACAATACTTCAGTAGGGACATTTAAAACTATAGCATTTTTTTTTCATACACTTCTGAAAATAACTGCTCTGAAAAAAGATCCATATCCATCTTATTAGATACTTCCACATTTCTGAATTCCTAACAATAACTGTTCTCATAATATTTCATAGGCATTGTATGGAAAAACAAGTAAAAGGTGTTTTTTTCATCTTTAGACTTCGTAATTATAAAGAACAAAATGCTTTGTTTTTCTGTAAATCAAAAGGAAGTGTCTGAAAACAATCAAATAAACATAAATAAATTCAATAAACATCAACACTGCTGTAGTTATGTAAGCGTTAAAACCTTCATAACAAAAAGTTGCAAAACTATTATATCCATACATTTTTATTCCTCTGTATATGTAAAGGGAATAGATTGAATGTGAAGAATCTATATGTACGTACATAGATGGCAATTAGGATTAAGTTTCAATCCAAGCTGGAGTAGGAGCAGTTTTAAAATACAGAATATAACGTCTGACTTGTGCTAATGAAATCTTCAGTTATGCTATCAAATGTGATATACTGAAGAGTGTTGAGAAAGAATCAAGGAGCTCATAGTTGGAGTAAACTGTATCTCACAAGATGGAAAAGAAAGCTCCTATTTGGAATGACATAACCTAACCATGTATCTAATTGTGTAAGAGCTGAAAGTTGCCTACAGCCAATAGAGAAAGCAGTCATCAACAGGAAACATTAATTATGCTGTGACATGTTGAAATTTAGATTTGAAGGACTGGTCACTCTAGTATCCTTTCTGTTTAAGTGTGTATCCATATCACATCTGCCTGAAGCATTATTTTACTACTGTTGAAGTAAAATATGTTTTCACTGTTTGCATTTTTGTCTTGAATTCTACTGTTTCTTCATGTCCCACATCTGCCCTTGAGGCTTGGCTGTAATTTGGGTACAAGAGAAGAATTCAATAAAAACAGGTAGATAGACTGGATAGTTAACCATTTTCTGACAAGAAAAATGTGCAGAAATGAAGCAGAAAGCATCTAAATCTACTGGTACACAATATTTCTCTGTGTATGTAAAAGAAAAGTCCAAGGACACAGAGGAGGAGGCTTCCTAGCACTGAGCAGCTGACTGACAGCACAAAACAGCAGGTGTCAAGTGAAGCACTCAGTATACCAGCATGAAAGCAAAGGCTGTAATTAGTTGTGTTTGTGCACTTACATGAGTCTGCATAGGTGAATTGGAAATGAAAACAGAATTATCAAAAACGATTGGGTACCAAATAATGATAGATTGAAACAGATGCTTCAGAATGCCTAATAAATCACAGTAATTCCTTCAGAAGGCATATTTAAGTTCTTAAAGTTGTACTTTATGATTGGCAAGACCATATATTTTGAAGGTACTCAAATTGAAGAGACAATGCATTGTCTCATTTGGTGTCAGTCTTCTTTGTCAATATGGCCATTATCTAAATTTTAAGAACACTAGCAAAAAGAAAGTCTGCAACAAGCACTAACTAAAGAACAAATTAAGCACAAATATAATGAAACTAGCTAATAAATACAACACTGATGATAGAAGAGAATCTAGATTAGTTTTGACTGTAAAAGAACTTCGTATTATGTTCTCTTTCTAAGAAACTTTTGTTTCTTAAGGGAAACTTATCGCTATCTAAATTAATTTCTACAATATCTTTTGTCTAATTAATGTCAGAAATAGAAAAGAATAGTAAAAAAAAGTTTTCACATGCTTTGGTCCTCCTCTACTTCTCACATGGAAACAGTAGAAACAGCACGCAGTAGGAAATGCTTGTGAAAGAAAATTTGTTAGTTTGACATAAATACTCTGGCAGAATCCACAGTAAAGCAAAACAAAAACATAACTGCATGCATTTATAAATATTTCCACATCTAAACCAATCATTTAATAAATAAAATAACGAGCATCTTTTAAGCAAGCAATTCTTCATAGAGTTCCATTCTTGAGACTCTTTCAGATGTATTACTAGGAAATTGGATACTGGAGGGCCGAAAGGAGTGTTCAGAGGTCATTAGTTACCCTCATGATCAAAGGCAAAGATCCCCACAGTGATGATAAAAGCATTTCTAGAAGACACCAACCTAATCTACAGTATAGGTTAAAGTCTCCAAACAGGAGACATTCCTAACCCTTACCTGCTTTTCTAATTAAATAGACCTTACTGATCTTGCAACAACCTGACTACTTCTAGTTACAAAGCAGATTAAGGGAGATTAATTAAAACTTCAAATTCACTCTCCAGAGGCTGTTCCTCCATCAAAGTGACTTGGACTTTTATAGCACCAACCTTAAATACATACACTAACACCAACACAGATGTTTTCCTCTCTGTATAAGGAACTCTTGTAATAATCTTGCACAGTAAGTGAAAGACAGCATTAATATAATCACTTTACAATTTATTATATGCATGCTGCTGTGATGTTTAAAAAAAATATTCAAAATTTGAATAGTCTATTTTGCATTCTGCAACTTAACACTATGTTCTCTTGGCACCAAAGGGAATTAAGAAAAGCATCTTACACAAATGCATAAGCAAACAGCTTAAAATGGAATTTATTTTAATAACAGCAATCTCCTCCAAGGAAGTGAGTGCTCGCTTCTCTAAGGATGTTTATTAACAGATAAAATAACTTCGATAAGAACAAAATGCTACTGTTGTTTCTAGCTGCATTATCCTAACTAATGAGTACTATTTAGTAACTATTTGAAACAACAAAATGAGATGCAGATTCCCATATTTTTCAACTCAGATATGCAAATAAGACAAGCTGAAATTACATTTAGTAAGTGGTTACCAACATAAATATTGTTAGTGATATGTTCCACATATTAATTACCTAATGAGGAATGGCATTCTCAGGTCCCAAAAGCACTCATTGTGTAAAAAGAAGTATATGGCACATCTCATAAGTATTAATCTAAAATGATTTTACTTTATGACTTTGGTTTATTCAGTTTTGGACTAAATGATGTATGATATTGTAAACAGACAGGAAACATAATAAATCAGGGCTTTTTATCTCCTGTGTCTCCATTGTATTTGCTGTCAGGAAGAAGTCAACTAATAGTGACTATAGTTCCTTTTAGAAGCTAGATAACATTAAGAGGTGATGCGTTATTCAGAAACATATATTACATTTTTGTGTTACTGCTGATGATAAAACATTAACTGAACCTGAAGAAAAAAAACACCAATCAAAGACTGTCATAAGAGTATTAAGACTTGGAATCTCTTTTTGAGCCTCTACTATCTTCCAGATTTCAAACAGGGACCCAATAATTGGTCACAGGCCACTTTCTTTCAGATCTGAAATTAGTGAGTGCCTAACTTTAACTTCTGCTTGTCAGAAACAGTTATTCTTAGAAAGGCAGAGGATTAATCAAATATGAGAATTGACTAACAGATCATTACTTATTTGTAAAGAAATTGAAGAATGAGAGCAAATAAGCTCTTGGATCATACTGAGTTCATTATATGCTCAGAATGGAAAGTCTTGTTTATTTCTCCATTGCCTTTAAAAGAAAAAATATGAGTCTTTGTTAAGATTAATATTAAGATCTTAATATTAAGATTCAATAAAGAAGAAAATCTTCCAGAGATTTTAATTATTATTTCTTCTGTTGAAAGCCATGTTGCATTGTACTTTAGAGTTCTTCAACCTTTCATCAAAAATTTGAATATTCATTACTACTCCTAGGAGCAAAATAATTTCAATTCATTTAGACTGTTATAGATAAATTCTGTAAAGAGACTTACACAGTTCTGTTTGAGAAAGGGAGGTATTCACAAAGGCAATAGAAGACTACACTGAAAGAAGTCTAAACACGTTCCTCCTTCTCAATTCAGAGAGGCATATCAATCAACAGAATAAAAAAACAGTAAACAAAATAATATATAGACAGTAGTATATAGATACCAATAATGCTAGAGAGAATGTGGCAACCCCACTCATCAGTAAGGAATTTGTTAACCTGCAAGGAGAGAAAGCAATCTAAGTAAACTGGCCATTTGGATATCACAAGTCATAAAATTGTATACTTCTCCAGAGAAATATACATTTCACTCCTACAGGGACAATTTCCTCACTCCCTTGCCATATACCTTCTTTTAATATGTTCATGATAGCCTGGTCACAGCTCTTTTAATATCTTTCACAAAGAATCGTGTTGCCAACCAGGAAATACTTCTCTATGTTAGCTCTTTGAAGAAGAAAAATCAACAGATCTATTATCTCCTACAATACTTTGTAAGTATTTAAGATATCTACAGCTTCAGAAACTAATCCTAAACTTCCATAATATTGTAAAGTTATTGCAGATCAAGAAGTTAATTGGCATTCACAATCATAACTGCCAAAAGGAATTAACTAATGAGTCTCATTAACTTCTGCTGGTGAACATAGAAATACATCTCTTTACTTTTAAACAGTAAAAATTTATGCAGTTGTTAACTGTGTTAGCAGAGTCAGGAAAAAGAGAAAGACATAGTGCTTAAGGATGTTTTCTTTTCCACTATCCCTAAAACACAATGAAAGAAGAAACTGTAGGAAGGCGAGTTAAAGGAACTAGTAGTTAAAGCATAAATCAGATATTATATATGCTTTCCATTTTCCTCAGAGTTTTATTTGGCTTCCAAGCAGTCACATGTAAACTTCTAGGATAGTTTAAATCTTTGGTAGAAAAAAGGGTTGAAGTGAGTAACAGCAATCACTTGAAAAGATGAACATTTACAATCCTGCATAAAAGCTGTAGAATTGATAACATGCTTCATGGAGGTAAATAAACTTTAAGAACCTCAATGCTGAGTAGCTGTCTTATCAAGTAGCAAACAATAACTGAAAGCATCTAAGATTTTCTTTAAATGACTAGTTATAAATAGTATCTGTTTGCCCATTGCCAACACACAAGAACTTTGTGGTGTTCAAAATTCTCTTCTGAAGCCAAGATTAATATGACAAGTGCATACTAATCACTTTAAAACATAAGACACACTTATAATGATGACTAGTATCATTCTGGGGCAAATTTAACACGAGTTAAAGCACACATCACTTCTGTGAATATACTCATTCAGTGCCTGAAATCAGCTACATCTAAAACACCTTTGGATACATAGATCAGATCCTGTAAGACAGAATTAAAATAGTTTTAAGGATTGGAATCCTACCAGACAGGATCACACTAAAGAACAAAGTCCCCTATAGCTCACAAAAAACAGTTAGGTTCTGGTAAGGGAAAGCAGAATTATTGAAGTGTATGGAGGGAAAAATCTACAAACAGAGAAACTGTATGAAATCTCACATGTGTCATAGAGCCTACACGTCAGTGCGGTGGAAAAAGGTATACGTCCAACATGTAACCCTCTTTATCTTACTCTTAGGGGACTACCATGAAAAAGGATACTTTCCTGCCCCTTTCTTAGGCTTTTTACAGATGCAGATTTTATGTGTTCTAAAGAGACTTCTAGCAAGAGGGCAATTTTTATGAAGCTTGAAGAGAAGGAACATTTCAGCAGCAAATATATGATGAAAAGAAACCAACACTTATGCCATAGTACTATGATCAACCTTATATGGAATTAGGACAAGTTTACTAAGTACAAAGTGAACAAGATCTTGGTTTCAAAAAGTTAACACGTAGTCCTGACAAGCATCAAAGAAAAGTAAAATGGAAAGTAACAGGTGAAGTTATAGGAATCAGCTACTAGATTCACCTAGATTCAGAGACTTTTACAGGCATCTTAGGAAAACAAAAGCCATAAAAAAGCTTATATTCCTTCCCTAAGCATATGTAAAACATTCCCACATCCCAAGATTCGTTTCCCTTTTCTGTTCAAGAGAAGAAGCAGAAAGGAAGTGTGCTGAAATCACAGCTTGATGGAAACACCAGAAGTGAGGGACAGAGAGCTATTACAAATACCAAGACAAATGATCTAGAGACAGTAAACACTACAGCTGTAGAAAGTGAAGGTAACAGACAAGGTAACAGTAGAAACAGAAACACGTTTTGAAACAGTGTCAGGAACATCTGTAAAGCAAGCAGTCTGCAGGAACGCTATATAAAAAATTTCTGGCATACCCACTGAAGGAGCAGCTGTAGACAGAACACTGCTTTTCCTCCCACTAAGAAGAAAAAGTAGCACAACCTAACTTATACAGCAGCTGCAGGAACATGTAATCACAATCAGAGTCTCATTTCATTCATCTGTGGTCATTAACAGTATTACTTCCATCTCGTTAACTCATCTGCTGCATCCAATTTTGTTCTTGCCAAGGACTGCAAAGACCAAAGAGAAATGTCTCTGGGATAGAGACTTCTTTTATGTATCTGAATAATATATCATGTTTTGCTCAGTTTCTTTAAAGTGGTTTATGATGCAGATGCTTTCAAGAGGAAGTACAATAAAACTAGAATAATTACAACAAGAAAATAGGGTTAGTATGTATTTTCTAGCTTATAAGGGGAGCTTAAGTTGTCAGATGGTCTTCTGTTACAGCATAGACCATGAAACGGCTGCAAAATAGTCTGGTAGCACACAGGAAAACATATGTGTATGTATAAAGTGTTTTGGTCAAATTCTATTATGATTTGAGGAAAAGGAACACTGTAACATCAGGATTATAAGGCTTCAACTCTGTTGGAACATACAGCACATCCTGTGAAGATTTTAAGGGCTACTTGGGTTATTAAATCCACCTAAATGCTTTAAAAAATAGCTATGTGGGTTATAAACTAATGTTCCAAACATGACTCTATCATGTCATGCAGTAACCCATTCTTTTGACTTCATTGTGCAAACCCATATCTAAACGGCTGCTGATTTTTATAGTCTGTAAAGGTCTATTATACATTAAAAAAATGTATTGAAAATTAGCTTCATTGTTTTTCTGAAATTTGAATCTAACTGTATTTCCATAATTATAGTTGGTTACCCACACTTCACCTCTGAAGCACAGTGAAGTAATTACTAAAAAATTGATTCTAAATCTTAAAAGCAGCCCAAGGACCTCCTATCAGTTTTTAAAGTATACTATCTCCAGGATTGTCATTCATGAAAGAATGAAGCATTTATTTATGTATTTATTTACTTTAATTACCTTCGGATTTTTTTTAGTCTTTTTTATTTTGCATCATAGGGCTTGGTCTTTTATTGCTGTCCCAAATTCTGTTACAATTGTGTTAGCTAGTTCTTATAAACCAGAGGTATCAATGTGTACTTGTAAGTGTGCAATCCACATCCATGAAGCTATGTAAAACATTCAGAAGGAAAGTTCATGAAACACTAGGACTTAAGAAAAAAAATCAAACCACAAAGCACGTACTCAAGAAGAGATACTTGACTAGGATTTTCTTCCAAATTGTTCAATTTTCAGTTCCAAATTTGGTAAGTGAAAATTTCAGATCCATTTAATAGGTTAGGATTGAATATTCAAGCATGAAAGTAGTAATCCTCTCATTAAAATTGATAAAAATATATACTGAAGAAAGTATGAGTCAGCCAAACCAACATTAAAATATTTAAGATATTTAAAAAATTCATTTAATGCAGAAAACACTAAAGATTGACAATCTGAAAGGATTAGACTGTGATATTCATAGCCTTATTCTCCAAACCTTCCTTGGCATAAATCTAACCAGAAAGGTCACAGACTTGTTCAGACTTCACTGCGAAAGGATCAGGCAGTTCTGAAGTGATGAGGACTGGGATTGTTTGATTACTGTAACCAGGAAAAACAGTAAATGTTTCTATTAGACTGATTAATTCTTCACTGGCCATGCATTTAGAATAAAAAAGAGTAGCATTATGCAATATGTCGTCATGAATTATTATAGCTTGTTTGGAATCTTTCCCTAGTGACCAATCAGAAGAAGAAACAAAAAAAGAAAGTATAAAATTCACAATTAAAAGAAAAAAAAAGAGAGAGAGAGAGAAAGAGACTGAAAAGCATAGCCTTGGTATATCCTACTTTTATTTCTTTCTTTTGGTTCTGTCTGTAAATCAGAGTTTCTAATCAACAAAATGAAGCACTCCAACCAGTTACAGTAAAGGTACACTGCTAGTGGAAGACAAACAGGGTAACAGCAATCAGATATAGCTAAGAGTTCAGTTTGTTTTAGAAAGAAAGCTAAACTTCAAATCAGTAAGGATTTGATATCAAGTTTGATATGAAATGAGAAATTCTTCCATCATGCTGTTTCTGTGCATTGCCTGAACACCAACAGCGAGTTTGTATACAAAGTCTAGTATCCTTAAAAAAACTCCTCTCATCACTTATGTTTCTGCCTTTCAGCATGCAAGTTGCAAACTGAAATATTTCTGATTCCTTAGAGAAAAGAGTATATGAATTTGGTTGAGTGTATGCAAAGTGAAGAATGAAAAAGAAAGATAAATATGTCAGGACGATTTTTATTATCAGTCAGGAGGAAGGAGCCTTGGCTTCTGTTTGAGAGCTGCGCTACAGGCTGCTGCCTGACCTGCTATTACAAAACATGCCATTGTAGAGCTAGGGCTAAGTGCTTAAACTCATCTTTCTCACTCCTGGGAAGCATCTTCTTATCACCTTTTTATTAGAAGTGTAATTTTTCCTGTGCTCCAGATGATGTCCTACACTTTCAGCTTAATCTAGCAGAAAATATTCTTTGAGGAAATGTGGTCCTAAATTTCCATTTACTGTTAGAGTTAGTCTTAGGCAATAAACAGTGGTGGATATTTCTGGTTTCTGTCTGGGTTTAAGACCTTTTCATTGGAATTATCTTTATTTAATGATTCTTGGCATATAGTAGTCTAGTGTCATAAAAGTACTCCTTTCTCAAACTAACAACCAAATTAATTTAAATCCCCATTCTCCACTTTTCTGTTCTCTGTACTCTTCTCCCCACACTATCATTTGTTCAACTGCTTTCTGTCACAGACAGTTGGTGTAAAGAAGAATTAATTTTCCAACTTTGGCACTGATGTGAAGAAGTTGGAAGCATACGCAGATAATTTTTGAAGTTATTAGTGAAAATCTAGATCATTGCCAACCCTAATAAAGGTTTATAATTTACAGACATGCAGAATGAACTATGAACTTGAAAAGACATAAATGACACTAAATACTTCATAACTGAATAGACAAATCATGATAACCAACTGACAATAGAAAAATAACCTTGTGTGCATCATGAGAAATCAAAACTATGTGACGTAAGACATACATCTTTAATGCTAAAGCTTCCAAAAGATCTTGGAAAACAATTACTCATTTCTAACTTCTTTCTCCAAACAATGGAATCAGCTTATAGAATCACAGAATCCTTAGAGTTGGAAGGGACCTTTAATGGTCACCTAGTTCAACTCCCCTGCAATGAACAGGAATATCCACAGCTAGATCAAGTTGTCCAGGGCCTGATCCAGCCTCGCCTTGAAAGTCTCCAGGGATAGGGCATCAACCACCTCCCTGGGCAACCTGCTCCAGTGCCTCACCACTCTCACTGTAAAATACTTCTTCCTTTTATCTAACCTAAATCTACTCTCTTTAAGCTTGAAATCATTTCCTCTTGTTCTATCACAACAGAACCTGCTAAAGTCTGTCCTCTTTTCTCCTGTAGCTCCCCTTTAGATACAGAAAGGCCACTATCAGGTCACCTTGGAGCCTTCTCTTCTCCAGGCTGAACAGTCCTAGCTCTTTCATCCTGCCCTCATAGGAGACGTGTTCCATCCCTTGGATCATTTTAGTGGCCCTCCTCTAGGTGCACTCCAACAGGTCTATGTCTCTCCTGCATTGAGGACTCCACATCTGGATGCAGTACTCCAGGTGAGGTCTCACCAGCACAGAGTACAGGAGCAGGATCATCCTCCCTTGACTGCTGGCCACACCTCTTTTCATGCAGCCCAGGATCCAGTTGGCTTTCTGGGCTGCGAGTGCACATTACTGGCTCGTGTTCAGCTTGCCATCCACCAGTATCTCCAGATCTTTTTTGACATGGCTGTACTCAATCTTCTTTCCTACAGTTCGTATTGGTAGTGGAGGTTGCCTTGATCCAAGTGCAAGACCTTGCACTTGGATTAGTTGAACCTCATGAGGTTCATGTGGGCCCACTGCTCAAGCCTGTCTAGGTCCCTCTGGATAGCATCTCGTTCCTCTGGTGTATCAATTGCACCCACAGCTTGGTGTCACCAGCAAACTTGCTGAAAGTGCACTTGACCCCACTGTCAATGTCACTGATGAAGATATTAAAGAGTATGTGGCTTTTATGTCCAAACTGCTATGCTCATTTGTTCAACAATCTAAATAGATATATTATTTTTTCCCTTTCTGTAGTAGCATGTGTATTTTATTAGTCCATGGACTAATAGGATTATACATATTATAAAACATATATTATGGGATAGGTAAATAATATTTCAGATTCTGGGAAAAGGTAATCAGCTTCATATGAAGGATTTCAGCAAAGACTGTTACTTTCACTGAGCTTCCATGCAAACTCACCAAGAAGCAAAAAGGTATCATGGATACTTCATATGGGTACATTCTTTTTCTGACCCTTCACTGATTGAGAGAAGCTCCCTTAAAAACAACAGTAACAACAACAAAATCACCAAATTTTGGAAAGAGCCGTGAGTGGCGCTTATCTTAAAAGTCAGCATTGTATTTTTGTTATCTTACTCTTTTTGCTCCATTTACTGTTTATATTTACCTGTTGGATTTTTTCTTGTATTGCAAATGACCACAAGCTCAGTAGAAGCCTGATTCCTGAGTTCAAAAACATTGTGGGGTGTGTTACATGCAATCACCCATTGTAAAAGTTAGGTAGCTGTGTCCTCTACCATTGAAAGCAGTTGTGAAGGAGTGGGACCCAGAGCTCACCTCCTCCCCATGGTGCTTATTTCAGCCACATTGCACTCAGCTGCACTCAGTCTGACCTCAATTTGCTGATCTCACTTCCTTCTGGGCCTGGGACCTGCCTCCTTGCAGCTGTCTTGAATGCTGGGCTGAGGCTGAGCCTTGCTCTGGCTGGAATCCTGCCCCAACCTACTAGTACAGTCTTCTGGATCCTTAGAGGAACCTTGTTCTCCAGCTAGCCTGCCTGTGCTGCTCCCTGACACAGGGCTTGCTTTCCTTCTGTGTGCTTGGATGGGAAGTGAAGGTTTAGTACTGTTGCTTTCATTTAGCCACCGGTCACTATCTAAGCTGAAAATCATCTGAATCTTTGGCTTGGACAACAGTTACTTCCCCATGTAATTCCCTCCTTTCTCTGACCTGAAGCATCCTTTTTTTACAATCACTTCCAGCAATGCTCTCATTTTTATCTTCACCTAAATTCTCTAACTTTCTACCTTCAAGGAACAGAGAGAACCTTACTATTTAAAAGAAAAAAAAAAAAAAGGATAAAAAAAACAAAGTGAACAAAAAGAAATGACTGATAAAGGCACACTTCCAAATGTCATCAGTAACAGGAATAGTGACAATATGTGCCTGGAATACCTTATCATAAGAGGATGCAAATCAAAACCCATTTCCCTTTATTTTTCTTTGTTGACAGCAGATGTTCTGAACGTTAAGATCAGACAGTGAATATGTGGAGAGATGTATTAAATGAGTCTCTAGGATGACTGGCAGTCTGGAGTTGCAGGGAACTGACTGATGACCAAATTTACTGACTT
Source organism: Aquila spilogaster (assembly GCA_024606505.1). Taxonomy (NCBI): domain Eukaryota; kingdom Metazoa; phylum Chordata; class Aves; order Accipitriformes; family Accipitridae; genus Aquila; species Aquila spilogaster. The sequence goes on along the minus strand of JANHGO010000042.1, from coordinate 63,108,065 downwards.
TGAAGCTATTGTGGAGTTATCTTTGTGGAGTTCATAAAAAGGAGATGCCGACTCAAAGTTTGATTAATAGTTTTATCTAGGAGCTAAATTATTCAACAATTAAAAATGCACTTTAAGAAGGAAATATTCTTTTTTAAAAGTCTTTTTAAAAGCTTAGAATGCTGATAAGAAACAGACTATAAAATTCAAACCAGCATTCATGTGATTTTTTTGCTTGTTTTGATAAAATGCTGTTTTTTCTGAAATTGAACATACACTAAAAGACAATAATGGAGATCCTAGTGGTCTTTTTCACCTATGGGAACTTGTTAGGATAGCTTTTCCAAGACTTATTTTGTATTTTTTAAGACCATTTTATGTAATGTTCACAGATGTCAATGTGTCAGCATTGAATCCTGTTTATTTATGGTAGATAATAATGATGTCTTGCAGCCTCTCTCCAGCTGATGATCTACACTAGTGACTTCAGCTGTTTGATGAATATTTAACCTTGCCTTTGCTACTATACCCTGCTATCATATTCACATGAAATTCAAGTTGCTACCTTAATCTTTGTTTTTAAAAAGCAAATAGAACTTTCATTCAGCTTCAGGAATTGGAAAAGTTGCAAGACAGATGACACGAGACAGGAGTTTCCACAGGACATGTTTCTTTCCAAAGAGTGGGAAGAACTGCAGGATAAATTCTACATGAAAGATGTGGAATCTCACAGACAGACAGTATGCTAGATAAGCTATATTCATATTTTTTACTAATGCTATAAATAAATTAATTAGTATACAGCAGTAGTTCATAGAGGTGCAGGATATTAAAATTCATAGTTACTGACTGACCATAATGCAGATTATTTCAGTGTATATATACATATATAACAACCTGAAGTAACCTACCAATGATTTCCGAACTCTGGCATCTTCCTTTGTCTTATAGCTCAATCAGTGCTGGTGGAGGCCACCTTAGTGTAAGTGAGACACCTCCTAAATTGTAACATTAGTGAAGAAGATATTTGCGATCTCACAGATGAACCATCAATCAGCAAGAAATATCCATTTCTTCTATAAAAGAAGAAAAAGAGAATGGAGAGGAATTTGGTTCCATGTATTTGTTATCCATTTGTTATGATGATGATGATTACCAAAGCAACCCAAGGGTTCCATGAAACCTTAATTGGTGTAGTGCTGATCCATGCTTTGGCTATGCAGGAGAAGGAAACTGATGCCCTGTCTGATAGCCAGAAAGATAATCCATTGTCTTTGCCTATCTGTTCTTTGTCTCACTTTCACAGAATCACAGAACTGCAGGGGTTGGAAGGAATCTCAAGAGATTGAGTCCAGCCCCCTTCTAAAGCAGGCACTCTACAATAGGTTGCACAGGCAGGCATCCAGACAGGCCTTGAATATTTCCATAGAAGGAGACTTCACAACCTCTCTGGGCAACCTGTTCCAGTGCTCTGTCACCCTCACCATAAAGAAGTTCCTTTGCATCTTTCCTATTCTACCCTCTAAATCCAGGACCAAAGGGATGCCTCTCCCTTGGCCACACATTCCAGTACATTACATCTCAATTCTGGAAATGTCCTGAGAGTAGGTAGCTGACAGCACACAATGCAAAGTAGTATGTAGCAAGGATTATAAGGTGGGAGTGTGTCTACATTTTGTAGAGCTACACAAAGGGAGACTCTCATCTGGTCTGGAAACACCTTTCTTTTGAATTGATGCAATGGCTTGAAAAGGTCTGCAGGAATGCAGTTTCTCTATCTGACTTCCCCGATACTTTACGAGCTTCCTTCTGTGTAAGAAGGGGAGAAATATACCATCCAGTGTAAAAGCAAGCATCTGGTCTGGACAAGGTATCTCACCTAATTTTGGATTACTGCTTTCAGTTGGAAAAATTGTAGCCACAGTGAAAAGGAAATAAAACCTGGGAACCTTCTGAATTTTCCTTGTCACTGTTCTGCATACTTAACAAAGCACAAGCAAAAGTCCCTGGTGGGTATTTTAATGCTTTCACATATTTGCTTATCTAGAGAAGGAAGTAGCTCATTGCGTTTAAATTCTGAGCAACTCTTACAATTTCCACTAAATTTATCACAGCAAATCCAGGTTTTTGGGCTTGGATATTTTTTTTGCCTTTTTTTTTTTTTTTTTTTTTTTTGAACAACACTGCTTAGGGGAAAAAACAAACTTCTTGACAAGAAAAGCTACAGCTTTTATATTTGTTCCCTGAAAGCATCTATTTTAGTTAAATTGTCAAAATATGCCAGTCTCTTGACAGCTAGAAATTATGTGGGTGTCTCATTATAAGGAGAACTATTTTGTTTTTAATTATGGCAGCATCTGGAGGAGTGTCCAACCTTATCAGTAGCTCATGCCTATCTAATTTAAAGAGCTGCCAGCTGGTTCACACTACACACAGGTTTCATTTTCTTTACTGTGGGAAACTGAAGAATTCCACTGAAGCAAGACATGCTGAACAGTGCTCAGTGTTACTTGCTGAGGTATGGTAACATCTTTGTGGTGTTATGATGCACTTCACTGAGAGCTCTTATTAATAGTACTAGGCTGAATTTTTTATGGTATTTGACCAGGCAGCTGTTACCTTGTGTATTCAGATCAATCTTCCAGGAAATCAAGAGCAGAATTAATGTTGTTGCTTCAATGCATATGCCATTCATCCTGAACTCTTTCATTATGAATGTTGAATACTTGTAATTTATGTTATCAATATGTTGTGTTTTTTTGCCTTATACACAAGAGTCTATTATTCTCTATAGACTCTTTGGCTCTTTGGCCACATTAAGACTACAGCTGTAGTCTTTGAAAAATCAGCTAAGCTCCTAAGATTATAACGTACTGGCCAAAGCCTCCTAGAGAAAACTTTCATAATAAATAGCATGATTGTCCTAAGTTTGTTCAATTGCGTTTTTTTCTTGTTGTTTGTTTTCCTCTGACTCTAAGAAACACTCTCAAGTGGGAAGATTCTGTCCACATGCAACACATGCAGTCACAATGATTTAAGCCTTCAGGGCCGAAAAGGTTTAAGATGTCTCTTTCCTTTCTGAAGCTATGAAGACTATTGAATCTACAAGTATCTTTGGAGGTTCACAGAGAGAAAAGCCAGCTTAGCTTACCATTTCCATCTTTCCAGCATAGTTCCTGTTAATTCTTTTTTTCATGTTTTTGTGCAGTCAGGTTTCACAAGCCTCCACAAACAGGAGCTCTAATTATCTCCCACGGGGAAATTATCCCACAGACTGACAGATTTCTTGGTAAGGAGCAAAGTGAATCCAGACCTCTCTGTGGTAAGCCTGCAGCAACGAATTCCCAGTGCGACTGGACAATCAGAGCCTGCTCTCCCTTGATCATCACCTCCATTTCTGAAAACATGTTAACCAGGGAGCTCAGTATAGTGAGCACTAGGACTGGAATCACAGAATCATAAAATCATGGAATCATAGAATGGTTTGGGTTGAAAGGGACCTTTACGATCATCTAGTTCCAAGCCTCTTGCTATAGGCAGGGACACCTCTCTCTAGACCAGGTTGCTCAAAGCCCTATACAGCCTGGCCTTGAATGTTTCCAGGGAGGCGGCATTCACAACCTCACTGGGCAATCTGTGCCAGTGTCTCACCACCCTCAAAGTAAAGAATTTCATCTTAATATCTAGTCTAAATTGACCCTCTTCCACTTTAAAGCCATTTCCCCTCATGCTGTCACGACCTGCCCTTCTGGAAAGACCCTCCGCAGCTTTCCTGTAGACCCCCTTCAGGTACTGGAAGGCCACTATAACGTCTCTGAAGAGTCCCAGCTCCCTCGCCTGTCCTCATAGGGGAGGTGCTCCAGCCGTCTGATCATCTTCCTGGCCCTCTTCTGGACCTGCTCCAACATCACCATGTCCTTTTTGTGTTGGTGGCCCCAGAACTGGATGCAGTACTCCAGGTGGGGTCTCATGAGAGCAGAGCAGAGGGGCAGAATCACCTCCCTTGACCTGCTGGTCGCACTTCTCTTGATGCAACCCAGGACACAGTTGGTCTTCTGGGCTGCAAGCGCTCATTGCTGGATCACGTCGAATCTTTCATCAACCAACACTCCCAAATCCTTCTCCTTAGGGCTGCTCTCAAGCCATTCTCCACCAAACTTGTATCTGTGCTTGGGATTGCCCTGACCCACATGCAGGACCTTGCACTTGGCCTTGCTGAACTTCATGAGATTTGCATGGGCACACCTCTCAAGCCTGTTCAGGTCCCACTAGATAGCATCCCTTCCCTCTAGTGTGTCAACTGCACCACTCAGCTTGGTGTCGTCTGCAAACTTGCTGAGTGTGCACTCGATCCCACTGTCCATGTCGCCTATAATGATATTAAATAACACCAGTCCCAACACTGATCCCTGAGGAGTGCCATTCATCATTCAAATCTTAGGACAAGCTGTACTACGAGTTAAAGGTGTTCTAACTTTCTTAGGATCACATCCTTGCTTCCTGACATCTTGCTAGAGCATCCCAGTGTGAGCAGGGAATATGTTACAAATTCTACTCCTCATACTTGGAATGTTTCATTAAAACCCTGTTTTATTAAAACCCAGTAAAATATTTGCAAAGGCAGAAGGTAACCTTGTGCATAGATGATGACTTTGCAAAGCCTGGAAATAGTGGGAAACCATAAAAAATGACTTGTGGTAGTTCCCCACTCAAGCTTTAAATCTAGCCATACTCTAACAATTCTTATTTAAAGGTGCTGTAAAATCACCAATTTGCATTCTGACCTCTGGTTTTCCTTAAAATATAATATTAAAAAATATATTGCAGTCCATACTTCTCGTATGAGCAGTAATACATGCAATTTATCTTTGGAAAAGATAGTACTGTAAATACAGAAGATGCATACAAATTGTTTCTCTGCATTGTAATAATGTGTGCATGAATAGTTTCTCTTGTCATGCTTGAGCAATCAGAATATTATATTTTAAGAAACATAATTTATTCTTCTATTTGTTTTTTAAAAACCACAAGCAATTATACATGCTTTAACAACCAGTACTGTATAATCTTGTCTTTTATATTTCTGTACTTGAAAATATTGCTTAAGGGAATGAGACTCACATATTTCATCTGAAGCCTCATTAAAAGTGTTCTGGATGAAGCACAAATAATAACTGCAAAGAAGGAAGTTGTGCTACTCCCTCCATCTCCAACCCATCTTCCAGCCAAATATATATCACCATGATATTAAAACATTTTGTATGTTATAAAGAAAATCAGAATAATGCACAAATAGTATTACAATAGGAAGTAGGAAATCCAAACTCTGTGGCACAAGAAACAGCACGCAAGGTAGCTAATCTTTCAGAAACCTTGGTAGAATGAGAAACAGCAAATATGCTAGTTGTTCTAAATGGTAACTCTGCGAGGTAACCTTCACGGAGGGTCACACATAACAATCTGCTGCAACCAGGGATCGATTTTCAGACTTGGTTTTGGATGAGAGATGATAGACAATATTTGGGTAATGTATTTCACTGTCTTTGGGCAAAAACTACTGATCCATTTCCTTCTTTTTATGTTGCAGAGAATGTTTGGCAGGCCATGCCTGAACACTGTGCATTCATCTGGTATAGATAATACTCCCTTGCAGCTACACACACAGTGCCCACTGATAAAGGGAAGTGACAATGTCGGACTATAACAAACTCATTTTCTTTATTTCAGCTGTTCACAGCTTTCAATGTAAGAGTGATGTTTCTCTCATATACTCAGCATAACTTCCAGCTTTTGTCAACTTTTTTCAACTTTTCGGCTTTGAATATAATTTTTTCAGTCTCATATATACCAACAGTTTGGTTAGTTCACGTGAAAACAAGAGGGGCTAAGACTTATTTTTCAATCTATTCAAATTGAAGGGCTAGGAAGCCTGCAGCGTGAGTTTGCATTTCGTTTGGTTAGCTCTTTAAAAATATTAATGAGAAATTAAGTTTCCTCTAGAGAATCCAGTAATACTGAAAAATATCAAATTAATAGAAAGGGAAAAATAAGTTTTCCCTATTTCCTTAAAGTCAATACAATATAGATAGTGGTATTTTAAGTTCCTTCTGTCTATTCTGTTATCTTTTGGACAAAATGATTTATGATCAAAGTTGAGATCAGTTTTGATAGTATTATATGCTGCCCATGACAGTATATTCTGAAGACAGACCATGGAGACATCAAAGAGACTTTGTTGCTGGTACATTTTATGCTGAAACATAACTTTCTCCTGAAAATAAGCTGATACAATCCATTCACATCACATTGGCAACAGAACAGCCATGAAACAGAAATACCATTATTTTCCTGAAATGCTATTTTTTTTTAACACAAAACAAGACTCTTGTGAACACTTACTTTGGAAAGATTTTGCCATGATTTCTATATAGATATGTGAATTCTTCTTGGCTATCTTTCACCTATTTATGTACCCTCAGCCCTTTAGATAAGACACAAAAGTAGAAGTACATGATTTGTCTCCAGTAAAGAAGAAAAATAAATGATCAAAAATAAAATCACAGAATTAAGGAAGTAACAGATATCCTAACTTGCCCACCAGCCCTGTAAGATCCAAATTGCATTTAAAATGCTATAGGCTTGAGATTTCATAACGTTTTCATTCTATCTGTGGTGCTCATTTATGGAAATAAAAGTAATTTCAGATAATTCATGATCAGAAACAAGCATTCAGTGAATTTCTAAGGTAACTTTGTTCAGCTAGAATAGCTTGTATGCCAGATAAAAAGTGTGGGAAGAACCAAAGGACTAGCAGTAGATCTGTATTCTCTTTCATATTTCTCCAGAAGGCTGATGTCCAACATTTATTCCAAAATGAAATTAAACAATTTAGCAATTACCTTCAAACATTTGTCACTTACATTCTTCAACATTTCATAAGACCAGTTATCCCTATCTAGGGAAAGAAATTTCAACCGACAAGTTATACTTCTTCAGGTTCATTAACTCTAAATCTAACACTGTAATATAAATCATTTCCAACCCAATTTTAAGAATAGAATGAAATATTTCAAAAATTCAATTCTTATGTAGCAAAAAATCAGATCCAGAGTTACCACCCCTGCTATTATTAGCCAAGTCCATCTATCCTACATAATCTTAAATCATTTTTAATTAATCCAGATATTGCAGGATAAATTTCATTGCAGATGACCCTTTCTGTCCTATTCCATGTTTCGTATAAAGTATTTTTATTAGTAATATCTCAGACATTGCCACTTTGTTTTCACATTTTTTTTTTACATTACGTTTAAGGAGGCTTTGCTTTCATGGTCTGGATCTGCTCAATAAGAGCAAACTTTAAAAAATTTTTCTAATTACTATACTGTTACTGGTGTTGAAGGGAATAACTGAAAATTGTTTTATGCCACATCTTGTACAATGGACCTTATGCGATGACAGAAACACACAGAGTAGGATTCATTTAGTCTATTTTCAGCTATGCTTAATCAATGGAAAGAGGTTCCTCCGTAGGCCTTACTCTATTCACTTTAGACAAATCCCTAAAATGGAAATATGTATCTATTGATATCTGTCTTTGTCCATTAAGTAAAAATAAAACTTTTCAGACATCTAAATCATATACTAGATTTACACAGCTGAAGCTGGAAGAGGCAAATGATACCTGCAGTTCCTCAATAAATGCTAACAACATTAAATCTCACAGTGATTAACTACCCACCAGTTAAATAAATTTTACTGCAAAGATTGCCCCCTGTAATTGTGAGCAATGATTGTCCCTTGTCATTGTAACACGTTTCTCTTTACTTCTTGATAAAAAAACAGTAAGCATTTAGACATATTAATTAATAAATTAAACTTTCAAACACCTGTTTTAATTTAAATGAATAAAACGTATCTACATAAACCAAAAAATGAGCAAACAAACAAAAAAATCACAACAAGCATCTGGTATCACTCTGTATAAGAATAACTGAGAATGTGCCTCTACTTGGAAAAAAAAGATGGCATGGATGACTGATTCAAAATCCTGATTTGGAACTTTCTGAGTTTTGAAGAGATTTCATTTGAGAATGAGCTGAGTATCGTAGATGCAGAAGACAAATTTTCTTCTATCATTATTAATACTGTATTAATCATCTACATCTCACCCATCTGTAAAGAAAGGAACATTATTCAGACCAATGAAGACTAATTTTTCCACCTAAATTTTAAAGGGTATCCAGAGCTGTTAACCATCAGATAGAATATTCGTCTCACTGGAATCTGGGTTTATTACTCCAGTTTACAGATCATTCTTGAAATCTTAAAAGAAGACTAGAATATGATGGCAAATCTCCATGCGAACTTGAAATAACAGAAGACACTAAAATAAATAACTGAGAGTGATAAAATGTTGTATTATCATCCCCGTTAGCATCTTCCACACTGTGTTACAAAATGAAGAATTTTTCATTTAATTCACCAATCAGTAGAAAAAAGAAGTCATACCTCTGTAGAGCAGATGTATATTGGTTTTCAATGAAGAATCAAGCAGATTACTATGCCAGTTGTATGTTCCAAGGTGTAACTAAATTAATAACTTTCAGCCAAATTCCAGATGGAAAAGCCTGCTATCCTAACAGAAGGATAGTAATAAGGGTCTTAAAAAACATCAGCTGCCTATACTTCTATGCACAGACTTAAAGGAAGTTTTAGATCATTATTAAAGCAGGGAATAAAGAAGGTCCAGATAGTGAATTTTCAGCATTATGTATCGTTCTCTGATCTTCACATTAAAAATTTATTGCGTTTACAAGCCATGAGATTTGAAAGTATGTTTTCTTGGTTTATTAATTTTTATTTATGCTAACAGGGATAATCTCAGTGTCCAGTGGCTCACAGAAAATTACCTACTTAATAATTTGAGTAAGATTGATTTTGGAGACATATTAATAGCCAAAAGAACAAATATACTGACACTACTGCTGACGTTGTAACTGAATTTCATGCCACTGCACCAGCAGGAGGGCAGCAGGGTGTCTCTTTCTCCTCCCTTCTCTTCTCACAGTCCTGTTGGAGTGCAGTGGAGACTGGAGAATCATGCTTGCTTGCATGCTCCTTGGTGTACCCACCCACACCTTCATCTTCCTCTTAGCTCATCCTGGGGCTCCTTCTATAGAGCCCTCTCAAATCTCCTTGCAGATGCCAGATTTATCCATGGTTTCATGAATCACCTCCACTTCCCCTCTTTCTGAGCTCTGCATATGGCAAGTCCCTGTTTCTGATGTCCTAGCAACACTAAGACTATCTTGATTTAGTACATTAGACATGAATTCTAGAAAGTACATGTGTTTTCAAGTAATTTGCTGAAATAGGGTTTAAATATCATTATTTTTTCCCTGGAGACATGCTGTTGTGATTCTTGGCAACATTATTTGTTATTTATACTGCAACATGAGCATGTATCAGTCAACAAACAAATGTTTCAGACTTATTTGAACATCTGCTTAACCTCTTCCATTACTCTAAACCTTGACTGTTAAAATGAAAGAGAGGAAAACAAAAAATGAGAAATAGATCACATCTTGGGGCTAGCAATTGTGCAGCACTGAATATAGATTAGAGTTCTTGATACATCCTGCTAAGTACCACATCAGAGTCAATAAAAGTAAATGGGAGATATGACTGATATTATAAGGACTGGCATCACTGAGTCACTCTCCCAGGCAGCCCTTGAAAAAAGGCTTTTTGCTATCCTGCCACATGGAACTGCTTTTCATCTAGCACTGCAGTCCTCTAACTCCCTTTCAAGTGAGACTGTCTAACCTGTTCCATAGTGAGCTAGGAACTCATCTTCACCTCCAAAATCTCAGGTGTGAGCTGTGATAATCCTATAGTAATTTAACACTGAACAATTTTTAAAATAAAGTTTCAAATTATTATGCTACCTTTATCCATAGCTATACCTTTACTCAGAAGTATACAAATGGCTACATGGAAGACAGCAGCAGTCCTGGCCAGGTAGCAGTAACTGGTTAATTGAGAATATGTGTGAGCGGTACTATGTGCATATACACATGTGACCAACCAATGGTTACTGGAACTAGAAAACACAAGTTTTTGTTCAATAATTACATTCTTCTGAAATATTTTTATGCATTTCATTTTTCCCTGAAAACCAGTGAAACACTGTGTAATTGCCCAGCAATGCCTATTTTGGCAAAACATACAGTGCGAGCAGAAGAAAACAAGCAAGTGATTGAACCACATCCTTCAACCATTAGCAGTCAGGGATGAGGCACTATATCTCTTCAGTGACTTCTGGAGACCAGAGATTTCTTTTCAGAAGGAGGAAAAGCTTTGGCAAATAGAATCCACAATCATTTCCTTGCTCTGTGATCTGATACACAGCTGCAGAGCTACCTTTTCAGCTGGGACAGCGTTGGATCTAATACTTAGATGGATTAATAGATGTAGGGTCTAAAGAAAGTTGTAGATTAGTAGGAGTGTTTTAAATGATGAACCAACCTGTTCTCTGCTTCAAGGTAGGGAGACCAAACTAAGTGTGAAAAAGGGTGGAAGAGATAAGATATAATAAAAATGATTTTTCTTCATAGTTTGATCCTAGGCATCATTCTTAAAACTTACAGCCCAATGAAGTGCTGTCCATGCTTGACACAAAAAAAAAGGTTATCAGTGAAATCATACTTCATTTCAAACTGGTAATCTGCACAGTTTGCAAGAGAAGTAATATGTCTGGTGAAGAGACTCAGATGATTTCTAGCAATTCTTTGTGTTTCTGAAAGAAAAAGTTTATTCTTGAACACCTAGGAAACAATTACTGACTAGGACAGGCTGTTGCATCAGAGAGACAGTGGACTGAGCCTTAGCAATCCTGGTGAGAGATGAAGGTGAACACTTCACTTGCCACTCACTACTTGAGGAAACAGGTTTTAGCAGTCCTACTGTGAAACCTTTAGTTCCTGTTAATGAGGACAGGAGCTTCTTACTTAACTCCACTACGGAAAGGTATATACAGAGATGCAAGAGTGGAGACTCAGCTGGAGGTTACATCTTTCACAAGATCCTGAAAGCATGCTTTCTTTCATTTACCTCCTGGAAAGGAGCCAGGAAGAAGGCTGTTAGGATGCTTCTCCATTCTGGATGAACTGGAAGGGAGGAGGGTCATATTTGGAAAAGCCATAAAAGGAGAGGAAGTATATACTTCTATGATAAGTGACTTGAATTTAGATGAGTTCTTAATTTTGTTTTCTATGATGTATACAAGTATGTACCATGTTTAGGCTGCTTAGGTAGTTTTATTCTTACATGAAGATTCAAAACATGTTTATAAAATAAAATGTGTGTAATTAATTAGATGAAAGTGCACAACATTCAAAGACCAAATATCCTGCGCAGTTAGAATAGAAATGTCCCTATGAGGAGTCAATAAAACTTTAATTTGTTACCAAAGTCAATAAAATATATAGTGTATGTTTTCTCCTGAAAAATTAAAAGACTCTCTGGAAATTCCTGTCCCAAATATAAGTGTGTATTTGACTACTCATGGTACCATGTAATTTATCAAATAATAAATCTCTGCAGAGGACAAACACATTACAGTCAACAAAGTCATGCTGTTGTGAAAAAGCATCACACTGGGAAGTATAAACAGGCATACAGACTGCAAGACATACAGTAATTACTGCTTTCAGCATGGGTGATGCCTTAGGTGATGTACTGTGTTCATTTTGGGCACCACAATTCAAAAATGAAGTGGACCATTTGGACAGCAAAAAGATTGATCAACCATCTAAAAGTTATGACTTCTGGAGGAAGAGAGAACACACCAGAGTTATTAAGTCTACAAAAAGGAAAATTTAGGGGAGACACAGTAGCGGTCTACAAATATGTACTGCCTTCTGTCAAAGATGAATAAGTTACTCTCCTGTCCCTGGTGAACAGGACAGGAAATAATGGCTTTAAATTGCAGAAAGGAAGATTCCACTTAGAAACCTGAGGAGTAAAAATGAATCTAAAGCACACAGAAGTAACATGTTAAAGTTTACTATGACTAAGAAGCTTTAACCAGTGATAACCTGTAGGGAGTAGAATAAATGAATATTTTTCAGGAATGACTTGGATGTGTGTGAAGCTGTTTTGAGGAAAGGACCAACTAAGTGCTGCTTCTCTCCTGCTTTTTTTTTCTAATATTCTGAGATGTCTGACAGTGCATTTGGGTACATTTCATGTCTGGAATAAATGGAGACTGTGATATTCTTTTATCTGATTTGAAGCACAGGCTGCTTGGCTCAGACCAAAGATTAGTTTAGACAAATATTTTGTGTCTGGCAATGGATGTTTAGGAGAAGTGTAGGAAAAAGAACAGGTTATATGTAGAGAAATCTGTATACTTAGTTCCCAACTAGTAATTACTGTATCTGTTTCTAGTTAGACTCTCTGAGCCTAATAGTGTGCATGGGTAATTGTGTTTAACAACATGCAACTGGATTTATCCTCAGTGAATTCATTGCATTACCTTAAATTTGAAAGCTAAAACTTGTGCACCAGCCTAGGACTCAAAGAAACAAAAACTTTCATGCTAAAGAGTAAAAAAAAGTATTAACTGAATATGTTTCATCAGTCCATTTTGAACTTTGAATAGTAGACATAAGTATGAATAGTTTTCCTTCTCCCTTCAGAAATCTGATGACTTTTATTTTAATTATTTTTCTTAACTACTTCACAGATCTATAAAATCAAAAAGAAGCAGACCAGAAAAATATGCTAAGAGTCAAACAATCACAGAATCACAGCGTTGTAGGGGTTGGAAGGGACATCCAGAGACCATCGAGTCCAACCCCCTGCTTTAGCAGGTTCCCTACAGCCCGTTACATGGGAAAGTGTCCAGGCTGGTTTTGAATATCTCCAGAGAAGGAAATTCCACAGCTTCTCCAATCAGCCTGTCCCAGTGCTCTGTCACCCTCAAAGTAAGTAATTTTTTCCTCAAGTACAGCTGGAACTTTCTGTGTTCCAGATTGTACCTGTTGTCCTTTGTCCTGTCATGGGGCACCACAGAAAAGAGCCTGGCCTCTTCCCTAAGGAGTCTAGCCCATTAGATATTTATAAGCGTTGATAAGATCCCCTCACATGTAATTTCCTACAGCTTTGTACAGCATGTAGTGGAAAGTTGTGACAGATTCATCACATACTGAGCAACTATGCAACAAACTGCAGGCAGAAAAGCTACAACTCAGAAATTCCTATCTGTCCCATCATGCTGTATCTCGAGCCATGGCACTATTTGTTACCTTCCTGACAATTTGGTGAAAAAAGTTAACTTTGCAGACTTGATCCTCTTTGTCAGAAAGTGACCTATCTGCCCAAATCATCTTTCAAGATATTAATTGTCCTAAAACCTTTATTCATGTTATTACTTCTGGAAATAAGAGGAAAGTAGAAGCAATTCAGAAGTAATTTTCTCATGAAATTTATCCCACCTTTTAAAATCTCTGCAAAATATAAAATAAATCACAAGACTAAAATTAGCTGCTAGTATTTCTTTCAAAACAAAAGGTACTTTCTGACACCTACACCTTCAACTGAAAATGCTGCTTTTTGATATGTAACTAATTACTTCATTACAAAATAGTTGAATAGCTGCTGTGATGTACAGAAATGGATCATTATTATTGTTTTAGTCAGGAAAAATCCTTATCTGAATTCTTATAAAGCCCAGTTATAGAAGATGTTACTCTACTTTTTCCTACCTTTCTTGTAAGCTCTTCTCATCTGTTACAGTCCGCTGTAAACATCTGGCTGAAATATTTATTTGTTGTGTAACTATTATTATGTATCTTGAATACAAATAAAACTATATTTTGTAAAAAGAGTGGAATCAGAAGAAACAGGTGACCTCAAGAATTGTGTAAACTGGGTTCTAAATATGACTTTATCCTTACAATAGATAAATTTAAGTCTTTATATGGTCACTTTTCAATTTTACACTGCTGAGGACTATAGAGATGCTGAGTTCAGCATTAAAGTTGTAAGTGTGCTCATACTACAGGCAGAGCTCCCACAGAGAGACGTAGGAGGTCCAACATGAACAGTGGAGGTAACAAACCAGTTTCAAACAAAGAAACTACACATAGAGGCAAGGGGAGATTGTGCTTCTGTCATACACAAACTTCCATTAAGGTTACTACGTCCAAAGACATTCTGAAGATAATTGAGAGTAAATGGGTGCATACTTATGTCTCAGAATAGCAAAAAGTGTTTTGCCCTGTTCTACTTGCTGAACAATGTTTGTTGGAGATATTACAGCAAGGTCAAATATTCATATTTCCCACTCCTGCATTTTAGGCACTGTATTATTTCTGCTGATGTTCACCAGTCTTTTGCATGAAGATAAAGTAGCTGAACAGCAGGAGGAAATAATATGACTGTTTTGATATTGAAAAATGCTCATTATGGAACTAAGCATAAAAATATCAGTTGATTTAAATAGTCAGAACGTAACTCTGGATGAAACGTAAAAGCACCTAGGCTAAAATGCAACAGCTACATATTCTGTTAGAACAATGCCTTTGTTTAAGTTAAAACTGTGAAATCTGCCTGGATCTATTAGTGACAGATATATATTATTATAAGGCTGAATTATATAATAAAGATCAATCATTTGTTTCTTTTATTGTTTAAACTAGTAAGCCTTGAATGCTTGTGAAGAGTCTAAGGGAACAGGAGTCATTTGTGTCAGTAATTCAACATCAGATTTTGTGAGTAAGGATAAATGCAGCATTCAGTTGTGAAAACCATACACAAAGGCCAGACTGCTCCAATATATTCCAGTTTTACTCCTGTTCTATCACTGAATCTGGGATATACTACTTTCTATAGAATCACTGTAGAGTCTGGTAATTTTCATTCTATCATGTTATATTAACAGCGTGTCCTTCCCTGTATCTTTGATTTTGATGTTCGTACATCAGCATCTTTAATATTTTTGGTTTGAAAACAAGAATCCAGGATGTGTAGAATTATAGTGTATCTCTCTGAATTCTTTAAATAAATGTATTCTGTCACCTAGTGTCATCACATAAAGAGTTTCAAAAATGATAACAGGTTCCTGTTGTGAAGTGATAAACTTCCCAAGATTATTGAGTTATTTTTGATTTGACAGAGGACAGCGAATTAGATGTCAAAATGATGACATCCTCAAGACTTCTTTCTTCACCTACACACATCAATTATGCATTTGAAACATGGCAATCAGCTTTGATTTCCATCTTGCAGTAACAGTTGAAATTAGAAAAGGATTAGTGCATGCATGAGGGAGAGAGAAAGAGAGAAAGGAATTGTCCTGATAGGATAAAATCAGAAAAAAAAGATGCAGATGACAGAAAGGAAAACCAAATTGGCACCTCAAAGATATTTATTCTTACTTTTGTGTCTTATATTATCCATAGCAATAAATTAATTACTGAGTTTAAACTAAAATTTCCACTTTCTTGTTGTGCAGAATTAGTGGCATTATTACTTTTCTCTGCTAGTATAGGAGATTAGACGAAAGTTATAAGAATTAACACTATGTAATTATTTACAAGTAGCAATCTGTGCTAAATAGGTTTAAATATGACTGCATTCATAAACACATGCCTTAACAAGTTCCTCCTCGGTGTGAATTTTAACTCCCTTAAAATTTGTTTTACTAACATTGGAATATCACAGCAATTTAAGAATATTCAGAACTCTGAATATTCATGCTCTGTGTGTTGGATTAGTAGCTATAATCATAATTTGGTGTTGTTTTTCAATCTGAATACAATAAAGCCAAGAGGAAGCATAAACAAGTCTTAGGGGTAGGAAAATAAGCACACAGAAATTAAAAGAGAGATGTTTCTTAAAGAATGTTGAAATTTAATGTGATAAAAGATAGAATATGTGAATGTAATACTGTATTTAATATTAAATCTCTATATTTTCGTTCTTGAGTTCATCAAACTGGAAGTCGATTTTACGAGAGCTTAAAATCTACCCTTCCAGCTGTCTGCAAAGCCTTAGGATTTATGATAACACGGAGTAATAGGAGTTTCCATTAAACTGTAAATGCTGCCACTGTGCCAGATTGATCCCACAGACTTAATAACACCACCACCATAGACAGTGTTACAGTTATTATCACACCACAATTGTTGTGCATCAATTCTCTACATGGGAAAGTGAGTCAGAAATTTTTTAAATGTTTTTTTTAAAGTAATTGTGAGAACTGCAATTAGACTCCCAAACTTGTTTTCCCATGTTTCTTCATCTAGGAATTAGAAACTTATATTTATCCATGGGCTGCCAGACAGATATAGTGATCAGACAGTTGGACCAACATTTCTAGATACAGATGAACTTCCTGTGCCTTCTGAGACACTGAAAATAATTTGAGGGCAATTAAGAGAAGATATATCTAGGCAATTCAGTGTACAAATTCAAAGCCTTATTAACATGGCTGTTTTCTGTTCAGATGACCACTACTATTTTTTCCTTCTTGGAAGTAATATAGGAAGCAGTTCAAGTCTCCTGCATCCAAGTATCTATGAAGTCAACATGACAGCTGAATTTACATGCACAGAAAGAATACAGTTGTAGAAAATGTGGGAAAAAAGTGGAGGCAGTTTTACCTTTGCTGCAGTAGGGATACTCAAATCTCAGAAAAATATTTCAGTACTAATATTTACACATTTCTCCATTTTGTCTTAGTAAAAGAAAGTTGAATGAGAATTTACCCCTAAGTATTTAATGTCCATATTATATCCAAATTAGTGTAATACAGAAATTATGTCTCAATGAAACATATATTTGACAATGAAAAAAAACGAAGGACTTTTTTTTTAATTTTAAGATTAATCGCGGATTAAATCTTACATTATACATCACTGTCAAGGTGAAGTTCTTCTCTCAGGAGTTCATGGAAAATGATATGGAAGTAGAAATAAATTTGAAAATCAGATTACTCTTCATCAGAGCATATGCGGTATTTGACCAAGGTCTGCTATTTATGTTACCACATGGACAGGCTGCACACATACAGTGTATAGGCTGATGGTACATTGAAAATAAAGCCTTCTCAAGTCTAGGTCCTTCGTGTGATCTGAAAAACTATATGTGAACTTAAATCCACAGTGGAAACAACAGAGTGAAATCTGATTAGAACATATGAAGTAATTAAAATATGAACAATAAGATATAAAGTAAGCTGATATTTTGGTAGATTTTCATTTTATTTTTGTTTTTAAGATAAAGAATCATACCCAAGAGAAAGTGTATGAAATAGGGGAGAAGAAAATGAACGCATGATTAGAGGAATCAAAAAACAGTCATAGCCGAAGGTCCTTCTCAAGCAACAGTCCTATGAAAATGAATTTGTTCACCTATTTCCTATAAACAATTAAGTAGTCATTTATTTGACTACAGAGCACTAACTAAATACAATACGGGTTTTCACTGCTACCAGCTCAGCAGAATATCACATAATACACTGTCTTTATCATTACATTGCACTCTGATTACATTGAAAGTAATGTATTTGCATCAAAACGCTCATCATTATAAACCTTTCTCAAAATCATGAATAAACAAGTTCTATACTGAAAAAAAAATATTGAAAGCAATGAACCTATCGATATTAGAATGCTTTCATTTTAAAATATGAAATACTTCAATTATTTCACTGTACTCCCTTGGAGACAAATTTTAAATGACAAAAGCCTTCATGGCTTCCAAAATTAACTGATTCTCTTGTTGGCAGTCAAAGCCCAGAAGTCAGCTATTCTTTCTGTGAAAATAAGCCCTCCATGTTCTGGAAGGAGAATGGCTGTACTGAAGTAGACGAGTGTCAAAAGACACTGGTGACTTCATTTCCTCTGTTAATTGATTGCAGTGAATCATCTGAGAACTGTCCTACTTTCTCAGTTTGGTAATAATTAGCTTCTGAATTACCTACTAGTATACACTAGTGACAGCAAGAGCAAATAAAGTTTTTATGAACCTCACATTATATTTGAAAAACAGGCTGGGGTGTCTTTCTAGAAGGTATGGTATAGAAAATACAAATTAACTGGTGTCAGTGCAGCACTAACTAACTCACTGTGTCTTCTGACAGAGAGGAAATCACAGAGCCTTTAAATTCTGCTTATCAAACAAACTGTCAAAACTGAACAGAAAACAGTAGTGGGCTACTGATGCAGGGAAAGAAATAGAGACAAAGACTACCTTATATTCATGAAACCAAGGTAAAATGCCAGAAAATATAAAGGTAAAGAAAAATAATGAATCATAGCTGATGTCTGCAAAAACATCATACACAATTCATGCTATTGACAATCATCCCAAATCATTTCAAAAGCAACTGTGTTAAAACTCTACTGCGTGAGGATTTCACATGACATTCACCTGAGGATAAATTAAAAATTATTAATTCATAACTTTTATACAGCACACAGAGTATTTTCAACTTTTTGAAGTCTATCTGTTTATAGCTTTAAGTTTGTACTGTCAAGGAAGTTAGCATAAACTAACAGGGCTGATAAAGCCAAGATTTTTTAGGAGCAGAACTTGCTGATCTGGCTTCTAAACTAATTGTGTATGTGCTTTCTTGAAGAATTAGCCAGTAATTTCATAGATCCCTGAAACGTAAAAAGTAGAGAACTTTTTATAGACTGAATTTGGTCAATGGCAATATAGAAGTGAGAGAATGTCAAAGGTGAATGAAGATAGTATTAAAGTTATCCTTCATTGTTCATTTAGATTGCATTTGAAGATTTGTTTTTCTTAACAAAGGTTCAGTAGGACATGGCCTGTCAGTGCACTTTTAAACCATATACAAATGTAATCACACATTAAAGCAACCCTTTAATGTACATGACAGATAGAGGAATACGCATTCTTACAGTTTCAGAAATTCTTTGTATGCCGTTTATCTCTTTATTATAATTAATATCTTGCTATCTCTAATAGCTTCACTTCAGGAAAGGTTTTCATTTCTCCCATCTCAATCAAAAGAGACAGTATCTTCCTTATGCTTGGTATTACAAAAATTGTTTACTGCACTTAAAATCACAAATAAAATAATAGACAGAAAGTAAATTAAATAGTATGTTGAGCAGATTGCTACTGTGTTTTTTTCTGAGTAGAGTCATAATGCTCAGATATAACATATATTTTACAGGTTTCTTCCTAAATTTATTAGCTCTCAATGAATGAACAAAATCCCACGTGAGATTTTAATCTTTTCTTATTTCATCTGGAAAGGTTCATTATAACAACTGTGGGGAGGAAAAAAAAAAAAAAGTGTTTCTAGACCAGCTTCTTTTGGACTTAATGCCGTGTAAGTTTCTAAAAAGGCATTCATAATTCAGTACCAGAATTTAGGAAACCAGGGAAACCAGCTGCATACTTGAATTGTTGCTGCATTATTTGAAGCTAATTCTCCTTTGTCTTAAGTATGACTAAAACAAACAAAAAACAGGCTTCGAAGTTTTAAAAGCAGGATAAGTTGAATCAGAATTACATTCTCAAGTGCTTCTGTTTTGATTGCTAAATCAAACACTTATCTGTGTACCACAGACAGTCAGACCAATAGTATATTGCAGGTCTAGAAACCTAGATAATTTTAGAGAGTTGTTTAAAGTCTTTATGAGTGACAGCCTTTTCCTAAGTGTTCTTTGCGCTCAATTTAAGCTAAAAGCAGTGACTTTTCTGGATTTGCATGGTAATAGCAAGAGAAATACATCTCCATGGGTTCTAACTGCTTAATTTACTTAAACTGTGATTTTTAATTCCAGTATGGCTGGCTATTCCATACAGGTAATGTTTTTGTAAGAGAGATTTGCAGTACTAATCCATTAAATGCCAAGAATGTCATATATAGCATCATTAACATTCCCCAACATCAGAATATATCATAATCTATCAGAATAGCAGTATGCTTTGTATTAAGGTAACATTTCACAAGATAACCTTGCACATACTATACTGAATCATGAAAAGATATTGCACATTTGTGAGTCAGCTTCACACTGGAATTTCATTTTAAATACCTCTATCTCCTGTAAACAAACATATAATCACACATATTTACTAGGAACCTTATGCTTGCCTTTTCTCAAAGAACAATTAGCAATATTCAAAGGGTTCAAAGTATGATGACTGACAGACTAAGAAATTCTTGAGGGTGATTGGAACCAGATGATCTTTAGGGTTTTAAGATCCCTTCCAACCCAAGCCATTCTATGATTCTATGATTCTATGATTCTATGATTCTATGATTCTATGATTCTATGATTCTATGATCATTTCCAGTTCTGCGTGTACAACACATCCTATGGGGTTCTGACTAGCCTCTTTGGAGTTAAAAATCCTGGTTTAGCTGCACAATTGCACAGATATCCTTATTTTGAATTTTGTATGACAGGTAGGAGATAAGAGGCAATCCTCCTTACAGGTTCTGCTTAGGATATATTTAGGCTGCTGAAGCATCCACTGATCCATGCCAAGGGGATGGGAAAGCAAAGCAAAGCAAAACAAAACAAAACAACAAGCAAGAATGTGGATATGCTAAAAATCAAATTGTTCAAACTGGTTTTATGAATGTTTCTACAGATACAGATTTATACTAAGTCTGGACATACAAAATCTCTTCACCAAAGCATACCTTGAACTTTGCAGGATAAGAAACATGATTATTAGCATTTTGCATGACAAACTTAAGCTAGCTCTGAAGCAAGAATAGTGTCCCTTGTTATGAAGGGGACACTGCTCTGAACGGACCATACGCCTCCAATAGGATTGCGCACTTCCAACAACTGACTCTAAAACTGTCTAACATTTTCACTTCTTGATTTTATGTACAGTTCTCATAAGGGGAAGAGTGGTGAAAAATAAGATCATTCACTCTACTGAATATGGTGTTAGTGGAAAATCCAGGCATTTTCTTTCACAGTATCACTAACCAGAGAGTAATCACAACCAGCTACAACTTCTGTTTTTTTCCTGGCAAGGAAAAAAAGCTTCTGAGTTTGGAAAGCTGAACTGGGTGCTGGGGCAGCAGCTTTGCCGTTTGCCAGTTCCAGAGATCTGAAATTATCCCGAGCAGCAACTGGAGTGAGAAGAAACAACAGGAATGCTGAAAACCCATGGACTACATTCACAGAGATAACCCCATCATAAAAGGTTTTGCTTGGGATAAAATCATAAAGGCCCTGGATCTTCTACACAGCACAAGTTGGCACAGTCACTGCTTTCTGTCATTTCACTACTGAGTCCAGCAGTGTGACTCAGCTTCCAACAGTCTTTTGAGAGAAATATTATGGCTCTGAGCACTTCTGGCTCTAAAGTGGAATGCAAATTTTGATAACCTCCTGGCAATGGGCATAACGTGCCCTCTCCCATGTGGGCAGAGAGAGCTTCAGACATTTTGTGCTGTAGACACTTCCAGATGGCAAATCTTCAGATGCTCCTGATTTCTAAGATACACTGGATCAGTGAACTGTTGTGGGAATTCTGGTTTGCATGACTGTAAAACTGTAGAGTACATCTAGTTTATCATCCAGTGGTCAAGCTGTAACACAGATGTGTTGTAGCCAACAGTTCACCAGTACAAAGACCAGCAGTGCTTGTGAAATGCACATCTTCAGCTGGCTTCTGGACAGTGTGTTTGAGCTGACCTGCCTGATATCAGGGAGGCAAGAAGAGGTCTGCACTGCTTGTGCTTTTGACTTGACTGGTCCCTCACTGCTTGTGAGGGATGCACAAGTCCTGACAGAGCAACAAAAACTAATGAAAATAAGTCAAAGAGAATAATACAGAGAATATGTGGAGTATGTTTGAAGTTCAGCCCAAGGGATAAAGGGAGGAGAGTGGCAAGGCGCTGTCTCCTCTAGAAAGATGAAACTGGTGCCCCTGGCAGTTTGGGTGAAGAGCCCTCTGCTTGCTCTCTCCTGCACTGTGCAGGGCCAGTTCCGCAGCTGAGGATTCTCTGGTAGTCTTTAAGAAGGTCATGCCTAGTGGGAGCGTATCAGCAGGTCAAACAGGGAAACGCTCCTTTCTTCTTGATTACATTGGTTTTTTTTTATTGTTTACACTCAGTTGTAACTCGTCTTCTCATCTACCAGCTAGAGCTACATAGTTGCTATTAATTCCATATTAAGATAATACAAAATAATTATTGGAGAACTATTAGAAAATAGAAGAGGCTCTGCACAGACTCTCTTTTCTCTGCATTTGTTCACTAAAATACCAATTACACTTTTTGACTGTGAGTGGGAAAAGGAGAAAAGGAAATAGGAAAATGAAGTTTTTGTGGCATTAAGACATTTAAAATGCTAAATTCCTTTACTATCACCCTTATTTCCCTAACACTAACATGAAAGTTTAGTATTGCTAAAAAAAAAAGAAGAAAAAGCTCAAATGGAAACACCTTAAAGGAAAAGACAGAACATAAAAACAAATGCATTCATGCAAGTACCTCTCTTATCAGTTTTGAATTACAGTGACATGCTATTAGGGGCTGTTGAAATATTGAAGAAAGCTGCATACCTCATTTGAAGTCAAAGCAGATGTTTTAATCAAGTATGGTGAAATTTTTAATGCTATCATTCATTAATAGGATGTCAGTTTTATGTCTCACATCCAAACGACAGCTGCCTCAGTGCAGAGTGGTGCTATTCAGGTGCCAGAGCTGAGCTCTGGCCTAGCCTTCAGATCTGCTCTGTGTCTGTGCCTGGTGATTTCCAAAAACGCAGAAGGCAATTCATGAGGAAACAAAATGGCATGGTTTTAATGAAAGGGGATTAGAGATTCTAGGTCAGGTAATCAGAGCAAAAAGGGGTCCCTCCTGATTTTGATGAAGTTTCTGGGAGCTAAGTGGTACAATAAAGAATGAATTTTGCAATTGTCTCTCTCTCTCATCATTAGATTAGTGCTGAAAAATGTGACACTTTAAAAGGTTTATTGCTGCGCTTAGATCTGTAGTGCTGCTGCTAAGTGGATTCTTCTCTTGCAGAAAGAGCAATGCAACAAGGAAACTCATGTTTCTTCCTTTTCAAATCGCAGCTTTAAATCCATTCATAGTTCTAATTCTAGACCCTTATTGGGAATAGAGGGTTGACCTCCACACTCACACATATTTCATTTTCCATGATTTCAGTGATATTAACAGTTGTGAGTCAAGAATCAAGCCTTCATGTAAAGTCCTTTCACATTACATCTGCATTTCATTGTCTTGTCACAAGTGCAGATTTTGTTTGCACATATTTCAGCAGGGAGATATGCTGCATGTTTTCTCTTTATAAACCCTTTCTTCCTGATTCCTCATCTAACAAATGAATTCCATTTCAAATCTCTTGCCTAAGAAGCATGAGATTTAATAAACTCTTTTCTAATCTCTTTGTGCTACAGGAATATATCTTTCACACTGTATTTCTGGAGATACTTCTTATTCAAGCTACTTTTACACTGAAAGGTTGATGACAAGAATTTTGGTTCAAAGCAGCTCCATCTTGTGATCACAATTCTCTTTAATGTTAGCAGGAAAATTTTACTGCTCATGTCTTAAACCTATATGAAAAGTAGGCAGTAAGTGTTAAAAAAATGACTACTCTTGGAGTCCATTGTAACATTGACTGAATGAAGCACAGGAATGAAAAAAAATCCAAACTATGTAATATCATATTAGCAAACTCTGAAACTAGATATAAGACAGATATCCTCTCGGCCTTACAATGTGCTGTCAAGATACAATCATTTTTCTAGGGGTGTTAAAGTACATTTCAAAACCAGTCTGATTCCTATTCCATATATAAAATATGCTTCGATTTCTTAATTACACCCATATTTGTAGAAAGCCAGTTTATACAGTTTATGTCTCCAGTTTAACAAGGCCTGAGTTCTCTTGGAGAGTGAGAAAAGGAGAGATATTGGTTGTCTGATGTTGGTTGTGAGTGAAGGAGAATCAGTGGAAATCTCCACATTGACTTCAGTCAGATAGATATGTTCAAGAGAAGGAAAACATAATTTTGCTTTGGTAACCATAATATCTTATACCTAAGAATAAGAGAGTAGCTTCAAGCAACTAAGTTTTATTTTAAGCTTAGAAAAACAACTTATTTTCATAAAAGGGAGCATAATAGCTTGCTTGATAGCATTCTGTACTGGAGCAGAAAAAATCCATCTGTCTTCCAGTGACTTTTTCAGGCAAATAGAAGAGTTCTATATTGTTAAAATGTGCTTCAGAATGACAGCACCTTCTCTTAGTTTTATAGCTTCATGGACCAAACAGGTTGGTTAAAGGAAAGTCAGAAAAAAATACTGTTATCATTTTGAGATAAAGCAGAAAAAGGCCCCAAAGTTTTGTTTGTTTTCTAATTACACTTTGTTTTTTCATCAGGAGGGAAAAATGGGACACTGTCACTTTTTGACTTGTATTCTTTAATTTGATTTATTCATCTTACTCCCCAATAATTTCTCATGGGAGTATAGGATTATAATTCAAGATTCTTCCTCTTTCATGGCATTACATGCACACACATGCTTTAGAATAAGCACATTCCTCTTTCTAGTGATGAAAATGTGCAGTCCTTATATCTACATCTAGCCATCTTCAGTCTCAGATGCTGTCAAAATCTGTTCTTTGATTCCTAATGGCACTGACACAGCTTGAAAAATTTGGTGGCTTGCAGGGAATGATAAAAACCCCACAGAGAGAAAACAGCTCTCATGTGGCATTAATAACAAGAAACTCTTTCATAGTTCAGATTTACTCACTTAAGCCAATCAGCTATGGACATTCGAAAAGACGTTTATTGACAACTCATAAACAAACAAGCAACAACAAAAAAACATGCAATTTTCACTAACTGAGATTGTTACTAAAAGGTTTTGATATTATTTTTTAAGTAATGCTTACACAAGTTAAAGAAATTGTGGAAGTAAGTGCAAAGTTGTTCCATAAGTAATGCATCTTTCCCAAGAAATTCAATCCAAGTAAAATCTAGGATCAATTTTTTTTTTCCTCTACAATTTTGAACTCATTCAACTTCAGCACAGGAGTAAGCATAATACTGATCAGATGTAATGAGTCTAAGAAATGCACAGTGAATGCATGGCACTATCTTTTTGGTTATTATTGTTCTAAAGAATTCACAAAATCCAACATATACATGTTAAGTTTAGAATATTACAGTGTACCAGCTTGCAGAAACAACAGCATTTTTCCTAATCTTTCTCAAATTAGGCAACTTCAGCTCATCTCCCATGTGCTGCATTTCCTCCCCATGCATGCAAAGTAGGGGTGATAAGTTCCCAGCAGTAATGCCACTATCCAGTGAGTAGCTTGAGATGCTCAGGGTGATTACCACAGTGGAATACAGTTGCAAGGACAATAAAGTAGTTTTTTACTTTCTTAAAATGTGGGAAAGGAAATAGGACAGCCAATAAAATCTTAAAATACTATTGCCCCTTCTACTTCAGAAAGATGAGGACTAACTTGTCTGAAATTAGAGTTCTCCATTAGTAATGGTGTAAGTGGATTTCATACTCTGTGTTCACCTTAACCTGATGAGGCTCCATCTCTATCCATAAGCCTCTCTGCCAATTCCCCTTGCAGCTCAAAGCTTAATGGACCATTCAGGAGCTAGACTGCTCTTCTCCGGTCCTACAAATAATAATTTCTAAAAGCGTTGGACTTTTATCCACAGGTATTCCCCTCTCTACAGCCTGATAATTCACCTCTAATTACTGCTGCATGAACACCACCATTCTCTTAGGTTCAATTCTATATCCCTTCTCCTTTGTGCTACTCAGTACATCAGAAAATCAATAAATGGCTAAGGCAAGCTCTTCTGCAGCTCAGCCTTCCCCAGATTTATCCCTCCTTAGCAATTCTAATGTCAGCTTTTCCCTCCTCTCCCCAGCCTTTGAAAGTAACCATTTTTATTCACGGTACCTGCTCCGATTTCAGGTGTTTTGTGAATGCCCTTGAATTTAACTCCTCTGTGGTCATATGGTATTTCAAAATCCCAGAATTTAAAGCCCTAATTGTTGCAGAAATGGTGATGCTATTCTGTAATTTTTCTTCTGTTACATTGTGTCAATTCTCACAAATTGAAAACAAGATTTGTACTGATGTAATTCTCTGTGTGGTTTGAATCTATGATTTTCATTACAGGAGAAGCAATAGACGGTGAAAACTGATCAGCAAAGTGATGACTGTAAAATGTCTGGATATAAACAAAAAGTACATTTAGACAGTGAGATATTTCTCATTTACCATTACTAAAAGGTGAAAAAATAATAATCAAATCACATGTAAAAATTTGTCCTTGCAACATAGTAATGATTACCTATTCTGAAAGCTCATTTATTTTAAGTGTACTCATTTTTAGTAGACACAGGTTCAGGCCAACCGTTTTTAAGATGAAGCCCTAAAAATACACTGATGTCAATCTTGAAAAATGAAGATTTCTAAAAAAAATTTCCTCCACATAAACCAAACTCATCTTTTCATATGGGGAGTCTTAAAGAGAGAGAGAACTAAGAGCTAAGTAAAACAACTTCATTACTGATCAAGGATCTCATGATGTTTGTGTTTTTTTTCTGTATGTAAATTTTCCTGTGATGTGTATGTATGTTTTCTGCTATTAACTATTAAAATATCACATAATGCACAAATACTTCTGATACATTTGTGTATATGTAAGCTCTACCTTTCTGCTAATGTTTCTTGGAAAAGACTTTATGTATACGACTAGTACATGGAGTAATTATCCACCTGAGAGAATTTCTGAAACCGGTTGTACCCTATTATTTCCCCCAGTGCTCTGTGGACACATGTTTTGTGTCAGTGTGCTCTGTTCAAACAAGTGAGATCACACTGAAGCTTGGCATCTTGCCCCAGAGGTCAAGATCTCAGTGCTGCAAGAGAGCAACCCCAGGAAATTGAGATGCAAATAGCCTCCATCAACTCCATGTGGAGAACAAGGCAATAGCTTGCAGATGGAGTCTTTTCTTCATGACACTGGAAAGCTACCTCTTGGTCTGTGTACAAGCAGATTGAAAAATGGCTCAGTTCCCAAGGCTGTTAGCTGCAGATGACAGTGACCACTTCATTCCTAATCAGTTTACTAGTCACCATGGAAGAAATGTTTTTCCATTTTTTACCTGGGCAGATGAATTAAAATAGAATTTGTAGAGCTGAGCTTTTAAGTTGTGAGAAGAAAATCTGAGAAGCGCAATAATAATACAATTAAAAACACCCACAAAGAAATCTTGCACATTAGAGAACTATAGAGAAAGTGCGAAGAGGAAAGCCTCAGCCAATACTGAGATAATAAATTTAACAGAATCAAATAAAACTGTAAAGGCACAGTGTCAATAACAAACAGCAGAGATACTATGCAACACTGCTTATCACCAGCACACCACTTACAGCTGGGAAACCAAGAAGTCTGCAACTGAAGTCCAAAGCAAAGCACGAAGCCAAGCAACAGTTGTTTACTTATTTGTTCTTTCTGTAAATAATTAGCCAAGATTTCTTTTCCTTGCACTTGAATGGATATTTCTTAACTAAGGTATCTTTAATGAGAGAGAAAGGTAGTCTCTGTCTCTTTTTTTCAGATTAAACCTCTTCCAAGCATTTTGTTTTGGAAAAAGATGGGGGCTGCTTGCTAATTTGTCCCCAGCTTTCCATCTTCCTCAGATTTGGTCTGTAGTTTCATCTGGGGGGAAGACAGGAGCTGTTCTTCACTTGCCCTTTCCAACATCAGACAAAAAAAAACATTTCTGCATACATTATGTGGCACAGAATATTTTGTGAATTATTCAGAAGTGGCCACATCTCACTGGCAGAGAATAATCTTTATGTGGCTGAAATCTGAAAAGCAATTTCTCTGTGTAGCCATTTTTGTTTTTAGCTCTGCACCTTTCACTGGTCTTTGAGTACACTGTAGTCCTTTAGAATTACAGTTCTTGCAAAACTGTATTTTCATTGTAATGCCCTTTATTCTTAAGAAAGATGAAAGGAAATGCTAACCAGAGCCAATTTGTCACACAAAGAGAGCTTATACTCTCAGTTAAACTCATCAGATGAATGTTAAATACAAGGTAGAGTGGATACTTTTCTGATGGCTTCCACAAAACCCCAAACGCATCATCTAATCCTGTTTTATAGTGTGACCTGCTCCTGTCTCAGTAAGGAACTGTTCAAAGTACAGATCTTAGATCCTGTCACACCACTGTTTCAGGCAGGACACAGCTTTGGTTTTGGTTTTGGAGAGTGATATGAGGCCTTAAGCCACTGGCTGTCCCTGCCAGGCCCGTTTACTGAGGTCCTGAGGCAGCAGGCTCAAGCAAGCCGCAGACATGGGAGCACATTCATGTCACCCTAGGCTACACACACCCAGCCCACAGCAGACAAATATCCCATAGAAATAGCTGTAAAAAAACCCTGCTGTTACACACAGCTGCAGCCCCAAACCAGTGATGGAGACAGGTATCGATTCTGAGCTACTTTCACCTCTAGATTGTTACAAACAGAAAGCGAAGGTCACTCTTTCCATTTGAGTCTTTAAGGTATGCATGCATTGGCATGTGCATATTTTGAGACAGCGGCTGAGGAAAGTAGATAGACGGGTAGGAGAGAAAATCATTGTAGCACAATAGACATTGTGCAGTTGGTATGGTTTTAAATTTCCTCTTTATCTCTTTAATGATCAAAATGATCACTAACACATAATTGTGAAGAATGAATTAAAAGAAAAAAAAGTGCACATAATTTTTTTTAGGATGAAAATTGTATTTTGAAGTGCTTTGCATAGGAGGCATGGTCATATACAGAACTGCGGTTTTAAGACAAGATTTTGTCCAGAGGTGGACACTGAAAGGAAAAAGGATAATTCTTAGACTCTGCTGACATTGCTCTATAGTTTCAGTGACAAAGGGTTTCTCTGAAATACTGCACAGAAAACTTTGTGCTATCAGGGGGATCTACTGTTCAAAAGTGTATACTTTAAATTATAGCATATAAAAGAGTATTATACCATTTAAATATAAAATATAATAAACTATTTAAATTCTGCTGAATTTTACTGAACTTGATATTGTAATTGAATTAGTATTGTAATTCTATTAAATGTTGTATACAAAACACTACATTTTGGAGAGCTGTGTTCCGTGCCAGAGCTAGTAATTTCCTGTTCTTATGTTAAAAAACAACATATTCAAAGATGCCAGAAGCAAGACACACAAAAAAAAGTCTTGTCCAGTTCTCGGTATGAAATAATAAAATAAACATGAAATAAGACTAAATCCTTTTATAAAATACTCATAAGAGACTTCATTTCCTGAAGTTGCAGTTTCTGTAGGGGGTGACTATCCTTTTAACATCTGCCAGCCTTCATTGTCATATTGCAGAAACACATCTTTATGTATAAGCAGGGAAAATGACTGACAAGGTCTGTGCCAGTATGAAAAACTCTTTGATCTTTTTGCCCAAAAAGAGTGATGAAAAAACAACACTAATTTGCCTTTTGTACTTTCTGGTTGATGAAACATTACCAGTTGTCAAAGGATTTTTAAGTATTCATGAATACCAGTGCTCTACAACATGGATAATACAAGTGCCCTCGATTATTTATAACCTGAGACGTCAAATTTGAGGCTCTGAGCCAGCCAAGTGTTTAGTTTACATTCTGGCTCTTTATTCTGTTTTGCTTTTTGCTTATTTGTTTCTCCAGAAGAGATTGCCTTCTGCTCCTGAAACGAATTCATTGCTGAGAAGCATTTGTAAATCAAAGAGCAGTCTTGTTTCCTTGCTGTCTTTCTCTCACAGTGTGTCATTTTAGGCTGACTATGCTCTGTTCACATGCATTTGAAGTTTCTCTTCAGCTGTACCAACTGAAGGGCATGTCATTTTGTTCATTAAATAGTAGGTCTCTGTTTCCAAAACTTTCCAGTTAGTGAGGGAATGGTATCTCACTAACAAACTTTAAATCTTCCTGTATTAACAGTGAGCAAAACTGTTTATAAGAACCCTAATCATTTTCTGGGGTTTGATGTAATTTAAAATTTTATTCCCAAGCTCTACAAAGATGGTATGAAAGACACCAGTTAGATCACAAAATGTAGAACATGTCCATAATTGAGGATCATATTGTGTGGTGCTTCTCTCCCCATCTTTTCCCTGCATCCCTTGCTCATCTTGAGCACTTTTCTAGTCTCCTTAAATTTCTCTCTTTGCATAACATCTTAAAAATGAAGCTCATAACTGTAATCTCGTTTCCCTATTTTGTGTTTTCTGCAACTCCATTATTAATCACTACAACTACTTTCTACTCTTGTCACTATAACAGTCCCAAAAGATATTTTTTACTTTCTCAGTTTTTATGTCTTCCGTTCTGAATTCTTATTTCTCACAGTTGTTTGTTAAGACTTGATTTCCTCATGTCCACTGATGCAATCTCTACAGTTCTCTTTGTCTCTCCCTCTTCTTTCTGATATCTTTGTCTGAACATGAGATTTTCTAATCAACCCTGATTTCATTCACATGTGTTTTGCAGTTGCTTCGTAGGTCTCTCTGAAGCATTTTCCATAGTTTGAATACTTACAAGTTCTTTCCCTCTTTCCTGTGAACTGTCCAATGCTTAATACAGTATGAATCCGCAGGACATTTTTTTTTTTTTTTGTATTTCAGTCATTTACATGAGGAAATCAAAGTATCAAATTTGTATCCATAGATCTATTTCAGGAAACACAAGTGACTGACATTTTTGGAGAACACTATTGCTATATCAGATTTCTTCAACATTTATTAATGAGTGTGAAAGTCATTGGAATGAGAGGCAGGGGGATAGGACTGCAGAGAAAACTAGTATAGAGCAAAATAGATGTCTGCCCCATGACCAAATATTTCTCTTTTTAAAAGTGAAAAGGTTTATTTCTGGTTATTCTACAACACTCATTAAAATCTATTCATATTTTTTGTGAAGTTTTAATAGGTCATTTGTGTTTATTACCTTGTTATGTTCCATTACATTTTGCTTTATTTGCAGACTGTGTTGTATCAGAACTTTTTATAAATTATTTTCAACTTGCAATGCCTGAAGGCAGCCTGTTCTACAACCATTCCAGAAAAAAACTGCTTAATTAGTTGGCTCTCTTCATACTCTTTTTTCCTATCTTGGCTTTCTCTCTGATAAACTTGATGAATCTCACACAAAGCATAATACTGATGCTGTGCATGATTTGAAAGTGTTTCATTTCATACACAGTGTTGTGACTTGAGTTGGGATCTTGTATTTGCTATTCAAACCTTTTGTATTGAAGAAACACTACTATAAAGGCTAATGCTCAAAAAGCTAATGACCGAGATGGTGAAAGGCAAATGGGAAAGAGCAATCCAGTTGGAAGGTGACAGTAAGGAGAGAGGCAGGATGCTCACTACAGTGGGTCATTGGCCAACCAAGAATAAGAATTAATGCTATTGTACTGCTGTTTCTGCAAAAGCAAGTGAACCTGGAGGAGCTAAGCAGGAGAAGGAACAAGAGATTCACCTCAAGCCATTCTGCACATCCATTTGTTGTTGCACTGTGGGAACTTGGAGTCCATGACAGTTTCAATTACACATATAGGTGAGCTTTTAAAAGTTTTTGACCTTACTTGAGATACCACGTAGATGAGCATTAAAAGGATGTGTGAGTTTCTCTGACTGTACTACATGTTATGATTTGCAGGGCTCTTCTTTCTTAGGCAGTGTGAGCTGAAAAACTGCCTGGAGTAGATGCTGATACGAACAATGGTCCAATAACATCCATAGCCAAGGGGAAAAGTAGCTGTGTAGGAAGGATTACTTTGGCAGCAGCTGGTGGTGTAGCCATGGGCTATAGTAAAGCTTATGGAGTAGAGCTGCACTGCTTGCATATTGATGGTTTAACTTGCAAATATATCCCTATATCCCAGGGCTGCAGAAATCAGAATTCCTTATTGAGACGTGTAGGACAAAGATTTAGTGACCATAAATGCGCCATCTGACTAAACACATTTCTCTAAAAATTTCAGATTCCTCCCTGGCATGCACAATACTGAGAGTTACAGGGGAATTGCTTTTCCAGGGAGTTTCTGGTTCATCTTTCAGACTCCTTTACCCCAGTGAGGAATAACAAAGATGCCTGCAAGCTGTTGGATCCACAGAGTCCCAGACTTGCGGAGCTCACCTTTAAGCTTGCCTGACCCCACCACTGCTTTGTACACAGAACTGCCAGTGAGGGGCCCCTGTTCTGCCTTGCATGCTCTTTTTCTCTTTAGTCTTCCATATGATGGCAATTACAGCTGTGATTGTGTCTTCAGCTCAGAGAGAGACTTGATCTCCAACAAAGATCTCAGCTACAGTCTATTAGTCTCAGATTTGCACAGGGAAGTAGAAGGTAATTGTGTGTGTTTTAATTTTTTTTTTACAAATGAGGAAGTGCTTGCTGCAAATAGATTTGCAGAAGTACTGTGTTGGCCTGAGTCACCATCTAAAGAGGGAAGAAAAGAAGGATGTTTCAGAAGCCTTTTACATCTTCCTTTTAAACTTGGAATGCTAAGCTTTCCAAGAGGATTAGTCAATCCTAAAGTAAAAAGTGAAAAAAACAGGATGTATGCAGGATCAGAAGGACATGGAGTCTACATTTACCACAGCACAATTTATACACTTAATAAAGCCATACATTTCTGTAAAAGGGGAAAATCATATTTGGGTTTATTAGACAGAAAACATTTGGTGCAGTAGCTTGCACTTAAGAGACACAAGTTTTTAATTGCCACTTTGATCTACAATTGTGCAGCATCATATTTTATTGCCAGAGACAATGGCACATTAAAGTGCTTGACAACTTTCATCCTAGTCATGATGTCAGATTTAACTTTGAAAAAAATATATTGGTCCAGTAGAGATGAAGAAATGGTTATTATGCCTGTAATTTGATGATGTTTGCAATTAAACCTCCAGTGGTTATAATTAAGATATTTAATCGTAAAAAAACTACATAATGTGATGCCCTGTAATTTTAGTGTCCAGCTATTGATCTCTTCAATAAAATCTTTAAAACTGTTCAATTTTCAAAATAAACCAGCATTCATAATGTATATTCTGTTTCAATTGCACACTTCAATCTGACATTTTGAAATTATACATAGAATTTTGAAAGATCCTAAGTCTAGTTAGGTACCTTCAAAAATGGTAGGCCAATTTCTGTCTCAGTGTAAGTTAATTAAACTCCAACTAATAAAATATTTCTGACAAAAAGGTATAAAAGTATTTTATAGTGGACTAATTGTTCAATCTCCTGAGATAATACTTCCACAGGAAATCAGGTTGTACCTCAATCATGGTGGGAAACAAGAAGAGAATTTTTTGTCAAAGTACTAAACATAAGTAAACAGAATAAAATCATTGAAAAGAAGAGAAAGCAAGAGAAAGAGGTGAATGTGAGCTCTGAGGATTCTTTGCAGTCATCAGATCCAGAAATCTGACTTGCAGATCTCTGTCAATGACAAGGAATGAAAGATAGTTTTCAAAGCTGTCCAGTTTTTGTTTCAGGCAGTCTACGTAGCTCAATTTAGCTTCTTTGATAATAGAAGCTGGAGATAGAAAACCTTGCCTCTTAACTTCTGTAACAGACTGCTTCAGTACTGAAAAAGAGAGATGAAGGTCACCATTCATAATTACTTATAGTATCATTTATGTGACTTGCTACTGAAAAGAAAGTACAATAAATATCTAATATGTGTGCAAATCTACCATGCAAGAAGACATGACTGATATTTTGGAAGAGAAATGGAGATTCTCTCTCAGTTGGGACTCTCTTTCCCTCAGCTTAGAGATTTTCCCTTTTGGCTTGGAGGCTTTTTTTCTCAGCTCAGACGTCCTCTCCCTCAGTTCAGAGATTCTTCCTCTCAGTTTGGAGATTCTCTTTCTTAGTTCGGACTTCCTCTCTCTCAGCTTAGAGACTTTCCCTTTTGTCTTGGAGACTTTCTTTCTCAGTTCAGAGACTTTCTCCCTTGTTTCAGAGATTCTCTCTTGATTAGAAGACTCTCTTGACCCGAAGAGTCTCCCTCTCAGTTCGGACTCTCTCCCCCTCAGTCTGGAGACTCTCTCTCTTGGCTCAGAGACTCTTCTGCCCAGTTTTGGAGACTCTCTCCTTCTCCAGAATAGTGTTGAATAAGGCTCGGTGGGCACAACCCAGGACCAAAATAATTTGTGCCTCCTTAGATCTTCTGGGGCTGCAAATGTCCTCCCTTAAATACCTACCTGAGTTTGCAGGGTTCTGCAGGTGTTCAGGAGTGAAATTCTACAACACCAGGGTACCCATTTCTCTAAGGTCTCACCCAAGTCCCTCCACACTCCCTGCCACTCAGTATTTTCTGACTTTTGGGAAGGCTTCCTCCAGATATTGTAAATACAAACACTGAGTAAGATGATGTGTTCAGGGAGGTTAACAACATGACTATCGACTGAACTTTCCAAAAACTTATAAGAGATCCAAGGGAGAAAATGGAGGCCTGTTTAAAAGTTCTGTAAAATTAATGACTCCCTCTGAGGCATAACTTTCAATGTTCAAGACAAACTACAATGTATGCAGGCACTAGATAGGTGTTTCCACTCGTGCTTCTAATTTTTTATATATACATATAATCCAAAGAGCAGAGTGGCAGACTTAATAAAGATCCAGTACATTATAAATACTAAAATCTGGAACATGATGGAGTGTAATCCCTTAAAGAACTGTTTTGAAAGAAAAAAGTTTCATTTTCGTCTCTTTACATAAAAAAAAAAAAAAAGCAAGTTGGCACAGTGCCAAAAAAAAAACGTTAATGGAGGATTTAATGCAGGTTCAGCAAATCTGTTATCTTAACCTAACCTCAGGAAGGTCGGAAGGTCGTTGCCCCACATTGGGTGCTAATGTAGTGTTGCAGCTTGACGAGTTAATCATGCGACACTCCCTCCTTTCAGAAGGAGGGGGAAGGAAGGGGAAGAAACCCAACTGAGATAACAGAAACTAATTTATTACAAGGAATGTGAGATAATACAGAATAATTAAGAATATAAATCAAACGAAACAAAAATAAACAGGAGGAGAGAGAGTCACTCTGAGTCTTTATCAGCAGGCCCTCACCACTGGCCTCCCAGAACGGATGAGTGCACCTTCTCCTCACCTGGATCATGTCTCCCAAAGCCAGAACTCATGTGAAATAGCTGAGCCTGCTAGAAGCACAGCACAGCACACAGGAAGTGCACCCAGCACTGTGCTTAAGCATCAGACAGCCTGCTGCATGATGCTATGACACGGAATACTGATAAAACCAGTACAGAAAGGAAGAACAAGCTGTCCCTCACTAGTGCTCCTGATGTGCCAGTGTCATGGGCTGGCTCTTTAGTGTGGGCAAGATCTGAGCAAGAGGAAACTGTTTGCACTGAATAGTGCATATACATGGCTAGAAATGTCTATTTTTCATATTAGATAGTAGGCCTTGGGAAAGCTGAACACCTCTTCTAGTCTTTGTCTCCATGTAGTAATATAGGTGAAGTTGCAAACAGTCTTCCATTCATGAGATTGTTCATGATATTATCCAAAAAATGAAAAGGTGACCACATCTTGTGAAGAGGCAGTTGAAATAATTTTTGTCTAAAAACAACACAGCATGAAATATAATAGTGAAGGAGAAAGTGCAAGTAGATGTTAAGGTTGAGTTCTGAGCATTTCAATCTACATTCAGAACAAACACATGTACCTTTTTCTAAGTGCCTGTTTTTCTGTTGTTGAATGGCTTGTGAGATAGAATGCAGATTGCTTTGAATCAAAACTGCATGAAACCAGAAAGCAGGATGTAGGGACATAAGAAAGAAGGATGTAGTCTCAAAGATGCTGAGCAGCTTGGAAGCCTTTCATGTGACATCCTGCAGTTGCTGAAGCCACTGCAGGTGGGACACTCTGCAGAGCCATATGCTACCTGTAGCAGAATACCTCTCACAGCTGGACCCTTACAGCCTGTTCAGATAACTATGTGCTGTGG
Organism: Aquila spilogaster; assembly: GCA_024606505.1. Taxonomy (NCBI): domain Eukaryota; kingdom Metazoa; phylum Chordata; class Aves; order Accipitriformes; family Accipitridae; genus Aquila; species Aquila spilogaster. Next base: position 63,071,990 of record JANHGO010000042.1, on the reverse strand, counting down.
TAGGGCCATGCATGCTAATGACACCACTGGAAAGGGATTGGTTGTAGGGAAGAAGATAAAATGAGTCTTTGGCTGTAATAAGTTGATAAACAGTTCTTCACACGAGCAGCAATGACAAAGTATTTGGTTGTGTTGTACTCCTTCACTGGAGATGCTGTGTGTAATAAAATGTGCTGAATTACTCCAGCCAAGGCATTGCTTTATGAAGCTGAGTGATTGGCAGTTATGAAACGTGGATCTTGAAACTACACACACACTGAGAACAGAAATTTCCATTCTTCCAAAGACCATAAAGATTAGTTACAAAGACCATATAGTTTAATTACTGTGCAGCTAAGTAATACAACTTATTGAATTTCTAAAAAAAACCAACGCAAATGGAGAACAATTTCTAGAGTATGTATGTATGAAATAGATTAGTGCAAAGGTAAGAGGAACCACTGTGGCATATGGCTTCATAGTACCATCCAAAATCAATGGAAACGTTTCCACTTATTCCATTAAAAACTAAATTTAAGTAGCCCTCACAAAGAAGTTGTCTGCTGAGTTACCGTGCCCAGATATTTTTTATCTCTTGGTATCTGGTTGTTCTAAAGAGATTTAACAAGTTAGGAAATTATGGTGATAGCTAGGGAAGCATTTGTTTTGCAAAAAATATTCTTCAGAGAACCACCAAGATTCAAATCTTGGCAAAGAAACATAGAATTAAATGGTAGGTAAATCACTAGAATTTAAAGAAAGAGATCTAACATTAGGTGTGTATTTTCCTATCTGAAATTGTGGAATTCTCTGTTTATGAATTTCAATTATTCTTTGATCAACTGCTACTCTATTTACAAGTCAGGCGACTATTTTTCTAAATGCTGAATTTGCAAAGTCACTATGGGGTCTGAAAAAGTGGGCTGTAAAAGCAGTTGTATAAATATAGCTATGTTGTGTATGAAGAAAGAGTATAGATGTTACTAGCAATCAAAAGTGTGTTTAATCTTAAATAGGTACTTATTTGAATTTAGGTGTCATATTAAAACATATTAACACTGATAATTTAGAATTTTTTTTTTCTGCAGACTGCAAATCTGTCCAGCAGGATTTTATTTTTTCCTCTGGTTGCTGGAACCATGCTCCTGGGTTAGACACTCAGATCAGCTGTTCTAACCGCGGAAATAATTTGAAATCAGGCCTTTTTCTCTGTTACACATTAGATAAAATGCTCCAAATGAAAAAATATATATTCCATTTAATGAAAAAACAGTTCATATGAGGATGCAAAACAGCACCTGTAGCTATTCTGTGAAGCTAAACACTTCTGTAAGTGTAGTAGAATTGGTATTTGTTGAGTAAGAATGGAGAAGCTTTATGTCAAAGCTTGAAAGGAAGTCTTATTTTGGTGGGTTTTTTTCATTGTTATTTTTCACAGTTAATGAAATTTTAATAGACTGTTAAGGAAAGTTTTGGAACAAGTAAAAGGGCAGATAATGAAAATGAGAGATGTGAAAGCAGTAAGGAGTCAATTTACTGAATAGTCTTGGGTTACAATAGGAAACTTATTTCAGGTTAATTTGAAGAAAATTTCTACCTGTTATATATACTTCATGTAGTTAAGAAACTTTAAAGATAGCTTCTTTCACAGGGTAGAAATTTTTTATTAGCATCAGCAGGACATATCTGGCTAATCAGGAAGAGGTCCAGAAAATCTGACATTTCTCATTTCTGTAATAATAACTTTCCTTTTGTAACTACTTATTTTTCCCCAAAAACTGACTACCTGTTTGCAAGATGTTTATCATCTCTAGAAATAAATAAATAAAAAAACTATGAGACTGCTATTACTACTTCACATCTCCAGTAAGAGAGGTTTTAATGATCCTGATAGCATAAGTGACATCAATGCACAGTGAAATATTTTAGATGGGTAACAACTTCCATCAGAAAATTCCTGTGTAGATACATTAATCAAAACATAGTATTATAAGCAAAATATTTGACATACAAGCCAATGAATATATCTATTATACATAACGAGTGTTTTTAATTCCTCCTTGCCTTCCTAGATTAAAACCTCTTTTTCCTTTAAAGGTACACTGAAGCATATGTTCAGATTAGTTTTAATAACAAGATCTTTAACCAGGTATCAGGGTTTCAGGACACTTTCTTGATCAGCAATTTTTTTTTTTTTTTTTAAATAGCTAGTCTGTAAGAAGACATGAACTGAATATAATGTATCCTATGCAGTAGCTTGTCAGATCGGTCAGTTGTGTAAGACAATATGATGATATAGGAATATTTTCGACACTTTGAGCAACAAAAACACTTTAATTTTGATTGCCTTTTTCTGGTCAGCAGACAGCTTGGTATGAGGGATGATATACCTACGCAAATCTCCAAGTGAGTCTGCTGAGCACTGTGTTCAGTGTAAGTGTAATAGCTCTCCTCTAACTAAATTGTGGGAATAAAAAGCAGCAGAAATAGATAAGAAAGTCAAAGAGGAAAAAGGGAAGAGATAAGAAGAAAATAAACAAGTTCTAAATAATGAGCTTGATTTATCACTCATTTAATCAGTCTTACGGTGGAAGAATACAAGTGAAATGAAATCAGACAGTCTTGGTAAAAGATTTCCAAAACTAAGGACCTGAGATTTGAACATTTCTTTGCATTATAGAATGGCTTGCATTGGAAGGGAACTTGAAGACCATCTAGTTCCTACCCACCTGCTGTGGGCAGAGTTGCCTCCCACTAGATCACATCCCAGCTTTGAACAACTCCAGCGATGGGACATCCACAGCTTTTCTGGGCAACAAGTTGCAGTGCCTCACCACCCCCTGAATAAAGAATTTCCTCCTAATCTAAGTTTCCCTTCTTTTAGGTTAATACCATACCCTCTTGTCATGTCACTAACCGTCCATGTAAAAAGTCATTCTCTATTTGGTTAAGTCTCCTATATCTACTGGAAGGCCTCAGTGAAGTCTCCCCAGAGCTTTCTCTTTTCAGTACTGAACAACCTCAGCCCCCTTAGCCTGTAGAATCAGATGATTTATTATCATTATTAATCTGAAGAAAAAAGAAACAAAGCAACAAAACAGAATTCAAACTTGAGGTGAACTGCACGTGGAGAAAAAATTTTTGGGCTGTTAATGCAACACAAATAGTATTTTATTCATTTGTCCATTACTTCTGCCATTCATCCAACTCCTACTTTTCTACAAGAGAAGCAACACATCTGTTAGAATTCTGCAAGCTGCTCTGAATTCCCATTATTTGCAATCTGATAAGTCATCAGAAGGTTTTGTCCTCAAGCTTGTTTTGGTTTTCTCATCACAGAATACAGTATCAAAATATGTCATTTACCAGAGGTGTTACAGAATACCCAAATAAAGGAAAATTAAACTCTTTGTAGGCAAGTTTGGAATTACCATTCCTCCAGAGAATGCTTTTTTGATGCTTTTTTTTTTTTTTTTTTGCATCAGAAGGCTAACAATTTCCTTAAAAACATTTATGGCTCATAGACTAGAAAATAAAATCTTCCAGACATGGTTATAACAGGATCCACAAGTGGAATATTTATAATTGTTCAGGCTGGGGATAAGCAAGCAGGCAGATGCATGCTCTGAGATACACAGCTTTTGAACTCCACTTTAAGCCAATGGAATCCAAATATCTTTAGTCTTTTAGAGTATCACATTGACTTGTCAGCATATACAGATTCAATGTTTATCTGAAACACTTAGTTTGCCAGGAAGAAGTATTCCAGTTAGGAGCTGGACTCAACCATTCTTGTGAGACCTTTCTAATTCAAGATATTCTATGATTCTATGTGAAATGCAGAAGCTTCTTAAGTCTGCTACATGCCCCAGATTCAGGATCTGCCAAGTGTTTTTCTGTTGTCTGCTCCCTTGTATCTGACAATATAATTCTTTATTGACTAACATAATCCTTTATCCCTTCAGGCTGCCAAGGAAATGAAAAAAGCCAGCTTTTTTTTTTTTTGTAAAGAAAAAGCCTACAAAGACTTGAAAAAATCCAAAATAAACAAAACCTTGTAAAAAGCTGTTTGGGAGGTTTAAACAACAATAAAGAATAGAATAAAGATAGAATAAAAATAGAATAAAATAAACAGTAAAGAAATAGAAGCAAGCAACTTTCATTCTAGTGTAGAAATAGAATGCTGTAAAATGTATTTTAATTCAGAAAATTAACTTTAATAAATTTATAACTACTTTTTAAAAGAGTGTGCATGTTTATGTGTGTGTGTGTGTGTATGGAGTGTGTGAGAGGAAATATCATCTATTTAATATTGCACACTCAAAACCAGCATCATTTTTACTTAGGCTTTGTATAATAGAAATAAAGCTTACTAGAAAGGAAATAAAAGTTGATTGATGGCCATTTTTTTTGTCCAAGAGTTCTGGAATCTTGACTGTAAATAAGGTGCAGTATTATGAAAGCTTGCCATGTCGTGACTTCATGAATAAATTATGAAGTTGGTTTACAACCATCAGTTGAAAGTACATTTTTAGATTATTTCTGTTTCTTCTGATTTTCTGAACATTTAGGTGTAACTTCTGACATGTTTTAAACTTCCCTCTGTAATTATGAAGTTTAGAATTTCCCATAAATTGTAAAATAAGTTTTCTAACAATTACTTTACAAAACAAAGGCTTTGAGAAAACAACAAATTCAGAAAACTGTGATCAGAAAAAAAATGGAAATAGCGTATCTTTAAATGACAGAAGTCCATGTTAATCACTAAAAGATACGACTAGTAAAAGTTAATTAAAAATACACAGAAAAAATACAGTTGCCTGCATCAGAGGAAGTACAGTTACTCATTAATCTTTATAATGTTAACTTTATAGTGACGTATAAATTTGGAAGAGACTTGAAAAATAAATGAAAAGGGATGAAAGTCTCTGCCTTTGTTTCAGGATGCAGAAACACCTTGAAGATTGCAAGGAGCAGGGGCTCAGAAGCAAAAACTTCTCTGTCTGTCACCATTCTTATCTTGTGCTTGGTTGCATCACTCTCACAGTATAAGGTCCACGGAAAAGATAAACAGCTACGCTGTCCCCTGACAGGCTACAACATTCATATCCTCTACAAGTATGCTAGTGCTGGACATGTTATCATGGTAACAAAATGATGAATGGAAAATATTTCAACAAATTCAAGATGGGCAAGTTTTAATCCTTTATTGGTTGTACTCAAAGCCTCTGGTTCTAGATCCTGGGAACAGTTTAATTCATATTTCTAGATCAAAAGCTATGTAAGTGCCTACAGACTTCCTGTTTTTCCTATTCACCCAGTCTGCAAATTACTTGTATTAATATTGTTTCTTACTGTCATTTTCAGACTTATATCTTACTGAACTTGTGAGATTATAATTTGTCAACTGGTTGTGATGAAGTGTAAGGTCTTTAACAGCAGACATTGATATTACCATTAGGTCTGGCAAGAGAAGGAGAGTTAATTAAGGGATGGAGTGGGCTTAAAGTTCAAGGCATTATAACAAATGTTGATGTGAGAGATGTATTGTGCAAATAGGTGACAACATTAACATGAATTTAGCAAGTCACTGAGATTTTTGAAGTTTGCTCGGGTACGACAGGACTCATTTGAATGTTTTGGTTAAAATTACAGTGTGCACTTAACATAAGAAAGCAATATTACATCTTGTGAGTTATATCAAATGCAATATAATTCATGTTTGAACTAAATTTTAACATTTTTTGCTGCTTCAGCAAAAGTCTATTTGTATCTACAGCTCTGTCAAAAGGCAATAAAGCAAAAAGCTCATTCATTTCACTAAGGGTATATAAGTTCTATTTACTTAAAATGAAATTCTAAGACATGCTGCTTCTGTTTTTGCCTGAACAGTTTATTGCTGTCATTTACAAGCATCTATTCACCCCTGATAAAACTATCTTCAAGATGAAAAAAAATGATGCTTACTTAGTGATAAACTATTTTCAGATGAGAGGGGATATTAATCCTAAGATGAGTCATCTGAATTTTGAAAATCAAAAGAAATAGAAGCATGTACATATTAGGGGTGTACTTAATAAAACAAGTACTCTAAGTCTGTGGGAAAATGAATGTTTCCTACCATCATGCTTCTCAGAATTGACTTTTCAATTAAAAATGGAGAAAGCATTTTATGTTGAATATCAACCATCTCAAATCTCCACACAAACCTCAAGATGATTCTTAGTCCTGCTTTTTTTAACAGTATTAAAGCATGCTTGGGAACAGAACAGTTTGATGAAGTGGGTAATACAGATTGTGTGTAAGTACAGTATTCAGCACATTTCAGTCAGCATATGCAGTAACCAGGTCTAAAATCCCAGTCTTGCTCTTGCAAAAATGATCGTCATCCATTATCCTGAGATTAATTGATAAGCATGCATTTTTCAATGCTGAATAGAAGTTTTTCTTCAGTTATGAGAATTGTTCCTTTTTTTTTGTTCTCTTTCTTTCATAGTTGTGATACACAATGGTTACTGGTGGACAAGCATTAATTAAGATCCCTGATCACTGTAGTATTAGTGGTAGTATAGGGGGATTCAATTACTGACAGATTAAATAATATATGGTAATGAAGCAATACATGTTACAGATCAGATGAGTAACTTCTTGCTGTTGGCCTTTCTGGCCACTGTCTAGGTTACAAGCTATGAAAAGTTCTGATAAAATGGAGGGATGTTTTTCAGCTTAAAGATATCCCCTCTGTTGTGCTCAGACTCCCTTTTTATTGTGTTTTTTGCTTTGAAGTTAAAATATTATTAATATTGAATTGACTATACTTAAATAGTTTAGTCACAGATATTATCCCTCCTGTTTGTTGTAATATAACTTGTACCTTTAATTTACATTGCATCATAGTTTTTGCATATCAGTTTGACTAAATTTGCATCTCTTTATTACTATCAAAGAGGTAAGAAAGAAAGATTGAGAAGGAATATGTTATATGACTTGTTAAATTTATCCAAGATTGATTATAAATACATATATGTACATATTTGTCCGTAAACAGTGCAAAATAGTTATTCCCCTACAAACTCATTTACACTTACATTTGGTGGTGTTTGCCTGCTTACTATAACTTCAATGACATGTCCAGTGACACGAAATCTCCAATTTAATGCACAACAAACTCTTAAATATTTGAACTTTGCCCTTTATTACTCACCAACTGACTAGACAAAATGAAGTGACAAACTGTAATACAAAAGGGCAAATCTTTCCACAGTTATTCTCATTTTTGCCTGTTGTTTCTGGTTGCAGTGGATAACAGGATTTCTAAGCATATGTTTAATGAAGAAAGCTGCACAAGGGAATTATTTTTAAAACACTGCATTTCCTAAGGTATATAATGTATGTATAATGTAAAATTTGTTTTCATTACTTTTGGTTCTCATTCTGTTATAGTTTACCACAGAGTCTCTTGCTTTCTTCTTCACAAAAGGGAGTCCAGACCAGTGCCTTTTTAAAACCCTAAGATCATTTTGGTGTTTCTGGAAACAGAGACTTCTCAGCTTAGCTCAAGATTGTCCAGACATCAGCATCTGCATAAACTACAGCCTTCATTTGATTACAGTGCAATTTAGCTACTATACTGCTAGTGTTGATGCACAAAAAGGGAGCTCCAAGTTTAAGTGATGGAGCTTATGTTGTACCTAAAAGTTTGATTCTTGAGGAAAACAGTCGGATATTTTAGTTGTAAAAGTAATATGTGAGATAAATCACCTGAGGACAGTGCAAGTAGCATCTCTAACGTGTTAATAGAAAAAGGAATTAAAATGACAACTGAAAAATCATAAGGACATGAATTTTATAAATGTACTAAACAAATCTTGATGTCTCATATGGCCATTTAGGGCCATAGAAATCATTTGGCACCTGCAGATGTGTAGGCCAAACCCAGGTGCTATGGTGATGAGCAGCTGGGTTAGGAGGTTAGGAACCTGAACCTCTTTTGGTGCAACTTGAGGCTGTTCCTTCTAGTCCTATCAATGCATATGCAGGAAAATAGCTTGTAATACAGGAAATTTGTAATGTGTCATATACTGTTACAAAGGAGATGGAAAAATTAAAACTTTGCTCTGAACAGCCTTCTTTCTTCATATCTTCTCATTAAGGAGTTGTGCCATTAAAAAGGATACAGAAAAACATCTTTTACTGATTTTTATTCTTCTCATACACAATGGGCAGAAAAAAAAATTTACTCTAAGGCTTATTCACACTGCATTTAAAAGCTTACTTGCTTTTAGTTTCACATCAATGCTAATGTTATACCAGTTTAATGTGTGAAATAACTTTATCATAAATCAGTGCCCCCATTTTGTCTTTCACTTCATTTAATTTTTTTTCTTTAAGAGTCTTGTGTGTAAATAATGATGGCATATTTTGTGCCAACATTTTTTCAATACTTCCCATCTCTCGAATAAATTATGGAACATCATTCTAGACAGGGAACAAAGTAAAAATAAGCTTAACATAAATTTATTTCAATCTTACAATATGTGTTGTGCAGTGGGTAAAACACATATATTTGGTGGTGAATTCCTAATGTATGGAGCCAATTAGAAGAGTGACTCTGGTTGTAGGAGTTGCAGAGGAGTTGTATCAGCATCTGACCAGTATGCATGCAACAACCACCAGATGATAGCCCCTCTTCTGACCAAATCAGGCACGAAATTGACTGAGGCAACAAATGCTTATCAATTAATGAATATTTTTAGCTGAATATCAGCTATGAAGAGAAATATGATGATGTCTGACCACGATCCTTAGTCCAACCACTAGGAAGTCTCAAAGCACAACAAAATACATGATGCATTTGAAAGTTACTAGATACTTAGTCCAAATCACACAAGGTCCTAAATTAGTCCATAGAATAAACAGTGTTGCAAGTAGTCAAACGCATTCTAAGGATGTTGCCTGTTCTACATTTATAAAGGGTACATCAAATGAATATGGTAGTAAGAAAGAAGAAAATACAGCATCTTCATAATTCAGTGATTGTAATATTAGTAATTGCATCTCTTGAGAATTATTTTTCTTTATTTGACTCTTAAAAAGCATTTAAAGTCATCCCCCTAATGATTATCTCATGCTTTAAAAAGCAATTGAATTTCAATATTATCATCTTGTATATATAAGCAATATTAATATATATTTTTGACATGTAGTGATGCAGCTCCATGATTTTTTAGTAGTATATCCTTTCAATGTTTTAATTTACAGCCTGTGTAAATTCTATTCCTTGGCCTGCTGTTACTGCAACAGTCAGAGGGCCATCAGGAAAATAAAATTCCTTATGGAATTTTTACAGTATAGATATGTTTGCCCCATTTTCCCAGTCAAACTAATGAAACTGTGTATTGCTATCACTTCATTCTTTCTATTTTAAATCGGATATCCTATCTGTAGCTCACAAGCAAGGAAATGTAATGTCTGTTGAAACATGTACGCTAAGATGACATGGTTTTGAATGGCAGAAGGCAAGATGCAAGAAGCAGTATAAACTATTCCCTCCTTTTTAAGTGTCTGCACCTAAGGCTTCTGTGACTCAGTTCCTGGAGCTTACCATATCAAGTAACTTTGCATTTTTTAAGACCATACCTAAGCTGTGTGTGTTTGAATATAAGGTCAATTGGACTAAGGGTTTTATCATATGAAGCTGTCTCCAAATTAAATGTTTTTAATTTTACTGTAAAAGACCATAAATTGATGATAGTTTTTTATGCGTAGATACAAGAGCTGATCTGAAAGAAATGCCTCCTATTTTATTATGTTGGCCCACAACTTCAGAGGCAGATCCTGGTGGTAGGCAGTAGAGGTTGAGCCTTCCCACCAATATTGTTACATTTGGTTGCCATGCAACAGATTGCAGCAGAGGGGCAGTCTGACAAAATGGCATCTGACATGCAAGTGCGGACGAAGCAAAGATGTGGAATTCACAGAATCGCCATAGAATCACAGATTCATAGAACGCTTTGGACTGGGAGACACCTTTAAGATCATCTAGTTCCAATCCTCCTGCTATAGGCAGGGACATTTCCCACTAGACCAGGTTGCTCAAAGCCCCATCCAGCCTGGCCTTGAACACCTCCAGGTAGGGGATATCCACAACCTCACTGGGCAACCTGTTCCAGTGTTTCATTACTTTCACAGTTCCTCCATGCAGAAAAAATTTCATCTATTGGCATTCACGGATGCTTGCTGCAGATTTTTGGAGACCAAACAGTGGATGTGAACACAGTGAGGCAGTAGTAGTGCATCTCAGCAGCGGCAACAGCGGTGTGAAAGACAAGACACATTCTGGATGAACATAAGGACATACACAGTTGTTACACCACAAAATGAAGAGCATTCTTGATCAGCTCATCCACGTGGATCAGCTAATTGTGGTGACTATGTCAAAAAATAGTGTTTTGTAGCTGAGAATTTGCTCTATTATGTTATTATGCTCTTAATATGTGTTGTAGTTTTGATGGAAGTAAGTAGAAGGTCTTACATTCAAAGCAACCTACGTAATATAGCACTAGTTACTATAAGACAAAGACTACAGGCCCTGGATGTCAGATAATTGTAATATGCTTATAGCTGGAAGCACCAATGAACATTTTTTTAATTGTTTAGTCAACTTGAAAACAAATATACTCTTTCAGTACAGCAATACAATGCCTTCTCACATCCACATTTATAAGAAATGGCAGGTTTGTTTAGCACTTGTAGAAACTTTAGGAAGTCATATTCAAGCCAATAAGCATACTACAGTTTTCAGTAGAAGTCTGATATTCGATAATAGCACTTAAGATGAGCGCTTAATCTCTGTTATCCATTTTCTGACTTCTGGGGATGCGAAAGGGAGTTTGGCAGACATTGCTAGCAATTAAACAAGTAGCTGGCATTTTCAGACCACAGTTTCTCAGGTTAAACATGTTTGTCTGGAGCCTTGGCAGCATAAAGCTTTGCTTCTTTTCTGACACTGTACTACTGCTGAAGCAGTCCAATATCATGAGGTTTTTCCTTTGATTTCTGTATGAAAATCGAGCTACATACACAGATTCTTACATTTTCTCTCTGATCCAATATATTCTTAGAGACTGAACCAAAGGCAACGTAACAAAATCTTTCATCCACCCCTTTGTTCTTGGACCATGTGCTTAATTAGCGTAATCTATGATTTTTTCCAGCTCCTTATCAATATTTATTATGATAGTTACATTTAGATTGAGTTCCAGATCATGCTTTAATTAGACCCCTTGTGTTTTACAGTGTAAAATTGAAGTATAAATTCCACTCCATGCTACCAGTAACAGCTATCAACTTTTTTGTCTGTACTAAAATGCATCCCTCTCAGTATTTGACTCCAATGAGTGACATATATAGAGAACAGGCTGTACAGAAGTGCTGGCTGACAAATAAGTTTCCAGTTTGGAACAGCTAAGGCAGTTTCCCAAAGGCTTACATTTGCCACAGTGGAATGAGCAAGCCATCCAGGCAGCAAATGCACCAGAACACGCAATGAATCAAGGACACCGAGACATCGGGCGTGGGCAGCACATTTCCTTTGTGGACAGGGAAAAGAGAATTTGTGTTGTATTGTCAAAAGATTTATGCCACCAAGAGGTGAATTACAATTTCACTTCTGTTATGAAGCAGCTGCCAACCAGGCTGATAAAAAATTACAGAAACTGAACAAATTTAAGAGTCTCCTTTTTCTGCAAATTTTTATTAATGTTTGGAAAATCAGCCAGCTGGGTACATTCAGAGCAGGTAGAGATTATAAAAAAAAAAAAAAAAAAAAAAAAACAAAACATGTAAGCAGACCCCACTATTTCCTTCTAACAGTGACAGCCATTATTTTACAACAGTGACCATTTAAAGATCTGGCATAGTATTCATTTAATATTTAAACTTCCAGTCGTTGAGTCAGGACAGAACATGTAGAGCTGCAAAGTGAAGCCACGGGCACTGATACAGACCTCCAGTCAAATGAGACCTTTGCAAAACTAAATCACTGTGTTATGTAAATTATTCGAGGACAGCAAATCACTAGCAAAATAAATAAACATTTCCACACACCAGTATGTAGCGTGTATCACTATTAATAAGCGCAGTGAATTAAAAACAGACCAGGAGTAAAAGGGAAGAGTAGAAGAAAAGGACTAATAGTCTCATGCAGCTGGCATCTAAGTGGATGAATTCTGTAAATATATTGTATCTATTCATTATATATTCAAAATGTTCAGAGTCAAAATCAGTGGGGGCTGCAGTAGAAAGATTATTATACTATACCTATGACAGCATCTGCTGGCTGCCTCAAGCAGGGCCATTTGTTTGATTGAACAAATCCATGAACACAAGGAATTTTTCCCAGCAAATTTACTGAGGCTGTCACTTGTGTTACAAAAGCAAAACAGAGGATCAACTTATCTATACAGATGACTACTAAAGGAATATGCCATAAGAACTTCTTAGATATTAATTATTTGAACTACTGGTATAGGCTCTGAAAGGACAACAACTTTGGAAATAATAACTGAATTGAATTGTACTGCTGCATTGTGCATAATGTAGCAGCTTTCCCAAAATATTCCAGAAATGATTCAAGGCTCTATGTAATCACTTATACTTCCTCCTAGGCCATCCAAAAAAGAAACATTTGATCATTTTTTAACTGTATGTTTTAGCACATTCTACTCTTCAGCAATCCAGATATGGAAATTTATGTGTGCTGGCAAATTACATCAATTTATTTGCTGTGGTTTAATTTCATTAACAGGCACGATAGGAGAGATTGAGCTCAACATCTCTCCTTTTATGTACAAATAACCCCCTGGGTGACATATCACATGAAACCCAATTACTGCACATAATAAAGTGACACCACAAATAAAAATGTATTTCCTAATTTGGTTATACTTGAAGCTGAACAGTTAGTAAGCACACATTTAGCACGGCATCAGTAATCAGCACAACTTCACTGGTTAGGGAATAATCTAAAGCATATGATCCCTCTGGTTGCAGCAGAAGTGGGTGAGAAGTCCATGCTTGTTCCTGGCCCAGTTGCTCCATACTTCTGGCCCACTTCTGAAAAGGGTGAAGTGAGGGCGGCTGCAGAGCAGCACCTTGGGGCATTCCCATGACAGGTCTGGGCTCTACACCAGCTCTGCATTGGATAACCTTCCAGCATTCCCCCAGAACTGCAGCCAATTGATTTGTGAACCCATCTGTTTGGGATATGCAGATGCAGGTTTGGCATCTGTAAAATAAATTTGCCTCCATTTATTAGAAGCACTTGTCATTTCTATTGTAATGCAGGATAGGTTAGCGATTTCTTGTCTACAGTCTAGGAACTGATTTAGAAACAGCTACTCCCTGTTCCAAAGAGCTCACAATACAATGTATTTTATGGCTGCTTTTTAAAGGACCATTGAATGAACTGACATTGGTAGGAAATGGACATTTGAGCAATGGAAGAACTGATGTATAGAAATGTGTGACAGCATGACTGCTGTATCTCAAGTAGGAAAGAGGGTCTGAAAGTCTGGCTGTGGATGGTCAGCAGCCCTGGCACAAGGCTGTATGGGGAGGCAGCATGACTGGAATCCATGTCCTTATGATTTTGAAATAATGCTCCCCTCTTTGCCATTAACTTCAGCTTCACTTTACAAGCATTATCAATTTAGCTGTTTTTGTATATTATTTAGACCTGAGAATTGCAGTTAAATGAAAGCTTTTTCAAAGGCTACTGCAGGCAGTCCAGGCTTTACACTCCTTGAATCTCACCTTCTGATTCTCTGAATAATCACCAAGATACTGATTCCAGCTGAAGCAAGCTTAATGTAAAAGCAAGCAAGACCTAAAGCTTATATTTATTTCTGTGGTATGTTATCTCTCCTGACACCATAAGCAATATTTCTCTTCATATTTACTTCCAGAAACATGTATGCCATTTTACACTCATTCAAATACATGCCATATATATATTAGTTTCCATAGCAGTAATCTTGACCCTTCTCTAGAAACTGTTGTATTGCAACTTGTCATTATTAGAAATACACTATTTCAGACTTCAAGGAGTTAATGACACAAGATCAGATACTAGCAATTGTCCCCTGCAGGTTAACTGATATCATAGACTTTGCTTGCTCTTCCAGTTACTGTTTCAGAATGTCATGATTTTGTAAACCTTTGTATAGGATCAAAATAAACACATTGCTTTCTACATAAAAGCAGGATCATTTATCAACCCTGGGGATATTGTCAAGAGTAAATAAGGAAAGTCAAGTGCAGCAATGCTCTTGATATACTGGTTGATGACACAACAAGATGTAAAACACAGCTTGGAAAAAAAGCAAATTCAAAGAAGGGGTCAATTTTCCTCAAGATTAGTCCCCTCAGGGATGTGCAAAACAGCCCCTGAGAACTTTGGAAATGAGAGAGCAAACTTACACACAGACATAAATGATAGGATACCTTTACACTTTTCTCTGAAATTTTTGGGGTATCAAACACTGACACTGCAGGAAATTTCAAGTACATTGACACTGCAGGAAATTTCAAGTACATATTGTGTGATTAAAGCTATTATTTATAGTAGAATTGGGATCAACACTAAAAAAATTCTGAGTTTGGACTTGATTCACAGAGAATTTGAACGTTTGGAAACTTAACTGCAGCTTTCAGGCAAAATCAAGTGAGTACATCCATACATCTAACTTGACTTTGCAAGGGACAAAGAGACAGAAAAAAAGACAATTTTGAGATTATGGCTGACTCTCAATTTCAGAAAATGGGTAAGGTCAATTATTTAATATGTAATCTCATATCTTTACTTGATAATGCCTTACCATGACCAGGAATCACAAAAATAAATAAATAAATAAATAAATCAGGATACTTTTTTGTTGAAAGTAAGAAGGGTTGATATGTGACACAGGGAAACTAGATTCAGTTTGTTATCTCTGGCATTACTCTTTCAGGAACAGTTTTTATTTTGGCTAGATCTGTATTTCTGATTCTATATCCTAAATAGAAGAAAAAGAATTTCAAGTATTCTAAAAGAATTAATGATAAAAACAGTCTGTGAACATTTTATGCAGCAGCCAAAAGAGGCTTCAGGTCAGTAAGAAAGTCTGAGAAATGTATCCATGTTGAAGCAAACTGCTCATTCTTATTAAAATAAATAAATATAGCTCATGATATGCTCTCGTGTGGTCCTTATAAATATACATTACTCAGATAAATTTTACATTCATTTTGTGTTTAAATAATTCTGTCCTTGTTAATACAATTGCTATACTAATGTGATATTAACATAAATTTACACAAACTTCCCCTTAAAATAACAATTTACAAAGCACATTGGCTTGCAAATGTCAGTATGCAAAATACATAAACATAGCTGCTACACAAAAAAAGAAGTAATGTGCTGCTCTATTTTATCTTCGTTTAAAAATGAAAATAATGGATTTAGGTGAGCAGTGATTCAAAAAGTGACTCGTTGAATGGAACTGGTTTCAAACCAGGTAGAATTTTGTTGGCTGAAAAAGCTGATTCTAACACATAGCAGAAAAGTACAGTAGTATATCACCTGGTTGAATGCTATTTCAGAAAAATTGTGTCATTTAAATGCTACAAAAAGAAAAGTGATAGCTTTCTTGACAGGTTTGTCCCTGTATTAAATAGTTGTATCCACAGAAGTATTTTCACAATCTTCTTCTCTACTATGGCATCTTATAAATGTGTTTGTGTTTTTCCTCATTCCTATACTTTCATTTGTTCAACTATAAAGGGGTTCCAAGTAGGTTAGTTAGTGACAACTAAACTGAGTGAAATAATAAACTTCTCAGCTATCACTGTTATTTATTTTGTTGCCTCTCTTCAGTGAATTATTTTTTGAAAAAAGACTGTATAGCAATTATAAGGCCATAAGAAAAATGATTCATGATAAAAGTTATTAATGTAACATATTCTAAGCATCTCAATAGTACTGTCAGAGTAGCTAATAATAATTACTTAATGCATCTAAGTACTTATTCCTTCTTAGGAATGTATCAACCACTAATTCTATTAGCTAAGTGCACAGTGAACTGAGTGGAACTTATTTGTTTTATTCAGTATGTTTTACATTGTTCAACACATTAGCTATAAGGATACGTTTGCAACAAGGTAAAATACTGTGCATCATCTTATGCTGGAAAATACAGGATAAACTGGTCAAGTTTTGTTAAAATAAGAATCGTAATGTAGATGCCCAATTTTTAACTCAACATCTGAAAGATGTAAATTAAAAGTAATGCTAGTTCTCTGGACAAAACCATTTCCCTAGGAAAACTGTACTACTTAACTTTTCAATCCTAAACTTAGAAGTCTCAAGAAACAGGTGTGTGTGTGTGTTGAGAGTGAACAACTCTGGAATAAAAACACGTATGCTTAAATAAAGTGAAAAATATTTTGTTCAAATAACAATTTTGATTTCTCTTGTTCATGTGCTCTTTATGATTCCTCTTTTCAATTATCTGTTGATTGGGTTCAGGAGACCAAATCCACCTGCATAAACACCAATCATTTATCTGGGAGAACTGTGAGACAGCTAACAGAAAACACAACGCAATGAAAAACGGAATGTTTTCCATGTGATGTCAGAATAATTGAACTCTAAATCTCTGAATCTCACAATAGATGAGGGAAAATGTAAGCTACTGTTTCATTCTAATTGACTTCGTAACTGAAGGACAGAATGAGAGACTGCCGAAAGAGAAAATGCATTCCAGTTTTGGAGGAATGTTTACACAAGTTTTCAAAATTTTATCTATTATAGTCCTTATAAATGAAATTAGAATATTTTAGTTGTATGGTGAAAAAAAATTATTTAATCCTTCTTAGTCAAATACATTTAATTTCAAACAAACTAAAATGCATGCAAAAAAAAAAAAGAAAAAAGAAAAAAAAAGAAAAAAACCTAGTGTTTCATAATTGAAAACAGGAGTATCCAGCCCCTTATGGAGAACCTCTTTTTAACTTCTACTGAAAATGCCTATATCGTGGGTTCAGTAGTGCTTGGGTTCTTGAGCTCTAAACAGCTTTAGGTATAGACAATTAGGTCCCCAGGCATTTCCATTAGTATCAGTTTATTATAAAATCAACAGGTCCTGACATAAATATTTAATTTCTGAATAACAAATGAATGATCCTACTTATCCATATTGCACTTCAAGATGTTGGTCAGCTAAGCACAACACAGCCATTCATCTACCCTTCACCCCCACTCCCTATTAGGATGGAGGAAAGAAACGTGGGGAAAAAAAAAAAAAAAAAAGGTAGAACTCATGGGTTGAGATAAAAGCTGTTTACTACAACTGAAAAAGAAGAGAGAAAAGAAAAAAATAGCTACGGTAACAGTATACATATGTATCAGCAGAAAGCCTTATTTTGAAATCTCGGGTAGTGCTTCAGTGGTACACAAGACTTGAAACAAAAGTCTTGAAATATAATGGATTTCAAACTAGAAGAATTATAGCAGCAATAAAATGGCATTGAAAAATCAGGCAATTTTACTAAGAACTGTGAATATGGTGTACAGACAAATGGGACCTTGATAGCAGGTCCGATAGGCAAATCTGACAAATGCTGTGAGGAATCTAAAAGGAGATTCAGTCAATACAGATGAGTATAAATCATTTAAATAGCTGTACCAAGTAATGTAGCAAGATCACTTATCTTTTCTAGTTACTGATATATAATGGAGGACAATGAGCAAAGCATAAAGACTACTGAAGGGAACAGCTTTATCTTCAAAGGTGTGGACAAAACTTATATCAATTTTAAAGATTTCTTCTAGTGGCAACTGGTTTATTGCAAAAGGCTAGTGATATGGGTGTAATACAAAAACCTAAAACCTGAAGACAAACTAAGAAAAACTAAAAAGATATCTTTATCTCTTCAGTTCAAGAAGTTTCTATCTGGAAACACCTGGCTCCTTTCTTTTTGACTGGTCCTTAAATTTGACCCAATTGGTCCTCTACTCAGCTCAATAAATTGGTTTTATCAAAGACATGACTCTTGTGTGGCTGAAGATTATCTATCAGAAAGGGATTTGTCTTCATATGAGGTCATCAAGTGTTATAGAACCAATGTTTTCTTTCTGGTGCTTGTTTAATTATTTGCACCATTGAAAATCATTGATTTTTTTAAAAAACTTGGCATTTGATCAGGACTCTAGCCTTACTAATTATTACCCATTAAATGAAAAGTAGCTTAGCAGTGCTTCAGCCGGTATGTCTTCACTGAATAGGTAATCAAATTTTCTTTTCTCCTATCTGCCCTACAGTCATTTGGCTGGATATCTCTAGATTTTAGAACTTCTGGGCAGCAAACTGAATGTAGATATTAATAAATATTAAAAATGAACATGAAAATATTCAATGATAAATAGAGGGCAGGCTGAAGTTTACAAAGCTCACTCCATATTAGCTGAGATTTAGTTTTTGTTTGGACACTACTAAACATTCAAGGCTGTTTAACTGAACAAAAGATCCTGAAAATCAGAGCTATGTGTTTTCAAAGAAGAGTATATTCAAAACATTTTTTAAAATTGTCCTCTTACATTGATTTAATTCTTCCACCTTTCTTAAAATCATTTCTTCTAAAATTTCGTTGTGTGTCAGATCTCACTGTCACAAAAAAAAAAGAAAATTTCTTTAGTGAATATCCTCCAAATGGGATAAGTTTTGTGCCTCATATCTTAAATGGATCACTCTACTTTCTTTCCTGCACCAGTTATGGTATTAAAGAGTGCATGTTTAACATCTTGGGCAGACACTTCCCTGGGAGTCAGCTCTTCTGTTCATGTGGACAGTTTCTTTTCTGATCTCCAGGAGTCCTGAAAATCATCACACCAACTTGGAGGCTGCCTAGAATTACACAGAAGTGAGCTCACTGCAAACAGTAATGTTTTGGATCACTAATCATGTAGTGTAATTAGGACTGAGAGGGATATGTATATTTATCAGCATGTTTCTGATGTTCCATTCAAATTTGTGGTACTATGCAAATGTGTTGCAATGAATTGAACAATAAAAAATGGAATGGAAATAATTATCAGTATATTTTGCTGATAATTAGTTCAGCTGTAAACAAGATCTGGTCAGCAGAATTTGAAACATTTCTAGGTACCTCTTGGGTTATGGCAAATCCTTTGGAGGAAGGGATTAGTCTCCAGCTGAAATAGTTACTCCCAATCTTATTTTCTGAAATATGAAAACTTCAAAAAAATATAAGTTTTAGAATAGCAAGTCTTTAGATTTCAAAAACTATTCTTAAGATATTGGATTTTTAGTATGAAATCCATTTTCTCACACTGTTGATTTTTTATTAAAAATGTAGTTTTCATATATACAAGAGACTAGAAATTATTGCAAGATGTTTATAACTGTGATAACTAGTTAAGATTATTTTTATCCTTTGCTTTATGATCCAGGGAAATTTAATCAGATGCCTTAAAATGGATATTGGCCACATGAGTATTGCTCATTTTACACCACTGGTTAACTGCATACTCATTTCAGAAAGTCATTGGGAGTAACAGCCTGCTCAGGCTCTTCACATAGCATAAGTGATGACTTTCAGTATCTCAGTTATATTTTCAAAACAAGAGTGGGATATTGTTAAAAGAAACACCTTATTTAATCTGTGTACTGAACTTGAAATTCAATAATTTCATGCCTCCAGCAGGAACAGGGATGTAAATTCTGTTTAGTCCCTACTGGGGACTTTACCCTTGTACCTGGCTCAGATGTGAGAAGAGAAAGTTGGTGTTTTCCCCAATTGATAAGATTTTAAAGAGGCATCTATAGTAATTGAGAGCTTAAGTATCTGTAGCTACTAGAATACATACATATTGAACTAGATGACCTTTGAGATCCCTTCCAACCCAAGCCAGTCTACATAATGTGATGATCAAAATTAAGAAAGGATTCCAACCATCAAATAACTTAATTCTGAAATTAAATTCTTTGGTCTTTCTAATATGCAAGAATATCTCTTGGCTCATAATTATTGTTTGTAAGCATGAAATTCTTTGTTCTTCAGTGCTTCTTATATTCTTAGTCTTACATATACAAAATGAAAGCTTTCTTTGTCTCAAGTATATTCTGTTGACACCTATGGCTATACAAAAATCAATTACAAGCCAATTTTAAACACAGTGTGAAATGCCATACAGAGATACAAAGAAGGAAAATAATCAGGGCAGTATATATATATTAAGAAAAATCTGTGGAAGAAGGTATATGCTGTTAACATCGCTTAAAGTCGAAATAAGCCTAATGCTTTTGTTCATATAGGAGCTGGTCTTTGGGATGGAAAGCTGTTCTCACAGAAACAGTTGCCATTTTGTGCCAAGCAAGTTGTGAACAATTCAAGTTTCTTTGCTCAGTTTTAACATTTCTTTGAACTTTTTAGTTCCTGATTTCAGACTTCATATATCACAGCTAAGCATAAACTCTTCACTAACTTTTGACGACATTTCCGGTAGGCAGGAAATTGGAGAAGAAAACTGCTAAAAAATTATTTTAAGTTACACTGGAGTGGGATAGTAGGGCCTGGAACTAGCCCTAGATCCCCACGATTTTGTACTTATAAAACACAACTGGTGAAGATACTTCTTTGCCATCCCATCTTGGGACTTGTAGCATGCTAGACTCACTAAGAACCAGCCTGGTTGGGACTGAAATTGCAATTCTAATTTCAGTGCTAATTACGGGAAAATATTGATGGGCAAAAGAGTAGACAGACTGTTAAAAGAAGGCTCTACGTTAATGTTTTCCAGTGTAAAGGATGATATAAAGTTGCAAAATAAATATAAATTCTTTCTTTCCCAGAACAATGTTACTATCCAAGCACACTTCTTATAAAATAAATTGCATAAAAACAATGATTTTCTCAACATTTTCCACTGCCATTTAAAAGGATTGAAATCTAATATTAATGTTTTTGATTTTTCAACAGAAAATCTGAAAAAAACCTCTGAAGAGTGAAATAGCAGGAGGTCGATATATTAAATAACACTCAGATAATCCCATCCCTAAATCATATAATACTTTCCAGAAATAAAGATAACGTAAAATTCAACAAGCTTCCCTGAGAAAGAAAAAAAAAAAAACAAACCACACAACCACCACTCTACCATATGAACTCATTACTTCATCATTAAATTAATATTCATTTCAGATCTGTATCCATTTGAAGGTCACAGTTCTTAGCTATAAAACCTTAAATAGGCTAAGCTCTCTTGATGCCAAAGACCTCTGCATTTCTGTTAGACATCTGTGCTTATTGGGGATTCAGCAGTCTGCTTTTTTTTTTTTTTTTAATGTCATGTGGGTGAGCAGCAGTTGATTCTCACTGCAACGACCCCAACTGCAAGCTTGTTATCACAGAGATTTTTACAGCATCCAAATATAAGAATTTGGAGAGACAACTTCTCTTTTCCTGAATTTGTTCAGTTGATCTAATGGGGCAGATCTTAAAACTGTGAAATTTAAATGCTTGGTTATTAATACCTCAGTCTTCATTTTACACATTCCAATTATGCTGCCTTTGAAAGAAAATGCAATTGCATCGGGAAAATTTGAAAACTAAAAGTAGTCATTTTCATCAGAATGAAAATAGTCACAATTGTGTAATTTGATGAAACAGAGTATAATAGAGTATAATATAAAATAGTATGATATGCACCTTTAAGAGAACAAAATAAAACAGGTTATATCTTGTATATCTTGTCTTATATCATTGCATCTGATATTTGCAAAATATTCTGTTCCAGAGTGGTTGTGATTTACACTGTTACTGCACTTCTTTTGTCCATTTAGGTGATTAATATAAGCTCAAAGCTCTTTAGAAACTCTTCCACATGTCTTAAGAACCAAAAAAAATAAATATGATTGTCCTCAGAAGCCTGGACAATTTGTTTCCTTTCAAGCAAGAGGCTTCTTAAGAACAAAGACTTAAATTTAAGGTTTAAATTCTTAAATAAATGAAGGTGAGCTTAGCTTTGAACTCCATATGATTTTCCTAGATTGCAGTATCCTATTCAGATAACACTGAACAGTGTTTAGTCTTCAGTGAAAGCATCCTAAGTCGCTGCAAGCACAGCCTTCTGAGGAACAGAGAGGAACATCCTGAAATGCACTCAGATGAGTTCTGTGGTTACACTTGTAACAAGGAGAAACTTCATTTCAGTACATGTTATATGGAATACTGAATTCCTTAGTACATTGAACAGAGAAGAACAAATTGAATGGTAGCAGTTTGTAGAAAAAAACAGAGACATAAAACCAAGAAGCTGTAAGAAAGAAGATGAAGAAGAAAATGGAAAACCCTTGGTATGCAGGAGAAAATACAGGAAGCAGTGTGGTGAGGCATCAGGTGAGTGGAGTGGATAGAAAAGGGTAGGATGGACAGAAGTGACGTGAGAAAAAATTAGGGCAGAAGTTTTTGCAGAGAGAAAATAGTGACAGGACTTTAAGAGCCCTGATATTACATAATCAATTACTTCCTCTGCTAAAGGAGAACTCTTCAGACAGTAAAAAGTGCAGAATTCTCAAACAACTTCAACCCTTGTGAAAGTAGTAATATAAGGCAAATATTTGCTATTCTTATTTTACATCTTTACATATATTGTTACTTCTCTTATCTCTTCCTGACTATTTGACTGTAAATCATCTTTTCTATGGCAAAGTTTATGGAAAAAAACAAACAATACACTTCAAAGGCCAGGACTCCAGGGTATAGGATTCACTGCCTGAAACAGGCACCAGCTTCCTTTCTTTCACCCTTCGTTCTTTTCACAACTCAGCACTTGTCTTTTGGATGACTGCGACTCTTCATGGCTTTTAAATAAACCAGACAATGATGGGGCAAGAGTGAAAAATCTGTGAGGGGCAAACAACTGCTCCAAAAATAGAAAACAGAAACAAGAATAGTTAGTCAACTGTTGGTATAAAAGGAGGTCATTGACAGAGTTCTGCGGGATGTTGTCTCATTGTCTGTACTGCTTAACATATTAATAAAGGATGTGGAAAATGGGGGGAGCAGAAAGGTGACAAAGATTGCTCCTGATGAGAATTTACTCAAGATGGAAAGGATAAGGGCAGACAGTGAAGTACTGCTGAAGGACTATAGAAGACTGACTAAGTAATGATAACAGCATATGAAAATTAGTGCGGGGAATTGTTGTTTTTTTTTTATTCGCATGCACATGGGAATAAAAACATCCTAACTTCACATATAAAATGATGGGTTCTGGGCTGACTATTTTTACTGAGGAGCACAGTTCTTAAGTTATGATAAACAGCTCAATGAAAAACCCACTTTCTTCTCGTGGTTCTCTATGGATAGGAACAGCCTTTTATTTTTATTCTCTCATTGCCCCAGGTCCTCAAGGGGTTATCTCTAGGTAACAAGCATTTTAAAGCACTATTTATTTTTTTTTCCAGTCTGAAAAGCTGCAGTGTTTGCCTTGTGCCATATTAATCTTATTTCATTTGCTCCATTGGTAATTAGCAAAGGACACTCACGGTGGCTTCTTAGAGTTGTGAAATGCTTTTTTTTATACTTGTGATACCATGCTGGGTACTCACAGCTGTACTCACAGCATTTTATATCAACCTTCTGAGATGATAGGAATGTTAGGATTTATAGTGGAAGCTGACAAGAGCACTTTAAACAAGCCATAAATGTGAAGCCTGTGTCTGAGCATGAAACAAAACGGTCAGTGACTGAGGACAAAGGTTAACAAGATGGCAGCAATAAAACTGATTTAAATGAAGGACTCTTCAAAACTATCTCAAAATCACATCTTAATTTTCCACACCACATGGGATTTTTCCCCTTCCTTTTCACTAGTTAGATAGATACTTGAAAGCATAATCAAGAAAACAGAGTGATATTATAGAGTACGGTAGTGAAGTCTATTTATTATTGTTTTGCCTTTTCAAGGCATTTTAAGACATTTTTCTTCTAAAGATGGAGCTTCAGACTGAGCTTGAGTGGAAATTACACTGATTTAAAGATGTGTCTTTGGAGAGTTACATTTATGGACAGTTCTACCAAGTGTCCAAAGTCTTCAAAATAGAACTGCTACCTCTTAGACAGAAGAATTTTAAATTCAAACTTCATTATAGCCTGTACTGGAACAAGATTATCAGTATTTCTTGTCTGTAGGCAGTCAGAGAGAAGAAAAAAACAAACACATTAGAAGTAACTCTGTTTTGGTCAACAGGTTGACTTTGGTATAAATGAATCCACTTCTAGTGCTTACTGACAAAAACATTACATGAAAATTTAAATAATTCAAACTGAAACTGAAAAAAAAAACCTGCTTCATTTTGTCTTTAGGGGGTTGTGAGCTCATTGAATGTTATGTGTGGTACTTGAAAAACTGGTTCACATTAGTTACAAATGGTGAAAAACAAGCTTTTGTGTTCACAAACGGGTGTACATGGAGGTATATGAACATTATATCATATACTTGGGCACCTGTAATGACTTACTTTCATATCACAAATATTCATGGCCTGAGCACTCACATGGTTATTTGATTCTCTTAGAATGAAGCAATACTAAATAATAATGAAACCTAATATGCTGAACACCAAGTATGAAAACCATTCAACATAAAATAAGGATAGGAAGAACAGATCAAAACTAAACAATGAAACAAACAAAAACAAAACAAACAAAAAAAAAAAAAACAAAAAGAACAAAAGCCTAAATACATATTTATCCACATAGACAAATAAAGAAACTGCATAACTATCTTCAAGGTCATCTGTCAGTTCTCACAAAACAGCTGCTGAGAGATTACCAAAACTCTGATCCTTGAGTCCACTGAGAATTTTGCAGAATTGTAGCAAAGTCTAGTCAGAAGGACTCAGAATTCACTGCCACACAATTAGCAAGATATATCAGTTACTTCTTGCTTGTTAACTATCTCACCCAAGTAGTTCGTATTAAGACAAAGAAAGACCAAAGAAAAAAAATCACCAAAAAAATAAAATAACCCCTCAACAGAATAAGCCATTTTGCATTGAATTATTGCCAGTGTTGGACCTACAATGCAGATAAGGTGTTCTGATTAAATATCTGACATCTAAAGAAGGATTTTCACTGCATATACACAGAGAGAAAGCATTAAAATACCCTTAGATCTTTTTAAGAAAAATGTATGCTCATCAACTTTTTAGTACTGTTTAGTATTGCTTCTGTTAAAGATCTGCATCAGCTTCTGGTAGTTATGCTTGGTGCACTGAGGAAGATATTATCTTCCACTTTTGCCATACTATATTCCTGTCTATAGCTAAAGATGTTGAGATCTGCTTTGAAATAAATACATTAAGACACAGGCAACCAAAGTCAAGAAGACTAAGAAGGCAGATCTCAGCTGACAAAGCGAAGGACAAAATATTAGGAAATGAGGAGAGCTGTCCCAAGATTCACTCAATAACTTCTCTCCCTTGAAATCAAACCAGGACTTGCAATAGCTTGCCAGGCTGCCTTGAAATTCAAGGTGTGCTCCATCATCTTCTAATTATTGTCCAGAACAAAGTCCTCATTGCATGATATTAAAGATATTCTTAGGAGATGCAAGTCATTATCCAGTTAACAGTGACAGAATGGATTCAGATAAAGATTTGCAAAACTGGGATTTCCTAGCGTCAGGTTCCTTTTGCATTGTGTGAATGTGCTCTGATGCTGCAGGTTTTTTTTTTATTTTTCAATAGCTCGTCTTCAAAGTCTGTAGAATTTCTTCCCTTCACCCACCACACAATGCTCTCTTTGCTATATGAATCCACGTAAGAGAAAAACTAAAAACTACAAGAAGGAAAGCAAATTATTCCAGGGAAAAAATCACTCGGATGAAGTTTGGACCTTCTGATAAAAGGATTCATTTGCTTCAGAACTGAAGTCAGGTAACTATTAGGCTGAGTAGGCTGCAGTTTCACCCTTACCAACCTCGACCCTCAGCCATTTCTACTATAGCTTTTCGGCTGCTGTTGTTGAGGCTGGAATCAAAAGCATTTTGAAGGAATAATACCAACAAAAACTGTCAGAGTCTCACTGAAAAGGTAAAAGAGTCTATCAACTGTTAGTCCTGTGATTGCCCAAGAATTCAAGAAGTGTGACTATTGCTTTGTAGAAAAATCATGGCAGCCAAGGCTTTTAAAATTATCATCAAAGAATCAAAACTGAACAAAAGCATTGCCAAAGGCAATTCCAATCATCAGGCTTATATTGCTTTCTATTTAAAGAGAGGTTTCCTTTACAAGGTAAAAGTGATGACCCAAAGTCCCTATGTCAATGATGAGGTAACTGGCTCTGCATGTTGTGGTATCCATAATGGATTCAACCATTTAAAACCTACAAATGATCTCTACTTTGTGGAAAAATAAGTTTAAAGCATTTTTATGTATTCTTTAGGATTGAGAGACTGCGGGTTATGTATCTGAGCAGTCCCTCGAAACACCTATTTGCTAAGGAAACAATGCATTTTTTTCAGGAGGAGCCACTACCTGATGGAACAGGAGAGGGCACTGTTTCACACAGATGCTGCTCCACCTCTGATTTCCTCATAATTAAATGAGCTATAGAGAAATTTGGCTGCAGTTTGTACAAAAACACAGTTACTATCTGTGAACAGCCTGTGATAACAAACAGATGTGAAATTTGCTTGCTGCAGTTTGGACATCTTTGCACAGTACGTTCTGGGGCTTCTGCACATCACATCAGGCCAGTGTTACCCCAGTCCAGCCTGCAGGAAGCAGGATCAAATGCCTCTGGGTTGTGTGTACTGTGCATTTTTACAAATATCACGCATACTTTTTACAGAATGTTTAGGTTATTTGAAAGCTCTGGATAAGAAGCATGCTGACCTGCTGACTTGTGTGAAATTATCTGTAATGTGCATGAATGACTTATAACACTGTCTGTTTTCTGTCTAGAAATTCCATACTGCTATTTATATGGAACCTCTACAGTATTTATCACAGTACTTCAGAAAAACAGACAAACAAACAAAGCCCTTTGGAATGGTATTAATTAAAAGAAGATCTAGTAAGAGGGGGTAGGAAGAGCTAAAAATTTGCTAATTTAAACTGACAGACAAAGAAGCTGTCCACAACATTTTTCCCTACTTCTGAAAAACTCACTAGCAATGTGGAAAAATTATATTTGGAACATATATATTTTATTACTTTAATGGTTGGGAAGCAAGCTTAAAGTCTGATTTGTTCTGCATCATTTTGCCTATTGTCTACTTGTTATTGGAGCTCAGAAATTCCAGTTTACTTTAAATCAGGCCACAAACTCAAAACTTCTACCTATGACAGGGCTCACACATCTTCTTGTCTTGGTCCTTTGGTTTCATTGCTGTCATATAAAAACACATGCTACATAAGCAGCTATATAGTGTGAAACAAGCAGATCTTAAATCAAAAGATGTACAAGATGTTCAAGTCATGCTACTACATTAAGATGAATGGTTCCTTTTCTATGATGAATATACGATAATTCAGACTGATAGAGAATAATTTAAGATACTGCACTGTGCAATACATATCTGAGAAAAATAATAACAAAATATGGGGTAAAAAGCTCACAAATATTCTCCACACAAATCAAAGAACTGCCTTTCTGCAGATAAGCTTTTATCAGTGAAAATTTCAAAACTAATATGACTTCTCACATTCTTATCATGTTGTAAGAAAATTGAGGATGGAACCCCTGATAAAAACGTAAAACAGAAAGATAGAAAGATTTCTTTGCATGTAGTACACCTTCTACTAGAACTTTGTTTTCTGAAGAGGAAACAAGAAATAAGTTTGTCAGTACTGAGACATCTTAATTCAAAAAATATCTTCCTTAGAAAAAGAATTAAAAGCTCATCTTTTTCCTATTGAAAAAGGTTCCCTAACATTTTTCATTATAGCATACTACTAAAATAAATTTGAGCAACATTTTTAAATGCGAACATAATAAACTCCTGCTATCATAAATTACTATATTCCTTATGTTATACTTAGAAGTCTGAATCTGAAAAAAAACTTTGTTGTGAACTCAGTACATTGAAATGTTCTAAGTCAGTGGAACTAATCAATAGGTTACAAGTCTTATGACTCCAATTCAGGAAATGCTTAAAAAGTTCTTTCCTTAAGAAGACCATATATCGTAAGTAGAATCAAGGTTTACAAGTCGATGAGAAGATAAAATTTTAAGAAGCAAAATTGCTAATGTTCTCAAAACAAACTTCATTCCTTCAGATATGTGTGGCATGTGGCACATATGAAGATGATTGATGGATGTAACAATTTTGACTATGCATATCTCATTTTACAGGAGTCCTACCTTCAGTAGAAATGATATCAGTACTTTCGCTACATAATTTATAGTTTGCTCCTTAATTATAGTCTTGGGAGATATTCTGAAGATAAAAGATACTGGCTTTGGTGATCTAGTGGATGCCTTAATTTCTGGGAGCAAAAATCCGTATTTGCATTGTTCTCTTTAACAGTGACACATTTTCTTTCTAAGTAATAATGGAAAAATAACAAAACGTAGTGTTTACTTTCATCGTAACCACTTCCTTTCTGTTTGGTGTGGAAGATGCCGTCAATCACAAGCAAAGTGAAGGCCCAATAGAGACATTAAATTTACAGAGTATGTGATTCTAAGCACTGCCCTGTGGCAGCCAGTGCCACGTCACCTGAACTGCAAGATTGGCAATGACAATGCCAGCATCCTGACTGGGAATGATTAAACCTAAACTTTTTAACCGCATTGCTCATTTTTGGGGGAAATATCAACAAAATCCCTCAGGTGTTACCCACTGCTATATCTGTTATATGGCAATGCAAGGAGTCAGTGAACCAGTTCAGGAAATACTTCTGCCAGTTCAATGCCCAGCCCAAGCAAGAGCAGGCAGCTGCTGCTATGGGTGATTTAGGTATCTCTGGAAATGTGCTGTTTGCTTTGACTGTGCACTTAATCAAGAAATTTGTTGATTAAAACTAGAAATGCAAGTTAATATTTGACACATTACCATTGCAGAAGTAAGATCACACACAATGGTTTTGGAACTAGGGTCACAGCTAACCTGTGAACGAGTGACCTGCTCGACCAACTACACGCAAGAATGGTTCTGTGGTTATATCAAAACACTCTTTGTAAGAAGGATTGAATGTAGTTGATTCAGAAAATTAAAAAACATTATAGACCAAACTCGCCAATACTGTATAATTATTTTCATTCCAAAAGACTCTACTTTTCTAACAATCCATATAATTTAGCTTAGGAAATATAATTAAGTTTTATGAGAGTATTTGTACCGAAGGTGTCTTGACATTATCATTTTCATAAATAGAGGACAATATTCAACAGTAATAATGCAGTCTGCTTCTCTGAGTGGGCAAAGACATTGCTAAAAATTGCAAACATCCTCCTGACAAGTTTCAAGCAGACACTTCTATGTATTTACAAAAATGTCACCAAGCCTCACATCAATATTTATATATTCAGGCTCAAATGATAACACTCTCTTAATTCTCCGGATATGGTTTTTGTGAAATGACGTTTGTCACTGGAATCTATGTGATTAATGATGTGGGAAAATGTATGCACATACAAGGCATCAGTGCAGTTAAAATCTGAAGGAACATTTAACACCTCCCAAAATTGATAAAGGTTCTTGCAGATGACCTCCAGGGATTTTTCACTACATTGATTTCTATTAAACACTTGTCAAAATATTTGACTGTTGGATCAAGATGAACTTTATTCTGGGAACTAGAAATCTCTAAGTTTATTCTTGGCTGTTTGTTAACAGTAATCAAACCCTACTTCATATTTTTATGTTTCTACATATTTTAGTGTTTCTACAAATAAGCTTCTAGTCCTCTCAGAGCAGGTTTTGTGATAAGTTCATCTACCAAGTGATACAGCCACCAGAAGCAGAAGCCAGATCCTCTTTTGTCTCACAAAAATAGAGCATTTGTATTGTGATACAGACATCTTGTAAGACACTCAAACCATGCCATTCAGCAATCAATT
Organism: Aquila spilogaster; assembly: GCA_024606505.1. Lineage (NCBI taxonomy): Eukaryota > Metazoa > Chordata > Aves > Accipitriformes > Accipitridae > Aquila > Aquila spilogaster. The sequence continues at coordinate 63,041,876 of JANHGO010000042.1, read as the reverse complement.
ATACTATGGTAAACTAGATATGAGGATAACAGGTTAAAGGCTTTTACACATGTACAGCAGAGCCTTTTTATTTTAAAAGGTAAGTATGAAGATTCTTATAACATGAATGGGAAATAAGTGAAAAAAAAATGGTATTTTTACTAGACTGGCTTATCTACCACCTAAATATAAGAAATTTAAGCTGTAATAGTATGTAAGATCTCAAATGTTTTCCCTTTTATGTCCTTGTGAAGCTCCCTGTTCTGACCTCATATTCTTTATGTCTGAGAATAATATTCCTTTTTCCTGGTTATGCAGAAGGCCACATGCCACTTTTTTTTCACGGAATTGGAGTTTCTTACTATTAACAGATTGGGTAAGCATGAGAAAAACACCCATTAAACTCAAAAGCTAACAGAATGTGATTGAAGTGAGCGTAAATATCCAGATATAAGAGTCTAGCAGTATCTTCCAATTCCACAAGCCATGTCAGATTTGCAGATTATCCTTGTGATCTCTATATGGAAGCCACTGGACAGTGCAGAATTTTCTTTCCTTTGACTTATTACTGCGAAGGGCCCAGAGCAGTATGCTGTTTAGGTTCCAAAAATATAAACTAGCACACAGGCTGGTGTTCTGAGGTAAGCATTTAAGCAGAATTAAGCATCCTGTTATTGCCTCCTTAGTTATCCAAGCTACCATTTTCAGCTCAGGTCACAATGATAATTTCATTTCTTTGCTCTGTATGGGCCTTTATCTGAATAACAATGCTCTCTTGTCAGAAACTTGCCAAGTATCTTCATAGGTCAGGTTTCTGAGAGATAGCTTGCTACTGGTCCAGACTGGCACCTAACCTTCTCCACACGGAAATTTTCAATGAATCCTAATTCTAAGCCAAATGAAAACAGTGAATTCTGATGGATGAAACTGAGGTGAATCTGTGGGTTAAAAGTCCCAGATTATGAAAATTTATGGACCTGATCGTAATGAAAATCTGTGTTATTAAGCAGTTTCAAAGTTTCTCAGTTTTGTGTGTAAGCTTTTCTAATTCACTGTCAAATCCTTTTCCTTTTTTTTTTTTTCCCCTTTTTTTTGATACTCCTTGCTGACAATAAAGATGCGTTTGGTAACAGGACTTTTCATAAAACCTCTCAAAATTTTCTTTTAAATGATCCTTTCCTCTACCATCAATTGTATATGATGCAGAGATGGGACACAAAAACCTATCCTGCATATGATATGTTAAAGATAGTACAAGTCATAAATTAATATCTATGAATTTTCACAGAAACAAATGTCAGTAACACTCACTCCTTATTGCTAGATATAAACGTTTGTTCAACTAAAGTAGCCCCTCCTGTTGAACTCCAGGGATAGAATGTGTATGAACATTGTGACCTTTTATTTACACTGATCTGAACAAAATTATATTATATGTATGGCTTTTAGCTTCAAGTTGTTGATATAGATGTTTTCTCCATACACTATTATGGGACAGCGTTACCACCACTGGAAAAGAATTACAACCATTTTCTTTTAGACTGTTGCAAATAGCTCAAAAAATTTTGATGCTGAATTTTAACAAAATTACCGTCAGAATGCACATGGTTACACATGAAATTGAAAAATTAGATACAAAATAGGACTTGAATTCAAACAAAGGAATTACATTCACCCATGTCACAAAATAGTCTGGTGACATCTTAGTCCTCATACTTTCTAGATGAATACATTTTTCCTACTTCTAGCTGTACAAGTTTTCATTTTTCTTGCATGGGTGTTTTTGTTCTGTCTGCAATAATGCAGCACATCTTACACGTTTTCTTGTATTTAGTTTCTGCTTACACATCAGTGCGAGTCCACTGGCAGCACATAAATGTAAATGTGATTCCACATAACTCGCTGTCTTTTCTCTGGAAGAGAAGAGGAACTGATGTGAAAGCAGTGAGTTGTACTCAGGGAGCTAAACCATCCTGCTGTTCCTGCATCAAGAGAGTAGAAAAAAAGGCAGCAGCAACATGAGAAGGTTTGAAAGTTCTCTTGTGCCTGATATCACCCTGTTAGCTTGTCTCGTCTCTCTTGGAAAGCTGGAAACAGAAGTTGGATTTGGTCAGTCCTGGGACACCCAATACAGACTAGCTCAGTTAGCTTAGATTTTTAAATATTGTTTCAAGAACTTTTCCTTCCCCATTGTTTAAGCTTCTTCCACTATGCTCCAACACGTTTAATTTTTTTCATTGTTTTAGCATTATTTTGTTTCATTGCTGATGTTACCATGAGGTACCAATTCCTGAGGACATTACTGTTAAGGATCTTCCACATAGTCATTTCATTTTTATTTCCAGGTTGATTTCAGTAGTTAAAACTTAATTGTTGATATTAATTTTTTCTCTTGCTCTAACTTACTGCAAACACTGATTGTACACATGCACGTGTGCAACATATACAGTAAGAGAACTTCTGTATTGAAGAGAGTTCATCAAGCACTTTTCTTTCACAGCTTTGGTAAGCTACAGCAAGACCCTGAAAATCTCCTGCTTTCCTTCACCTTTTAAGGGTCAACAGTTCCAACTATGGCAAATGAACTGTACTGTTTCAGTATTTGTCTGCCTGAAGGCCTAAGTCATTCAACATGCAAAATGAAAATAAAGAGGGGCTTTTCATGAACTGTATCGATTTCATCACTGTGTGATAGCTAGTGGGTGTATTTGACATGCTCAGCTTCTAAAAAGCTACAAAGTAATTAATACTTTTTCGAAGTGCTTTAAGGGCGTATCTCTGGCTTCAGCTCTAAGAGAAGTTCCCCTGAGTCTTCACGACTCATCTGGCTTCTGCCTCTTAGAAACAGAAATAAGTTAGTAAGCATGCAGCTGTACATATTTATTTATGGAGGTTGGAGTATATTCATACAACAGCCCATACGCTCAGTTTATTGGTAAAATCCAAATAGGGTTAGGAATAACATTTGTAACATGAGTTTTAACATTTTAATATTGTGGAGTTTTTTATTTTTTAAGAGAACTAGATAAAAACCTGTGATAACAGTGACAAGGGTAGACTATATGGTGAAAACTGATTCCAAATAAATAAAATGCATTAACTGATTTTTCTAATGTAAAAAAAAAAAGATGAAAAGAATGTATTTTCCCCCATCCAAATCAGAAGAGCCTCTATTCAAGAGAAATGTCTTCAAATAACATCCACTTTCAAAGCTGCATGGGAAGTGCCAGTGATTCGATTACGTACATATATTGTTGAAAAACAGATTTCATTCTTGTGATGCACATTCATTACTTGATAATAAAATAATAGAAAAAACTAAGCTCAAAAGAGAAAAAAAAGATTAAAAGGTTTTTTTAATTTAAATTCTCTCCCTCAGATTTGTCTTGAACAGTTATGTGATTTTTTTGTGTACCGATTCTTAAGCCATGGAAAAGAAAAGCTTTGGTACACCTTGTGCTCAGAACACTTTTTTGTAGGTTTTTATATTTACAAGCAGAATAAGCAGAAAAGGAATAAAAAAAAGGAAACTGATAGCATAGCATAGTGTTCTTGCTCAAATAAAGGCCACTATAAGACATTTAGTAGGATCATTTAATAAAACAGACCAGAGAGCTTTACATTTTTCTACATGTTGCTAGAATTATTAAATCATCTCTGCTGCTGTTGCACTGGAGTAGTGTTTTGGCTTTGCAGAATAGATTCTCTACTGTGTATATATATATAACCACACACTATGTCTAAACAAGGATGTTTGGTCTTTGAATTGTCTGTCTTATTCTTGAGTATAATTACCTGTCTGATTTCACTCTGAAACAGTGTATATTGTTTCTACTCAAGTCTCCACACACTGGTCCCTTCTACTAGCATTGTCATGAAAGGAGATGCTGCCTTTTTTTTTTTTAGTTCAGATTTTATATAAAAGAATGAATCAGGGCTTTTTGAAAACTGAAGCACCTTTGGCATCTACAACCAGGGAAGACCCAGAAAGGCCTGTACAACAATTGTTAAAGTCTTTATTTTCCACCTGCATAACAACAGTTGAGGTCTTCATTATCCAACTACAAAAGATGGGTTGGCTTTTTGTCTTAAAAACACATTTCAGTTGCCTATGCAAATACAATATATGCATTTTTAGGAGGTTGGTTGTTTAGCAAAGAAGATGAGTATTTTATTGAATCAGAAAATATGTAATAAAAATCTGCACGCTTGAAGTCAAAACCACTTAACTAAGAGACTCAATTATGCTTCAAAAATCTGAACAAGTGTCTATTATTAAAAATAAGCAAACAAATAGGATTGAGATTTAAATGAATGAGCAGAAACCATCTTCTAACTCCTCAACTATTTTTAAGATTCCCACTTCTCAAAACATCCGAGGACTGTTTAATTTTAATCTTGCAACATTTCCTTTAGTTTAAACAAATACCCACGTGTGCTGCAATTGAGAGCTTTTGGAACTCTTGCTTGCTGATATTCAACCTGACATGTCATTCAAGAGAGATCAGTTTATAAAAGAATACACGCAACAGAATACTACAAAGATAAATAGGTAACTTGAGACTCTTAACTTAGGATACTAAAAATATTTGGCCTGTTTAATCCAGAAAGAACAGGGGAGTGTTTATTGTTCTCTATCAGTTCATCAGGGGATGAAACACCAGGAAAAGCAAAAAAGCTATTAAATCTTAAGGACATTTTTAGCAAATAAATATAAATTGACTATAAATATGTGTAAGGTATATATACTGGAAGGTTTCTAACAACTAAGGGAATGATTTTCTGAGAAAAAGAACAAACCACGGAACAAGAAAAACTGATGAAAAAGAATGTAATTAGATTTAAGAAGGAGCTACTTCCATTTGAAGTCAGCAGTTCCACTGTTGCCTGCAGTTTCCAATGACTGTGATAATGTATCAGAATTTCTTGTCTAGTTCTCTCTAGCTTCTCTCTGTGCAATAGAGAAAACATGCAATTCATATGGAATGCGAGCCCTACTAACACGCAGGTCTCAGAACTTTGCTTAAACCATCAGGAAATATACATCTTTCTTTAGAGAAACTTGAGAGTGTTGTGCATTCTTATGTAACTGTAGACTCATCGTTTCTTAGTCTTTGTATAAAAATACTTATACTTTTACAATAATGGGCCAATACCTTATCTATCAATTCTATACCTGATAAACCAGTATATATATACACTATAATCCCTTTTAAGGTTCATATTTTTCATCTTCTAAAGAGAAGTTACGTCAAAAAATTCTCATTCCATTGAGTATGATGTACAGTTTAGCCTACAGAATAGTGCTAACTTACTGAGGGTGTCTGTAGCATGCCTTTTTTTTTTTTTTTTTTCTCTCCCCATAGAAGAGATACAGGACAAATTAGTCAGTCACCTAAAAGCCTCCAGCTCAGTAAATAAAGTTAGAAATTACAATTAATGTTCTTCACATAAGGAAATTTCATAGGCACTCTGTGCTGCAGGGAAAGAACTAAAGCAGTGTGTGAATTCAAGTTTGGAGGAAAAAAACTGCACAAACTAAACCCAGCCAAAGCCAAAGGTCATTGAACCCTAACTAATTTCTCCCTAAGAAATTATAGTGAAAGTATTGAAGCAGTGACACGCATTTCAGCCTCATATACACAAAGGCATTAAACGTAAGATTGAAACTAATATATGAGTGGCTATTTAATGTTCACAAAGATGCACAGAAATACCAGGAAGCACCACATGACTAAAAGTCCTCCAGAACTGAACACTGAAGAAAGGAGCTACTGCTGAATACACGAGATGGTAAGCCAAATTATTTCTGTCATTGCCAGAAGAATGTTTGTAAAGAGGATGATGTTACAGCAAATGACATGATAGAAGTACAATCAATAAGGAGAAAACCCCAGAGCTTTTGAAGTCTGGAGACTGCATATGGAATACATATTTCTGCCATGAATAATTCTGACAAGATCTAACCAAAACTAGCTTTACTGACCTTATAACATTTATTGTAATTTTTTTGGAATTAAAAAGCATAAGATAGACTAAGAAATGACTTCCTGATAAAACTTAATGAAAGCAGCAACTGCTGTATAGAAATGAAAACAGAATGATTTTGAATTAGTGGCAAAAGTATAACAAATGTTAGGCTGGAAACCAAAAGAACAAAGAAGTGATGCAAAGCTGAAAAAAAAAATCCATTCCATTGAGACTTTAGCAAAGTGATCTGAGATTCACCTGGGAAAATGACAAAAAGTAGGCCAGAATCAATATTTTTTTTCAAGGAGCAAAACTGTAAGAGTTGTTACACAGGCAGAGGAAAACACTTTGGAGAGTGATTGGTATTGGTTCTATTTTTTCTTAAAAAAAATTCTATTCAAGACTACAAACCAAGCAAGTAACATAATGAAGTTAGTGGAGAAAACAGAAGATAAATATGAATTAGAGAATATATGAATTAAGGAACATTAAATTCTTTGTTATGTTGCATTTTAAATATGAAAATTTAGAATTCTATTCTTTGATTTTTTTTTTGGTGTAAGTTCAACTGACTCTGAAGAATGATCACTTTCCTGTGTCAAGTGCACAGAAAATACAATTTCTGACACCCTGCATGGAGCTTTTCTCTTTGCCAGTCGCCCAGTCCAAGTCAGTGTTAGGATAAAGCTGGCAGACGAAGAGCTGTGACTGCCCACGTAACACTTTAGAGAGTAACTTACTGTGACCAGTGTCAGCTATGCATTTTGGGTCATTTGAAAAAGAGATGACAAGCCTAGAGGGAACTTCTATGTATTACCTTCTTCAACAGAGATCAGCAAGAGCAATTCAATTACAGTCAGAGATTCAAGGAGAATTAAGTGGATGCAATGCCAAAACACAGTGCAACACGACACAAAATTAAATCTCCATGTAGCATACATAGGTCTTGCTCTCCAGTAAAGATCTCTATGTATAGATGCAATGTGCAGTCTGAGTCTTGTTTCATGTCCTTCTGTTGCTTCTCAGCAACAACTTCTGTTTGATAAGTGTAAAACATGGAAATCATTTTCAGTTCACCAGGAAAGAGAGCCCTTTGCTTTCTAGTGAGCCCTGTTCCCAAGTTTGTCTCACTTTTAAGTGTGACTTGAAGTTTAACATGTTGTGTCTATATGTAGGTTGCAAGTGAAGTTGTTACTATTGCAAAGCAATACCAGTATTGAGTAACAACATCAGTGAGAATCCCTGCACAGAGCTTAGCAAAAATCACATGATGCTTAAACTAGAATAATTCACTTATATCTTCCAAATAAACCCTGCAATATCTAAATTGGGACCATTGTCGAAATATTTTTGAGCAGAAAAAAACACTGAATAATGCAAAAATTGTATACCTGTACTCCCCTCCTTAGGTCAGTAGTAATAACTTTTCTTCCTTCTGTTCACTTAAATCACCACCAGGAGGCTAAGACCTCCACTTAGCTTTCATGTACACAGAGGAAAAAACAGTCACAACCCCACACTTAGGGGGACTTATGTTACTGAGTCATTGTGTCAAGTTCACCAGCATCACCCATGCTGACAAGCTGGTAGTAAATTAAACCTCAGCAACATGGACAAACTAACTCACATGAACTGCAGAGTCCAGTCCTTCCATACTTGGCTGGAACTGTCTGGCCAAAAGAGACTTTTCAAGTTTTCAGGAAAATTTCAGGAAATTGAGCCCCCTAGTGCTTAGCTCAGCTGATTCATAAATCCTAGTCATCATCTGTATTCTAGCCAAGAAATAATTGGTTGATGCCTTTAATTTCTGTATATTCTGCTCACAACCAAACTGATTCACTGGAAAGCTTCATTGTGACCTGTCACTTCTGATGTATTTGTGGAAAAAAAAAAAACAACAAAACAACAAACAACTAAACCACAAAACAAACAGCCATAACTCAGTTGTACCTGTACTCCTGAAACACTGAAGTTTACTTGGAATTGGTGGAAGATGACAGATGTTTAATACCTCCTACGACTTGCATCTGCAAGCACATTTGAAGAAAAAGTGAAGATTATTACACCCAGTTGGAGTTTCAAGGAGAATTTAGTATAAAGCATCCTCATCAGAATTTGTTCAAGAGGACAACACAGTAGTTAATAACCTTTCTATTCTTCTGAAGAGCAGCAATTTTTCCCCATTTATTTTCACTGCTTTACATAAGTGATTTTTTGTTTTGAGATTGAAGATCGATTAGAAGATGCTCAGAAATACAAAGAATAATGCAATCATATTATTAGTTGAGCAAACAAATACAATCCTTTATCAGTTATCATCTTCCTTTCCTACCACCACAAAAGAAAAAAAAAAATCAAAAAAGAAGGCAGAAAGGTGAAATCTTAGTAATAACTTCTTTGTTGTTGTTGTAAAAAAAAAAAACCTAGATTTTTATGCCATGGACAAGATCACATTTCCAACTACGCTATAGGCTAGCTATTAGAAATGCATCCCACCTACAGATGAAATTCCATGGTGGTTATCAAAATGTAAATTTTTACCAGTACTCACTCACACACTAACATCGTACCTATCAAAACTTCCATGTATCAGGTGGTATTTTTTCTTATAGGTTACAGAACATCTACAGTCCACCTGACAGAAGGAAGAATACACAACATACAATTTAATGGAGTTTATTTCAGCACCATAACAAATAAAAATTGAAAGAATGATAAAAAGAAGAAAAGAAATACATTATATTCAACATTTTCAGGCAGAAGAATGAGGACCATACTCATTTTATTCAAAATTGCATTGCTAATTAAGAAAAATAAAAAATAAATCCTGCCTTTGGTTAGAGTCAATGTAAACCTAATAGCTCATGATTCAGGTTTTTTTGGACAATTAGGGTTGTTGTTTATTCCTTTTTAGAAAGAAACTTAACTTCTCCTCTTGCCTCCTCAAACATTTTAACTTACACAGTCTTTAAATGTACCCACTTTGAAAATGCTAGTAGTATGCTATATATGCTAAGTAAACAACAATGAAAAGCACTTTAAACATAAAGTGCTATGTAAACATTCACTACTGAAATTATAGAGATTAGAGTTTGAAGATGCACTCTGAATTTTTCCATAGCTCTATTCTTCAGTTAGGTGCTATTTTAACTTATTCAGAAACTTCCATCTTTCTGACAACCAGTCTCAGCAGCCTCAAAAAATGAACCAGTCTAACATAAAATAAGAGTCTGTTTTACCCAACTTTGCATCATGTATATCATATTTCCTTTCAGCAAGCTTTTACCTGTAAATTGGCAGCTGCCAACAACATTGTAAATATATTTACAGAGAGGCAGGAGATTTTTTTGTTGTTGTTAGAAATGCATTTAGTCAGCTTCCAGTTGCAATTGACTTAATAAAAAGCTAGCCTTTTAAACAGCTGAAAAATATATTTTGCACTGTATGCATATTGAGAGTTTCTATGCATTTTTTGTCGGTATAATGATACATATTTCACTTGCTGTATGAATTTCTTTTTAAAACTAAAAAACATTTTGCAATGGCAAAAATGGATTGAGAATAAAGCAATTTGGTAGAAGAGAGGTCATTTTTTTATGCTCAGGCAGGGGTACAACACAGTCAGTGGTAATTTGGAGGTCTTTCTATGTTCATTGTGGAAGGTGTTCACAGTGTTGTGGTAAAATTATCTTCAGGAGAAGAGACTAGACTAGTCTCTGCACATAAGCACACCTTTCTTGTGGGACACTATCAGTAGAAGTTGCATAAAGAGAGGACAGTCACATGGGCCCCTTTCTACTGAGAAGTTATATGTAAAAGTGCTAGTCTTTCATGAAACTTGTTCATAGTTCTTCCAGCTCTGAAATTAGAAACATAACTGCCAAATAATTTTAATTTCAGGACTAATGTCTGAACTTTCCCTCTGGAAGTACAAAAATGCCATTTTCACTTTGATGTCTCATCCAGTGCCATCAGCAGAAACTTTCACCCTGTGTATATCAGCACTATGAGACTGCAGTAATAACAATTTTAGGTTAGGATCCTTTCAAAGAAAATTGATGAACTACTCAAGGTAAGTTACTGAAAGACAACAAAAAGGTCAACAGTAAAACTGACATTTCTCACAAAAATAAAATGAAAACTGTTACATCTAGACCCATCAAATATCTCCTTAAATCAAACAAAGGGAACAAAGATATCTTCTCAACCACACTCTGTAATGAACATGTAGAGTGTACAAATAATTTCATGACCCTGTAATTTCTCTAGCTCATTTGATCAAGCTCTCTTTTTCACATGAAAACTGAAACACACTGATGCAGCTCAGTATCACATATTCATTAGAGCTTCTTTGTTCACCTCTGTTATTGTCTCATCACCCATAAATGCCATCCAACCGATTTGGAGGACTTGCCAATGATACCTTAGGTTACAACCTGGAAAATCCTTTCAACAGCATCTCTCATCCCAGCAGTTCTAGTTCAGAGTCAATTTTTACTTTCCCATGCAGTAATTTCTTGTATACAATTTACAGACAGCTTACAACAGTAAAGGTGTAATTTAGACATACAAAGAATAAACTGGAATTGCTCATAGGTATATAAATGAAGTGTGAGCACAGAGATACTTGATTGCCTCTGAAGTCTGTTCAAATAATCTTTTAATTGGATACTACGACAGCACAGGCTCATCCTGGCAGCTATCTTTAGACTGACTTTGCAGTGTTACCCGCTTCTGCTCCTCTCTGCAAAGCCACAAGAGCAGCAGCATGGTCACTTTCAAGGAAGCAGAGCTTGTTGAAATCAGACTGCTTTCTCATATAAACTTCCAAATAGTGATTTTGCTTTACTTTCTTAGAAGCATGTTTAACTCCAGACCATAGTTAAAAGATTTAATGTTAACATATATTGTCTAGGTTGCATAGGTTAGAACTGCAGTTGCCGGCACTAACACAACCCAATTTGTTTCCAAATGTTCTAAGGTGAAGTGGCTTCATTTTTAGAAATCAGGTCAGTGAATAATTATGGAGCAGAAAAAGCCAATCTCATCCATGTTAGATTATATCAGATTTTTTCCTACAGCTGTCTGAAAAACCTTTAGAACACTAATAGGAAATCAACACTTCAATAAACAAATAAAACAAAAAAAAAAAGAATTATAAAAGACAAAGAAGAGTGAGATCTTCTGCACCAAGAGATTTTATATTTTAGCCCTTTCCATTGTGATTGGTAATTCTCTAATCTTTTCTACCTCCATCCAAATTACATTTCATATGCATCTTTACTGAGTTCAGATTCTCTCAATCTATCATAAAAGCAATAGTATATAGGCCAGCAACGAGCTGTAAGAAAGATTTTTTGAGACAAGATGGTTGGTTGGAGGGTTGCAGTACTTGTCCCATTTAAGTTGCAATAGGAATCTGATTCCTGATTGATCAGATGTATTAATCATATGTAGACGAGAAGCTGATGTGCTTCATCAGTCTTTGAACTAATGTCAGTAGAACTGTCATTATGTCTTACACAAGAATAGGGTATATTTATACATACATAAGCACATACACACATAGGCATATCAACGTATGTATAGGTGCAAGATTTCTACTAAATACATGTCCACTAGAATACTGATAAATCGGGATACCTCTGCATGGAGTATCACAGTTAGGCTTGGATGATGCAGATTAGCTCATGAATTTTAAGTCTTCAGAGTTACCACACTGGTAGACTCCTGCTCACCTTCCAGCCTGGCTAATGTAAGACTAGTTGATTTTTTCATTCTAAACACTGCATGAAATATTACACTATTAATCTTTATATATCCTTTAAAAACAGGTCAGCTCTTTGTGAATTTATCAAAGAATCATTGAATGGCATACGTCAGAAAGGACCTTAAAGATCACCTAGTTCTAACCCCTAGCTGCCAACCAATAAATCAGGCACTAGATCATAGATCAACCACTGTTGAAAACTTTCATATTACTCTTAGAGACTAAAAAGGACACGAAAGAGGAAGCAGATGAAACCCGTGTTGCATTTACACTTCCAGAACAAGGTGAAATACCCGTGACCTTAATGAGAGCCTGAATCTTCAGGCTTTGTTCTTTTTTTTTTTTTTTTTTTTTTGCTGTGATGATGTGAAATTTAGAAATATCATATCTGCGCCTGAGAAAGCTTTCTAGGAAGTGGGATGAGTTCACCAACATATTAAGAAGGGTAAAAAAACAGCTGTTCTCATTGTCTGCTTCATCTTTCTTCCTTTTGCCTATCTGCCCAAGGTTAACCACTTTTAACCTGATTCCACTTGAAAACTGTAGAGCCAAATGGAAATTCAAGAAACCTAAAAGTGAAGGAAATCATTAGCCACCACCCTCTAGTTCAGAAGCAAGTATGTTCTGTAAAACTACAAAGTTCTCCTATCACCATACAAGTGACTTGTTGCTGGTAAGGCTATATCAGAGCATTAAAACATTCACAAATAGAAAGCAAAGGTCAGCAGGACAGGAAAAAAAAGCACATTAAAAAGTTGAAGTTGGAAACCTGCATTTAAGTTCAGTCTTGGAATGCACTGGAAACAGAGACACTGAAGAGAAACCTTGAAGAAAGTATGATATTTCTACAACTGTTATGAGATAATAGATGTTTTCCATAAATACTGCGTCTATTGTATCCCAATAGTAACCATTTCTGAAAATGTATATTGTTAGCGCACTAATTTTAAAATTGGTTTACAACCTTTGTTTTCATCCTATGCAGGGAATTTGAATAGCTTGCTTTTGTTGTTGTTTTTTTCCTTATGTTGCCTCTACTTCATAGTTTCAGGGTGAAAAATGTGTTTTCTAAAACAATCTCAAAGATGTCATCACATCATACGCTATGATTTGCATCAGAGTAGTCAGAACTATATTACCTTCGATGTAACCAAACAGAAAGATATGCACCAGCTGCTTCTACTCTTTTAGTCTGAGGGGTGAATGCAATAGCAGGGAAAGAACATTCCCAGAATCTTGCCCTCAGCCCAAGTGTGCAAGTTGTGTTCTCAGCTCCAATCCTTTCACTCTGCTGTTGTACCAGATTACTTGTACATGCAGACACTGTCATAGTTATCTTTAGCGAACACCAAGGTTTAAGACTATATGTTCAAAAGCACTATTAAAAAAAAAAAAAAAGCCTGAGGAATATATTTCTTACTTCAACCTTCCTCCCGAGGTAATATTGGTTGATGACTTCCTTTAGCACTACATCAAACATGGACCCAAAAGTTATTTGGATATCAAATTGCCTCCTGGAACAGAATTTATTTACCTGGGAGATTAAAAGAATCAAAATCAAATAACTGATTTTCTGGCAGCGAGGAAGAGACATATTATTTCAGAACTGATTAATCTTCCGAAGTCATATCATATGCAAGACAGTATAAAACCTGCCAGAGATCTTTTTCAGAAACTCTTCTCTGGCTGTTTCCAAACTAAAAAAAAAAAAAATGTTTAGAGAAGATATTGTAGTGATCATGGTGAAAATCCAAAGACACATCAAGGAAAATGCATGACTATCAGTAGGAAAACTTGTCCATCAGCCCACAGATACCTTTAGTACAGGTCCATAACATCTTTCACTATGTGCAATGCTAGCATAAACAACCATTTGCTAGGTGGGAATCCCATCCTAGTTCTAAAACGTGTTCTGAGGTTTTTGGGTAGAAGATGACATGAAACATCTCAGTACATGGGAAATTATTTAAAAGTAGAAAATGCATTACAAGCTTTAAATTATGATCTCTTGCTGACATTCTTACAGACAGAAGTGGAATTAAAAAAAACATTAATTTAAGATAGTCAAGATTCTATGGGAGAAAATAAAAAAGAGATTCGTTTAGCAGTTCCACTTATCTTCTTTCACCATTTTCTCTATTATAAAGTTTATTGTATCTGTTGCAAAAGCACACAGAACAAATTTATTTAGTGTCCCTGCTGAGTGAAAGGGTTATTTGTGCATGACCTGAGAAAGACGATGGTTTATTTCATTTGTGAAAACCCCTTTTCACTCTTAGATGAAAACAGTGAAAAGAGGAAAAGGTGTCAGTTTTGCTTTTTAGTACAAAAAAAAAATGTCATTGCTCTTGGCAGTGACCTCAGCTTCCAAGAGAAGGTGTTAGACTTGCATCATTTCACAGCACAGGCTGATCAGAAATGGCATTAACCTAACTTTAGTAGAAGCTCATTTTAGTTCTCTCAGCCAGAAGAGAGTCAAAGTGACATGACACATAAGAATGGTACAAAAATGGAGAGATTACATTAAAGAAAAAAAGCATTTGATGTTTATGAAGGCTTAGGTCAGAACGTATATGAATTGAATATTAATGCAACACAGCAAATCGTATGCCAGCTCCAGTTCTTGTAGAAACTGATGCAGCTTGAGACCTTAATATTGTAGTGTAGAGACACCACCATTGATCCATCAGTGATTAATAATCACAGCTTGCTTTAATACAACACAACAATAAGCAACATCACATGTTGAAATTGCTTCAACAGAGCATTTCAAGATTTTCTGTCTAGGCAAAAGTAACACTTTGATGTGGCAGTAGATTTCATAAAATTTTGAGTAATATTTTTCCTTCATGAAAGCTATATTGTTAAGAATTATTTTCATTTTGCATTTTTAAGCATATTGAATTCTATATTCTTTCTGATCGTTTGAGCTCAAGATCTATGTATAATTAAATATCTTGAACAAACTCTTCAGCATTTATATAGTTACAAGCTTGTAATCAATGCTACAAAAAAAATACTCAAGACAATTTTAAATAATGCATTTTGAAATATACATCTATTTTTATTAGAAATATATTTGAAAGTGAAACTCTAAATGAAATGCTGTAGTACAACGCCACAATGAAATACTTTTTCCAAAATTTTATAGTTTGAGGAAAATTAAATACAGTCACATCTGTTATCATTCTGAATAGGAGTAAAATAAACATTCTCTTTGATGAACAGTGATGCCATGGGCAATGTCACTGCAAAAAAAAAAAAAAAAGAACACCAAAAGAATGCACAAACAGGTCTACCCTGCAGGGACTTGTAGTGAAGTATCTGTGCACAGACATGCACTATCACTGCAAGCATTTATACGATGTCTATAATTACTCCTTTGTTATCATTACATGTTCTATACTAGTATATCATGCATTAGGTGAAGGTATAGTAATTTTCTACTGACTTGTTCAAACCACGTAGGTATCAAAGCTCATAGAATCAAGAGAGCAAGAGATGCTGAGAAATTTTTGGAGGAGAAAGTAACACAGTGATGTAATCAGAATTGATTCAAAGCTTCACTAGATACCTTATTCTGTCAAGTCTTGCAACTTACTATACACACATTTTTATTTCTAGTAAAGAAAAACGTAAGAATACATCTCTATTTTAGCTGCTTTGTACTTCTAATCTCCCTGTTTTGAACATAGCCAGTATTTTACCTTCAAATTTTTTTAAAGAATTTTTTACTCCTTTAACATATCCTGTTTTAATATCTGTGCTATTATAGTATAAAGAGTAAACCAGAGATAGAAAATCTCTCATTAACTATCAAGAAAGAGGCTATTTCATTGCAGTAATGACTAGTGGTAGCACAGAAAACTTGCCATCTCTCTTAATGCTCTTAAATAATGAATAGAAGCTCTTTCAGCTCTCACTAATTCCTTTTTCAATCCCCTTTCTTCCTCATACAACTTTGAAAAAACTTCACATGTAGTCTTGCCATGTCTATTAGTATTGTCTTTATATGAGAATTCTTTCTTGTGCAAGAACTCTGTCTTTTATTTCTACAAATAATTACAGACTCATTACTGCCATTGCCCTCTCTGCTTTCACTGCTTACCCTGAAAACAGCCCTTTGTTGAATTTCATTAGCATTAATAAATACAGGACAAAGCTTAAGAGTTTTCAATAACCCAACCAGGACTAGCACGTTACATGCCATAGGAGGTCAGAGAGGGTGAGTTCTTTAGCAGAATTTTCCATTAATAAAATAAATTCATTGGAAAAAAAGCTGCCGCTGAAAGCCTATTCTGTGTATGTTGCACAGGCAACGATCACTAGGTAAAGAAAATGTGTAGGTGTAACACTTGGCTTTTTCTGAGTAAATCACTGATTTCAGAAGTGCTGAATATGAACAATTCCTGTTGGTTTTCAGTGGGAGCTGTCAATACCAGCAGTGAAAATACTAAACCTGAGCTGGTAGGCTTTAAGTGGTAAGCATGACCTGGGAACGAGTTATCCCAAGTAACGCTGGACAAATAAGGGTGGATAGTAAATTTCCTGGAAGTGTTATTATAATTGTTCTGAAATTATTCACAGAATTGAGCTGCATTTAGTTCTGGTTAAAAGACACCTCGCAAAATAAGAAGACTCACAACAACAAAATCTAAACATTGAGAAGGCACTTAAAGGACCTGGAGATTATTTTTAAGGAATTATTTCATCTACTTCAGGCTTGAACAGTATTTTGAAAGAGAAGTGCCTTAACCACAAGATTACATAATGTTTTCACTGTATATTACCATACAAAGGAAGTCATACATGAATAAAAGGTTCAGTGGTGGTAGAAACAAACAACTGAACTAGATCAATATGTTCTACCAGGTAAGACAGACAATCTCAACAACATTTTTGAGTAATGAGTACAAAGTAGTATACTTTCTCCAAAACTATCTTCTGAGAGTTGTTGCACCATAATATGCTTAAAAGGTAGGATGCATGTTCAAATAGCCCTATACAGTGGAAACTGAAAATGATAATTTTGTTGGTTTTGTTACAGATCTTGTAGACCACAAAGGGCATAGCCAGCTGATTTTAAGATGTTTAGTGATCTCAGCAAATACCAACTCTGCATTTTGCATATCTGAAATAGCAGAGTTATATTCATCCCAGACTGCCATTACAAATAAAGGGATAACTGAAAAATTCAGGTTTTGAGACAGACTGTAGAAGCCCAGCAACAATGAGAAATCACATAAAATATTTCAGTTTGGGCTCATGACAGATTCTGAGCTAAAACCAAAGTGAGATCCAGTGGCTACTATGTCACATAACACAAAGTAGAATGAAGGCTGGCATGAAATTAACAGACATTCACAGCATTTTGTGTTTAACCTTGTGTAAAGTCAGCTCTTGAAAAGCCAGGGGAGAACTTGTTTGTGCAACTCTGAAAATAGGTCTACACTCTGTTTAGAAGGTTATCAGTATCTTTGTTAGGGACCAATTTCTGTACTTTTTATTTCCCGTAACTGAGTTCAAAAGGGTTTGCCTTGGCATGGAAAGCTGGCAGAGCAGAAGCTAAGTAAGTGCATTGTTTGATACTTTGACTACTGCTTGAGTCTGTCTGTGAACAACATTACTGTAATAAATACGTGATAATGACTACATATACTTATGAGAAGAAATTGAGACAATTAGAGATAATCAATAGTGTTTACACAGGTGAATATCATGTAAGATTTCTTTTCACAATACCAGCCTTCTTATAAATGTTCTCAAACAAAATCTACTTTTGTCCTATAAAAAATGGGGTTAGAAGCTTCCCTAGCTCTCTTATGTAGTTTGATGAACCTCGAAAATTATTTCTGTTGGCGACCCATTTCTCTTTCCTCACTGATGCTCTTTGTTGGTTACTGATACACTTACGTGTACTGGGAGCTAGAGGTGAGAAGCGCTGGGCAAAATCCTGTGTTTTTTTCTTAATCTAAACTATTTCATGAAAACAATTGCTTCCTATTTTGGTCACTTAATATAGATGCTTGAACGTTATTCCCACCTGCAAATTTTAAATGCATCTGGTCTGGAGGTTTGCTTTGGTTTCCACTGGTTGATGGTTTGACTGAAACAGGTTCCCTTTCATGGTTTCACTACTCTGATTCTTTGGAAGATACGAAGCCTTCCAAAACTCACCAACTATGCGTTATTCTTTGTACTCTTAAAGGATATAACTGAATCATGTTTATAGAGTCATCATACATGCATAGAACAAAAGCACAGACACTAAGCTGAAAGGTAGAAGGTTTTAACTACCACAGAGGAACAGCAAAACATCAAAAGTATGAGCCAAACATGATTCCACTTGCAGAGAAAAGTGCACTAAAATAATTGAAGGGGGAAATAAATATTTCAAGAAGTGATAAGGAATCAGAACTGTTATTCATCTGAACATTATTCATTGTTTCTCATGAGTTGTGGAACACTCTTTAATTTATCATCTTAGCCTGGGTGTATGACACGACTTAAAAATTTAAAGGAAATGTACTTAGAGCGATGTCATTTTATTAATGTTATAAATAGAACATAATTTGGAAGTTTCTGCATTTATAAATATTTCATGGAGTTTGATGGTATGTTAGAATGAAAACAGAATAAAGCCTTAGGGCCACAGCCAACCCCAAAGGCATATCTTTGCATTAGCAAAGGATATTCATCTCAGGGGGATATTCCTTTGAGACATCCAGATTGAGAAAGCTGCTATAAGCTTGGCTTTCTGAAAGATGGTGCTGACAGAGGCAGTAGCTGAATATCAATCTTCTGATTGTTTCCAATTCAGTTCACAAACTGTTTGCTAACCAGCTTCAGTTCATGTCATTCATTTTTGGGGATAAATCCCACCCTTTCTCCTTTCTTGGTAGCTAATAGTGCATAGACAGTTTGCACCCTCGCTGTCATACTTGCCATAACCTTTAAAAAAATCAAAACCCATAAAATACCACATTTGCAAAGCACTGTCCACACTGCCCCTTGAGTAAGTATAGCCTGTATTTAGCTCAAGGGTACAGAGTGAGAAGTCTTTTAAGGGTGAATTATTCTGAACAGACCTTTTGTACTGAAAGAACTGCAATAGTTTTGTGAAGCTTCACCTTCTAACTGTCTTTGCCACAAATTACTTATTTAGAATGGATGCTGTTTCGCTCCTTATATCCCCTGTGTTAGAGAAGTTTATTTTTCCCATTTTTTTTCTAAGTAGCTAAGTATTTTAAACATATGCAGTACAAGAAGTAGGCATTTTTTTTCCTTTAACTTCCTCAATCCTTAAGGAAAGTCATGAAAACTCATTCTCTTCTCATTCCCCATAACATTCCCATTCATTTCTAGCCTTCTAGAAATTTATTTTAATAAGAATTAGTCATCCCTAGTATATTGGAAATCTTACCAATGCTAAATGGCTAGGAAATTGATTTTTAAAGTAATTTTAATGGAATGCACATTACTGCAACATCTACCATCCCATGATCCCTATTAAGGCCAGAAGCCAAGTCAAGTCTAGCAGTTTTTTGCACAGTACCAGGAAATAATGTTCTTGTACACACTAGCATTTCAGAAGAACTGGATAAAGTCTAACAATTTCAAAGCTTGCTCAGTTGTACTGCATGAAGCAGCATATGCTACTTTACAGCTACTGATAGCTTACATAGCAGATGAGCAGAACCTTCCACCGTATTTACGCACCAGTAAGTTTCTATTCTCTGTTATCCTGCAACGTTTAGATCTGGAACAAGAGCTAGTACCAGAGAGTATATTTACAACCAAGAATGATGCACTGCAGCCTTCTTACTTCCACTGCACATTGCACTATACCATCATATACTGTAATAATTTATGAGTAAACATTAAGTTTAATGACAGGAATTAGACCTTATGCCTTTGCTAATTATTTAAAATGTTTATGCAACTGAAATGGAATTGAAAAAAAGAGTTGAAAGCTGTGTATTTGAAATGAACTCTCATAGTACATATTGCATGTGAATCTACAGATAAGACAAGAAATGGAAAAAAAATACAGTGATTTGGTTCTCTCTTAAAACTTCACAATAAGTTGCCTGATAGCAGCATAATAACTGCTGACAGCAGAAAAACAGTTTTTTTAAAGGATTTATAGATTTCAGAGTGCTGTCTGGACTGCCACTCCTGCCCACATCACTGATTCATGAGTTCATCTCTAGTAAGACAGCAAAAGAATTACTTTGCCACAGAGAAGCACTGACATCTTGGGGGAGAAGAGGGTCACCATATCACTCGGTGAATACCATACAACATAAAACTCAATCACTGTAACACTGCAAAAACTGATCAGGTAGCTCAGAAAACGAGCATCTTGCTGCTGGGATTCTGTCAAGCAGCAATTTTTTTTTTTATTTAAACTTTGATTACCTAAAGTCACTTCACCTGTCTCTCAGCATTACATTGTCTGCAGCTTTTCCCTCTTTCTCTAAAAGTTGTCGAATAAAGCACCAGTCTCTCTAAGAACTGTCATTTCTAACTGTATGCAGAACCTTAAAAAAAAAGCAAACACCTCTTTGTCCTTTTGTTTTACAAACCAAGTTCCAGAAGTTTATACATGTACATTAGCCTGTTTTCAAAATAATTGTATTGACCTTAAATTTTCCAGCACTAAGTTATTGGGTTAAGGATTTCATTTTCATGTCATGATCCTATCTCACAGGAAGAGAAGACAACTATGGAAAACAGCAAGGTGGTTTCTTCCAGGAAATCAAATGAAAGAGAGGCTTAGAACTGGAAGAAATCTTTTGAAGGAGTACTCATAAAATACTCCTAGGTATACTTCATCCTGGAAACTTTGTTTCGCAGAATTGCTAGTGAACATCATTCCTCTGAACAAGACAAGAAACTATATATATATATATATTCCACATTACTGAACTCTGTCTCCTGCTGGGAAATGGCTTCTAATGCTATTTGCGCTGATTTAGCTCTGAGCTTTTGATCACTAATATTCTGGTGTTTTGGCAAACCACTACATATTTTAAGGCTTGTTTTTCCAAAGTTTAAATTTCTGCTCATTTAGTAACTGGTCATGCAAAATGATATTTGTGATGTTCTTACTCCTATTTACCAGGTAAATAAACAGGTATGTAGTGCAAGGGGCGTGTCCAAGGCCACAGACTGTTTCAGCAGGAATACTGGTATTAGTGGTTTTGACATATAAACCATTTTAAAACGTTTAAAAGTGAGAACACTTAAACATGTGGCATTTAAGAAACAAAACCATCTTTATCTCCTTAAAGATGTTTGTGTATAAACTGCTTTATGGATTAAAAGGTGTTTAAGTACTAAATCCTCTTTAAAAACTTAAATTCTTAAAATATCTTGTGGACATAGAAGCATGACAGAGAGGAAAACAGTTGAGCTCAGAGATAGAAACTGCTCAATGACAACACTGAACAGTTGCCTGAGGCTGCTTTCATTTGGGAGAGGGATTTTGCTGAGTGGAATTTCTCCACAATTAGGGTTTCAGATGTGCACCAGACTGGGGTTCATGGCACGATGTCTGAATTAATTCTGAGTTCCTCCATACAGGTACACCTTTAGCCACTTTGCCCAGCTCATGCTACTGTTACCACTGCTTGACCGATAGCTGGAGAATGACCCTCAGAGCTTCCTTAGCAGTTGAGAGGATTTCAGACCACTGAGGTCAGTTGGCACGTCTCCCATGTAAAATCAAAGCAGAAGCTTGCATACTATCCTTCATTTGAAAGCCACTCAGTAAAAGTTCCACATTCCCAGTAAAAGTTCCCTCTTTTCTCTATTACAGGAAAACCCTCATGTTACCAGATGTGCTTCTGGAGGGTTCGGGTTGTTACGGTGATAGGTCTCTCCCCATGATGCGTGCCATTGGCTA